>VDFB02000002.1:103427031-103884562 GCA_007258455.2 Sequoia sempervirens | reverse complement strand
AGTAGATGAAAGTTATGCTAGAACTGTGCAGGCCTAGCTGCCCTACCAAGCTACACCCTCGCCCACCCACATTTAAAAGGGATCTTAACTCATTCAGTTGGCTGCCGCCTGGCACGTGGAAGAAACTCCAAGGACCTACCATACCAATACCAATACCAATACCATCTAACTTCTTAGGTACACCCCCTTACACGCAACCTACGCTGCGGCCTGCGGCCTGCTGCCTGCTGCCTGCGGCATATACTCTGGCTCTTGAATTTTTGGAAGATCAAAACAAATTCAGAGTTTTTCTGAATTTATTATACCTAATTACTTGTACAAGACCAAAATGGTACATGGGATCATCCATTGTATAGCTATTAAAACCATTCAAAAATTCATGGGATATGTGGTATTCTTTAATATCTTTTAAAGAATCCTTAAGGATACATGAGGTAAATAGAGTGATCAGCATCATCCTCCTTCGCTAAGGTTGTTGCAACTAAGGTTGTTGCAACTAAGGTTGTTGCATCTAGCAGCTTGATTTTCTATGTTTTTTTATGCGAGTATTAGTTTGTATAGATTCTAGGAGTGTGATTTTATATCCAACCACATTTTTTTTTTAATGTGTAACATTATTTTTTATAAATGATAAATCACATACCTATTCATCAAAAAATATTAATGGGATAGTGGTATTCTTTAATATCTTTTAATTTCTTTTGAAGGTTGTTTTTTCTATTCTTGATTGAGATTAGCGGTACTCCCAAATCTTTTAAAATGTTTTTTCTCTACTAACTCTATCATGGAGTCAACTTTTAATGTTTCTTCATATTTGGTTTGGGTATCCTTGTACCTTTAGTATTTAAAGATGAAATGTTCATTTATTTCTACAACTCTTGTGCAAAAAATGTAAACCCTTTCTTCCCATTCTTTCTTGGTTGTCGACCATCTACCTATATTACATCTAAGTCTATGAGAGGTAGTTCTTAATTTTGCAATGAGGATCTTTTCTCTCCAATTGATTTCAAGATAAGCATCATAAGCATGTGACCAAATTAAGCTTCATAAGCATCTAGGATGTAAACTTGACCAAGATCATAGCATAATGTGATTAGTGTTATAAAGGATGATAAGCATTATAAGGACTATAAGTGTGAGGTGTGGATATTTCAAATAAGCATCATAATCATAAGATGTAAATATGAAATGTACTACAATCATGAGAAAGGTAATCATAGCTTGGAAACAACATCATATCCATGGAGGACAAGGATTAAAAATAAATCATAAATCACATGTCATCACAAAATTGTGTAGTATATATGCATAACAAGGAAAATGTAACAATTGAAGGTGGTAAGCATGGTCATAAAGAGGACACAAGGCTCAAAAAATGCATGTAGGAAGAGTAAAATGAGAACAAAGATAAGAATGGGAGAGAAACTTAGGATTAACATTAAAAACATGCCCCCTGTGGGGAAATAGAGGATAAGCTAGAATATAGAAGGTGAAATGGCATAATCAAAGGGGTCAAAATGTAAGGACACAAAGGGTGAATGTGAATAGATTGAAAGTGGGATAACAATAAACATGGCACAAGAAAAAAATGTTAGGGGAGAAATGATACAAAAATAAAAGGAAGATGTGACATAAATAAAACAAAACATGTTCAAAGCCACGTGTTCAACATGCACCACTAAATATGCATTTTTGTCATCCACATGCTAATTAGGAACATGGATACATAAATATGAATATAAGAAAGAAAAAAACACAAAATATGGGGAGCAATGAGAAAGATGGGATATCTAATAAATAAAGTCATTCCTCATCATGTGTATTAGGTGGTTTCTCTTGTATGACATGTTTATTATCAATATAAGATGTGTTATAATGAGCAAGACTAATTTATTGATACACATGATTTAGTTTCATTTGCTTTCCCTTATCAAATGAGGAAGTTGTGAACTCATGAGCATGTTTAATATTTATATTCTCTTTGTCTATAAGTTCTTGAGTTTTATGTTTGAATGCAATAATTTTATGCTTAGGATATCCATGTATATGCTAAAAATTAGGTTTATTATATGTATAAGCGATGTGGATAATAGGATCAAAAGATAATCATAAGAGTGCATCATTGTGTCTAGACTATCCTCATAGACGCTAGGTTTAGAAGAATAACCAATGAAATCATATGACAAGTTTATGAAAGAAGTGTAAAATAAACAAGATGAATCAAATTGGATTACAAATGTTTACCATTTAAATAAATTCTACACTCACTAATCAATAAGATCTATCATAATCTAAACACTCACATTTAGAAAATAAGAATGACTTAGCATGTAACAAAGTATCTATACTACCATCATACTCATTATATAAAAACTCTTCATTAAATCTTATAGTGTCAATCATGTAGTAAATAAAAAGGTGTAACATTAGGGTAAACCCACAATACTATGTCCCACTTGTAGGGCATTAGAAATTTGCATGGTTGAAGGGAAGAAAATTAAAAAACACCTTCATTCGAAGGTTTTTCAAATTTTTAATATTTAAAAAAAATGGTCATGGAAAGGACCTCTGTCTAAAGGTCCTAGGTACCTTCCAAAGGTACTTTGAACAAAGGTGGACTTGGATGGACCTCTCTACCTTCCTCCCTCAATCTTCCTTAGATTTTCTATTTCAAACCTTGAGTTGGACCAACAAATGAAATCAACATGATACTATAATTTGTATGACCATATCCCTCAAAGTAAGCTTTCCAAAAGTTATAATTTTAAATATAATAATTTTTTTTATTGTATTTAGTTTATACTTTTTAATAAACATAGATTTTTTTATCAAACATCAAGGTCCTTATTCTACACATGTGAAATATTTGAAAAATATCTATGTACACTAGGTATTTATCTCCTTGTTTTAAAAAGAAGTTAATTTTATACAAAAAAAATTGTGATATGAAATAAACCTATGTCTAAATATAATTAATCTCACTTCAAAAATCAATAAAACATAAAATATGCAACAAAAAGTTTATGAGAGATATTTGCATAATATATTTTGTGTTACCAATCTATATTTAAGAATTTATAATTTTATCCTTTTGTTAAAAAAAGTTATGTTGTATGGAAAAAATATCACTTTTCAAAATATTATTAATTATAAAAAAATGAATAATTAAAACTTAAATAAAAAATATCAAATCATTATTTAAACTTAAAAATAAATTTATAATGTACACATGAAATCTCAAAACCCACTAGTGCACATCATCTTCAAATTATTAAGGTTTAGTTTCTATAGGTGACTGAAGGTGAAATTTTGGTTAAAAATACTAATATCAATGTTTGATTTTGTCCAAAAAGTGAGACATACAATTGTGACAACACCCATCATTGTTGACATTGATACCTAAATAGCTAAGGATGTATCACTATAAGGTATGCCATCATCATGGGATGTATAAGTAAAACAAACATGAGATGTGGAAGATTTATCATCATGCATCACATCATCATATATGATAGGGAACATGTTATCTACAAGTCATGAAACCTGTAAATGTAGACCTATCATGACATGTAGAAGGAATCTCATCATAAGGTGCAATTATGTCATGAATAGGTGAAACATTTTATCTTCATCACATAATGTATCATTCATAATAATGGAGGGTGTAGGTATATCATGAATATCCTACACAATAGGTGTATCATGGGGTAAAAGTTCAAAATTATGTCACACTTTTTAAAATAGATAGCCAATTTAAATACAATTTTTCAACATGGATTGGCTAAAAGTGGCATTTCTATTTTCAATTTCAAAATGATGTAAACTAATGAAATGCAAAACTATTAATGTAGTTTATGCTTGTAATTTTTAATTTTAAAAACTAATTTAGTATATTTTTTTATAAATCTTATATGTATTTGCATCGTAGAAGAATGTACCATTTATCAATATATAATTACATTAAATCACTTTAAAAATAAACATAAAACTAAATAAGAATTAATACGAACATACAAATTTCACTACATAAAATTAAAATAATGACAATAATCATTTTTCTTAAAAAATAATTTTAAATTCCCTTTTTAAAAACAATTCTTTTTCGAGTGGCAATAAAATAATAAAGCTGAACCTTTTTATGTAGGAACAAGGCAATACAAACAAATTACAACAAAAAGCAAAAAAGCACAGTTTGATGTAGGTACTTCTCTCAATGATGAAAAATATTTGTTTCCAATCATTATACAAGAAGCTCATGCTAAGGTTTCACGTCGATTTACCGACCAGACATGTGGCCGACCGTAAGAGATGATTTCGGGCCTGAATTCATGATCGATTTCAAGTTTCAATGATAGTCACATTTCAACGGAAAACAAGATCGAACGGGGTTTTGACATGTGGAGACATGAACCAGGGGGGCTGCGACTTGCGAGACTGCTCTATTCGTACAGTCACTGCAATGCCCCAGACACCAGACCTTAAATTTGATGCTGCAATCTGCCCATCACTGGAATTTATCGGTTCAAATTCTTTCGTTCAATCGGTGGAGTTCAATTGATGATGATGGTGGTATGTGATTAAAAAATCATCTATTGAAATTCAAATATTCAGAAATAACATTTGGATTAGGTTCATGATCTGGATGACTTTGATAGACGAGATCTTTGTACATGGCTGTTTAATCAAAAATGATATATGGTTTATTGTTATTAGTTCAAAATTATGTAGTTCAATTGGTTGAGCACAATTGGTGAGGATGATGGTATGTGATAAAAAAGCCATTCACCAAAATTCAAATCTTTAAAAGTGTGTTTGGATTAAGTTGATCTCTGAGTGATTTTGATGGATGAAATCTCTTGCACGTGACTATTTAATCAAAAGCGACTTTTGGTTTACATGACTATTGACGGATGAGATCCCCTACACATGTATGATCATTATCAATTCAAATTCTTTAGTTTGATTGGTGGAGTACAATTGATGAGGATGATTGTATGTGATAAAAAAAACCATCCATCAAGATTCAAATCTTCAAAAGCACGTTTGGGTCATGTTCAATGTTGAGGTGAGTTTGACGAAGGAGATCTTGCACATGACTTATGGTTTACTGTTACTAGTTCAAATTTTGTAGTTCAATTGGTTGAGCGCAATTGATGAGGATGATGGTATGTGATTAAAAAGTCATTCACCAAGATTCAAATCTCTCAAAACATGTCTGGGTTAAGTCTGATTCTTAAATGATTTTGACAGATGAGATCCCTTGCACATGACTATTTAATTGTAGATTAATTTTGATTTAGATATACGCTTACTCATTTTGTTATAATCCGATATATATAAACAAGGATGGTGACATCTGTTTCCATTAAAAAAATTATGTACTTGAAAAAGAGTGAATACGGTGATAAGGCCACTTACTTGAAGCCAGATAGAAAAGTGACTGCGAAGGTGATGAACCAAATGCTTAATTAAGTCTGAAGCTTTCGTACAAAATATGTTGAACAAGTAATGCTCTTGGTCTGCAGTGACGGCCGCGGGTGGCAGGCAGTTGTTCAGTATGCTGGCTTTTCAGGCATGCATGTATTGATTGATTTAACCGATAGACATTGTATATATATATATGCTTGTCAAAGTCCCCCCTATCAGATCGTGCATGCACTGTCTGTCTCTGACTGGTTTGTTCCATTTCATTGATCTTTGGTAAAGCAGGGCCGGAGTACTTGAACGTACCCACTAATTCATGAGAGCTCGGAAATATTTTCCCTCTTCTGTTAGACGATGATTCATGGAACTCGGCAGTGGGGAAGCTTAAGTAACCTCAAGTTTTAGGGAATTTACGGCAGTCAGTTGGATAAGGTGAGGTGAGGTTGGTGATCTCAGTGAAGTTCAGTAACACATAAATGTGCATGCAGTAAGCAATTAAGGAATGGTACAACAAGTACCTCTTGCTGAATGCGTGCCTTAAATGGAATATTAAACAACCAAGTGCATGGATGCCTGTACTGCCGAATTGTATTTTAACTTGCTATTGTGAGGTTGCTTTCAATTTACAAGTCAGTCTGGCGATAGAGACCTTGGCTGCAGGAATCTTCTTTACCACTGGATCTTTGTCCAGGAAAACGCTTTTAAAAGTTCATTTTCTAATTCTTTAATCATCCTTCCTTACATATATTTAACCTTAAATCATTCTTCCTTACATATATTTAACCTTATCTTGTCCAATTTTATAGACATTTCTATACATTGAACATTTATTACACACCTCATATCCAATTGTTAATTCCCACATCTATTACCATTCATTTATCCTTAATCAATCCTTCGATTTGTTGGTGTGAACAAGGATATTTCCTAATTGGTTTACCTCCTAGCTTCTATTTACACTAGTTTAGTTAAGTTTACTTATTAGATACCTATCACTTTATTTCTCGTATCATAAGATTAAGACACTTGTCATAGTTTTTTGTTACCTTATGTTTCACCTTGACCTACATAACCAAGGGGTTGTCTTTGTAATCTTAATCACTCAATGTCCTTTCCATTTGCATTGTTTGATAAGAATATAGTTTATTCTTGTTATTTTGATCTTCTAATTATATTTTGCTTTCCACTAGGCCTCTAGATCTTGGGTGGCTATCTCCATAGCCAAATCTTACACGACTAATATGTTCCTTCCTACAACATATTAGTCCATTAATAAAATATATAAATACCACAAATGAAATAAAGGGAGCAATATTGTATTGATATTACATAATCACATTACAAAATATCATGGGCCTCTTTGAGGGGGCAACCTCCTTTGAGTAATGCTTGAAATACAAAATATTCAATAAATGATCTTCCTTGTTGCCTAAGCCCTTTATTTGAAATAATTTTATTAAAGAGAATTACCATGGCCCCCATATATATGTGGGATAATTATGATTGACTAGAGGGACAAGTTACAAAACATGTGTGTCCAAGATTTTATTAATAACAACTAATACAAAAGTAAAGTGTTAGGATGAGGGGTTTGACATGCTTCCCTTAAAGAGCTTTGTCTTTAAAGCTTGAAATGAGGAAATTATGCTATAATTGAAGTAATGGTTCTCAACATGCATCTTTTAGTTATATATTGCGCCATTGCCCAAAATCCTGGTGATGGTGCAATTGTAGAACTATTATGTTCACTTGTCTCAGATAGACTTAAGTTCAAGGAAGATAGATCCTTTTAGTATTAAGCTTTGATGGAATATGTTTAGCTTGAACATGTTTATCAATGATGAAAAATAGGATAAATCTTCAAAGAATTGGGTAGCTCCAATTTGTATGTCATGGGACCATTTTTTTTGTATCACCTTACAAGGGCCACATAACTTGGTCCTAGTTTTTTAATTATTGTTCATCATCAAGGTCTACTTAAAGGCTCAAGTTGAAGAAATACCACATCCTTAATGTCAAAAGCATGTTCCAAATAGTGTTGATAAACTTTTTTCTTCATTTGGCTCAATGTAGTATGTCGGTTGTTCTCGAGGGTGAAGATAATATTATCATGCATATTGAGTGTAGAATTAATGGACTGCACCTTGGAGGTTCCTAAGATGTATATTTGGAGAGATGGTAGCGGTTGACATAAACAACTTCACATGGTGTCATCTTGGTTGTAGCGTGATATTAATATTATACCACCATTTCAGAAAAGGTAACAATTTGATCCAATGGTTTTGTCAATCTAAAGAAAAGTAACATAGATAGATCTCCAAACACTTATTATTAATTTTCGTTTGGCCTTTAGTTTGCAATGGTATATTGAGATCATTTTAAGTTGGGTATTGTAGACACCTAAAAATGTCTAACACATTCTTCTAAATTTATCATTACCTATCATCATCACTCATCACCCCTTTCATAACTATTAATTAAATATTTTTTAATTATTTATTTAATTAATCATTTTATCTCATCATCTTTAATTAAATATTTTTTAGTTATTTAATTATTTCATCATTTTCATTTATCACCTTTGATTAAATAATTTTTATTAATTTAATTATTTTGTATTTTTTCCTCATCCACTTTAATTAAATAATTTATAATTATTTAATTAACTCTAATTATTTTTTATGCCAATAGTGGCATGGTGCAATGGTTAAGTTGTGTTCTTATTCTTGTCATCAAGGTTCAAACCCCATCGGGGTGTAATTGTTGAGAATTTATATTGGGGATGAGGTCCCCTATGTTGGTGGTTGTTGTCATTGATGTCAACACTTGAGGAGATTATTTGCAGTTGTCATTGATGTCAATACTGATTGTTGGTTGTCATTAATGTCAACACTTGATGACGATTGTTGTATGTTTGGTTGTGGTTGTCATTGACGAGCTTTCCTATTGCATATGCCTAAGGAGATTGTTGTCATGTCAGTACTTGGTGCCGGTGCATATGCTTGGGAAATTGTTGGCAACATTATGTTTGGGCCAACATTGATGTATGGAAGAATTGTTGAAGTTCATGATTGAATGCCATGCCTTATCTAATGTTTGTTGAAGTTCATGATTGGAAGTCATGCCTTATATAAGAAGAGTTGCTAAAGTTCATAGTTGGATGTCATGCCCATCTCTATGTCAAGTAAAGTTGTGTAATGCATTATTGTTGTCAACAGAGTTGTTTTCATAATGATATATTCAAATGAAGTCTAGAAACATTAATATGAGGATTAGAAGTATTGCTAACAATGGAGAGATGTTGTTGAAGGTTTGGAATATGTCTTATGCTCTCTCTTGATGTTCCTGATGAAACATGTGTTGTTAAAAGAAAGATTTGGCCTCCATAAGTTGCTTAAGTGTTTTCGGTTCAGGAAGTTGCTTTAAAGTCTACTTGGGAGAATGCTTCACATTCCTCCATTGTTGAAGATATGGTCTTGCAATTTGGGATTCAAAGTTAATGTTCTATGGATGTTGCACTCCTATATTTTTAGGTCACCTGTGTTGCCGAGGAGATTTATGTGAATTGCATAAGGTTGGAAGTGTTGTTGGTTGTTTGGACTAGTCTGGGAAATGCTTTGTATTTCTCTGCATTAATGTCTCTACTCTTGCAACTTGGTGAATATGTTCTTAAATTTCTATGCAGTGTCTCAGTTCCAATTTCATGTAATGAAGAGGTACACAAGTTGATTTATTAATGTTACATCTTTTGATCATGTATTATGTGCTTCTCGAATGAAGTGTTTTATTCCTGTTTGGTCTATGGTGATTATTGATGGCATGACAATATGGAAGAAGTTCCTAAAAGTGTTGTTGGATGTTCATTGAACATCCCCATGTGATCTGCATGTTGTTGATTGGTCACTTTGGTGCTACATTGTGTCTTGTGTTGGTTGTCTAGGTTATTTGTGAATATCTGGCCAACACGACTTGTTCTTTTACTTGTGCCATGTGCTTGGGGGTCTACACTAGCATTTGAAGATGTGTTAAGATAGATTTTGGTTTTGACCTATCTTGGTTAGAACTGCCTTGAGTAAATTCAATTGAAAGAATGGTTTAGGGTCAACTGGTTGTGTGATGCATGTTTCTTCTACATGTTTCCTTGATGTTGACTTAGGTTGATGTGCACTAGCATGTAAATTTCTTTAGATCACATTGGAATTTGTAATAAGATTGTTATTGGTCCTCTCTATGCTCGAGATAGGACCATAATATGTTGTTGTGTCGACTTGGTGAATTCATTGTTTGTATTCTTTCCTATCCAACCTAATTGATGTTTTAAGGTCTTATGGTGGATATAAATGCAAGAGGTATGGAAGTTTTAACAAGTGTGAAGAAATGTGAATGTGGAATACATTGAATATCTAGTAGAGTTAGTGTTACAATGTGAAGAGGAATGATTAGATGTTCTTGAACACCTCAGTCAGCAGAGTGAATTGTTGATAAATAGTGCAATTCTTTATAAACTCTTTGTATCATGCTCTAAGCTAATGAATCTCATCAGGTCCTTGTATCTTTCCCCTGAAGTTGTGTTTTGTGAGTTAACTCTCATCGTGGTTTTTCCCTCATTGGGTTTTCCACGTAAATTTGGTTTCATCTTGTGGATGTGTGTTCTTATCTTTGCTATCATTATTTTTTATATGATTAGAGTTAGAATCGCTATATCTTTGGTTGCTAATGTTGTTGAAGCTTTATACTACTATATCCTTCTCTGCTACTATTTTGTTTAAGGGTTTTGATTTGGTTAAGTGCTAAAAAGTTCAAGTTCAAGAAGGGCTTAAGTTTTTGAGTATATTGATTCACCCCCCTCTCAGTCTTTGGGTGTGTTCAACAATTGGTATTAGAGCCAAGTTACTATGAAGAAAGCTTGATCGCTTAAGGCAAATATTTGAGGAAGATGATGGTTCATACAAGGGTCCTAGATTTGATGGCACTAATTATGCTTTCTAGAAACTGAGAATGGAAGGCAATCAATCAAAGATGGTTATGTTGCTCCTACTACTCCTCTAATGGATCATGCTGAAATTTGATTATATGAATGCAATGCCAAAGCTAATAATGCTCTCTTGTGTGGATTGGTTGATTCAGAAATTTTGAAGGTGATGAATTGAAGTTATGCTAAAGATGTATGAGGAAAGCTCAACAATATCTATGAAGGTGATACAAAAGTGAAGCAAGCTAAGATTCAGATCTTTAAAAGTAGATTAAGATTCTAAGGATGACAAAAGACGAATACATTGCAAGTTATATGCTTTGGGTACAAGAAGTTATCTTTGGCATCACTAGTCTTGGTGGAGAAGTAAAAGAAAGTGAAATTGTAAAGAAGGTTTTGAGGTCTTTTCCTAAAACTTATAGTCAAAAAGTGTTTGCTATTGAAGAATCCAAGGACTTGGTTTAGTACTCAATTGATGAAATATTCAAAGCTCTTACTGCCTTTGAAATGAGAGAGTTTGATCAAGATGCCCCCAAGAAGGAAGTTGCATTCAAAGCTAACAAAAAGATTTAAGATGAAGGTGTTGATCAAAATGATGACTTTGATGAGGTTGAAGCAAATTTTTTGAGAAGACTAAAGAAAGGCATTGAAAAATACAAAGATGATGATGCCAAAATAGATAAGGTTAAAAAAGGTTTATATTCTAAGGAGTGTAGTTGTTCCTTAGAAGGCGAGGAGAATGATTCAAATAATGAAATCCTTTTTATGGCTTTGGAAGATGGTGAAAAAAATGTGATGTTGAGAATTGTAAAAAGTATGGCTCCTTGTGTAATGAAGATATGTTTTCTTCTAAACCAAATCTAAAGTCAATGAAACCTGAAGGTTGGGACTTCAATCTAGATGATTGTGAAGTTGATTTTGAAGGAGAACTCCACTCTTCTCTTGAAGATCTAGATGAAGTGAGATCGCAAAATATCAAATATGAGTACATGCTAGAAAAATCAAAAGAGTCAATTGACAAATTAAAGGAAAAAGCCAAAGAATCAAAAGAAGAGATTAGAAAACTGAAAGTTCAAATAGGAGGAGGAAATGGATGTGAGACTAAACTCAAAGAAGATGAAGATGTGATCTCAATTTTAAAATTCAAAGTTGAAAAAGGCAAGAGGATTGAGGATTTCTTGAATTCCAAGCTCAATGATAAAATTGTTGAATCTCTAAAGCTTGAGGAAGATATTGTATCTCTAAGAAAAGAGCTTGAAAAAGAAAAATAACAAATTGAAAAGGGTTTGAAACTAAGAGGAGGTTCTGTAATTCTTGATGAGTTAACTCAAAAGCCATCTAAAGAGAAATTCGAACATGGTTTTGAAAAATGGGAAAGTCCTTTGAACAATGCATCTACAAACTTGTATGATAACTTCAAAGAATAAGAAATTCCTGAAACAAGGGAGGAAAACTTCTCAATTTTAAAATTAAAAGTTGAAGAAGGCAAGAGGATTGAGGATTGCTTGAATACCAAGCTCAATGATAAATTTGTTGAATTTTTAAAGCTTGAGGAAAAGGTTGTATCTTTGAGAAAAGATCTTGAAAAAGAAAATGAGCAAATTGATAAGGGTCTAAAATTGAGAGGGAGTCCTGTAATTCTTGAGGTTCTATAATTCTTGAGGAGGTTATGCAATTCTTGGTGTGTATGATCTCTCCTTGTGCTTTGTGTGAGCCTAGAGATCAAAATCACTCTTATTTTACACATGTCAAGTACACCCAAGGAGTATTAGTAAAGTGTGTTCTTCTCTTGCACTTAGTGTGAGTCTGAGAATCAGAAACATTGTATCTTATTTTATTTTATAGTAGGAGGTCTACTTGAGGATTTCATCACCCCAAGGGTGACCTCAAACACATTTAACAATGGGTATATTAAGGGGGGAAATGAAATTTGTACCTCTAGGTGTGGCCAACGTCATTCAAGCCAAGCTACAAGACCCTCAGTCCATTGAGACTTGTTTGGTGAGGAGAAGAGGGGAGACACATCTAACATATTTTGTGTTGCATCTAACCTTCATTTGGTCCATTTGATATCTCATTTGGTGCATTTGACATCTCATGTGGTGTATTTGATACCCAAAACTACACATTTGAAACTTACAATGACACATTTGACTATTCAAACATTTTCTATAATACTCCATTTTTCAATTTCTAGAATTATTGATCACACAGACCTAAGATATGAGACTTGTAGTGCATTTAACCTAAAACCAACATCCATCATTCAACAACAAACCAAATTTCCATATTCTTTTCACATCATTCTTCTTGGAATTTTAGGGTTACCTATCTTATCTTTGGACAAACAATATCATCATCAACAACAACAAACATTAGCCAACCAACAACCAATATTAGTTATAATCTTGTCTTGATCTTCCATCTTATCTCTAGTTTACCTTTTTCTTGGAAAATCAACTTTTTCAAGTGGATAGTTGGATTAGCATCAACATTTATGGTCAAACTAGTTTAGGAGTCTTGACTACTTCAGAGTTTGTAAACTTGCAATAATCCTTTTTATTTAGAATCATCAATCTAGTATAAGTGAAAACTATCATACCATTTATCCAAATAGAGATCTAGGTTAAAATTTTGACTTTTAGAGGTTTTTATCTCTTATCAATCAAACAACATCAACACATCACTTTTTATCTAAATTTACCCAATGTATCTCTCATATAGTCCATTTTGAAACAACTGTCATTCATATCACATCACCAACCTTCACTTGCATCCATATTTTATAAGGTCGTCAATTTTATATGCTTATTACAAGGTCACAACACAAGAAACACATGAATTCTAATCCAAGTGGATCAAATGTTACCACACCCATGGGGGTTATAGAACTAGAGTTTGGAATGCCTCATCATTTATTCAATCCCATGAGTACCAAATTCCACAACCCCTACCTTAATATCCTTTGATTATCATAGAATAAATCACAAATAGATATGAGGAATCTAAAGAATGGACTAATGAGAAACTCTTAGAAATGTAAGAGGATCCCATAGTAGCTAGAGCATTAGATGCCCACATTTGTATGGATCCCAATACATACTTTCTTAGACTTGCATAAAATAATAGTAATCTACCCTTAAATTACAACATTGCTACACTTAAGGAACAAGCCCTCACACATGTCACATCGTCTAGTATTCCATCAAATGAGAGTGTACCTATTTTTCAATCTGTTAATGAAGCTAGATACTACAATCTTCAATGCCAAACATATCTAGTAAACCATCTATAGAATCTCATGACACAGATTCAATACTATTTTATATTCAAACATAACCAATCACACCAAATCCACCAAACACAAACATTGCCCATGCATCACCAAACATCCAATCAAACAACCACACATATCCCAAATCCAAAATTTTCTTCATCTATACCCCATAACAAAAATATTCCTTATGCATCACCATAGATAACCAATCAAACAAATACATATATCCAAAATCAACCAATTTCTTCATTTATACCTCCTAACATAAACATTCCTCATGCATCACAACCCAACACATGTCAAACTACACAAAAAATCCTTTCATTTACCAAGCCACCACATCTCCTGTGCCTCCCAACATTCCATTTGCTACACAAGCATCAAACATGACAACAAGCATATATAATCCCAATCATTCATATCAACCCCCATTTCACAAATTCCATCACTTAACATGTTCCAAAACAAGCTTCCACATCCAACATACTAAAAAATACAAATGTCCCACATCCTTCACAAACATTCACATCTAACATATCTACAAACACAATTATCCCCAATTCAAAATACCAATCTCAATCCATTCCATTCACTATCACCACACACACTGTTATCAATAGTTTTGCACCCTGTTGAATACAATATTTAGCAAACTACTGAAACATGGAAACCTCTTTCAGATGTGGGTGATCTGCACAAAAGAGGAATCTCTAGAGTGAGTTGGTTCTCCGAATGATAAATCCTATTCTAAAACTCCAAGGGAAAAGGGATAAAATATGAACTAAAAATAAATCTGAAACTAACTGATGATTGACTAAAACCTATGACAAAAAAATGAAACCTGCCAGTCACAACAACCCCTTCACTACAATGATTCCTACAATCTCACCAATACATGATTTCATCATTAATTCATATGAAGATTCAGAATTTTGAATACAACATATAACCTGAAAACATGAAAACTTGTGCAGGAGAACTCATAAAGACAGGACATTAAGGTTTCAAACTTGAATACACAAAATATCAAACTGTTGTTACCAGTCTTGAGACAAGAAAGTGGAAAGAAGAACTCTGTTGTATTATTGGGACTGAAAGAGTGTCAATCTGTCAAAACTGAGTACAATGTTCACAAGCTCAAAAATGCATAAGAGCAGGAACTCTGATCTCAATTGCCCCCGAATGAGAAGGAGAGCTGAAAAGAACTAAGTCTATAAAAACATAGCCCTCAAGAAACCCTAATCCGAGCTCAGAAAAAAGCTTCAGGAAAAAAGCTTCAAACTGCCTCAAAAACTGCTTAAAAACAGAAAAAAGCACAATGCTTTTATGATCACACTGTCAAGCCTCTAAAAGTAGGCTAATCTCGCTTTAAAAGCTCAAAAATAATCGTATCTCTCCAAGATAGGTTTGAAATCCGACCGAGAGGAAAATTCAACAAAAATATGCTAAAAATAGCAAGAAAACACAAAACAATTTATAGAATATTGCTTTTATGATTCTGCTTTACAAGATGCAATAAGATTGAAAGTCTTTTGCAAAAGGAAAATATCCTTATTTCTCCATTACAATGTTCTGATTTTCCTCAAAAATCATAAAAACATTAATACATATCAATTATCCCTTCATCAAAACTCCAATTGATTTCTCTAAAATCAATTAAAAAATAAAACCCTAAAATAGATAATTTGACCTTTAAACAAAAGCACCTAGGTCATATGGCATTAAAATCTAAACTTAGATCACAAGATATTGATCAACATTATCCCCAAATCTTAATATCTCAACAAGGCTTAAAAAAAACAACACTAAGTCCTAACCCATAAACCAACCTAAGAATTCGGCCTCCATGATATACATTTAGACTTAGGTTTAATAAATCACAAGGAAGGCATTATGGATTTCGATCTCCATTGGAATTCACCACATGTGTTTTAATTGAATATTCTAGAACATCATAATGCTCGAATTAGGATTCGGTCAAAACAGAATCAAACCCTAATGATCACTCATTCTACACTCCTCAATTTGCAAGAAAGAAGCTCTGTCGCCCTCTGCCACCGCCATGACTCTGTCAAGCTCGAGCTTGAATGCTTGGAGGAACTATTCCATGTACTTCAGATAGCTAAATCTTCAGTGGGTAAGCCTCCTTTCATGGTATAATAGCTTTTTATACTTCCTTATTGAAAATCAAAAGGCCTAAGGCCACGGCCTGCATGAGTTTATGAGTTTATTTCTAACTCATTGCTATGCTTCCTGTGACTTCGGCCCACATGAACTCGAGATTGGCTTCTGTTAGTCTACTCTGTGAGAGCTCACCTGAGAGCTTCGCCTTCTACTATTTGCTTTCTTCTACTTTGCAAAGGTAAGCTATTTCGATGGTTTCATCCTTGCTTGTTTTGGCCTTGAGGCCATGTTGAACACAACCTCTAATGTCTTTGTTCTGCATTTTCTGTGTGCTTTCCTATGACTACATCAACCATTGCTATGCTCTATTTTCACTACGAGGGCCCGACCATTCTTCAAAAGCTCGAAATCATGCTTTGGGAAGCTAAACTAGGAGTTTTGGCTGCGGCTTGAATGCTCCATCAGAAATATAAACTGGTAATTTTCCTTTGCTACACACTTGTTCTCTGGAGACTTAAATAGTTTCTTTTCTACTCATGGATTTTTGGCCATAGTAGGCCGTGGTGAAGGCGCACTGCAAGGAACATTCCTTGTGGATTTTGGGTTCGACCCAGAACATAAAAATTGACCATTATGTCTATTTAAAAGCATTTCTGCATATGGGTATCACAGAAAGCTAAAACAAAAATTGCATTTCCTTCCTCTTGTCGCTCGATCCAACTCATAAACTTACATCTATTGTATATTCTTGCTATTTAATTCAAGACTTCACATGGGTTACTATTGTAACTGTTCCTTCTGCGCTTTGAAGCTAACCCTGAAAATGGGTACTCAAAATCTTTAAGGGAAACTGCATTTTTCTGTATTTTGATGCTAAACTGAAAGTGGGTCTTTGGGATTATTAAAGAAAATTGCATTTTCTTCTCTTTTGAAGCTTGACCTAGCACAAAAATCTTTATATTTTGTAGTCTACTGTTGTTTTTATGAGAAACCCATATAGGTATCATAGATTATCATATTTCTTGCACTTTTGAAAACAAACCCACATGTGGGTATTTGGGATTTTTGAAGAGAACTATATTTTGTTCAATCTGAAACTTGGCTCCACAACTAATGGCCATATACAGGCTGCCATACTTATGCATCAAAATAGGCCTTCTGTTATTTTTCTGGGCTTGACCCACCATTACTAGTTCTATTTCTTCATTCATGTTCAAAACCTAACATGGGTATACTAAATATATAATGAAACTCTCATTTGAGTAATAACCCTCATGCAGATACTCATTATCTTGAAGGAAAACTATTCATTTGTTACTTTTGTTGAAAACCAGTATGACTCTCCGTAATGTTCACAAGATTCTGACAAATCTGCCTTGAATTTAAAATCTCATATGTGTATTGAGCTCGAAATTGTGCACTCCATAATGGTCTTTCAGAGAAAAACAAAACCATGCTCCTTTCTGTAGAAGACTCAACTGAGTATCAAGAACCTTTGAAGAAAAATATGTTATAAACTCAAGCCTTAATATGGGTGTATGAAGAAAAATAAACAAAAATTGCACACATTGATTTGCATTCAAGTTATGGGCTCAACCCATGATGACTTCCAACTGTATTCTGTTGCTTATCTTGTAAATATGACAAAACTTTTACCTTACTATTCTAACAAGATCTCAACTGAATAATCTGGAAATGATGAAAATCCTGTATATTTGTTGCATTTATTCTTAGGATATTGATTCAAAAAAACCAGTGATGTTATGCTTTCACTTCTGTAACAAAAGGATGCCTTGAATTTTTGTCTTTATTTTAAGCTCCTTAGCATTTTGTACGTCTCAAAAGAAAACAACTCATTGCATCACTGTTGTTTGCTTTAATATGCGTTCAGAAATATGAAAAGAACATGATGGGAACAATAAGAATTTGTGTGCTTCTTCATATTCATTTGACTCATAATACCCGGTATTCCGTTTTGGCATTTCTATAACTTTCTTTGGTAGTTTTATAACACCTGATCTCGATTCATAATTGTTTTTCCTTTTGATAAAAATTTATGCTCTCTTGTCATAGAACTATCCTTGACATGGAACTTGAGAATGATTTGTATTTTTCCATTGTGAAGAAAAGGATCTCCATGCTTGTATTTTGCTTGTACTTCAATGTCTTTCTGACACTCCTTAATCTTAACATAGCAACTTCTACCTTCTATTCTTGAACTCCATAGGGATTTTAAAAATGAGACATTGCATAACTTTATGGACTGCACCCTATTCACCAATTCATATGCATAACTGAACACTCAGAACTCATTTTTGGAAAGACAAAGCTTACTCTTCCCTTAACATTCTGGAATGATCTCTTTATTGTTTCAATTCATAATGCAATATGTACTTATTAATCAGCTAGAACTAGTGACTTATCTATCATTTGAATACACTGCATTGCCAGTCAAGCTGAAATTGATAGTTTATTAACCACTCAAGTGCATGATATTTTCCTCGTACTCGGCTGTAACATGGTACTCTTCATGCATTTTTATGTTCCACTTTAAATAAACTTTTCTCAAATCTATTTTTTGTCATGATAATAACTGATATATATTATTATGACTAGCACAACACATGAACCTATTCAACAATATTTGATGTAATTGTGCTCAGTTGAATTTATTTAGTGAACTAAACTCACTGTTTACCTATAGCCTTCATAAAGCAACCTTGATCGTTATGAATACACAGTTGGTTACGTTACTTGATGGATTCTCTGTTTTATTCTTTTATTTGTATTTCATTTCATTCGATGAATATGATGAAGTATCTTTTAAAATTAGCCCATTTAATGAATAGGGTAGCATGTCGAGCTCTACCCTTGTGGGAGCCCATTTTACTCCACATGCTTGGTCTTCGAATAATGTTCAGCTTCATGAATTTACCTACACCTGCATAAGGAAACAAACAGTGTTAGCATAAAAACGGAACACGATGATTATGAGGTTGCTATTTCTCCTTCATATCACTTCTTTCATACTGCACTTGGTTGATTGTTTCAATGCATTGCTAATAGTATGTTGTACTATTGTAGGTGCATCATATAAGTTACATCATAGTCGGAGCCACTGACACCCCTCTTTTCCTCTTACAGGTCGATGAAGCTTGAGATGACAAGGTGCACCATTCAACATCAAGCTTCAATAATCAGGCAATGATGATTATGCTGTTACTTATGTGTTTTCCTTTTGCATCTTCAGTAGTGCAATGTGCCATTAGAAATGTGTTGTCACAGTTATATCCATGGTTTGTGTGGATCTTTGATTTCAATTTTGCTTTTCAATTGAAAAGAAAATGCATTTCATGCAATGTTGTAATACTATTCTGATTGTGAAATCAAATGAAGCCTTGTAAAAATATGAGTTCTTTACGAAATGAATAAAACCATTTGAAATGTTATTTTGCTCATGTACTCAATTCTGTATTTCTTTTAAATCTGCAACATCTGAAAGCCTCTCTGAAACTTTATTCTTCTTTTAAATGCATAACTGTTGTTCAATAAAAAAGTGACAATAATGCAAAACAACATTTGAACATGAAACTGCAATTCCACTAAACGTTAAATAACAATTAGCCAGCTCCTCCATTTGAGCTGAGGCAAAAAACATGTAACATTTTGGCGATTTCCGCTATATGCTTTCCTGCTAAGCATAGATCAGTGGCCTTAAACAATTCATTGGGTGCAGAGTCAAATCTGCATCTTCTTGTGAACTCAAAAACTCGAACAACAACACTCCAAACAACAGCCAAAAACTAAAACAAAACTGAAAGCAAACTAATAGGCCCTAATGGCCAACAAAACAATGTGCAGCAGCGCTTAGAGAAAGCAAACTATTGAAATGAAATGTGCGAAACACACTTATTTGCAAACTACTCTATCTAATAGTGAGATAACTTATCTCAAAGGCAATGCTTGAGGTGGATCCCATTTACTAGGATAGAAAGCACCTCGCGAGTCATCTTCAAAAGTTAGAATGCGTTGTGTTCCTTGCATTTCGTAATTACATAAGGCCCATCCCATATTGCATCGAACTTGGAATGTCGTCCAGGTCTACTCTTGAATTCATTCCACTTGAAAACTAGATCTCCAACAATGAAATCATGAGGCCTTGCCCTCTTGTCAAAAGCATTCTTCATTTGTGCTTGATGTATTTCCAGCTGTCTCAGAGCTTCTTTTCTGGTTTCTTCGAGCTCAACCAGCTGTGCAAACCTCACTTCAAGAGGTTGTTCATTCAGTAACTCCAGTTCTTTAACATAACTTAATATTGGTAATTCAATTGAGATAGGCAACTTAGCCTCTCTGCCATAAGTCAAAACAAAAGGTGAACAACTAGTGGCTCTTTTAGGAGTTATTCTATCAGCCCAAAGGGCTAGCTTCAGCTTTTCATGCCACGTTCTTTGGTTATCTTCAACAGTCTTCTTGATTATCCAAATCAGATTTTTATTTGTGGATTCCGCTTGACCATTGCCCTACGAATAATAATTTGATAACGTGTTCAGATAGATGTTATTTCTGATAGACCAATCTAAAATCTTCAATCTGATGAAAGCTAAGCCATTATCTAAAATGATTGAATCTGGAACACCAAATCTCGATATGAGATCTTGGTAAAAGTTAATCATTGAAGTCTCATTTGCTTCCTTTAAAGCAACAGCTTCGGTCCACTTTGAAAAATAATCAGTGGTAGTAAGAATCCACTTATGACCTGCACTTGAAGGTGGGTTTATAGGGCCAATAAAATCCAAACCCCACTTAGCAAAGGGTTGTTCTACCTGAATCAGATGCAGGGGCAGCGGTGCAAGCCTCTACTTACCATAAAATAATGCACATTTCTCACACTTTCTGACCCAAGCAATAGCATCTTTAAACAAATCTGGCCAGTAATAACCAGCTCATAATCTTCAGAGTTATGGTTCTTGCAGCAAAATGACCTCCAGAAGGTCCATCATGAAACTTTGCTAGCAGCTTGTCCACTTGATCAGGCTGAATGCAACGTAATAAGACACCTTGGAAATCTCTCCTATAAAGAACACAATCGATAACTGCATAAGGGATGGCTTGTAATCTGTAGTACCTTCTTTTTTCTCTATCCAAGCCTTTGGGGCATTCACTAGTTTACACATAATGTATCATCTGCTGCAACCATGTAGCAGGGGGTACTTGAACAACACTCGAAACATCATTATTTAGCACTGTTTCTGCATTCGCATCCTCTATTAAGCTGTTGTTTTCACTTCCAACAATCTGCTCACACAAACCTTTGCCTCTAACGAGCTTGGTTACTTTAATGTCAACATCGAACTCCATCACTTTAGTGATCCAACCAGCACGCTTATCATTAATATCCTTGTTAAGCAAAAAATCTTTAACAGTCGAATGTGCTACCAACAAATGAACCTTGCTGTTGGACAGTATTTGTCTAAATTTCTTCAAACTTCTTACAACAACAAAGACATGTTTCTCAACAAAAGAATACTTTACCTCATAATCATGCAAAACTTGACTGAAAAATGCTATAGGCTGCTCCAAACCTTCATCATTTTGCTAGCATAACATAGCTGAAACCATATCAACTCCTCCAAAAGCATACAGAATGAAATCTTTGTCAAAGTTTGGATTAATGAGAGCAGGAGTGGCTGCGAGCACCTCTTTGATTTGCTCGAAGCTCCTCTTGCCTTCCTTGGTCCAACTAAATGGCATGTTCTTCTTCAACATAGAAGTGAGAGGTTGCAGTAAAGCTGCAATATTTGGTATGAACCTCCTCAAAAAATTGATTCTCCCAAGGAAGCTTTGCAAGCCTTTCTTATGAGCTGGTAATGGCAATTCAAGAATTGCAGAAACCCTTTCAAGATCAATTGAAATAACTTACTTTGAGACAATGTGTCCCAGCAATTTGCCTTCATGTACTGCAAATATGCACTTCTTCGGATTGAGAGACACTCTGAACTCTCTGCACCTCTGAAAAATTTGTTCCAAATGATCCAAGTGTTCATTAGCATTTCTGGAAAAAATAGTAATATCGTCTAAATATACCAGAACAAACTTGTTCATAAGGCCATGGAAGGCCATATCCATAGCACACTGGAAAGTAGCTCCAGCATTTGATAAGTCGAAAGGCATCTTCTTATAGGCCATCATGCCCCACTTGGTTGTAAATGCTGTTTTGAACTGATCCTCTTGCTTAACTAGAATCTGGTTATAACCTTAATAGCCATCTAACAAAGAAAATCTGTTAGAACCAGAAACTACCTGTAAAATTTGCTCCATACAAGGAAGTGGGTAATGGTCTTTCAAAGATGCTCTATTCATATCTTAGAAATTGACACAGTCTGATTTCTCCACTCTTCTTCCTAACTGGTACTAAATTTGACACCCAAGAGGTGTGCTTGATAGAAAAAATGATACCACTTTCAACTAGTTTATTCAGTTTAGCCTTCATAAGATGCTCCAACTTAGGATTAAGCGGTCTTTGCTTCTGCCTTACTGGCTTTGCATTAGGTTCCAGCTCGATAGTATGCTAAGCTAGTTTAGGGTTAAAACCTCTTAAATCTTTGTATTCCCAAGCAAAAACATCACTAAATTTCTGACATAATAGAATGAAAGCTTGTTGTTCCTCTTGACTGCATACCTTTCCCAGCTTGAGAAGCTTACCTTTGAAAATTTTGATGGTTGCATAGTGCTCCTCCTTGACAGTCAAGTTGCACTTGTCTTTTCACACTTGATCATCTGAGTTAAACACAGATTCTAAGGTCACCAATCCTTTTGGTAGCTTATTAGTCTTTAATTGTACAATCTGGTCCTCATACTGCTGCTATCATTTTTGCTGATTTCCATCTGCGAACTCAACTTCAGCAATCAAAAAATTCACAATTTGTTCATCACTATCAAAAACCTGCCAGCTCACATTATTGTTAGGTATAGAAGGTCTAACCACTATTTTCATGTACTGACGTGCTTCTACTTTATGAATTTCTTTGGGAATGTCAAACTGAGCTCCTATGGTAGCGAGTCTATCAGCATGCTTATTTTGATTCCGAGGGATCGACATGATATTAAAAAATTAAAATCTTCCATCAAATCCCATAGACGATGCTTGTATTTCTTAAGCAAATCATTCTTAGCAGCATTTAAGTTTCTGACCTGATTCACAACCAACTCTGAATCACCATGAACTTGCAAGCATTTAATACCTCATTTGCGGGCCCACTCAAGGCCATGCACCAACGCTTCATACTCAACTGTATTATTTGAACAGCTGAAAGCAAATCTGCAAGCTGAATAATACTTATCTCCTTCGGGCGATATCAGCATAGCTCCACCTTCGACACCAACACTGCTCCTCGAACCATCAAAATAAAGCTTCCACAACTCATTATCTTTTTCTATAGACGGTTCATCCTCTTTGCAAAGATTAGGCCTGTCATAATCAGACTCGTGAATCATATAAACTCCTAAACCTACCTCATATGTGTTTTGGAACAGATCAAACTTGTGATCTTCGGTTGTCCATTCATCAAGGCTGATGTAGTCTTCATGGGTGCTATAGTTTGAGGTCATGGTTTGCTCCTCCATTGCAGAGGTGGTGTAGAGATTAGTGTTTATAGGGTTTGGGGAGTATGGTTCGATATGGTCTTTGGCAAGAGGCTCAGATTTTATGGTCACTTTCGTACCATACCTTGTTCTAAAAAATAGATGAGACCAATCAGAAGACAAAAACCCACCCAACTTGGCTATAAAATCCCTTGATAGGCAAATGGAAAAGTGCGGCGGTAAGTCTATGGCATGAATATCCTGATGAATAGTGAAACTTGGGGATGCGTGCAGGGTAAGGGCTAATTTTTTTATAATACTAGCAGTCTTAACAACAAACCCATCTAATTGCACTATGCCTTTATGAGGGTTAGGCTCATAAACAAGACCTAATTTGTCAACTAAACTCTTAGGCATGACTGAACTACTGGCACCAAAGTCGACCATACAATTATGCATAATTTTATCACCTATGATCAGACTTAAGTAAAACGGAGGGGGTTTTACCTCTTTTTCTTTCTACCCACCCTTGTCCTCCAGATCATTAGCCAACACAACCTTCACAACTCCTTGATTAACGTTGTCAAAAATAGACAACTTGACCAATGCATTCTGCAGTAAGTTTTTCTACCCTGGAAGCTGCAAAGCGTCTAATATTGACATATTGACAGTGGTTTTCTTGAGATGTTCAACGATATTGAAGGATGAAACATTTACCTTCTACTGGTGTTTTGCAACAACAGCTTCGTTTTGCTTCTACATAGGCTGAGAATGCATTTTTGACATCTCCTTGTTAGGAATCTCCTGCCCTCTTTGTAGAATTTGCATCTTGGGCTGCATAGCAGCGTTAATTTATGATAAAACAGGCTGCTTATTGACTGGTGGCTGCTGCTGCGAAGTTACAGCTTGTTGTCCTAGATCCATAGCTCATTTTTTAGACCTGGTATTAGCCAAAATAGGAGAATCTTTTTGATCTTGGCCATTCACGCCACATAATTCAGAGCTTTACTAGTTCGGCAAGGCGACTTCTACATTATCTTGTTGTTCTTGATTCTGATCAGCAGCATTCTCTGAAATAACATATACATTCTCCACCATTAAAGCCTAATTTCTCACTCTATTGGTGCACGCCGATTGGTTGTGGGATTGATTGCATGGGTAACACTAGTCGCAATCCTGGGCAACATTATTTTGTGGCACAAGCTCCTTTGATGAGCTAGCTGCATTCAGATTGTATGGCTGGAATGGCCTAGGATTAAAGTTTCTTCTTTGGGCTTGATAATCACCTTGAAAGGCAGGCCTATTTTGTTGGCTTTGCTGGTAGGGAGCTTGATAAAGCTTATGTTCTTTGCCAATGTGCTTCTTAATAGTCACAAGGTCATTCCCGATGGTATTTAATATGTTTTTTAGCTCTTGCATCTCTGGATTTGGGGCTTGGACAACGACCTCTTGAGCTGTGTTATGATATCCTATCGCTGGAACTGGTGGGAAAACAACCAAGGGAGGAATAGCAGCAGGAATAGGTGGTTGTATTTCTAGAAACAAGGGCATAGGAGGTATAGGAGTTATGTCTCCAACTTGAATGAGGCAATTTTCAACATTTATAGCAATATTATAAGTGTTAGGAAGCGTTAGACCACCCATAGACTGAGTCATAACAACAATCTTGCTATTTAAAGCTTTTAAATAAAATAGAAATGCATGTGTTGGTAAGGGCTTTACCGTTGCCAGAATTATATCCCAAGTCCTCTGAAATCTATAATTGAAATCCACCAAATGTTCGTGCGGTGCCCTTTGAATAGTACTCAACTGCTCTAACAAAGATAAATTGCTAGATTTATCAGCAAAGTGTTGGTATAGGCCATTACCTAGAGCATCCCATGTTGCGATTGAATTTGCACTGAGACCTTTGAACCACTACAATGCTTTGCCCTTAAGTGACACAGCTAACAGCCTTAGAGCAACATTCTCCTACGTGATATTATGCACTGAGCATAGCGTGGCTACGTCACAGATGTGTTCGACTGGTGTAGTGTAATCCTCTCTGGTGAAATATGGTAGTCCTCAAAGGGCTGCAACTAGAATATCATCATGTTGAGCAATATCTAATGGATTGCCTCCATTGAAGGGTGAAAACGGGTGTTTCCTTGGTGGTGCTGCCATCAGTGGTATTTGTGAAATCAGGACTGGTGTACCAGGTGACAGGACTAAGGTGCCAAGCATAGGAGGTGTTGACTTTGATCTTGCAGAGGTTTCAAAAGGTCTTCTTGTTGTCCTGCCTCTTCTTCGTGATGGTGACAACTCTCGATATTTAAATGGTGCTGTACTTGATCTTGTTTGAATATTTCTCATGCGCGGGTTGTACTAGCATGCAAAACAGAACCAGAGTCACTAGGTATATTGTTATAGCCTCTAGAAGGCTAGAAAATCTACTGCATACAACAAAAAAAAACTGAAATATTAAATATTCTCTAAAAGTATCCTTCAATGTGCCACCAAGCATGTTAAAAATTGTTATCAATAGTTTTGCACCCTACTGAATACAATATTCAGCAAACTACTGAAACATGGAAACCTCTTTCAGATGTGGGTGATCTGCACGAAAGAGGAATATCCAGAGTGAGCTGGTTCTTCGAATGACAAATCCTATTCTAAAACTCTAAGGGAAAAGGGATAAAAGATGAACTGAAAATAAATCTGAAACTAACTGATGATTGACTAAAACCTATGATAGAAAAATGAAACCTACCACTCACAACAACCCCTTCACTACAATGATTCCTACAATCTCACCAATACATGATTTCATCATTAATTCATATGAAGATTCAGAATTTCGAATACAACGTATAACCTAAAAACATGAAAACTTGTGTAGAAGAACTCATAAAGACAGGACATTAAGGTTTCAAACTTGAATACACAAAATATCAAACTGTTGTTACTAGTCTTGAGACAAGAAAGTGGAAAGAAGAACTCTGCTGTATTATTGGGACTAAAAGAGTGTCAATCTATCAAAAACTAAGTACAATGTTCACAAGCTCAAAAATGCATGAGTAGGAACTCTGATATCAATTGCCCCCGAATGAGAAGGAGGCTGAAAAGAACTAAGTCTATCAAAATATAGCCCTCAAGAAACCCTAATCCAAGCTCAGAAAAAAGCTTCAGGAAAAAAGCTTCAAACTGCCTCAAAAACTGCTTAAAAATAGAAAAAAGCACAATGCTTTTATGATCACACTGTCAAGCCTCTAAAAATAGGCTAATCTCGCTTTAAAAGCTCAAAAACAATCTAATCTCTCCAAGAAAGGTCTGAAATCCGACCAAGAGGAAAAGTCAACAAAAATCTGCTAAAAATAGCAAGAAAACACAAAGCAATTTATAGAATATCGCTTTTATGATTCTGCTTTACAAGATGCAAATTTTTTACAATTTGTCTATTTTTGTAGTTTAAAGATTGAAAGTCTTTTGCAAAAGGAAAATATCCTTATTTCTCCATTACAATGTTCTGATTTTCCTCAAAAATCATAAAAACATTAATACATATCAATTATCCCTTCATCAAAACTCCAATTGATTTCTCTAAAATCAATTAAAAAATAAAACCCTAAAATAGATAATTTGACCTTTAAACAAAAGCACCTAGGTCATATGGCATTAAAATCTAAACTTAGATCACAAGATATTGATCAACATTATCCCCAAAGCTTAATATATCACCAAGGATTAAAAAAAACAACACTAAGTCCTAACCCATAAACCAACCTAAGAATTTGGCCTCCATGATATACATTTAGACTTAGGTTTAATAAATCACAAGGAAGGAATTATGGATTTTGACCTCTATTGGAATTCACCGCATGTGTTTTAATTGAATATTCTAGAACATCATAATGCTCGAATTAGGGTTTGGTCAAAACAGAATCAAACCCTAATGATCACTCATTCTACACTCCTCAATTTGCAAGAAAGAAGCTCTGCCGCCCTTTGCCACCGCCATGACTTTGTCAAGCTCGAGCTTGAATGCTTGGAGGAACTATTCCATGTACTTTAGATAGCTAAATCTTTAGTGGGTAAGCCTCCTTTCATGGTATAATAGCTTTTTATGCTTCCTTATTGAAAATCAAAAGGCCCTAAGGCCGCAGCCTGCATGAGTTTATGAGTTTATTTCTAACTCATTGCTATGCTTCCTATGACTTCGACCCACATGAACTCAAGCTTGGCTTCTGTTAGTCTACTCTTTGAGAGCTCACCTGAGAGCTTCGCCTTATACTATTTGCTTTCTTCTACTTTGCAAAGGTAAGCTATTTCGATGGTTTCATCCTTGCTTATTTTGGCCTTGAGGCCATGGTGAACACAACCTCTAATGTCTTTGTTTTGCATTTTCTATGTGCTTTCCTGTGACTACATCAACCATTGTTGTGCTCTATTTTCACTATGAGGGCCTGACCATTCTTCAAAAGCTTGAAATCATGCTTTGGGAAGCTAAACTGGAAGTTATGATCATGGCTTGAATGCTCCATCAGAAATATAAACTGGTAATTTTCCTTTGCTACACACTTGTTCTCTGGAGACTTAAATAGTTTTTTTTCTACTCATGGATTTCTAGCCATAGTAGGCCGTGGTGAAGGTGCATTGTAGGGAACATTCCTTGTGGATTTTGGGTTCAACCCAGAACATAAAAATCGACCATTATGTCTATTTAAAACTATTTCTGCATATGGGTATCACAGAAAGCTTAAAAAAATTGCATTTCCTTCCTCTTGTCGCTCGATCCAACTCAAAAATTTACATCTATTGTATATTCTTGCTATTTAATTCAAGACTTCACATGGGTTACTACTGTAACTGTTCCTTCTGTACTTTGAAGCTAACTGTGAAAATGGGTACTCGAAATCTTTAAGGGAAACTACATTTTTTTGTATTTTGATGCTAAACTGAAAGTGGGTCTTTGGGATTATTAAAGAAAATTGCATTTTCTTCTCTTTTGAAGCTTGACCTAGCATAAAAATCTTCATATCTTGTAGTCTACTGCTATTTTTATGAGAAACCCATATAGGTATCATATATTATCATATTTCTTGCACTTTTGAAAACAAACCCACATGTGGGTATTTGGGATTTCTGAAGAGAACTGTATTTTGTTCAATCTGAAACTTGGCTCCACAACTAATGGCTATATACAGGCTGCCATACTTATGCATCAAAATAGGCCTTCTGTTATTTTTCTGGGCTTGACCCACCATTACTAGTTCTATTTCTTCATTCATGTTCAAAACCCGACATGGGTATACTGAAATATAATGGAACTCTCATTTGAGTAATAACCCTCATGCAAATACTCATTATCTTGAAGGAAAACTATTCATTTGTTACTTATGTTGAAAACCAGTATGACTCTCCGTAATGTTCACAAGATTTTGACAAATCTGTCTTGAATTTAAAATCTCATATGTGTATTGAGCTCGAAATTGTACACTCCATAATGGTCTTGAAGAGAAAAACAAAACCCTGCTCCTTTCTGTAGAAGACTCAATTGAGTATCAGGAACCTTTGAAGAAAAATATGTTGTAAACTCAAGCCCTAATACGGGTGTATGAAGAAAAATAAACAAAAACTGCACATTGATTTGCATTCAAGTTATGGGCTCAACCCATGATGACTTCCAGTTGTATTCTATTGCTTATCTTGTAAATATGACAAAACTTTTACCTTACTATTCTGACAATATGTCAACTAAATAATCTGGAAATGATGAAAATCCTGTATATTTGTTACATTTACTCTTAGGATTTTGATTCAAAAAAACCTATGATGTTATGCTTTCACTTATGTAACAAAAGGATGCCTCTAATATTTGTCTTTACTTTTAACCTCCTTAGCATTCTGTACGTCTCAAAAGAAAACAACTCATTGCATCACTACTATTTGCTTTAATATGCCTTTAGAAATATGAAAAGAACATGATGGGAACAATAAGAATCTGTGTGCTTGTTCATATTCATTTGACTCATAATACCCAATATTTCGTTTTGATATTTTTGTAACTTTCCTTGGTAGTTGTATAACACCTGAGCTCAATTCATAATTGTTTTTCCTTTTGATAAAAACATCTGCTCTCTTGTCACAGAACTGTCCTTGACATGGAACTTGAGAATGATTTGTATTTGTCCATTGTGAAGAAAAGGATCTCCATGCTTGTATTCTACTTGTACTTCAATGTCTTTCTGACACTCCTCAATCTTAACATAGCAACTTCTACCTTCTGTTCTTGAACTCGATAGGGATTTGAAAAATGAGACATTGCATCACTTTATGGACTGCACCCTATTCACCAGTTCATATGCACAACTGACCACTCAGAACTCATTTTTGGAAAGACAAAGCTTACTCTTCCCTTAACATTCTGGAATGATCTCTATATTATTTCAATTCATAATGCAGTATGTACTTATTAATCAGTTGGAACTAGTGACTTATCTGTCATTCGAATACACTGCATTGCCAGTCAAGCTGAAATTGATAGTTTATTAACCACTCGAGTGCCTGATCTTTTCCTCGTACTCGGCTGTAACATGGTACTCTTCATGCATTTTTATGTTCCACTTTAAATAAACTTTTCTCAAATCTATTTTCTGTCATGATTAAAACTAATATATATTATTACAACCAGCATAGCACATGAACCTATTCAACAATATTTGATGTAATTGCGCTCAGTTGAATTTATTTAGTGAACTAAACTCACTGTTCACCTGTAGCCTTCGAAAAGCAACACTGATTGTTATGAATGCATAGTTGGTTTCGTTACTTGATGGATTCTTTGTTTTATTCTTTCAGTTGTATTTCATTTCATTCGATGTATATGATGAAGTATCTTTTAAAATCAGCCCATTTAATGAATAGGGCATCATGTTGAGCTCTACCCTTGTGGGAGCCTGTTTTACTCCACATGCTTGGTCTTCAAATAATGTTCAGCTTCATGACTTTACCTATACCTGCACAAGGAAACAAATAGTGTTAGCATAAAAACGGAACACGATGATTATGATGTTGCTATTTCTCCTTCAGCTCACTTCTTTCATACTACACTTGATTGATTGTTTCAATGCATTACTAATAGTAAGTTGTACTATTGTAGGTGCATCATATAAGTTACATCATATTCGAAGCCACTGACACCTCTCTTTTCCTCTTATAGGTTGACGAAGCTCGAGATGACGAGGTGCACCATTCAACATCGAGCATCGATAATCAGGCAATGATGATTATGTTGTTACTTATGTGTTTTCCTTTCACATCTTCAGTATTGCAATGTGCCATTAGAAATGTGTTGTCATAGTTATATCCACGGCTTGTGTAGATCTTTGATTTCAATTTTTCTCTTCAATTGAAAAGAAAATGCATTTCATGCAATGTTGTAATACTATTCTGATTGTGAAATCAAATGAAGCCTTGTAAAAATATGAGTTCTTTATGAAATGAATAAAAGCATCTGAAATGTTATTTTGCTCATGTACTCAATTCTGTATTTCTTTTAAATCTGCAACATCTGAAAGCCACTCTAAAACTCTATTCTTCTTTTAAATGCGTAACTATTGTTCAATAAAAAAGTGACAATAATGTGAAACAACATTGAACATGAAACTGCAATTCCACTAAACATTAAATAACAATCAGCCAACTCCTCCATTTGAGTTGAGGCGAAAAACATGTAACACACACATGCCCCTCAAACTCAAAACTATTCATATAACATCCCCCAAAAATAATTCATCCACAACAATCCATCCCTCAAAATTTAAACCCATTATATAATCCATACCACATTCTTCAAATACAAAACATACCTCAACAACAAAGCATTCACTAACACAAAAAAATCTAATAAAACTCATATAGCATGGACCTGAAAACATCCCCCAAAATAAAATAAAAATACTTCATATAATTCTTCATCCATTCCTCAACATCAAACATACACTCCATCTAACCAACCACCAAACAACCCAAACGATGGCTTGGCATTGCAAATCCAAATCTTGCATCAAAAGATTACCAACATGCAACTAGGACAAATGAAGGAAAGCTACACTCTTGAATACATTTGTCCATACCCATTGATAGAATAATAGCTATGATACCATTCCCTCATATAACATTGAAATGTTTAAATTTGATAAAGACAAGGGAAGAGATCCATGAGAACATATACAATAATTTTATATAGCATGCCTAGAGTGTTAGGATAGGTGACATTACAATTGCTATCCTAAGTTGACAATTATGTGTCTCTACATTCTTTGGAAAGTGTTCTAGAGGACATGAGGAACAAAATATTTATTATTTATGGGTACTAGCAAGAAGTTGAGTCCACTTTTTGGCCAAAAAGTGGAAGTGTTTTCCCTGATTTTCAGAATTTGACACATTTGACCTTAAAATTTGAAGCACTTAGAGATGGAATCTTGAAAAAGTCACTAATCATAAAATGTAGTACTCAGAGTCTAGTTTCCAAATATATAATTTATTTCAATACCTAGATGCTACAAATTGTTTTTTAATAGGCATTTTTAAAAACCATTGATTAAAAGTAACTTCTTTTTTTTACCATGCCATGTATGTGTACATCATCCATATTTTGAACTAAATTGTCATAATTTTCTAAATCCTTTTGGGAAAAGATTTGTAACTCATTGAAGCATGTTTTCAATATTTTTTGTAATTTTTTATTGAATGTTTTATTTTTTGATAATTTTTTATTAGCCATATTTATTTTTTTGAAAAATCATCATGTACGTCACGCATAAGATGACCTAAACTTATCATTTTTTGAATATTTTTTGTTTAAATTGAAAAGATTTATTTGAAGTATGTTTTTCGTGCAATTTTTTTTACAAAAAAATATTTTAATAAAAATTTATTAAAATAGTAAAAAACCCTAATATTTCAAGTTTATGGACCAGTTTCATCAGAAATTAAGTGAAAAATAGAAAAAATAGTCTAATTATAAAAACAATTATATATTTAGAATCTACACAGTCTCAGCTATAATGGGTTTTAATTTCATCAAAAAATTCTGCAAAAAATGTCTTCAAACATATGCCCAAAGTCACTATTTTCTTGTGACATTGTTAAGACCTTCAACTTGCAGGTCAAACCAGGTCTAAAAAACGGGATCCCGTTTCATAAAAAAAATATTTTTTTAATGATTTTAAGAAATGGGATCTCGTTTTCTAAAAAGTGGGATCCCATTTTGATCCCATTTTAAAAAAAGCGGGATCCTGTTTTGATCCCATTTTTAAAAGCGGGATTCTTAAAATCATAAAAAATATTTTTATGATTAAGCGGATCCCATTTTTTAAAAGCGGGATCTCGTTCTTAAAATCATAATTTTTTTTTTTTTATGATTTTAAGAAATGGGATCCCACTTTTTTAAAACGGATTATTTTATGATTTTAAGAAACGGGATCCCATTCTTTTAAAATCATAAGAAAAAAATTATGAAACAGGATCACGGGATCCCATTTTTGGCTCAGGGTCCCGAACCTAAACATGATCCCATTTTGATGAAGTCGATTTTGGATTTTTTTTCTAAGGCAAAAGCTTCCACGTTTCGTGGACTCATCTTCTTGCATTTACCCTTATTTTCCTATGACAAATTGTAATTGCATTCAAAGAGGTGGACCTGCTATGGTGATGATTACAAAGCATCCCGAGAGCATATTCCCTTTGGCATCCAACATCTAGGTGGGGACCACTTTTCAATGCATGTCCTTTCATGTTATTTGCATGTTTTTCATGGCAGGCACCCAAGTTTGGATGTTGGTGCATGTTTTTGCATGAGGCCGTTAGAGAGTTATGAAGCACTCAATATTGACCAATTTTCATTGGCTATGGTTTAGGCACCCATGTGAAAGCCATGTGATCATTTAATATTTTTCACCATGTTTCTAGGATGTCCACTAAGGGGGGCATGGGTTTTTCTAGGTGGTTTTTCTTGTTGTTTTAGGATACCATTTGTGGTATTCTCTCCCACAAACTTCTATATATTGGAGGATTGAGATGATGGTTTGTAGAGTTTTGTTTGTAGGTTGTTAGAGTAACGAAGTGCTACTAGAATTCAAAGGGGAGTGTTGTATTGGTGTATCTCATTTGGAGATTAATACAAACATTGTATCTCTTTGGGTGTGTGATTTTTCCAGCAAGGGTTTATACACGTGTATCTTGTGTCACTTATGGATGTCAACTTGTGGTATTGTTGATTTTCTTTCATATTTGGAATTGTTAATCACATAATACATTATTGGTAATCTTGTAAACATAATTTTAGATTTGTAAACCACTTTATTAAGGTCTAATGCTGCAAGTTTCACCTTGAATTTCCAACATCTAGTATTAGAGCTAACAATTCTTTTGAGAGAGGGATGCCTTTCTTTTAAGCGTTGAAGGATTTTTGGTTGTAGTGGGAGCTTGTGCACTGTGGGTTTTAAAAATTATGAAGAAGATTGAAAACCATGGCTTCTACCTCTCGTTTAGATATTGATAAGTTCAATGGTATTGGTTACGAGATGTGGAAGTTGAAGATGGAGGATCTCCTTGAAGAGAGAAATCAGTGGTTGGCAGTTTCAAGTGAAAAGAAACCAAAATCAACATCTGATAAAGATTGGAAGAAAATGGAAAAGAAGGCATGGGGAACCATTCAGTTGTGCCTTGCATATTCTATCCTTTGAATGTTTCAAAAGAATCTACCACATACAAGTTGTGGATGAGGATAGGTGACATTTACCAAACTAAAAGTCTAACAAATAAATTGTATCTCAAAAGATGTCTGTATTCCTTGAGAATCAAAGATGGTGATTCTATTGTATAACATTTGAATTCTTTTAATATGATTATAAGTCTTCTTGCATCTATAGATGTTAAGACAAAAGAAGAAGAAGATAAATGAATTTTTGTTGCTTTGTTCTTTACCCAAATCTTGGGAAAATCTAATTGTTGTCATAATTGGTGGTGGTACAAATTGAAGATGGATAGTCTCATTACTTTACTTATTTTAGAAGTGATGAGGAGAAATTCCATGGATGTAGGCTCCCAAGATGTCTTGCATGTGCGAGGAAGTTCCAAAGAGAAAAGAGGGCCTAAAGGAGACAAAAAGAGAGACAAGTCTAAAGGATGTTCTAAAACCCTTAGGAAGAGCAAAGTGTTGGAATTTCGGTAAGATAAGACATGTGAAAGAGTGTAGAAACAAGAAAAAGAGTTCAGATACTTCCTCAGAAAAGTCCTCAGAAGATGGTGATTATGATGCTTTGTTTATTTATGTTAACACTGTTAGTAATGATGCTTTGTTTATTTATGTTAACACTATTAGTAATGATGCTTGGCTTATTGATTTAGGTTGCTCCTACCATATGAATCCTCAGAAGGATTTTTTTACTTCATATTTAGCTTATGATGAGGGAGAATGTTTTCTTGGCAATAACAACACAAAGAAGATTGTTGGTAAGGGAAAGGTAAAGTTGCGTTTCAGTGATGGAAGGGTTAAAACCCCTAATGATGTTTTGCATATTCTAGGACTTGTGAGAAATTTACTTTCAGTGTCCATGTTGAATGATTATGGAATGCATGTGACATTTGACAAGTCCGGTTGTAGGTTGGTAAGAGGGAGTTTGGTGATTGCTAAATGATCTCGGATAGGGACTTTGTTTAGGCTAAATGCATCTACTTTTTGTAACTCTGCCAATGTAACTGGCACCAAAAATGCATGTGTGTTGTGGCACCATAGATTGGGTCACATAAGTGAAAAGGGTCTTAAGACCATTTTGAATAAAAATTTGGTTGACGATAATTATGATTATTCTTCTAGTAAAAACATTTTTTGTGAGCATTGTGTTTTTAGTAAACAGAATAGGTCATCATTTCCTAATGGAACTAATAAAGCTAAGACATTATTAGAGATCATTCATTCAGATGTGTTTGGACCAATGGATGTTGACTCTTTTGGAAAATATTGTTATTATGTTACTTTCAGTGATGATGTCTCAAGATACACTTGGGTTTATTTTATGCATGAAAAATTTGAGGTTTTCACTAAATTTAAAGAATTTAAAGCCTTAGTTGAGAAGTAAATGGATTATAAGATAAGGGTGTTGAGATATGACAATGGGGGTGAATATTGTTCTAGGGAATTTGATGAGTTTTGTAAGTATGCAGGTATTGTTAGGAAAAATACTACTCCATATACACCCAAAAAAAATGGGGTAGCAAAAAGAATGAATTGAACCTTGATGGAAAGAGCTAGGAGCATGTTGAGTGGTGCTAATCTTGATAGAATTTTTTGGGTAGTTGTAATTATTGCATGTTATTTGATTAATAGATCTTCTTGTTCAACTCTTGTTGATAAAACTCCTTATGAAGTGTGGATAGGTAGAAAGTATGTTATGTTTCACATTTAAGGGTCTTGGTTGTGAGGTTTTTGTTCATGTGCCTCAAGAGAAACATTCTAAATTGGATCCAAAAGAATAGAAATACATCTTTGTTGGTTACGGTGAGAATGTAAAGGGTTATAAGATTTGGAATCCACTAACCCATAAAATGGTAAATAGTCTAGAGATGTGATTTTTCAAGGAGTTTAGAGCTTACTCAAGTGAAGAACAACCAAAGGAGAAAGATAAGACAAAATAGTGCACTTCAAGAAAAAGATAGAAAAGTAGGAAGATAGACGTGTGGAAGAACAACTATGTTGATTTGAAGATGGAGAAGAATAGTGTTAAAAGAGCTCAAATTATGTGCAAGATGGGCATGTAGAAGAAGAGTAGCAAGAACTCCTTACTCCTACCTTGAGAAGATCCATAAGAAAATGGAATGCAGTTGAAATGTATAGCTCATGTAATTACCATTGTGTATTTTCTTTGTTGATTACTAACATTGAACCTAGATCCTACAGGGAGGCTCTTTCTTTAGAAGAAAGTGAGTCTTGGATGTAGGCCATGCAGGAGGAGATGATGGCTTTGGATAGTTGTGATAACTGGGATCATGTCAATCTACCAAAAGAAAGGGAAGCCCATTTATTGCAAGTGGGTATTTAAAAATAAATTTGGTGCAGATGGTCGGTTAGATCAATACAAGGCTAGATTGGTGGCGAAGGGATACTCCCAGAGAGAGGGAGCTAATTTCAGTAAAATTTTCTCTCTTGTTGCTAAGTTAACTTCTATTAGATTCCTATTACCTATTTTTTCTACTTATGGTTTTGAAATAGAGAAAATGGATGTTAAAACTACTTTCTTGCATGGGGATCTTGAGGAATAAATTTATATCGACAACCTGACAGTTTTGTTGTGAAAGGAAAATAACACTTGGTTTGTAGGTTGAAGAGATCTTTATATGGTTTGAAACAGTTAACTAGGATGTGGTACCAAAAGTTTGATGTCTTTGCATTGAATTTGGGTTTTGTTAGAAGTGAAGAGGATCATTGTGCTTATATTAAGGTTATTGATGATCAGATTCTAATCATTGTCTTGTATGTTGATGAAATGTTATTTATGGGTAACAAAAAGGTGATGATTAGGGAGCTTAAGAATCAACTTCTTGGCATGTTTGGTATGAAGGATTTGAGGGCTGAAAAATGTATTCTTTGGATGGAGATTAGTAGGGATCAGGTTCACAAAAATCTTTGGTTAATTCAAAGTAAGTATGTTGATACCATTTTGTAGAGGTTTAGTATGCATGACTATAAACCAATTAATATTCCATTTTTGATTGGTACTAAGTTGAGTTTAGACATGTGTCCTAATTTTGATGATGATTTTGAAGAGATTTCTAACGTTCCTTATGCTAGTTCCACCAATAGTTTTATGTATACAATGATTTGCACTAGACCAGATATAGCCCGAGTAGTGGGAGGTTTTAGCAGGTTAATGTCTAACCCTCGTAGAGAGCATTGGAATTTTGTTAAGAGGGTGTTTATATATTTTTGTGGTACTTTAGATTACTATTTGGTTTATCATGGTATTGATGATGTGGTCAAGTCATTGAACATACACAGTTTTGTTGATGCAGATTGGGCAGGTGACTTGGACAGTCAAAGGTCCACTAGTGGCTATGTTTTTACTTTGCTTGGAGGTGCAGTGAGTTGAATGAGTAAGAGGCATCCTGCAGTTGCATTATCCACCACCAAAGCAAAGCATATGGCTGCTACGCATGCCTCTAAGGAGGTGGTTTGGTTACAAAGATTTGGTAAAGGTACTGGTTGCAAAACAATGAAGATTGGATGTGACAGTCAAAGTGCCATATGTTTAGCCAAAAATGTTGTGTATCATGCTCATACTAAGCTTGTTGATGTTTAGTATCACTTTGTGCAAGAAATGGTTGAGAATGGTAAGGTCTTGATTGCTAAGGTTGACACTTTGGATAATTTTGCAAAATCTCTCATGAAGCCAGTGACGATGCATAAGTTCTCTTGCTATAGGAAGGCCATGGGCCTTGATCATTGTAATTGATTATATGTTTTATTTGTATCTCATGGATGTAATTACAATGCATAATGTCAAGTGGGATAATGTTAAGATAAGCAGACATTATAATTACTATCCTAAGTTGATAATTGTGTGTCTCTGCATTCTTTAGAAAGTGTTGTAGAGGACATGATGGACAAAATATTTATTATTTATTTTTCTACGAAAATTTGTAATTGCATTCAAAGAGGTGGACCCTCTATGATGATAGTTATAGATCATCTCAAGAGCATATTCCCTTTGGGCATTCAACTTTTGGGTGGGGACCACTTTGCAATGCATGTCCTTACATGTTATTTGAATGTTTTGCATGATGGGCACTCAATTTTGCATGTTGTTGCATGTTCTTTCATGAAGTCATTAGATCCATTGGGGAGTTATGGACCATTCGATATTGACCAATTTTCATTGGCTATGGAATAGGTGCCCATGTGAAGGCAATATGATCATTTAATATTTTTCACCATGTTTCTAGGTTGTCCACCAAGGGGGGTGTGGGTTTTTCCAAGTTGTTTTGCTTGTTGTTTTGGGATACCAGTTGTTGTATTCTCTCCCACAAACTTTTGTATATTGGAGCATTGAGATGGTGGTTTGTATTGGTGTATCTCATTTGAAGATTAATACAAACATTGGACCTCTTTGGGTGTGGAGTTTTTTCTCGCAAGGGTTTCTCCATGTATATCTTGTGTCACTTGTGGATGTAAACTTGTGTTATTTCTGTCTTTATTTCATTTTTGGAATTTTTAATCACATAATACATTATTAGTAATCTTTTACATATAATTTCATATTTGCAAACCACTTTATTAAGTTTTATTACTGCAAGTTTCACCTTGAATTTTCAACTTAGATTTTCCTACAATGAGACGTATCTAATGCGCCTCTTTCCTCAAAGTTTAGGAGGAAAAGCAATTGAATGGTTCTCTTACTTACAACATGGTAATAAAACATTCCAAGAACTCACCAAATTTTTTATCGATCATTTATCTTACAAAATAGAACATGAAGTATCCATGACCAATTTATGTAACACACAAAAAATGGGAGATACATTCACTTCATTCCTACAATATTGGAGAAATATGGATAGCAAATGCAAATGTCTTATTCCTAAAAAATAACTCGTGGACATCTTTGTTCAAAATCTTAACACTAAAATTAGCTTTCACCTACGAGTATAATGTGCCAACTCTTTTGAAAAGATCATAGAACAAATGATAACTATTGAGAATTCCCTTATTGCTAAGGGACTTGTTAAAATCTACAAGGATAATAAGGATCATACATTAAAATATAATGACAAACCTTTCCTATGGGCTAAAAATAAGAATGTTACCAATGATGGTGTAGTGGATGCAAAATTTGTACAAACCATACAACCACCACTAAACAATCAACAAAACAATCAAAACACTAATCCCCCAAAGGGACCACCAAGATTGAACAACACTAGACAAAAGCACACTCCCTTAGGGGAACCTATTGAGATGGTCTTGAACAAGTTAGTCCAAACAAACCTTATCAAGCTTCTAGAGCTAAGACAATACAACGACCCCCAGTTCAAACCCTCATGTTACAATGACAATGATTACTATGAATACCATAGGGGTAAAGGGTCATAAAACACCAAATTGTATAAAACTCAATAATATCATACAAGACCACATTGATCAAGGAGAGGTTAACATTGAACAACACCCTAGAACATTTGGAAATAATGATCTCAAAATATACAAGGATCCAATCCTAAATCATGGTGAAGGAAATGACTCAGGTAAAGGAAAGGACTATAACAAGGTCATCCACTCATATGATTTCATAGGACACATTGAAGAATCTAATAAACACATTTTTGTTGTCACCATTCCTAGTAGGAATCATGAGTGTGGACTCACCACATGATGAGGGAAATTCAACATTCAAGGATCTCCACCCCAATCTAAAATATTAACTAAGTTGTTACTAGTTGAGTAAAATCTCTATACTAGAACTCCTTAGAATCTCTCTTGCACGTAAAAAAGTCTTATATAAGACACTCCTAGAATCATATGTTCCTACTAACATAGATACTAATAAATTCTAGGCCATAGTAGGACATATCAAATCTACATCATATCATATTCACTAAAAAATATCTTCCTTCCACTACATATCACAACCAAAATTTATATCTAGAAGTATTCCTCCATAAACAATAAACATAAGATCAAAAGAGTCTTGATAAATGGTGGAGCGAAATTGAAATTTTTTACTTTGAAACTTGTAAAATAATTGGGATAATCAAATGGAGTTATAGAGAAACAAAATAACATCACAGTTAGAGCATATGATGGTAATGAGCATGAATCATAAGGGATAATCAACTTCCAATCTAGGTTGGTCTCGCTTTTGTAGAGACTACATGTCATGTATTAAACCTTTATTTACCATATAACATCCTCTTAGGATTCCCATGGATACATGTCATTTAGGTCGTCCCTTTAACCTATCACCAATGTATTAAATTTCCCTACAATAAAATTGAAGTCATCATTTAAGGGGACCCTTAACCTTTCCATTATTGTTAGAACTTGGAAGAAAAAAAACAAAAACTCCAACAAGTTCCTAACAATGACATTGCCTCACTTTCAACATAGTATATTGATCCATCCACTTTAGTCTCATCATCCACCTCACATAAACCCCTTCTAGATATCAAGGTCCAAATACAAGACAATGGTTGTGGATACTATGATCTAAAAGGGTCCTTCTATGTGGGACAACTCCCATATTCTCCATGACATATGGTAAACCAAAATATATAGAAAATATCTTCTATTATCAAATTTGAGCCCATGGTATTCTCCAAGTTGGGAGAGATAAACAAAGAGGTTATAAAGGAGCATATCTCCTAATGGTTATACCAAGAAGAGAAAGAGCAACAACCCTATCAATTGAACAATATAGCAAGGGATTACAAATCATAAATAACATGAGATTCATAGGCCAAGGTGGCCTTGGACTACATCAACAAGGAATAAGAGAACCCTATTTTCTAGATAAATGACAAAAATATCAATGTCTTGGGTGTGGTTCATTAGTTAACATTACCCCTAACATCAAGAGTTCCCCTAGTGAGGTAGTTGAATTCTTTCCCATGGTTGATACTTCTAATGATGATACCATTGAGGAATATTCCATTTACATCATTAACTTACTTGAGAACAAATCCATCAATACCATACAAATATTATCCTTTATATCCACTTCACAAGCTAATAGCCTTCAACTCATTTACCTCTAACTTATCAGTTGGGATCAACAACAAGCATTGATTTTGGATATATTGAAAAATAGCAATGTTATTTTTGAGTTTATGGGACTTAGAGATGGTAATAAATGATGTATCTAAGGGTTAAAACCTTTTTGAGGCACTTGAGGATGAAGGATTTGACCTTCTAGTATTACTAAGAATCAAGAGAGATCATCAGTTCTAGTAGAGGCATCATAGGAAATTAATGTTGGAACATCCAACACACCCAAGATTAAATTCTTTTCAACATCTTTGACACCCAAAGAGAAACAAGATTTTACATCATTCTTAGAGGCAAAAATTATATTTTTTTCTTGTCCATATGACGAAATGTTTGGATTAGATACAACATTAGTGATCTATCATTTGATAGTATATCCAAAGAAAAAACTTATTAAATAAAAGCTACATAATATGCATTCCTAAATTGCACTACTAGCCAAGGTTGAACTACAAAAAATCTTATATTGGATTCATAAGGCCAAATGATTATACATAATGGGTGTCCAACCTTGTTCCTATTTCAAAGCCCATTGGGGGCATACACATATGCATATATTTCAAAGATATTAACAAGGTTTATCCTAAGGATGAATTTCCATTTCCAAACATAGACATCATAGTGGATTTGATAGAAGGCCATGAGATGCTTTCCCTCATGGATGGTTTTTTAGGATATAACAAAATTCGTATAGCACAAGAGGACCAACATAAGAAAAATTTTATATGTCCTTGGAGTACCTATTGCTAGAACATAATGTCATTTGGTCTTAAGAGCATAGGTGCAACCTATCAACAAGCTATGATAGTGATCTTTCATGACATGTTCCATAACATAATGGAAGACTATGTAAACAATTTACTAGAAAATTCAATCAAAAGGAAAGGGCATTTAGATGTTCTTGCACAAATATTTTATAGGCTAGAAAAGTATCAAGTGAGGCTAATCCTTAAGATATGTATATTTGGTGTCACTTCAAGAAAGCTATTGGAATACATTATGCCTTTAGAGGTATTGAAATATATTTCACAAAGGTGAAAACCATAATTAAGATTCCTCCACAAAAGTGTAACATGTCAACCGTTCGATAAAGTAAATTTTCCTAAGTTTTCACTTTGCGAGTAAGTAAACTATGTAACAAGCCATTGAAATAAAAAAATTATTTTCTTTATTGAGAAAAAATGAACAAATATGTCATATAAATGAACAATAATGATTCCATTCCAATATAATAAATTCATGATTAAAATATTTCCAAGAACATGTACAAAGTATATACATATCTCAACTGAGCTTCAAACAATAGATATAGATAGTCTAGGAACCTCCTTTCAAATCTTTGTCTTCTTGTCACCTGCTGAGGAGGAGAAGCATCACTCAAGTGCTTTTCCACCAACCACATACTCATATGTGGTCCTCTACACATCTATCATTCGATAGATGGCCCTACCCTTCGATGAAGATATTGGTGGAGTAACTTCGTAAAGACAACCAACTAAGCTTAGTGTTGTGTCCTACATGGCCAAAACTTATAAACCTACAATCTAGAACTAGCATGCAAATAAATGGATCATGGTGAATTGGCAGTGGATCCAAAGAAAATCACACTACTTTGGCCAAAGTGTTCTCACTTAGTACTTCGAGTGATAGTCATCCTACTCACGTACACTACTCAAGCTGGATTTGACTTTAGGACACTATATACTATGCATAGGTTTATCCTTCAATGGGTGGTCTTTAACCCTAGAGACAACCTATTCCTATTTCCCATAACTTTAATAATATATCTACTCATAAAGTATAAATACAATTTCCCTCCCCTTAATGGATAATCAAACCCTTGGTGTAGCTTGGAAACTACCAATTATACTAATAACTAGCTATGGACAACTCTTAAGCTATCCCTGCTTAATTATATCTAGTAATCATATACCTATGACAAAGAATCTCTCCTATTACAAAGTAAATACAAGCACTTTCGTAATAAAGAGTAATATAGCTTCTTATTCATTTCAAAATAAAATAATATATTTTCCTAATGCAAGTATTCCAAATAAATCATGTAAAACACATGATCTTTTATAAACAAAGACAACCAAGGGAAGATTTGTCTACATGCCTATAATACGCTTGTCCAATTGATTGATTGTTGCATAGCTCTCCAAAACAACAACTATCTTTACTTTGAACTCTCAACCAATGCCTCAATAAACCTCTCTCCCACAAGTTGATAATATACTTCTCATAAATACTCAATACTCTCACAAAATACAACAGAATGAAATTGCAATCTAGAAGTGAGTAATGGAGTGGAAATAGAATGTGAATGAGTAACAAATGATAGAGTATGCATCTCTATTTATACAACAAGGATACTTTACAACCTATAGAAAAGGCATGTGCATTGACAACATTATCCATGCAAGTCGACTCACTTCACTTGGAAAAAAGGTGGCAGCAAATACAAAGTTTACTTAGCATACTAAGCTACAAGTCGACCTCTAATTTTGACAACTTCTTAATGACTAATTCAATCAACGCATGATCAAATGGTGACATTCAAATTGTTCTTAGAATGGAATTCTACAACATATAGAACTTCATATTATGGTGCTAAGCAAGCAACCATCTCTCTATAATTCTGGCATGGCTTAACTCTTTTGAATTGGTCTATATTTAAAATGTAACACATTGCACAAGTTGACTAAGTCTATGCACAACAGGAATGATGAGTCACTTTATCTCATAAATCAACTTTAACCAATTCCTTACCTAGCTATAATATTTTACTATTAACATGCATTTACATTTACTTTGTTGTTGTTATAAATCCATTGCCATATGATAGGCGTCCCAAGAGTAATTGTTGTTTACGAAGTTAAATATATTCTACCTCAAGCATCGACTAAGTCATACTCTCCATGTAGATTTATTTGTTGTACTATAGTTCAATCTCTATTTATTTTCCAATATACATTATATTTGGCATTTTCAATGCTTTGTATATGTTGCATACAAATCATCCTATGTTTGAGTAATAATTCAGTCTCTAAGCATTACTTATGTTAATTGACCACTAAGCATATAATCATATTTAAATATATATTCATATATTTACATATACATATATATATATGTTAATATATATATATAGCATGCCAATAAAGTATGTACACATTCAATATATAAATGAATACAACCAAATTAACATTCTCATAGTAATAAAAATTACATCAATTATGTACATATATATATTCCTCTATGTACATGTATACGTATGTGTACATATATTGATACATTTGTATGGCATATCCATTTTCCAATCATACGTGTGTATCGATACATGTATACATATGGATATATGTATATTATATATATACACACACACACACATTCGATTGCACACCTTACTTCATACATAATTACAATCATATTGTTAAGTACCTATGTGCGATATATCTATACATATACATATACATGTTTGTTAGGTCCATTTGATAGTTCCATGTACATAAGCAACCCAATCATAAGTGTGCATAGGTATGTCTACCTATGTACCCTCATGTACATGTTCCTTCATGCGTATGGGCTATCATCGACATGCATATGTGTACATATACATATTCCACATAGGTTCAACTCATCAATACAAGCATAGTAAAATAAGGAAGAATTCATAAACTCCCAAACATATAACATCATCCAAGCATGCATTCAATAGTATCAAGACCCTTACTAATGTAGACACATCAAACTAAGGATGACTTACCAAATCCCAACATAACAACTTGACTCGACCATTTTACTATGAGTGTGTGTAAGCTCAAATAGGTTACATTACTGGTTACCTGACCAATACCTTCTCCTGAGTGATACTTCCCCTCCGCTTGGAGGATTGAACATATTCCTACATCAACACATTCCCACAGTAGTTAGTTGTTCAAAAAAATGTGCATTACATATAATACATCTCCATAGTTAAAACATTCATTTCAACAACCATTCATTTCACATATACGCATTTCTTCATATATCATTCAAACGAAACAACATTCATTCATAATTAATAGAAAACAAAGTGCAAGAACAATTTATTCATCTACAAAATCCAAATTACATTCACATTTACCCTACATAGTAATAGTAAATAGTAAATACACAGGGTGTAGCAAAAATAATCTCAAACCACTTCGTAGTCTTCAAGGGAAGCTACAATCCATTAGACAGTTCATATCATAGTTAGTGGATAAGTTTCATATACTCTCTCATCTTCTACACAAGGATGCCATATTCAAATGGGATGAGCAATGTCAACAAGCCTTCTACGAGCTTAAGGATTATCTATCACCTCTAATATTGATACCACCAATTTCAAATAGACCATTGATCTTGTATATTACAGCTACATTAGCAACATTAGGCACTTTGTTGGTACAGCATGATGACTCTAGGAAAGAGAGCAATTTATTGCATTAGCCAAACACTAGTAGGATAAGAGCTTAATTATACTCCTATTGAGTGAGTATATTTATAAATCATCTTCTCATCATATAAGCTTCAACACTACATGCTCAACCACCAAATTACCTTATCTCCAAAGTTCATCCATTGAATTGTCTTTTATCCAAAGTAACATGTACTGGTTGCATGGCTAAGTGGGTCATGATACTAAGTGAGTTTGACATAGGGTACATAGACATAAAATCAATAAAATTATAAGTCATAGTAGATCATTTCGCTGAAGCACCATTAAATGATGGTAATCCTCTAGGATTAAATTTTCCAAATGAAGTATTCTTTTCCATCACTCCTACCAATCAATAGAAATTGTATTTTAATGGATCACAAACATAACATGGTTCAAGTGCAGGAGTCATATTTATCACATCTCAAGGTGATTATATCCCAAAACCATATTAGTTACCATTTCCATGGATAAATAACATTTTTTAGTATGAAGAACTTATCACATGACTTATAATGGCTATCTAGTGGAAAATCAAAGAGTTATAGGTCTATGATGATTCACAAATAGTGGTTAGATAGGTTAAAATCCTCAAGAAGATAGTTAATGACATTGGTCATGACTGGAACATCCAACTTAATCCCACCTTATGGGATTACCTTACTAGCATCTAAATGCCTATTGATGCTACACCATATTCCCTAGTCTATGGCATTGAGGCAATCTTTCCTATAGAGGTCAAGCTTCCTTCTTTGAGGGTGTCGTTGCAACATCTTGTCGATAATGAAGAGTATCAAGTATCCAAATTACATGAGCTATAATTGCTATATGAAATAATTTTTTGTGCACTAAATCATTTACAAGCCTACCAAAATTTTCTTCATCATAGTTATAACAAAAGGACCAAGAACCAAAAAATCCAAGTAGGTGATCTAGTCCTTAAGGAAATTAGAAGAATCGGTTAGATCAAGACAAAAAGAGAAATTTTGAACGAAATTTGTTGTGACCGTTTGTAGTCATAGCAAGTTATGGCTCAAGAGCCTATCAACTAGCAAAACCTAAAGTTGAGCCCTTACAAGATCTCATCAATTTAACAATCACCTCATGCAGTTCCATGCTTAACCATTGGGGTATCCTAATAAATAAAAAAGTAAAGAGAAATAATTTTTCCAATGGTGAAAACCACTTTAGTGGTGCCTTGGGAAAGTACCATGGTTAAAACCTAGAAAACATGTGCTATGTGTATTCAAAATCTAAAAAAAAATTAAAAAAAATAGTAAAGATAAAAATCATCCTCTAGTGAAAACCACTTCAGTGGCACTTTGGACAAGTATCTTGGTGAAAACTTGGAAAACATATGCCATGTGTAGTGAGCACCATCTACAATCTATCAAATTCTTTTCCATTCCATCCATAATAATTTCAACATTCCATTTATATCCACCTACCCATCATATTTCCACCTACACATCTGGCATGACTTAGTCATTTACTAGTATTTAGCATTCCTCATCTCATATAGTACCATCCTCGGATCACTTTCACTTGCTCTATAATAAAATGATCCTACACCTAGTTGGGGACATTTTCCTAAATTTAGTAATTAGATTGGTTCCTTTTTCATTACCTTAAGTTGAAAATATAAAAAACATCCAAATACTACAAAATCCAAAAAAAATATTTGTAGATATTCTAAAAAATCCAAAAATATCCAAATATTGCAAAATCCAAAAAAAAAATTAGATATAAAAATCCAAAAACATTCAAATATTTTAAAATCCAAAAATATCCAAATATCCCAAAAAGATCAAAAACAACCTCAAATATTGCAAAATCTAAAAACATCCAAATATCCCAAAAAGACCAAAAACATCCAAGTATTGTAAAATCCAAAAAAATAGATATTCTAAAAATCTAAAAACATCCAAATATTCTGAAAATATAAAAACATCCAAATATTCCAAAAACCCAAAAAAATAGATATTCTAAAATCCACAAAATCTAGATATTCCAAAATCCAAAAACAACAGATATTCTAAAATCGAGAAACATCTAAATACCCCCAAAAAGATAAAAAATGGCCTCAAACATTCATAGAAATCCAAAAACTAATAGATATTTTGAAAATCCAAAAACATTAAATATTCCAAAAACATTCAAAAATAGCCTCAAGCACCCCCACAAAATTTTAAAAACATTAACATATTTCAAAAAAACCAACAAGAACAAATCAACATAACTTTCCCATCCACAATAAAACCATTATCCATAATTAACCTATCATCACACTGATCTTTGACAAAGCAAAAGAAAATGTGGCAATCATCGAAACCTAGAACGTTCATGAAAAATTGCAAGCATTGATCATTGCCAAAACAAACCCACTACTTACATACAAATTGCCTAAAACATTTAATTCAACATCCCAATCACCACCTTAATGAATATATCATTCCTACAATAAGCACAATCATAGATAACAATTACAATCTCTTTTGGAAAGAGATATAATGGCTTTGATATGTTTTTTCATTCAATCTTTTCTTTTGATTTATCTTTTTCTCTTGCTACCCCTTACTCGAAGCCACATTGATCTTTAATATCTTGGTGTGTCTAGAGGAGCATAGAATGGGGCATATTCATTGCTTTCATTTGTTGTGTTCTAGGAAATTCTTGTAATACTACCATGGTGAATACTTGCCTTGTGTGTGTTAAGGTAGCTTCAAGTATAACAAACGACCCTTGCATACTAGGTTATTCATACCTTTTATGCATTGGCATATCTTTCTATGAGTTTTATTCTCTCACATATCTAAATAAGGTTTTTCTATGTCTGGTATGAATAAGGATACTCCTATTTTTAAAGTCAAAATTCATACAATAGATATGGCACCACCCTAGTTCTTCATACCTTGGTGCATAGTTTCTACTTGCTATATCAAAATAAGTATTGCTCTCTACATTTTTTAGTATAACCAAAAGAAACAAAAAAATCATCATTTTTCCCATCCTATTTTTTCAATAAAAATGCCAAATCATCCCAATAATTATAACTTTCATTGATATTTGATCAACATGATTCATCTATCCATCATTATCAAAAATTGTCTCAACTATCCATCATTATCCAAAATATTTCCATCTATCCATCATTATCCTAAATCGTTTCTTCTATCCTACTCATCATACTAACTATTTTGTCTATGTATAATGATGCAAACAAAAAAACATCCAGAGCATCCCTGCAAACATAAAAAATTAGTACCATCATATCATATATATCTTGCATCCATAACCATAGAATCACTAGGATATAACATCATAAACATAACATCATGGTGTAGTAATCATATAGGTGAAAGATCATAGCATTACATCATGCCATCATCTAGTTTAACATCATTATTATCCATCTACCATATTTCATAACTTCAAATAAGATCATCATTGCATGCATATGCCCATCACATAGCAGAATCAAATAGGAATCATTAGATGCATACATAAAATCATATATATCCATCACATGTATATAGGAAAAAATCACATCTAGGAATCATATACACAATAAAATATTATCTCATACATACATCCATAAAAGTGTCATGATACATCATTGATAACAATAAGTGTTAGTACAAGGGCTACCAAGAGCCATGATTATGCATGCATATATCTACATGCATGCATATCAAAATGTTTTTATATAAAAAATATATGTACACCATATTGTTGGCCTTGCCATTGCACCAAAAGATCGACCTGTCAATGCCTGATACAAGCTTCAATTAAGATACACAGGAGGTGGTTAGACCATGTCACAAACCCAAATGTTGTGTTGCATGGAAGACCAAGGGTCACACCTTGCAACAATCCCCCCCCAACACAAGCGAGGGGTTTGAACCTGTGACTAGCTCTGATACCAATTGTTGGTCTTGTCGTTGCACCAAAAGATCAACATGTCAATGCCTAGTACAAGATTCAATTAAGATACACAGGAGGCGGTTAGACCATGTCACAAACCCAAGCGTTGTGCTGCAAGGAAGACCAAGGGTCACACCTTGCAACACATATATACAAAGATTATCTACATGGAGCTCCTTACACCCTTTGACTAATCAAGATAGGGTGACCAAGGATGAATAACCCACTAAACCACCTACTGTGCCCCTACTTGAGGATCCTACACTAGTTGCACTAGTGGTTGTTGAACCGATGATGGACGTACCATTGAACTCCCCATCATCAACCTTCCCTTTGATCTCACTAATCATGAGGCTCCCAATTGACTCCTCACTAAAAATCTAGGTGCCATCCTCTTAGCTAGTACTTCCACCTCATATTAGGTCCTATAAAAAGTGGCCTCATATGTGTATCTCCTCATCTCTCCCATAAACTAAATCATGGAAACTCCTCCACCCACCACCTTCACTTATTGAAACCAACCTATCTTAACATCTCTCAATAGTCCTATGATTCAAATACATGAAGAGGTTGTCCCTCTCTATTATAACCTATGATAGTTGCACCTCTTCCTACTATCTCTAAGCTATCTCAACATCTCCCTTAGTTATTCTCTGAGATAACTGAATGGAGAGGTTGTCCCTCTCCCTCTAATATCCATCCCTCTCAATGAACTTGGTCTTTCTCTGATAGCACGACTCATAATCACACACCCATGTCCTCCTCCTCCTCACCTCTCCTCCCATCATCTCTCTACTAATCATCTCCTCGCTCCTCCTATCCTCCTCCCCAACCCTCCACCAACACATCGTCTCCCCCCATCCATCATCATCACCCACCTCTACTAGAACTGGTCCTTGGCCACCACCTCCACTTCCTTCCTCCATCTACTGCCTCAATCTATGAGACCTAGCTAGCTTACTGCTCTTCCTCACTCTCCTAATGGCCCCACCATTTGGATGTGTAAATTTGACAAGTAAAAAAACTTCCCACTAGATATCATAATCTTGGGTAGTACCTGCATCCCCCACTAATATTGTCCACACCCATTGAATGGGTGCAAGTCATTCAAAATCCCCAGTTGTTGTCTCTGAGATTATCATAGCCGCCAATAGCTAATCTCTCAGTGAGTGTGAGAAAACATAGCCAAGTCAATAGGTGTGCCTTTCACCTCTCCAAACTGTTTCTTGATTTGATTAGGAAAGTACCTCTAAATGATGTGGGGAGTACACCTAATAAGGAATCTATTTTTTCTATAATATACAAGGTGCCTAGCATCATCATCCCATGCCTCATGTAGTATATACGACCTAAAAATAAAGTAATCCATGTCTTCAATGTATCTCCTCCAATAATCCAAATCTCCCAAAGGATGACGTGTTAATTCAGACTCATATACATACACATAAGGAAATCCAACCCATCGAGGAGAATATCCCAAAGGAAAAGTAATGATAATATGCTCCCATGCCCAAAAATGAAGCAAAGTGACTCTGAAAGATAGGATAGAAGCATTTTGATACACCACGTATTACATATCATGGTATAGATTGAAAAGCACACATGGCCCCCATGCAAAGACAACCCCATCTAATATAACATATATTGAAAGGTGCACAAATAAAGGATGATAGAGTGCAATTGATACACAATGACACATTTGTTGTGGAGTGGTGCATCTATAGAGGTGCACAACTAGTATATAGTGGCACAAATGTGCCTTAATAGTAGCACAAATGTGCCTTAATAGTAGCACAAATGTGCCTTAATAGTGGTACAAATACTGCCAAATGTTGGGAAATGAATGCGAAGGAGGGTAGCATTAGAGGACCTATATGGTACCTATCTAGAGAGGGCACATTTGTTGCCAAAAATGGCACAAATTCTAGGCTTGACACAATTGACACCAGAAATGGTGCAAGTTGTAGGGGTTATAGAAAAATGATAAACTTGGATAACCTAAGTGATCATGTTGGACATAAAATGGTCAAGAGGCTCTGATGTCTCATGAGAGGCATCCAAATGGTGTGAGACTGAGGTGGCATATTGGTGGGGATAAGAAATATTTCTTAGGGATGGTGAGTTTATTCTACATTACCTATATGTTGGAGATTCAAGCACATAGGGCGATGATGACTACATTAGCTGAGAGGTGGTATAGTGAGCGAAGCTCATTTTATTACCAATTGGAGAGGCAAAAATCACCCTTGAGGATGTATGGAAGACTTTGTGGATCCTAATCCATAGGGAATGGGTGGTTTATGATAGAAATGGTGGAGAGTTGGTGCTCAAGCAAGTGTTCATGATATATGACCTTGGCATAGAGGAGTATGAGATTATCTTGAGTTACATGCAGATGCATTTTGATGTGCTACCTATCTTGTTGGTGGAAGTAATTAGCAATGTGTTAGTCCCTTATAGGATTCATGGGTTTCCTATTAGATATAGGATAGTGATTGAAAAAATGATTGATGATGGTTTCATGTATGTATGGGGTCCGTGTGTACTAGCTTCTTTATACCATTATCTTCATTAGGTTTCTTGCCAACATGGAGCGAGAATAGAGTGTGGAGTGAAAATCCTTTATATATGGGCATGGTAGCACATAGTGGTCATGCAACCAATGATGGATAGATCACGAGCACTCAAGTTACCATATGTCTACAGTTATGATCAGGTTTTGACACATTGTAGGTTAGGAGATGTTCCCTATTGGAAGCAACTGATAAATAACATGGTTGGTTTCACTTGGATACCTTAGAGGTGGTGTGAGGCATGGTTTGATGATGGAGAGAATTGTGAGGCCTCACTTATAGATGAGCATTAAAATACCATATTTATATTTATATATATTAAAGGTCTTTTACTGGAATCATATAATTAAGACATTTGATTAGTTGTAGACATGCAATCGTAATTAAATTAGCTATTTTCTTCTCTTTACCACAATATGGTGTCATTTGAACATAGGTTGATACCGCAAAACTAACTAGACTTGATTATCCTAAAATATATTTCAATAAAATGTTCATCCTATTTATGAGCTAAGCATACTTGATTTCCTAGATGGGTTAGTAGCAAAGCATGAGTTAAACTTAGTTTTTGTTAAATTTTTTAAGAATATTGGAAATATCAAACCTAGAGATGGCCAAATATTTAATTGGAATATCTTAAAATATTTATTAAATCATGAATTGACTCCATGTATTAATATTTTAATGAGATTATGTGTTATCATGAAATGTCAATGATGTGAGCTAGCATCAACTTGTTCTATGAACCATCTACACAAATATTTTTCAAAAGAATACCATAATAAAACACAAATCAAATAATCAAAACTAAATGCCATGTAGAGTTCATCTCCCCTCTGAACACATCTGATTTCTTAAACTAATAAGAAGAAATAATTATAGCCAAAAAGTAAAGAAATATTGGAGATAAATGAATCTCCTCTTTGTAGTTACAGACAGTGTACCAATCCCAAGCTCATTGTTTCCTATAGTTTATATGGAGGTCATTGGAATTATATCTTTGATGTATTATGGTTTAACTTAACGACTAACTATAATTCTCACATAGTAATGTTCTTGACATGTATATTAATTAGGTTAGTTGAGTGCACATTAGGATTTTTAGTAGGCTTTGGGAAGAAGTATGGTAGTCTCTATGTGTGTAACATTGAATGGAGGTGTGGGTTGTGTATTGGCTTGTTGTGTGGGAATTTATTCAAGAGGATAGGAAGGATCCAACACAAGTATGGGAATGTATGTAGGAGAGAGGCCTTTGGAACTCTCAATAAAGAAAATTTCTTGCTACACCATTAAAGTATTATGGTGCTAGCCTCTTCCACCAACACCCTATGCTAAAGGTGTTGAGGAATGGCATGAAGGAGAGTAGGAAATTTAAGTTTTTTCTTCTAGGTCATTTGGGGGAAGCTTTTATAACATAAAAAACAAGGTGAAAGAGTGAGATGGTGGAGGAAAATCTTCAGAATAATGTGTAGCAGAGGGTTGACCTATGAGTGGCAAGAAAACCGAGAGGAAAGAAAAAGGGGTGGGCACTTCAATCACAACTGCAAATGAGGGAAATTGGTGTTGTAGAGGAGAGTGGCTTGGCATGCCCATAAATTTAGCCATCAATTTTCATTGGCATGGTTGACACCATGATACCATTTATGCAAAATCTTGACATAAGTCGCTAGCCATGATCTTAGTTAAAAAAATAAATGGGAATCTATACATGGGCAGATCACTTTTTGTTGTGTTTTATTTCATTCTAAAATAATTATGTTGTGATAATTGTTTGAGGAGTATTTTTGGAGGTCAACACCAGTGTATCCTTTTTCAATTAGATCCTGAATGAGGTTCTTTAGCTTAAAGCAATTTGGAGTGGTGTGACCTTTCACTCTATGATAGTCATAGAAATTAGTGTCTTTTCACCATGTGGGTTTGACTTGAGGTTCATACTATTTGACTTCTGGGAGTGTGACAAAGTTTTCTTGGATTATTTTGTGTAGAATTGATTCAATGGGTTCCCCCAAAGGATTTTATTTCCATTGTGGGTTGTTTTTCCTAGCACGCCCTCTCTATGACTTGTCTCGAATATTGGCCAAGGTTTGAACATTGGGTGGTGCCTATAAGAATAAATTTGGTTGAGAATGTTGAGCCATATTAGCATCAACCACACCATCATTTACCACATTTTTATTCTTATTCCAAAAACAAGATTTGTCATTTGAGGATTTTGGGTAGTCTTTGATATCTTTGAAAACCTTGATGAGTCCTTTGAAAATAAGAGATTTTTTTATAGTAAGTCCACTCTTAATGAATTGTAAGATGATGTGATAAAGGGGGAAAAGGGACTCACAATACAAGAAAGGAATCCCTAATCCTGAATTTTCCTTTACCGGGGAATGGCTCATTCAAGGAAACTTAGGATCCCAAAGTGGATTGACTATCAACAAAAAGGTGAGCCAATTCTCAACAAGGGAGACCTAGGAAGATTCCTTAGGCTTCGAGGGGTTCACCACCAAGAAAAATATTGGAAAAAGACAACTTAATATTTAACTCAAAAAACCTAATAATGCAATCCAAATAATGAGTGCAAATGATGAAATTAAGTAACAAAAAGTTAGGATGTATGTACCTAGGAAGTCTGGAAATGTGATGAGGATTTTGGAAATGCAAAGATACTGTCAAAATATGCCAGGGGGGACTAAGACACCCTTACTATTGTCTTAGTCCTATTGTTGTTTTTTGGGGCAAATGTGAAATTTTTGGATGTTGGAATCGGATCTAAAGGAATATCTGAAATATCTCCAAGAGGACTAAGATGCCCTTACTATTGTCTTAGTCCCACTCTAAATTTCTACAATATCAAAATATGATCTTGAGTTCTGAGATATGCACTTCTTCTTCACCAAATCTTCAGATCTTAACTTGTAAATAGCTTGTAAAATAAAGGAAATTTGGTTGATTTCTTATGGGGGTTTTCCTTGGTCAAACCCCTTGTTTGGTAGTTAAACCTTGATGAAAATGCATAAATCTAAAAATGGAAATGTGTGTGATCCCTAATCTTAATTGTGTCTAAGATTATGCAAGATAGAACATGGAGAAGCCCTATTCAAATGTGTTATAATAGAATCCCTAATATGAAAATGAAAATGACCTACAAAGGAGATCTCAAATCACCCTAATAAGCCATAAGCATGAAATGTACCTTCCTTAGGTAGAAATTAGAACAACAATGGAAGATGGAATCACTCAAGAAACAAATCCTTAGGCTTGGAAATATGGCTAGTTGCATCTCACAACCTAGAATCTCTCATGATCCTCCATAGGCATCCATCATTAGTCTTTGGAAATGCTAGATCTTGACTTGAGAATGAACTTGAAAAACCTACAAAAACACTAGAAGGTTGCTCCAAGACTTCAATTCCTTGCTTCTTGAAACTCTCCTTCTTGCTCTCATAAAAGCTTCTTTCTTTCACTTTTAAAATTTAAGTAAAAATGGGTGTGAATCTTACTTTTATAGGCATTCCTATCTAATAACCCGATTATTAGATCCCAAAGGCCAACAAAATGCCAAATTGAATCAAATATTTTCATTTCTCACTCTTAATTCCTAAAAATAAATCCCTTAGGACTAAGACGCCCTAGGCGGTGTCCTTGTCCCACAAGGCTTATTTTGCAATTTTAAAAGGTGGGTTGCCAAGATTAAAGGTTGTTTGCAGATTTTGGTCAGGTTTACAGTTGAAATATACCTTAGGATGCACCAAAAGGGGTCTTAGGGGCCCATAATAAGTGAACTAAAGGGAATTTAATGCAAGGGATGCTAAAATAGGTCCAAAACAAGTGTGAAAATGAAAAGGTATGCATTTTTCTACTCTACATTTAGCCCCCACTTTAGTGCTCATATGTCACTACGTGCATATGCAAGCTAAAGTACTTCAAAAAGTAACTTTATAAAAGGATACTCATATGGATTCATTAGGGAGAATGAAGCCCCCACTGTAGTTACCTAAAAACCATAATGTTAGGAATGACATCCTGCATCACAAATTCATTAGTAGGTAAAAAATAATTCTCTTAACTAACTTTCCTATCAAATTGAATTTGAGGGTGAATGTATGCCCCCCTTGATTCTGCTTGCTTTACAGAGGTGGAATCAAGGTAGCAATCCAACCACATCGAACTGCACAAGTCCATCATAGGGAATTTCCAAGTACCACACCACCTGATGATATACATTTGATGAGAACGAGAGTGGAACCATGATTCCAACACAACAGACGACATCGAAAATGGAGTTCACTAGCTCCTAATATGTTAGTTTAAATAAAAAGCATTTCTTTTCTTTTTAACAAAAAATGCATGTATATAAGGATAAAAGGGGAGGTAATTCATATTCATTTTATCTTTTACCTTTTTTGTAGAGTGATTTTGAATTAGAGTGAGCCATCATGCTGAGAAAATTCCCATCCACACATCCATAGATCGAGCTACTACAAAAGGCAGTTGCATGAAACGAGCTGCAACCTACAGTGAGTGAATTTTTGCCTTCTATGTGCTTTGATTTAGCCAATCTTTTATGTTCTTATTAAATTTTTTAATGAATTTATAATCTAGAGAGGTATTTTCTTTCATTTTTATAGATTGTTGCAAAGTGTCCCACTTTATCGCAAAGTCTTCCAGTTAAGGAATAAAGTGTCTAGAACCCTTAGTGCAGGTATCCTAGAATAACTTTACAACACTTTTTGACCATTAAAGCATAAATTTAAGTTTTTAAGATGTTTTAAATGAAAATTTGTTTCTTTTCTATGCAAGGTCGCACCTCTATCATGCCAGCACTTGGGCGGTCGAGTCTTTAGTCACTTACGAGATCTAGCTAATCAATTATCTGAGGGGGACATGCAGATCCTCCAAGAGATAGGCCTCTACCGGGCCTATCTCTCCCCAACAATGTGATATCATGATGTCATGTTGATGGCACTGGCAGAGAGATGGGGTGTGGATACTTGCAAATTTCACTTTCCAATAGGAGAGATGACCGTTTTGCATTGGAGGATGTGCACCAGATACTACAGGTACCCTTTTGAGGTGAGAGGGTTTGTCTATTACAAGGAAAGAGCTATGAGGACATGTAGGCTGATGTCGAGTACTACTTGGGAGGAGCCATTCATCGTAGACTCATAGGACCGCACATTGAGCTTGCATGGCTTCTACATGTGTGATTACCACTCATCAAACGTATCATGATCCACACAATAACACTGGTACTAGTTCTTAATGGCCGCATGGCACATCTAAAGGGAGGACTAGTGCACATGATTTGAGACATGGAGCATTACCACATTGCATTTTCATGGGCTTGAAGCATGTTGGAAGAACTATATTATGACTTGGGTCGATTTACCTATGGAGAGGTGAATAACATGCTTCACTACACATTACTAGAAACATAGTTCCTGGAGGACATTACATGTACCAGACCAAGAGGATTTTTGATTTCCACCATGATGGGATACCCATGGGCAATCAATTAGCCACTTAGACAAGTGTGGTAGTATAATGATGTACTATTTTGGAGGGTCAGATTTTATAGGCTAAGGGAGTAGGATATTGTGTGGAGACCCTATTTGATGGAGCTCTTCTAGCCAGACACTATAGGACAGTTGAGGCAGATGCAGAGGGAAAATTTTTTTTTGGGACAACACGATCACATAGTGAAACCCTTCTACTACAATTGCATCATGTGATAGTTCAAAAAGGTACAGAGACTACCACAACTACCTTCATATAGATGGTCAGTACAGAGCGCCTGCAGACCTAGGGACCTCAAACGTCTGACATTAGAGGATGTTTTTCAAAGCGATGGAGAGGAGGAGGATATAGAAAGAGGAGTACACTGAGTGGTGGGAGGTGGTTTGGCTAGGACCTATTTTTCCTATAGGCTATCCTATGGGATTTGTAGCACCTTTACCAGATCAAGGGGAGGAGGACAGAGAGCCAGGAAGGGGGATAGATCTAGTAGACCTATTTGTGGATGGGGAGGAGGAGTTAGAGGAGGAAAATGACTATGAGGGAGAGGAGGATGATGAGGAGACAGAGGATGAGAAGAGTCAACTTATGAGTGAAGAAAATGACAGAGGTGAAGCCAATCCTCCTAGACCTGAGTTGAGAGATATAGTTCCCACACAGATTATGAGGTCGCAGTCAACATGTGCCAGTGCCCAAGAGCATGGGGAGAGCAGTGGGGGTTCTAAGATTCCTACGGATCATGCTACAGACCCAGGTAATGATATTTATTGTTATGTTTTTATGTACATTATGATGATGTATACTAATTATTCTTATGATTTCTATCTAGCAGGGTCCGTGATAGATCCTGAGGACCTCTTTCGATGTGCGGTTGCCAAGATAGTTCCACCCCTTCCTAAAAATGAGGATATTGTTGTAAAGTACATTCCCCCATGGTTTGTGGTGCAACACATGGACCTATCTGAGCCTTATGTGAGGCTCAAGGGAGCATTCAATAGTACATCTAGGCATGTTGACCAAGCTGAGGGTCAAGTGTCAACACTGGAGTTGGAGTTGGAGGAGTCTTGAGCAACTTGGAGATATGAGAAAGAGGTTATCTTACAGTTAGAGATCGAGTGGGTATAGAGAGAGAATGTTAGACTCAAAGCAGATAGAGACCATGCAGAGCGAGAGAATGTGGATGCCTTGGTACATGAGGGTGAAGCTCGCGGGGTACTACAAACTATGTGAGAGATGGCTACCATGAGTAGATCTCAATCACACACCATCATCTCTTGACAAGTATGCACATCAAATCCTGAGGGATCTAGCAGTCATAGGCCATAGTGATAGTGTACTATTGATGAGATGTACTAAAACTTTTTTGATATATATATATGAGCATCTTTGGTTTTTATATTTATATGTTAGATGGCAATGTGATTTATTAAATAATCTCTATTAGACTATTCAATAAATATCTCCATGGTCTAACATGTATTTTGTTAAGCTTTCTTAGATTTATGAGATATTATGTTATGTTAAATTAGATGCACTCATGATCTTATTGTAGAATATCAAATGCAAATAAGGATTTAACCTAACATTACTTACACCATAAGGTCTGAATGGCATGATACCTAAAGTAAGAATCCAAAACACAATTGGACCCACTACTCCATTATTCAAGACACAAAAAACTATGTGTCAGGAATGAAGCAAGCATGAGAGACAATGGCATACTATCCATTAGCTCTAACAACATTGCTTTAAAACTCATCCTATTTAGAAAGGCTAGGTATAATACTGATGCAAATGCATGGCATTGATAGGTTCACAAAGAGGTGTACCATCAATTTTGGATATCAAGTATGCTCCAGACCCATATATTTCTTCAACAACATAAGGTCCTAACCAATTAGGGGTAAACTTTCCTTTCTCTTCTGGGTTAGCATTGATGTTTCACTGATTCTCGTATAGCACCAAGTCACCTTGTTGAATGAACAAGGGATGACATGATCATTATAACTTTGTTGCATTTTCTTGTGGTAAGCTTGAAGATGTTTGAGGGCATGGATGTGCCTTTCATCAAGCATTTCAAGTTGGTGTAATTGTTGTTCCCTATAAGTGTTGTCGTCAATTAGCCTTGAAGAGAAATTCTTAAGGAGGGAATCTCTAACTCTAGGGGCATAATTGCCTCAACACCATAAACAAGGTTGTAAGGTGTGTTTCTTGTTGAAGTTCTGATACTAGTACGATAAGTCCATAACGCATATGTTAATTGTGTATGCCTGTATTTATTATGCTTGTTCACTATTTTTCTTAGAATTTGTTCAAGAGTTTTGTTAGTTGATTCAACTTGTCCATTAGATTGTGGGTAATAAGGTGTTCAAAATCGATGTTGTATATTAAATTTTTCCAAGAACTTCTTCACATAATTATTCTTAAATGGAGTCCCATTGTCTAAAACTAATGCGGAAGTGTTACACCTCGATTGTATAGCTACTAGGCTATTAGTATTGAATAAGAATTATGTGTTTGTAAAGACAGTTTAATGAATGAATAAAGATATGATGCACTTTGTTGTCAATATGAGTTTTTATACATTAATGATTGTCTCATTCTTATGTTGTTCAATTGATGTTAATCATGGTGAAAACGTACATTATGAGGTTAATGTGTGATGTTGTTATATCTTACAAAATTTATATATATTGCTATTTTTGTGAGTATTTGATTGTCGTGAGTTTATAAATGTGGATGCAAGTATGAGAACCAGTCCTCCAGGTAGAGGGGAAATATCACTTGGGAGAGGGGTATTGGTTATTTAACCGGTAATGTTAATCAGTTGAGCATACACACACATCATGAAGGGTATAGAGGAACCAAGTTAGATAAGTTAAGTCTTGATAAGTCATCCATAGGCTTTAGGAGTTTGATTTACTTCTTTGTACTTTGTGGGTAATGATTATTTAATGTCAAACTTACTATACTGTGACTCCTTGTATGAACGATGTGATAGATATGTGTTAAAGGTTGAGTGGGTATGTACACACATGTATGCATTGTGTACATGTATCTAAATGTATAGACATATTGATACATACGTACATTAAGCAGATGGATGTGCTCATATGCATGTGTCGACATGTATATATGCATACATATGTATACACAAGAGTATATATGGTTATAGGCATGTATATACGTACACACCCCACCTAATATCTATGGTGAAAATAATATTGTAATATTATTGTCTAGGAAATTTACATAAATAAATGTGTAAATATTTATATATTTATATATTTTATAAAGTATAGAATATATGTATTAATGTTAAGTTAATATATGCATATTTATAAATATATATATATATATATACATTACAATAGTAATGTTAGAAATATATATATATATGTATTAATGCTTACTAAAATACATATATTATAAAATATATAAATATACAATATTAAATATTTAAAGTGAAAACATTTATAAACCCCAAAGTGAAAATATTTACAAATATTTAAATGAATAAATATTGAACTCTAAATAATAAAGTTAAAAGAATTAAATCTTTTAACATATGCAAGTTTATTGGAGAGGAATATTTTAAAAAATTAGCCGCTAGTCTTAAGGAAAATATAGAACTTCATAAAAGTATCAAACTTTTCTATGAGAAAAATATTTGATGAGAACATTTGAAAATTAAACAAAACTCAGCAAAGAGCTTTTACGTGGAAATGAAGAAAGCTTCAATGTAGCAAAAATGGAGAAGGAAGCTTTCAAAACTGGAAAATAGGGAATGCCAAACAAAGTTTCTATGTTGTAACAAGATGAGACTTGACCAAAAACACAACAAAGTGAGTCATTCATTTTTTTGCGCCTGGCACAAACGTGTTTCCTGTAGGTGGCGATTTCTAAGTTTTGAGTTGAAATTTTCTATGTTTGTTGGCTCCATGGAGGTCGATTCACTCCTTTGTAAGGTGACTTAGGTTCTAGTTACTTTCCAAGTGATGTTTGACTGAGTTTATGCACCTGGTTGTCATTCTACATGCCCAAAATGGAGGAAACTGTTGCAAATACGGGCCTATAAATACTTGCCCAACCATCCATTGAAAGATATCTTTTTGCAATTTGTCTTTTACGAGTTTGAGAGCTATCTTGTTCAATTTATAAGTTGTGAGTTTTCTATTGTTGCATTTCATCATATTACTTAGAGTGTGAGAACTAGAGCTTTTAACAGCTGCAAATAATAGACTGTGCTAAAATACCTTTTAGGAAGAGTGAAATAGCAATTTCTATTAGAGAAGTGTTATTTAGGAAGAGTGTTTTGGAAAGAGTTGTCTATATTGAAAGACAAATAATTTGCAAACTACCATCTTTAGTTGGGAATTCTGGAAGTTGCTGACAGAACAGTGCTGGGAGAGAAGCTTAATATAACAGGCATGTTATCTAATTAGTAATTTTTGCTTGAATGTTGTTCATTTATATTCTTGATTTTGTTGGTGCAATTAGCATGTTATATTCAAATAGTTCATAGCAAGTTAATATTTTTTTGATGAGCTTTCATAAAGAAAAAATGCATGAGGGATTTCATTGTAATTGATGGACAAGTGAATGAGGGAAACCAATGCAATTAAGGGTAAATGCTTGGGAAATCAATATATTTTAATGATAGACTAAAAGAAGGATTTATGGATAAAAGGGTTTTACGAAGGGAATCAATTGTTTAAAAAGCTTAAGGGTAGCTTAACTTAATGTGCATTATGTTATGAAGGGTTTTTATGTGCATTTGCTTGAGTTTACAATTTTGTATGATCTTCGTATATGGAGAATACGTAGGGTAATTAATATCTACTAGGAACAAAATGATGTCAAACCAAGTATGATCCTTAGCTTATGTTATTAGGTTAACTCTGACAAGCTTCACTCCTAGGATAAAGATTTTCGGAATCAAGAGTTAGGATATTAGATACTTGTTTATTGGCTCATTTCTTAGTAGACTGTTTGAGGTAGGAAGTTTGGGGTAAAATGAACCCATTGAAGGACATAGCCTACACATAGAGTAAGGTAGCCAAAATTCAAATCGACCTTGAGTAGTGTAAGTGATAGATGACTTACTCAGTCATTTACTAAACCAAAATACTATGGCCATAGTAATGTAATGTACCTACATCTTCTTAGATTGGGAGATGATTACATTGTCAATTCACAGTGATCCAATAAGTACATACTAGTTTAGGATTGTGGGACACAAGAATCTAGTTATGTAGGACACACCACTATGCTTAGTTGGTTAACAAAATCGGTTACTCAACCAATCTCTTCGATGAAGGGAGGGCCATTCATTGAAAAATGAATGTGCGGGGGACTGCAATATTAGTCCATGGTTGGTGGAAAAGCACCCAAGTGATGTTTCTGCTCCACAATCAGACATCTGAATAACCAAGATTTGAAAGGGAAGATCCTAGACCATCTTACTTCTATTTGTGCAAAAGTTGTTTAAGCTGTGTATGTACTCTTATGCTTTCATACTCTGTTATTCATTTTGAAATGGTAAAATTTATTCGATTGTGAAAAGATTTATACGATGTATTTCAATTTGAAAAGAAAAGAAAAATTTTATTACAATGTTATTTACTTGTTTACTTTTTTTTAAAAGTTATAAAAATTAAGGAATTTTTATTTTACATATAGGATAGGTCGTTACAAGAAGGAAGTCCAAAGTGAGCAAAAATGTGTTCCAATATGAAAGGACATATTACATCAATGGTTGTTGAGTGGAAGGGAATAGCTTCTACCCATTTTGTGAAATAATATGTTGTTGTGATTATAAACATATGTCTAGCAGATGAAGGTAGAGATATTTTCCCAATAATATCCAAACCCCATACCGAGAATGGCCAAATAGGAACTTTTGCACGAAGCTTAGAGGCAAGAGCGTGAATTAAGTTTTGATGCTCTTGACATTTATGACATTTCTTAACGTATTCAAATCAATCTTTTTCCATATTTTTCCAATAATATCATATACCAATTAGCTTTTGAACTAATGATCTTCCTCCAAAATGCCCCCCACAAGCACCTGCATGAGATTCTTCAAGTGTTATAGGGATTTCAGATTGTTTAAGACGCCTAAGAAAAAGGCCATCAAAGTACCTCTTATCTAAGATGTATGCCAGGATGATATATCTAGATGCAAATCTCTGAATACGAGAGCGAGTATTTTTATTTGCTGGCTCAGGAAAGGTACCATATTTCAAATAATTGAATATCAGTGCATACCATTCACTAGAGTCTTGAATAGTAGTTATCAACACTTCTTTAAACTTTTCATCTATTGTCGGTACTTTCATTGTATGGAAAATGAATGTGAAATCAGTTGAGGTGTCATTAGGAGATATAAGAGAAGTTGCACTTTCCATTGCATCCGCATGTTGATTATCTTTTCATGGGATGTTATCAATGGTATATGACTCAAAATTCTCTAAAAGAGTCATTGTGAGATCCTTATATTTTGATAACTTTTCATGCTTTGCTTGATATGTTTTGTTTATTTTCTTAATGATTAATTACAAGTCACCAAATATCTTAATATTTTAGTCTCCTAATGTGAGAGTTGCACATATGGCAACAATTAAAGCTTCATACTCAACTATTTTGCATAGGAACTTTAATTGGTATGACAAAGGAATAGGATTTCCCAAGGGAGGGATTAATATAACCCCTATGCCAAAGCCCGTTCTACATTTTGAACAATCAAAGTATACTTCCCATCTCTCAATTTTGATTGTTAACACATTCTCATCAGGGAAGGAGTCTTTGTTTTGTGTTGCTACTGGTGGAGGAGCATTGACTAAATGGTTGGTTAAGGCTTGTCCTTTAATTTATTTTTGTGTGAAAATTTTAAGATCAAACTTAGTTAACAACATAACCCATTTTGTGATGCGTCTTGATAAATCAATTTCGCTAAAGAGATGTTTTAGAGGATCAAACTTGGTTACCACCTATACTTCGACATTAAGCAAGTGACGTCTTAACTTGCTAGTGGAAAACACATGAGCTAAGAATTTTTTCTCTAAAGGAGTGTATTGGGTTTCATAATCAATTAATGTCTGACTAATGTAGTAAACAAGATGCTCTTTATCATCGTCAGCTTTCTAAGCCAACATTGTTGCTAGAGCAAGGGTCGATGCTGATATATAAAGAATAAAAGTTTTACCTTGAATTGTGTTGGTGTTTCTAGCTGATGGTCTAGCATCTCCTAAAGGGTAGCTAATCCTTATACTCAGAAACCCTAGGTTAGTGGCCAACGAACATGAGATGACCGATTGACAAGCCTCTCCTCTACACTTTAGGCTCTGTAGGACCAAGGTGGGTGTCCCTATACATTAATGTAGATCATCACACTATAATGGTGGAAGGTCTTCAATGGGATAAATCACATACACATCCTTCGCTACTAGCAATGGCTTGTGGTAGTGTGGAAATGTTAAACATGAAAGCAAATCTAAACTAAGAAAGCAAGAAATGTTTTTGAATTAAAATATTTGATTCTGCCCTAGCTTCATACTTTGTGAATCTCATTGACCAGTCCCCAATCCACACAGAGTCAGGAGTGAAATCAAATCCTACAATAGACCAACCATGGCTTCTCATAACCCTACTACCTTGCAGCAGGAAACCAACAAAAGGACAATCAACATGTTAGTCATCCACACTGCACTACAATAACCTCGCTATCTCTATGCACGCAATTACACCACTCCTTGAATGATAGGAAAAAAATAAACACAATTCAAACAAAAAATGTTTTTGAAGCATCAACACAACCCTTGGTTATATTGATTCAAAAGATAATGCATACAATATTTGGAGAACATACATATTGACATATATAATGAAGTAGAATACAAATGTTGTATGGCAACCATCTGTTGTTATTACAGAGAATAGATAATTACATTCCCTATATATGTCCAAAGTACTTACCCTATTCAACTTGACTCAAAGCAAAGAATTACAAAAATCATAGAAACAACCCTTGGTTATATTGATTCAAAATATAATGCATACAATATTTAGAGAACATACAAATTGAAATATATAATGAAGTAGAATAAAAATGTTGTATGGAAACCATCTGTTTTTATTATAGAGCATAGATAATTACATTCCCTATATATGTCCAAAGTACTTACCCTATTCAACTTGACTCAAAGCAAAGAATTATAAAAATCATAGAAACAAAATCTGGTAGGGAAACACTACACCAGACCACTTAGGTTAGAGAGTAGAAGTCCAAATAGTACAAAAACAACAAAAATTTCCTTTATAGTGTAGGCATAACTTAAATTTTGAATTCAAAACCTAACCCTAACTCAATCAGAGTTATAGAAAGGATTAAATCCAATCATATTACAAACCACAAGAATTCCCCCCAAAAATGGAGCAACAACTAGCCATAAAGCCTCTTGACACCTCGAGCACACTTTGACATTGATGGTGTTATGAAAATAGGCATGACACTCCTGGGAAATCTGTGATCACAGTCAAGAAGAACATACCCTGACAAGGACCAAAACCATTGCAACACTCTAGGAAATAAATGGTGCTACTCAACAATCACTTCGGCCTTGGAAGAAGTGAAACAATGCAATCTGAAGCCGTCTAGAATCGATCTTGTAGCTGAGAAATGGATGCACTATTACTACGCATTCAATACCCATGAATAGGAGCAACTAACCATTGGTAAAAATTGTGTTCGTTGATATATCTTAATCGCGCCAAGATCTAATGCCTATCGCTCACTGCCCATAACTTTAAAAACTGACCGTCAGATTTAAAACCTTTAAATCTAGGCTACTCAATCATCACCATCATAGCACCACATGACTCACAAAAATGTGAGTCAACCAATCGCTCAATCAAGCAGTGCCACTTGTCGGCCTTCATCATCGTCCACCATCATCACCTTCCTCTCAGGTCCCATCATCTTCATCAACAGTCAACATTTATCCATCGTGGATTAATCTCCATCGCTCTTCGCTAACCCCACGAGACCAAGTTGAGATCCACCAAGAAATCAGTGGAACTAACGAGCATCATCTAATCATCTTGATCACAATCGTTGATCCTTTGCCACCCATCATGGTAACATCACACTCCAGTACTACATCTGCTACCTTTGTAGGTCCCACCAGAGACATGCGTCACCAACCCGCTAACCCCGCAATACTTTGGAAGGAATTATTTTATTCACATGGGGTGTGCGGGGAGTGACTAAGATCAAATCTCAACAACAAATCTCCATCATCAGATCAAAACTCAAGATGTCAGGCCCCACACCTACAACAATACATGTGTTTGCATCTTGCTAATCCTGCTACCTTTTGGAAAGCAATATTTTATTTGAGCGGGGCTAGCGGGGAATGACTAAGATGCAACCATACTTTGAATTTAATATTTTTTATTCGATCAAGGGCCCACCACAACTGTTGCTAGGCTTGAAGATCATGGGACCCACGTCATGTACATGCCAGCATCCACCATTGCTTCCTGTCATGCTTCATCTTGTCATTCATTGGGTCCCATGTTGAACACTACCTTCATTGTCGCCAAGTCGCCAAAAAATCTAACTCAAGAACCTCATGTCGAAGGTTGCAAAGTTTTGAAAAACCCGTGACTTGTCGATAACAAAGAGATTGCCAAGTTAGGGGGTTACAAAATTTGAAAACCTCATGACATAGGAAAAGATTAAATATTTTAATTAGGGCAGTGATCGGAAAGACAAGGTAAAGGGGCCGGTGAACACATGATCACCTAGACATAAGTTGTAACTTGAATGACCAGGAACCAGGTGCAGGAGGTCAACATGATTTTAGAACAAAAGAGCACGCCAAGGGTTTAAGGTTTTAGGATATAAGGGTTTAAGCCCTTCATGCAATTTTTGAACCCTAAGCAGACAAAATGGAGGAAAATCAAAGGCTCAGGGGAAAAAAATGATGAAATGGCGATGGATTTTACAAGTACCACGAATAAATCAATATTGCTTCATTGTCCTTAACCTTCACTAGTCCTGGTTATAATATCAGAGGATTAGAGAGGTATTCAATTAATTCCTGAAATTCTTTTTGGCATTCTTCATTCCACTTAAATTCCATTTCCTTTTTAAGAAGTTGAGTGAAAGATAAGGTCTGATCCACCAACGATGCAACAAAGCAACGAATAGCTTGAATCTTTCCTTGCAAGCTATGTAATTGTGATATATTTATAGGAGGTGCCATGTTTATGATAGCATCAATTTTCTTTGTCTGAACCTTGATTCCTCTATGTGAAATGATAAATCCTAGGAGTTTTCCACTCTCAACTCTAAAGACACATTTTTTTGGATTTAATCTCATATTGTACTTGTTATCAACTAGATTTGCACCCTACTAAACTTAAGGTTCAACAATCTATTGACACATGGGAACATTCTCAAGTTGTGGGTAACCTGTAGAGAGAATGAACCTCCAAAGAAGGCCAACTTCCTAAATGGTTATCACCTAGATTATTCTACTATTCTATTGCTTAACAAGGAAAAGGGAAAAGAGAATGCATAACCTGAAAGATTGAAAATGAAACTAAGGAGGTGATACACCAAACCAAAATTGAACATAACACTTAGATTATAGACACTTTCCTTCAATGATAGAAGTCAAAACTTGCACAACTCATTACAGTATGTCTTTGCATAAGTGTTTTACAAAGAGGTCATAATGTTCAAACTCCTAGGAGGAAGGTAACTTCACAGCTAACAACCATTTGTATTTTTGACACAAATTATAACTTGCATTAACATACCTTTTCCATAAAGGTGCTAAACATGAGGCAAAGCTATAAGGGAATAAATAATACCTCACAAATAACTTGATCAAATCACTTGAGTGCACACAATAAAGCAAAGAACAAGAAGGAAAAACTCAAATCGCTGATGTCCAATTCTTTACTATTATTCATGTCCAAAAGAGCTACAAAGTATGCCCAAATTTTCCAAAGGACTGAAAAGTCACTAAGTACAAAAATGCATAATCAGAACTTAGTACAAATGAGTCAACTAAGTGACTATATCTCAAAACTCCCTCCAAAAGTCCACCAAAAAAGGATCTAGAAACTGACTTGGGTTCAGATGCCTCAAAAAAGCCAAAAATCTGGCAACTGAATCCTCTCCAAAAAGACTCCAATATGTGGAAAAAGTCAAGTTTGACCATGTCAAACATGAAGGCACAAGAAACCACCTCCTAGATGCTCTCAAATCCTCCAACAAGGTGAGTAAAAGGGCCTATATGCTTGCAAAATGTTCTACAACCTCTCTAAACCTCCCTATATACTCTCCATTGGTCAACCAACAGCTTCAAACTAAACACCATTATTTTTGGATTTCATGAAGACTCCTCCAAATCACAAGGCATACATAAGGTATGTATTTTATTTTTACAATTTGAGTAGCAATGTGACTTAATGATTCATAACAATATCATTAAAGTCAAATGATTTACATTCTAAATCAATGCAAAAATAAATTAAACCTCCTAATTCAACCTTACATAGGTCAAGGAAAACATTCAAGTCAAAGACCCTCTACATGGCATATACAAGGGTAAATAAGAAAACAAGGCATAAGACTTAATTCTTCGCCCACACGTGCATTAGTCTATATGCATATTTTAAAATAAAAGTTAAAAATCACCTTATAGCATCGTCCTCCACTAGGGTTTTGAAACCCTAAACACAAAAGTGATGGAAAACAATGCAAAGACATTTCATTTTTTCACACCCAACTTCTAGAAGTTTGGAAGCCAAGATGCTACTGTTCTCTGTGAAAGTTTTTGAAGATCTTCCTTGGCTTGTTTCAAAACTCTATAGGAAATTGAGGGTAAGTTGTATCTTCATTAATATGAGACATTTTGATTCCATTTTGTTGATTCTAGGCCTTTTGGTTGCGGCTGTAGCATTCTTTCCTGTATAGTCCATGACCATACCTTATTACTTTATTATTTATAAGTTACTTCAAAGCTTGTAGGAGTTCAAACCTTTTCCAGTTTCCTTTGCATTTGTTATTCTTAAGCAAACCCCAAGTGGGTTTTGATATATGTGAAGAAAGATGCATTCTCAGGCCACAACCATGAGAACCCATAATGAATCTTAATGTTTGTATTTCCCTCTTAAATTTGGTGTAGAAGGACTTCATTAGAGCTCGACCCATGAAGAGAAAAGCTCCTTGCACTTTATTTTACTAATTTTTGGGTTTCAAAACCCTTAATGGTGGCCATTCATGCATTTTTGGGTTTTGTCTCTGCTTGAGGGTTTACCTCACAACATTTGCAAATACACAGGATCTCAGTGATTTTAGGCCCGAGGGTTTTACTTGACTGCTTAGCATGGCTTATATCCCATCATTTATCTTCAAAAACCATTCAAGAAAAGGTCTTTCTCTACCAGAAATAATAACTTGGATTTTTCTTTTCCTTGGGTTTCATCTTTCACAAGTTTCTATCTTTTCATTTACGCAACCATTTTTTTATATTAGTTGCGACTATGGATTGTGATTTAACATAGAAGGATACCTATCATTGTGATGATGGTTTTTGTACTTTTTCATGTCATGGTGACTGTCTGAGAGATCTTCAATTAGATCATTAACATAGTGGCTCAACAAATACTTATGTCATTATAGACTAACATTTCCTTGCCATCCTGAAATGTCTATACCTTTCTATCTTAAAATATCTAAGGCTACACTAGGTTGTCAATAACTCATCTATTTTGATAAATGCATGGGCATCACATGGATCTATATGAGTTTATTTTCTTAAAACTTCCAAAACCCTCTCTATCCTCAATAAAATCACTTAGTATGCATAGTTCAACACCCTGCTCCAATCCATCATTTAACCTAAAGGAAACATGCTCTATCATGGATTCTTGCTTTGTAATTGCACGATCCTACAACTCAGTCCATGTTTCTTGAGAATTACTATCAACATAACATATTGACTGTCATGCATGACTATGTTATCACAAGACTGTCCCTCATTTCATGGTGATTCTTGCATTTCAAAATGAGTATCCTAAGCTCACTACCCTATCATAACGACAACCTACTGTCACTATCCACTAATGAAGGATGGAAAAACCCTTTGTATAGTTTACTAACCATTTCCCTGTTGATTGTGCATTAAGGAAGTGCTGACAATGTATTTAAGGAGCCTTGTCCTCATTATCTACCCCTTGTGAAGTATCACCTCTTATATGTTTCACATCTCTATTCTCCCTTCATATTGCCTCTTGAGAATGATAAAAATGAATTATACTAGTCATATGATTGCCTTGTGGATACTATCTTGTGCATTGCTACTCTATGATTATAATCTTGCTCTTTAATGTTTCATCACTTGTGATGTGGCCCTCATACACCTTGCTATTGTCAATGCATACTAGAAGATTGTCTCCCATGCTCATCTCTTTCTCACCCTCATCAAATTTCTTATGTTTTTCCTTGACACGTGTATGCTGGCCTTGAATGAATATCACACAGACCGGTCATACCTTGCTGTTATTATTCTTCATGATTGCCACTCTTAACATCTGATTATTACTTTGAAGCACTGTAATGCTTTGAATATCATACTATATCATTGTCTATGTCACTGTACTTGATGAGTACCATTGTTTTATCTTTCATGACACTGTGGATCCATTGAGCACCAATTTATTATTTATATCAGTGAATTCATCAACCTCATTGTCATGAATGATGAATTCATCCTTGATTGCATCACAATGTCATGGAAGAAATAACAACCTTATCTCTGTCAAAACACAAAATGATAGCATGCTGGGCTCAACCCTTGTGGGAGCCACATTTTATCCCACTTGCTATAAATAGATGAAACAAAAAAATACTAAATGTTTCACCTATACCTGCACAAGAAGCAAATATGTTAGATAAAACAAAGCATATGATAGATGTGTTTGATAACTCTCTTGTTTTCTTGGACATCTATGGTATGCTAGCTATTCAATGCACATGAGGATCAAACTATATGTTTATAGATATCTACACATGTATTTACTGGTGATCCTTCATTGCTTTAACAACACTCTTCTCACACAGATGCAGGGAAATTAGGAGAAACAAGGAGAGCATCAATTGGAAGCAGGACAAGCGAGAGGGATTGAAAATGATGTAGATCAAAGTAGCTGGGATTCGTAATTCAAGCAATGACGGGCCCCCTTTATCTACATATGCATTTTTTCATTTTATATATGAATATATAGTTTTTTCCATTATATGAATTATGATAGTCCCACGGCTTGTGTGGGACACCATACATTCTTATTATCAATAAAGACTACATTTTTGAAAAGATTGTGCACTTTCTCCTATGCTATGTTATATGCATCTGCATAATGCAATGTAGTATTGTAGTCTTTTGATATTTCTTTATGCACATGAATGTGACATAGCAGAGTTAAAATGTACCTTCTTTTCACTTATAAAAATATAAACAACACTACCTGTTTGGGCTAGTAGAAAAAATAGGTAATAGTACTTGCGAATGCATTCAAAGATTTGTCAAAGGATTTTAACATTGTCTTCACAAGTCATATATTTCACTAAGATGTCATCAACATAGTCTTCCAATATTTTATGAATATAATCATGAAATATCAAAGTCATAGCTCATTGATATGATGCATTGAAATTCTTTAATCCAAAAGGAATTACAACCTAATAAAATGTTCCCCAAGGTATTGTAAAGGCTATCTTATATTGATCTGTAGGATTAATGAAAATATGATTATAGCCTAAAAAACCATCCATGAATGACAAGAGAGCATGTCCCATAGTGGAATCAACTATCATATCGATATTAGGAAGGGGAAAAATATATTTTAAAGATGATTTATTCAAGTCTCTAAAGTTTGTACACATCCTAATACGATTACCAAGTTTAGCCACCACTACAATGTTTGAGATCCATGGTGAATAATCAATAGGTCATATAAAGCAAGCTTCAAGGACTTTCTCAATCTCCACTTTAACCAACAAAGCTATCTTAGGGTTCATCTTTCTTATTTTTTGTCTGACCAATTTAGCATTTTCTTCAAGAACTATGTTGTATGTCACAATCTTAGGATCTATGCCAGGCATATTTGAATAATTCCAAGCAATGATTTCATAAAAATCTTGTAACAAAGTTACATGATTCTCTTGTTCTTCCCAATCAAGGCATTTGCCTATTTGAATTACTTTATCCTATTTATTTGTGTCAATTGGTACATTGATTGTGTCTCCAAAAAGCAATGCACTTTGCTCATCTGATGGTTGTTCTTCTTCTTTTTCTCCATTGTTACTTATCTCCTTATCAACAATGTCATAACCTTGTTGTGCACTATTATCACCGAAGGTTCCTAGAAATTTCTCTATACTTTTATCGCTTATAAAATGTTTAAGATTCAACTCATTCCTTGTTGTATCTATTGATTAAGGATGTTTCAATGTAAGAGTTGTTTTAGGAATGTGCTTCAAGATATGATTGATGCTAAGTGAAGGATTTTATGATACTTTTGAAGGACAATATCGAATACCTCTTGTGTAATCTTGTTGGTAGGGTTCTATAGGAACATGAATGCCTTGTTCATTTGTGCCACATCCTTTTCCACTATAGCCTAGTTGTTTCATAAGCTCATAAAATTTTTTGTAGAGCTTCTTCATCTCTTCCGGATTCGGTGGTGGCTCATAATTATTTGTGTAGATACATAAAATTGGTCATATCTAATTAATCCTGGCATTTAATTAAATATTTATTATTTAATTAATTTCTCTAAAGTCTTCTACATATGATTAAATTTAATTAATTTAATTATATTGTTCATTCAATTTATTCTTCTATCATAATTAAATAAATCAATTTTATTTAATTATTTCACATTCAAATGTCCACTTGATTAATTAAATAAATACACTTTATTTATTTTAATTAATTATCACTTTTTGAATTTAATTAAGTCTTTTTTATTTAATTAAATTTAAATATTTCTTTTCAAATATTTCTTCTAGTTAATTAAATGTCTTATTTAATTAATTTCATTTACATACCATTTCTTAAAAGTTTAATTAAATATCTTTATTTAATTGAATATCTTCCATATCTTTTCAGAATCATAATTAAATATTCTATTTAATTATGAAATCTTCCATTATTCTTCAAATCTAGGGTAAATATTCTATTTTAAGAAGAACCTCTGTGTCACCCATAAATAAATAATTGAATTTAATAAAAAAAAATTTATCTTCTTCAAAATATTTCCATAATCTCACAAAAAGATGATTTTTTTTTACAATTCATCTTTATTATCTTATCTTACCTCTTTTACAGAAAAGAAAACAAATCTTGCTTTCTGTTTTCTTTTGTTTTTCTTCAATCTTATTCATCTTCAACTGTTCGATCTATCAAGAATTTTCACAATCATTGATCATATCATCCAACCAAAAGCTTTTGAAAAACTCTATAAATAACATTGCCAATCCAAGCAATGGTTACAACCACGACGCACAACAGATGAATTAGAGATAAATTGCATTCTAGCATTATAACATTCTAGCATTATCATTATCTTTCATTTTAGCAATCATGTTTTAGAATAATCATGTCATAGCTTAGCATTACTTGCATTTCATATTCAATCTCATTCTCTAGGAAGATTGTTCTTTGAGCCTAGCATTTAATCTGAGAGCCAGCTAGAATCAATGAAAACACTGGAGATAGAGGACGATAAGACGACATCGATAACAAGATACTAAGTTTGCAATCTTCATTATTTTAATATTTTTTTTTTAATATAATGTCTTATTGGTGTGTTTGATTCATTTTTTTTTTACATATTTAACACGCATAAAATCGACCACACAATTTGTGTCAAAATCAGTTGTGTAATTGTTGCACGTTGAAGATTCCCCTTGTGTAAGCTCTTGTTGTGTTGACATTATTGTTTTCCCCATTTTTTTCTTCACTATTGTCCTTGATTTTGTATTCTCCCAAGAATGAAGGTGTGAAATCTAATGAACCCCAATCATCTTCCAACAATTTTGATGTTGTTTCAATTGTTTGTTGTGTAGTTGTTACCTAGGGTTCTATCTTTGAGGTTGGAATTAATGTTTTCAGAGGACTTGGTGTTCCTTTTTCTACTTGTAAGCAACTTTCAGGCTTGGGATCAATTTCCACTTTGTACACCTTATTATTGTAAACATACTTCATTATGCGGTGAAGAGTTGAAAGCACATCGCATGTCTCATGAATCCATGATCTTCCTAAAGGAAGGTTATATGAAAGCTCATGAGGCATAACATGAATAGGAGTTTGTAAGGTAGCATTTCCAACTATAATAGGTAAAGTGATCACTCCAAGTGGTTGCTTTCCTTTGTTATCAAATCCTCGAATTGATAAGGAATTGGGTTGAATTTGTGACTTGTCTATGAAAATTTTATCCAAAAGAGTTACACTACACACATTAAGAGTTGAACCATTATCAACAAAGGTATGCTTAATCCCTACCACCTTGTGGATATCTATTATCATGAATGCTTCATTTTTCTTTCTCACTTCCAAGGGAGGTAACTCATTTTGGTGAAAGGTAATATCCATGTTAGTTGCATTCATTCCCTAAATGAGAGCTGCTACATCAGTTGGATTTGCACTACAGGGAACCACAACTTTCTGCAAAGTTGTTTGAAGCATGGTGTGGTAACTAGGTGAAGCTTGAATAAGATCCCATAAGGAAATATTAGCGGTCGTATTCTTAAGTTTTTCAGCAAGATCATATTCCTTGCCATTGTACAATGGTAAACGAGGAGCACTAGGCAATATAGGATTAGGAAATGGTAACAAAACAGGATTAGGTTGAGGTTGTCTATTATTCCTTGCGTTATATGTATGAGCAATGGTATTATAACTTAATTGTTGTGACACATTGTTCTTAGGTGATTCAAGGATAAGGATAGGTTTGTTTGTAGGTTGAGGTTTGTTTGAAGGTGGATAAAGGATAAGTTGAGGTTGAATGACATTTACTTCTCTTTGTTTAGGTTTCTTTGAACAAGCCTTAGTGGATGAACCTTGCAAGATGAAGTCCTCAAGGGATTCATCTAACATATCAAATTCATCACTACTAAAAGGATTGAAGGTTACACTAACTTGGAAAAAGGATTTTGACATACTAACCATAAATGTATGCTTGTTTAGATTTAATGTTTTTGGTTTTTATGTTTTGGTTTTCTAATGAATGTAAAATGAAGTCTATGTCTAACAAAATGAAAGTGAAATGATCTATCTTTATCAATAAATTGAAACATGAAATTTTAAAATGATGAAACAATAAATTGACAAACTAAAATAGTAAGGTAACTACAACAAACAAAATCACAAAAGTTCACTTTTTAACCATGAAAATTGCAACCTCAAACTCCACAGGAGCTAAGACGCCAGCAAGGGAATCTTGGTCCTCCTGATGAAATTTGGTGGTTCTAGAGAATGGAACAGAAAGCAGGCAACCCAGACAGGATTATGAGGCAAAAACCCACAGAGGGACTAAGACACTAGTAAGGGTTTTTTAGTCCCAGTAGAGGTTTTTTTTCATAAAAATAGCAAAATATGGATTGGTGATAGTGTTTGTAGGTTGCCCAGTCAAGGACCTGATTTTTAGAAACATAAAACTATGCAAATGAATGCAGGAAAATGTAAGTAATAACAAGCAATTGAATGCAAAGTTGAATGTAATTTTTTCAATTTTGAATGCAATAACAATGTTTCCTAAATGCAATTACGATTATTGACAATGCACTTTTTTAGTTTTTCAATAAAATAAAATGATGCAAGCAAGAAAAAATGCAACCTATATGCACTTAAACTAATGCAAATATGAGAAACCCTAGATGCACTTTCACTAATCCAAGATGTAATGCAAGAATGAATGCAACCTAGATCTAAGGCCTTAGTGAACACCAAATCAGAAAATGTATGTCCAAGACGTCAGGTTCACAAAAATGAACCATAAGAAGATGTGATAGAGGGGGGAAAGGGACTCACAATACAGGAAAGGAATCCCTAATCTTGGATTTTCCTTTATTGGGGAATGACTCATTCAAGGAAACCTAGGATCCCAAAGTGGATTGACTATCAACACAAAGGTGAGTCAATTCTCAACAAGGGAGACCTAGGAAGATTCCTTAGGATTCAAGGGGTTCACCACCAAGCAAAATCTTGGAAAAAGACAACTTAATATTTAACTCACAAAACCTAATAATTCAAGCCAAATAATGAGTGCAAATGATGAAATTAAGTAACAAAAAGTTAGGATGTATGTACTTGGGAAGCGTGAAAATGTATGAGGATTCTAGAAATGCAAAGATACTGTCAAAATATGCCAGGGAGGGGTAAGATGCCCTTACTATTGTGTTAGTTCCACTGCTATTTTTTGGGGAAGATGCAAAATATTTGGATGTCGAAACTGAATTTGAAGGAATCTCTGAAAAATATCTCTAGGAGGACTAAGATGCCCTTACTGTTGTGTTAGTCCCGCTCTAAATTTCTACAATCTCAAAATTTGATCTTGAGTTTTGAGGCATACACTTCTTCTTCACCAAATATTCAGATCTTAACCTGTAAAACAAAGGAAATTTGGTTGATTGCTTATGGGGGTTTGCCTTAGTCAAAACCCTTGTTTGGAAGTTAAACCTTGATGAAAATGCATAAATCTGAAAATGGAAATGTGTGTGAGCCCTAATCTTAAGTGTGTCTAAGATTATGCAAGCTAGAACATGGAGAAACCTTATTCAAATGTGTTAGAATAAAATCCCTAATATGCAAATGAAAATGACCTACAAAGGGCATCTCAATTCACTCTAATAATCCATAAGAATGAAATGTACCTTCCTTAGGTAGAAAGTAGAACAACAATGGAAGATGGAATCACTCAAGAAAAAATTCCTTAGGCTTGGAAATATGGCTAGTTGCATCTCCCAACCTAGAATCTCTCATGATCCTCCATAGGCATCCATCACTAGTCTTTGGAAATGCTAGATCTTGACTTGAGAATGGACTTGAAAAACCTGCAAAAATGCTAGAAGGCTGCTCCAAGACTTCAATTCCTTGCTTCTTGAAACTCTCCTTCTTGCTCTCATAAAATCTTATTTCTTTCACATTTAAAACTTAGGTGAAAATGGGTGTGCATCTTACTTTTATAGGAATTCATATCTAATAACTCGATTATTAGATCACAAAGGATGACAAAATTCCAAATTAAATCAAATATTTTCATTTCTTGCTCTTAATTCCCAAAAATAAAGCCTCTAGGATTAAGACGCCCTAGGTGGCGTCTTGGTCCCACAAGGATTATTTTTCAATTTTAAAATGTGGGTTGCCAAGATTAAAGGTTGTTTGCAGATTTTGGTTGGGTTTACAGTTGAAATATACCTCGGGATGCACCAAAAGGGGTCTTAAGGGCCCATAATAAGCAGCCTAAAGGGAATTTAATGCAAGGGATACTAAAATAGGTCCAAATCAAGTGTGAAAATGCAAAGGTATTCATTTTTCTACACTACACTCAATAACCTTGTCAAAGGTGTTAGAGCATTGCACTTTTAGATGAAATCTTATTTCTATGTCCATATTCTGAATGAATATTTGGACCAATTGTTTCTTAAGAATGTGGCATGAAAATTTAATGGAAAATCTTCACCATATTTATAAGGAGGCAAAGGTTTCTCCATTTTTTTTCTTTGTGGTACATAGGTTGGTCATTGAGACTTCATGTTATATATTGTAGGAGAAATGCGAGATAAATTTTTTGGCTATTTCATTGAAAGTTCACATTCCAGTTGGTAGCTGAGAAAATCGTTCCATGTATTTCCATCCTAAGCTTGTTGAGAAGAGGCACATAAGATAAGTATCATTATGGGCCACCTCTAATCAAGCTACATAGAATTCTCTAATGTGTTCCCTAGGGTATTCTTTTCCTTTGTATTTATTGAACTTAGGTATTTCAAAGTTATGCAGAAAGGTGGCATGGGTAGAGTCATGTGAAAAGAATAGGGGCATAGTCCTCTATTGTGTATCTCTTCTTTGGTCCCATGTGGATGTTGGATATTTTTTGTCTAAATGTTGGATTTGAAGTGTCAAATCATTCAAATAGGTGAAAATAGCTACGTTGTAGCTAGATATGGGATGTGATGATAACTAACCTTGGGGGAAATTTTGATATGAGTTGTTTTAGTAGTTATGTGAATAACTTGGTGGAATTTAGGTGTGAGAAGATGTGGCCAATTGTTGTTGTGGGTTTTGGCGTTGATGATGAAAGTTTTGGTTGGATGGGCTAGTGTAGTTTTGATGATGGTAATTTGGTGGGTTGATGTTTCGGTTAGATGGATTCATGTTTTCATTATGATTTGAGGTGAGATTATGTGAATGTTATGATGTGGGACTATGATTTTGATGGGTGACGTTATGATTGTCGGGTATGTGAGTATGGACATTAGACATAAGTGGTTGAGAATTTTAGAGTGAATATGAAGGTTCTTGCATATTTGTTATTTATTTGGAGACATTGGAATTATTAAGTGGAATGGTATGTTGATATAGTGGATTGGTAATAGTAGTTTGAATTTGGATTTTGTTTGTATTAGTATTCAAGTTAGGTGATGGTGATTGATAAAAGTGAGAAGATATCAATGAGGTTTGTGGATTTGTCATGGAAGCAGGTGCAATGGTATTACTTGATGTTGTTTTGTATAAAAGGTTAGTTATTTATATGGTGTAGGTAGGAGTCTGAGTGTATATGGGAGGTATTGATACTTGTGTAGAGTTCGTGGGTGTAATTGTTTGTGGAATGGTGGTATCAATTTTTTGCGATGTAATGTTAGGAGAATAAATGGGGGTAAGTTGAATAGTAAGGTCGTTATGTTTTGATGTGGAAGGTGGTATGATTTTTTTAGAAATTGTTTCCCCCGAGGTCAAGGATGGAATATTATTGGTGACATCCCAAATAAGTGTTGTTTCAAATGAGGAAGGTAGCTTAGTCCCTTGTTGGGAGAGTAATAAGAAATACTAGTCATGATTAGTTGCTAGAACCGAGTCTACTAATTTCATAGCATTAGGATCTTGTTGGGATTCAACCAAATCCTTGGGTGTTTCATCTTTTACTAATCCACCAATATTGGGACTATGTCTATGACTCAATGGGAGTGGTGTTTCAAAACCTCTTTCTACAAACATTTTTGTGAATTCTCCTAGTGTTTCAAGGAAAGGGTCTAAGTTTGTGGGTATCATGTCAGATTCTTGTCAACATTGCATTTTCTTCTTAGTTTGTGACCTTGTTTCTATTGTAATATAGTAAATTTATGACCTTTTGACTTGGATGGATTGTTGGGTGGTTTGAATGATGGGATGGAAAATATTCAAAAAGTGTATCTAGATCTTTGGATTGTATGAGTGAAATTTTGATGAGTATATATTGAATTTTAAACTAAACTTGTGAGTTCAAAACTAATGGATTATGGAATAGGTCAACTTAGAAGTAGTTAATCCTCCTAAGTTAGTCTAACCATGGGTGAGCTAATTTGGTTTTTTATGTAGAGAATACAAACCTCTAAGTAAAATATCAAACTAGAGATGATATAATCATGAGATGTAGGTATGTGAAGAATGGAAATGAATGTGGTGGATGATAAAATCTTAGGTCTATCTCTATGTATGCTAATAGGTATCAATTTTTTTTTTTTGCGAGTCTATTTGTAGGACTGTAAGATTTGGTGAAAGCAAGTAATCTAAATGAAAAAATAAAATAATTATGCCACAATAAAGGACAATTGTGAAAATCAAAGATTCAATCATGTGATTCTAAGGATAAATGGATGACAATTTAGTTTTCAAAGAATAATTGCTTGTACGACAACCTAAGACAATTGTTCCACTATGTATTGTAATTGTACCACAATAAGCTTCAATTTTACCCCAATAAGTTGTAATTGTGCCCCCAAAAGCTGCAATTGTGCCGATGCAAGCTACAATTATGCCACTCTATGATAATTGTGCCAAACTAGCAATAGATGCATTGTTTTGACCTATAAATGAGTTTTTGAGTTTTTTTGTGACAGATAATTGTGCAAAATGATAAACAGTTGCATGAAAAAATATATAAGTGCAAGTTTCTAAGGTTCAATTGCATGATTTTGAGTAATTTTAGTTTGATCTGAGTGTTTTTGAGAAAATTTGGCAAGAAAAACATATCACATAGTAGACATGATAGTTGTTGACTTTTCAAGGTGACAGGTTGAATGGTATCACTAGTCTTAACAAATAAGATGCTCTAAGAAGTATAGCCTAACTAGTATAAAAGGTGTGTCCCACTAGTAGCGGCCCATCAATAAAATATCATAGAAGACCATAGATACATGGTTCCACTCTTAAAGGGGGGTATCTAGGTATCCAGTGGCATAATGATTTCAAGCAAGGTGGTGATGACTTAAACCAACTCAAAATGATCAGGTTTAAACAAGAAACCGACCCCTTCAACCCTATCCACTCAACTTGTCTCAACACACACCTAGTGGCTTGTAGCCCTCAAAATCTTCTTTTTTGGAGATATCTTTTAGAGAACCAATATGGAGAACCAATGACTGCCCCTATTTTTAGACCACCCAAATAGCCCTCTTTTCCAAAGGAGGTACCCTCAAAACACCAAGTTAACCCCTAAAATCAATAAAAAGTCCTTAATTGGGTTGTAAAACATCAAAATCCACCAACATCCATTGGAGTCGTGACATCTAAGACACTGAACCACAAAACCCTCAATTTGCATGCAATTAACAAGGGTTTATTGAAAGTATTATGTCCCAAGCTTGTCTAACCCAACTAATGCCTCCAACACTTCAAAAATACCCTACACAAACTCAAACAATCATTACATAGGCCATTCCTTGAACATTTTATCAAAACCCTGCTCTAACACCTCATTTTCACTTGAGAAACACTTTGTTCTACCCTAGGGCATCACCCAAATTCTAAAAAATTTCTTTCTCCACCCTCTAAACCATGTGGACACCTAGACTACCATGAGAGAAATTATTCCACCAAGTTATAGGCTTTGATAGTAGGTGGAATGAATTAGAACATGATTTTAACCCCAATCAAACCCTACACTAGTTTTCTACAGGCTGTCTCAAAAAATAGAAGAAATCTCCCTCTAATCTCAATGAAAAAATCTCAAACTAGATTCAAATGAGAGTTAATACATGCCCCTACAAGATGGAATAAGATTCAAAGAAAATTTAGACTGTACAAGATCGTACAACCACTAAAAAGTGTAGAATAATAAAGAAAAATGTAGAAATGATGTTATTATTGATTTGAAGGATACAATATTGAAGGATACAATACAATCTTCATCATCTCTTGCTCGAGCCTTTTAGAGGATTTTTATACTCAGTCCATTCAAATTCTAATCACCCAAAGACTATAACTGACTTTTAAAATCCTAAGACCCTTCATCTTCCTAAAAGTTGCATTTTTACAATTTGTTACTATGACAACTTTACATTTTTTGTTGCAACTATTGACACTTTCACCTAAATGACTCACAAATGACCCAAATTACACTGAAATGGTCTCCATAGACCTTATCGAATGTAAAAAGACTCAAATTATTCCAAAAAACCCTTGAATCAACCTAATGACCTTCAAATGTTCAAATTTGAAAATGATGGCTTTGGTGCTCCTACACCATACAACCCCCTTGAAAAATGACTCATGTCCCATGAGTACTATCTTGTCTCAGATCCTCCTTGCTTTCCACATACTCTCTAGTCTGGAAATCCTCTCCATTGATTCAAACATTGAGAACTTGTACTATGCCCTACATCCTTGACCTTGTTTGCACATAGATATGTCTCCATCTTTGCAATCATACTTGCTAGTTGTCTTCTATTTTCTTCTTGATCAAAACCTAACATTTTTCCTTCCTTCATGCCTAAAAAAAACACTTTTCAAAAGTTTCCTTCACTGAATTCCCCTTTATCTCAGCTTCATGCTCATATCTACCCTTAGTTTCTTGTCCACCTTGTCCCTTCATTACTGTCATCAGGCCCTTTGTCTTATCAACATCAAATACCATCCTATTGTCCTGTCTATAACCCACTATATGTGTAGAAATTTCCTTCCCTTTAGCCTTGCTTCCAATCAATGGACCCACCATGGTTCCTACCATGACACTTGTATTCCAATTCACTGTCAACTCATCTCTCAATTTAGATTCAATCTTCACACTTGTTGTCACATCCTCTTTCTCAACCTTTGCAAAGTACTTCTTCCCAAACATGATCACTTTAGCCTCCTTACCCTTTCTTTTGTCTTCTTCTACCAATGGTGTCAAAGTAAATGTATGCCCATACTTCTCTATGGTGTATACATTTTCTCTCTCGTCATATAATGCATGCCTATCAAACTACCAGGGCCTTCCAAGAAGTAAGTGGCAACAATCCATGGAAAAAATGTCACAAACTACCTTGTCTTTATAACCACCAATTTGAAACTCAACAACAACTTATTAATTAACCAAAAGTGATTGCATATCATTCAACCAAGACACCTTATATGTCAATTCATGAGGAATATTTTGCAAATTCAGTTTATTAACCATTTCACTTGATACCATATTCCCAGTAGAGCTTGAATCTATGACAACTTTGTATACCTTGTTCTTGCACTTACATGTGGTTTTGAAGAGAGTTTTTCTTTACAATGGTTCCCTTTCCTTTGATTCCCGAAGTATAGTCTTCCTCATTATCAATGATTCACTTATTTCAGGAGTAACAAGTTGGCTTGAAGAATTGGTACTTTCACACTCCTCTTCTTGTACTATTTGAGCCCTCATTTTAGTCCTCCTTTCACCTCCACTTGTTGAAGCTCCAAATTTCTTAGGGAACTTGTATGATGGATGCCAAAATTCATTGCAATTGTAGCATCTTCCTAAAAAGATATTTGAACTTTTTCCACCACTAAATCTGCCTCTAGAGCCCCTAAAACCTCCTCTTGCATCAACACCTTGCTCTTTACCTTTACTTGCTTCTTCTTGTTCCTCATATGGTTGCTTTGATGTAGGGAATGATTCTCTCACTCTTGTATTATTGCCTCTACCTCTAACATACTTATCTTGCCTTCTTTTCATCTTTTCTTCTACCCTAATTTCCAATTGGAAACACTCTTCAACAATCTTTGGGTTAGCAACAACCAATTAATTTTGTATATTGATTCTAAGGCCACCTAGATACCTAGCCACCTTTTCAACTTCATCTTCATTTCTTCCTGACCTTATACTTATCTTATAGAATTCATTAGTATAGGTCTTAACATCTAAATCCTTTTGCTTCAAACCTTGTAATCTCTTATATAATTGAACTTCATAGTCTTTAGGAAGAAATTTACCTTTAAGTCTAGCAACCATCTTGTCCCAAGAAACTATCCTTGACTTACCTTTTTTTCTCTTTTCAGCTTGCTCGTAGTCCCACCATAGAAGTGCTTGACCTTTGAGTTTTGTCTTTGCTACCTTCACCTTCTGCTCATCAAAAATATCTTCACTCTCAAAGTGGTTGTCCATGGCTGCAATCCAATCAAGTAACTCTTCCTCATTCAAATTTCCACCATACATAGGCAAATCAACCTTTACCTTATGTGAGTTACCTTTGACTACCTTAAGCAACTTTTCCATCCTCTAATCTTCAGGGTCTAATTCTTCATCTACATCTTCATACTCTTCATCATCTTCTTCATTTGATTGATTCTCGGCTTCATCTCTTCTCTTCTTTGTTTCCAAGGAAGCAAGCCTTGCCAACATAGCATTATGAGACTCCAAAAGCTTGGCATGTTTCTCTTTTAACTCCTACAACTCTCTAGCAGCACTGGCATTCTTAGGAGGCATCTTTACAAGTTTTGTCTCTTCAACTTCCAATTACCTTTCTTCAAATCTATAACTCTTCAATCAAAAATATCTAATCCCTATTGCTCTGATACCACCTGATGTCAAGCAAGGTGGTGATGACTTAAACCAACTCAAAATTATCAAGTTTAAACAAGAAACCAACCCCTTCAACCCTATCCACTCAGCTTGTATCAACACACACCTAGTGGCTTGTAGCCCTCAAAATCTATCTTTTTGGAGATGTCTTTTAGAGAAGGCTGTACAAAGACAACCTAGACACCTTCTAAGATGATCTTAGGGTCTAACTCAACATTCTAATAGGTTTTATGAGGTTTTCTTTGGAACAATATGGAGAACCAATTACTGCCTCTATTTTTAGACCACCCAAATAGCCCTCTTTTCCAAAGGAGGTACCCTCAAAACACCAAGTTAACCCCTAAGATCAATAAAAATTCCTTAATTAGGCTATAAAATATCAAAATCCACCATCCATTGGAGCCATGACCTCTAAGATATTGAACCACAAAACCCTCAATTTGCATGCAATTAACAAGGGTTTATTGAAAGTATTATGTCCTGGGATTTTCTAACCCAACTAATGCCTCCAACACTTCAAAAATACCCTGAAAAAACTCAAACAACCATTACATAGGCCATTCCTTGAACATTTTATCAAAACCCTACTCTAACACCCCATTTTCACTTGAGAAACACTTTGTTTTGCCCTAGGGCATCACCCAAATTCTAACAAATTGCTTTCTCCAACCTCTAAACCATGTGGACACCTAGACTACCATGAGAGAAGTCATTCCACTGAGTTACAGGCCTTGATAGTAGGTGGAATGACTTAGAACATGATTTTAACCCTAATCAAACCCTACACTAGTCTTCTACAGGTTGTCTCAGAAAATAGAAGAAATCTCCCTCTAATCTCAACGACAAACTCTCAAATTAGATTCAAATGAGAGTTAATCCATGCCCCTACAAGATGGAATAATATTCAAAGAAAATTTATACTGTACGGGATCGTACAACCACTAAAAATTGTATAATAACAGAGAATAATGTAGAAATGACGTTGTTATTGATTTGAAGGATACAATACAATCTTCATGATCTCTTGCTCAAGGATTTTAGATGATTTTTATACTCATTCCATTCAAATTATAACCACCCAATTACTATAACTAAATTTTAAAATCCTAAGACCCTTCATCTTCCGAAAAGTTGCATTTTTACAATTTGTTGCTATGACAACTTCACATTTTTTGTTGTAACTTTTGACACTTTCACTTAAATGACTCACAAATGACCCAACTTACATTGAAATGGTCTCCATATACCTTATTGAATTTAAAAAGGCTCAAATTACTCCAAAACACCCTAGACTCAACCTAATGACCTTCAAATGTTCAAATTTTCAAATGATGGCTTTGGTGCTCCTGCACCACATAAGGGATCGCCTTCCTCCTTCCCTTGTAGGTTTTTGTACCTCCAAAAGAATTCTATCTTACCCTAAGATAGTACATGTTGGGTAAATGTGTGCATGTGTTGTACACTACACCCCACTAGTGGTAACAATTGATGGTCTTAAAGAATTCTAAAAAATAATAGTTTGCAGTGGTTCCTTGAATAGTGAGCCTGTTCGAGGATTCCTGATATTGGAGGTCTCCTCAACCCTCTTAACCTATATGCATATCAAAGGATCAAGGATCATAAGGCTTAGATTTTATGATGTTAGCTACACCTTGGGGTAAAACCTTCATTATCCCCCCTTTTCATACCCTCCTAATAAACATGATTGAGGTCATCCTTGGGATGATGAAATCCCCAAGTAAGCCTTCTACTGAAATCAAAAAGGAAAATGATGATGATTTGGATCCCCAAGATCGCACTAGACACGAGGGGATAAAATACGTAGATGATCACTTCCTTGGGTAAACAAAAAAAAAAGTGAATCCTAAGGTATTTTTGATCTCCAAATTTACACTAGGTGCAAGGAGAGAGCATACGTACCTAAGACTTCACTAGACATGCCAAACAATTCATTTACTTGAAGAAATTGAAGTGTTATTCAATCTATGAAAATTCAAATACAAGATCTTGAAACAAATACATTAGTAGTTTAAGTGTTTGGTCTTCTATCCAATGAAAGCCACAACTACTAAAAAAAATCAATAACCCAAAAATATACAAACAATTCTACTAAAGATGATGAAAAATGATTAAACAACAAATTATACCTTTTGACAAATGCACAATTCTAAAGAGAAAATGGGTCAAACGGAAGTGCAACTGCACCAAATCCTCCTACAATTGTGTCACTCTACATAGAAACACAAAAAATTCATAAAATAAAGAAAAAACCTAATCTAAATAATCAAATTGTTAGTTCAGGGATGATTATCTGCAAAACATAGTCAAAATTCCACAGAAAAATAGAGATTAGCAAAATGAAAAAATGAAAGATGAAGTTTTTAATCTCTAAAAACCCAATGATTTCCTATCAGGCATATATGTAGTTCTGAGGATCAATTGCACTGCTTTAGAGAGCGGTTGTGCCAATTTAAAGAGTAATTACACCACAACCAACCATGGATGTGCCAATGTACAGATAAATACACCAATCTAGAAATATGTATTCCAAACAAGCCTAAAAATTCTAAAAAAATAGAATACTCACTGCAAAACATTAAATTGAGGGACTTGAGTGTCCCACCAAGCATGCCAAAATGTATGACCTGGGAAATTATTATGAAATTGAATGACAAACAACAAAAAGTAATAATTCACAATCAAATCCAAAAAGAGATCATGTCAATGAAGCATAAAGTAAATAACCAAACACATATAGTAAAAACTTGCATGACCCCTTTGTTGAGCTTCATTTTTCTACTCTTTGCACCTTGGAAAAAAGTGTAATAGTACTTTCTACGAATATAGTATCTTTGCAATGATAAGAGAGGAGGAATGGATGATATGGGGGTTGAATTTATAGATATTTAATCATACTGATCAACGGTTGAGATCTAAGGAGAGATTGGAAAGATCAATGGCTTAGAATTGATAAGGGGAATTGATGAGGAGTTAATTGATCTCTTGATTGTAGCTAAATGAAAGTATGGGTCAATAAAGAGAAATGATTGGGGAGATAAGTGTGACTAATAGTTAGTAGATAGAATAGATTGATCAATGAACTCGAAGTCAATGGAAGTGAATTGAAATTGATTGATGAGTAGACTAAGAGTAATTTTTAAAGTTAGTTGATGATGTGGGAATGCATGGGTATTCAATAATTAAATAAATAAATTATTAATTACATGTGGAAAGGTGGAAATAAATAAATTAAATAATCAATTTTATTCATTTTAGAAGAGGATAATGTTGAGAGATAATTGGATAATTTAATAATTAAAAATATTTGTTTAATTAAAGAAGTGGGAAATATGAAATGAATTAATTAAATAATAATGAATTATTTAATTAAATTTAAGGAAGATGAATAATTAGTAAACTAATTAAATAACATTAATTATTTAATCAATATAGATGAATAGTGATGAAATAAATGATTTAATTAAATAATTCAAAATTATTTAATTAAAAGTGGAAAATGACAAAAAATTCAAATTTAAAATAATTAAATAATAAAAAGTCATTTAATTATCATGATGAAGTAAAAATGACCATTAATTTAATCAAATAATAAAATTATTTAATTAAACATCGAGGATAGATTAGGTAGGCCAGATGACCGAAAATAAGACGTTTTCAAAGAAAAGTATTAGTCAAATTTAGGTGTCTACACCTTGGTCTGAGTGGTTGATTATTGGTATTTTAGGTTTTGATATATGAATATAGAGATGTCCAAACCTCAATTAATATATATTTATGACCTGTGAACTTATTTATAGTTGATTATGGTGAATACTCATAATATTGATTGCCCAAAGCCTATGATTGTCTTTCCACTGACCCATGCCCTTCATTATACCTCCATAAATTCCAACACCACCTCTATACAAGTTGTGGCTAGTTGTAATACACACCAAATTCTCACAAATAATATGCAGTGCAAGACTTCATCACTTATGGTGTCCTCATTTAGATAACAACCAACAATGGAAGCATAGGAATTTAATATAAAATGATCACCACAATCAAAATTAATCTTTTCTTATAAATTTATATTTTCATTCAAACTTCATAAATTTGTAAATTGCAAACTTGGAAAAATCTAGAAATAAAATCTTAAAGCCTAAAACATTGTAGAATCCACTGGCACAAACATTTAGCACAATAGAAAACTCAACATGAATCCACTCAATCAATTAGGTGGCTTTCATTCATGAAAAAATATTTCTTGAAGGGTTTTCGTCCTTCAACTGAAGAATGAACCAAGTTCAATTTCTCCAAACTGGGGTTTGAAAAATAAAATGTCAAGAATGAGATTTTTTTCCTCCAAATCCCCTTTTATAATTTTTTTTTGGAATAATAAGATATTATTATTGGTGTCCTCTTATTTTTTCCGACAAAAAGTGACTTTAGACTCCTTTTAAATAATTAACATTTATCTTTTAATTTTTACTTTTTTGACAACTTAACAATTAATTATTTAATTTTTTTTGTACATCCAACCAAAGTTACAAAAAATATTAAAATAGATCAAATATGAATTCCTACCATTCCAAAATACTCTTAAGCTCTCAGGAACTTTATGAAAATTGGTGCTTTCCAAAAATAGCAAACTTCTCCTAGAAGTGTGGAGAGCTCCCAGAATGTTGAAACTGCATTTAAAAAGTACCATTGGACTCAAATAGATCTCCTGAACTCACTACCATTATCAAAATTCCTTCATGATAAAGTTGGTGTTCTCCAAGAATTTTGGAACTTTCCAAGAATGTAGGAATGGTCCAAGAAGGGACATTACAATCCTCCCTTCCCAAAATTGTTTGTCCTCAAGCAATGCTAACTCAATCCTCCAAATCCCTCCAATAGAATATTTTGCAAATACCAAGGTCCCAAATCAATCTAGGATGTTTGTTTGTCTTTTTTTATTAATGTATCATGTTGCAATACACCTTGAAATAAAAATTCCTTCAATCTTTTTGCTCTAAGTACATCAATCTTATGCAATTATGCAAAAAAAATAACAAACATTAGCTTTTATCTAACATGTTTATGTTGCATCACTCTAATAAAAACTAAATAATTAATGAAAATATTTTATGTTTTTACTTCTAGAGTCCTTAAATGATGGGCATAACCATACAAAAATTTGGTGCCCTGTAATTGTCCTAATGATAAACCTGTTGGAAGTTTGGAAGCTTGAGGTGTGTGAGTTTCTTTGGTGTTGTCATTGATGTCAAACCCTTGTATGAATAGATTATTGGAATGTTGTTATTGATGATTTCAACCCATAGCATTGGAGTTATTGGTATTGATGTCAACACATTGTATTGGTGTTGTCATTGATATCTTACTTTAGTATAGTTGCAGAGGTTGCTGGTTTGACTTTTGTTTGGGAAGATTGTTGTAGCTGGAAAGTATTGCATGTTGCAGATGTTGTATATGTGTTGCAGATATGTTAGTAATATTGTTGATGAAGTTGGTTCACTTGGTTTCCAAGTGCTTTTGAGAAAATTAGAATAAAAGAGAGTTTAGTATGAAAAAGTAATGTTCAATGTTTTACTATACATTTCTTCATTCTTGAAGATATGCTCATGTGCTTTGGATGTGATGATCAAAGGTGTTTAGAGGTTTCATACCTAGAGTTTCATGTTCTAGATCGTACTACAATGGAATATGTGTTTGAAAATATGTCTATCTAGTGAAACAGGTTGTCTGGGAGAAATGAGATTGCTCTGCATTTCTCCATAGTGAAGTTTTTGATGTTGTAGATCTAGGAACATGCTTATAATATTTGTATCTACCTTCCCTTGAAGTTTCAGGTGTTGAGTTGTTCACAAATGTTTCTAGTGTGTTGGATGTTTGGTTGCATAGAATGAAGGTTTTCTTAAGTTTCAAGTGGCTGCAGTGGCTGTGCAAAATATTCTAAGATGTTGTATGGATATTTTATAGTTTTTTTGTGTGGTCCACAAGATGTTTTTGGGCCTTAAGAGGTGTGTTTGGAGTCACTTGTTAGAGTTAGTGTAGGTTTGGTCAACCTGGTGCACTAGCACTAATTGCAGAGGATAGTTATTGTTTGAGGAAGTATTGAGAAGCATGTTTGTGTAGATTTGGGTCCCAGTTAAGTAGTGGCATGGTTTAGCTTCACTTCTTTAAATAGTGGAAGTATTTGGTGCTGACCTATTTGATGTTGCATGGTTGAGTGTATACATTTCCTTAAGGTTGACCTAATTGAGATTATTTTAGGTCATGGATGGTATAAATGCAAGGAGAATTGTTGTGTGGAAAAACAATACAGTGTGAGATGCGAGAGATGCAAATGTGATCAAGTGTGTTGATCTGAGTGCGAGCCTTAATGCCAGTGACTTCCTAATGTAGTGAGCAGAAGGTGTCTACATTTCAATCTATTTGATAAGTTATTTTTGCTTCAATGGAACTGTACCTTTGACATATGAGAGATGCATTGTTAGAAATTCAAATTGGCAATGAGCCACCAACAGTGAGCCTTTATTTCTCTTTTTGGCTAGTGAGCCCTTGGCAATGATCCTTATTGTATTTAATGTTGCAATTCATATATTAGTGAGATAATACTCATTGTGGTTTTCCCCTTCTTGGGTTTTCCACGTAAATTTGGTGTTCTTATGTGTTTTGATCTGTTTGCATTATTTTTTCACATGTTTACAGTCTACTAATGCATGATAAGGGTTTAAGGGCTAATGTAGATTTGAAAGCTAACGGGGTTTTTTTATTTTTTAAAGTATACAATTGATTCACCCCCTCTTAGTTGTCTTGTGCATCTAACAATTGGTATCATAGGTTTGGTTCCCAAGAAGAAGCTTAACCTCTTGAGGTAGATTTGGATGGCACACAAGAAAGGTGTTAAAGCTCCTTTGTTTGATGGAACAAACTTTACCTACTAGAAGGCTAGGATGGAATCCTTTTTGGTTTCTCTTGGATTTAGAGTTTGACAATTTGCTAAAAAAATTTATACTATGCCTACAAATGGTCCAACAAGTGATGATGAGATCAAGGATTATGAAAATAATGAAAAAGAAAGGAATGCAATCCTGAGTGGTCTTTCTGATTTAGAACTTGTGAAGGTTATGAGCTACAAGTCTACTAAAGATATTTAGACAAATCTAGAAGGAATCTATGAAGGATAGGACAAGGTCAAACAAGTGAAGATGTAAATCTACAAAACCAAATTTGAAACCCCAAGGATGTCTAAAGTTGAAGATTTTACTCCCTACATGCTCAAAGTTGATGAAGTTGTTAATGCCATCAATGGTATTGGTGGAAAGTTGGATGAAAGAGAAGTGGTGAAAAAGGCATTAGGAACTCTACTAAAGCTTATAGTCATAAATTTTTTGCTATTGAGGAAACTTGGAATTTGGATAATTATTATAGAGATTAGATGTTTGGTGAATTAACTTCTTTTGAAATGAGAGAGTTTGGTCAATATGCTACAAAAAAAAGAAACTATTTTTAAAGTTTCCAAAGTGGAAAAAGATTATGGATCAAATACATATGATCTTGATGAAGTGGAAGCAAACTTTGTGAGGAGATTGAAAAGGGTACTAGAAAATACAAAGGTAAGCTACCTTTCAAATGTTTCAATCATGGAAAGATAGGTCATTATGCATCTAAATGTCCAATAAAATTTACTAATGACAAACAAAAGGATCATAAGGGTAAATTTGTTAAAAAGAGCTATTATGTTGAAAAGGACAATGGTTTATTTGATGATGAAGAATAAGATTATCCAGATGAAGGAAGTGATGAATGCTTGTTCATGGCTTTAAATGTTGGAATTAATTCTACTAATATTGAAAGATGTGTGAAGGAAAGTGCTTCAAAAATAGGTCATAACATTTAAGGAACTATGTTGACAACTTTTCATGCTAGAAAGGAGAAGAATTACTAGATGATTGATAGTTGATGCTCAAACCATATAACATGTGATAAGAGTAAGTTTGTTAAGCTTGAAAAGTATGATGGTGGTCTTGCTAATTTTGGTGATGATACATTTGCTAAGATCTGTGGAAAATGTTCAATTATTTTTTATGGAAAGCATATGTCAAGGGTCTCCAACATAATCTTTTAAGTGTAGGAAAAATGTGTAGCAAAGGATGTAATCATGTATTTTAGAATGCTCATTGTGAAATTATAAAAGGAAGCTCCAGTATTTTTGTTGTTGGAACAAGGATAGGAGGTAATGTCTATCAACTCAAAGGTAGTGGTGCAAAGTGCTTTATGTCTCAAACTAATAAAATTTGGCTATGGCATAGAAAAACGGGTTGCATTGATTTTGATAGCCTAGTAAGGATAAGCTCTATTGATGTTGTGAGATATATTCCAAAAATTAAAAAGTCTATCAATACAATCTGCAAATAATGTCAAGTTGGAAAGAAAAAAAAGACAAGATTCAAGACAAAGGAACATTCTACCATAGGTCCCTTGGAGTTAGTGAATATAGATCTATGTGGACCTACTAGAATTAGAATCTCATGTGGTGCCAGGTATTTCATGTTATTGATTGATGAATATTCTAGAATGGTTTGGGTTACATTCCTTAAAGAAAAATCAAAAGCTCTAGACAAGTTTAAAGCATTAAGGCTATGGTTGAGAATGAAATGAATCTAAAAATATTTTTTTTGAGATTTGATAGAGGTGGTAAGATTACTTCAAATAAGTTTAACAGTTTTTGTGAAGATCATGTAATAAGAAGGCATTTATCAACCCCTAGAACTCCTCGGAAAAATGGAGTTGTGGAAAGGAAAAACATAACAGTTCAAGAAGTAGCTAAGAAAATGATAAAGGAAGCTAATATTTTGGTTTTCAATTGGAGAGAAGCAATTCATATTACATTCTACATTCCTAATAGAGGACAAGCAAGAGAAAATAGTTCAAAGACTCCTTATGAGTTATGGTATGGTAAACCTTCTACTATGAAATATTTTAGAGTTTTTGGAAGCAAATGCTATATCAGAAGAGATGAAGAAAAATTAGGAAAATTTGATGCAATATTTGATGAAGGAATCTTCCTTGGATACTATACAAGAAGCAAGGCCTATCGATGCTAAAAAAAAGATTGAAGAATATTGTTGAGAGTGCAAGTGTTAAAGTGGATGAAGAACCACATAAAAGTGCAATGTTGATAGAAGGATATGAATCTGATGGATCCCCTTGTGGTGAAGAAGAAAAAATTGAAGATAAAGGAAAAGAGTTGATAGTTGAAGAGGAAGATGCTCCAGAAAAGAATCCTAAGACTCCTAACTATTTGGAGAAGAATCAATCAGAAGATCAAATCATTGGAGATAAGAGAAAAGGTGTGTTGTCATGGAGAAAATATACTATGATAGAGGAACAAGTAAATTTATTTTTTACTTTCTGAGGTAGAACCAAAAATAGTGATTGAGGCATGCAAAGATGAGAATTGGATCAAAGAAATGAAGGAAGAGTTAGAACAAATAGAGAATAACCTAACTTGGAAATTGGTCCCAAGACTGGAAAAAAATGATTGGTACTAAGTGGGTATTTCAAAGAAAGCTGAACAAAGATGGAAAAGTTGTTAGGAACAAGGCTAGACTTGCATGTAAGGGTTACTCACAGGTTGAAGGTATAGATTTTGAGGAAATTTTTACTCTGGTTGCTAGAATGGGAGCTAATAGGATGTTTTTATATTTTGCAGCACATAAAGATTTAGAAGTATATCACATGAATGTGAAGTCTACATTCTTGAATGGTGAATTAGAAGAAGAGGTATACAGTGACCAACTAGAAGGTTTTCAGTTGTGAAAAGATGCAAATATGGTCTGCAAATTGAAGAAAACATTGTATGGAATGAAGCAAGCTTCTAGAGCTTGGTATGAAAGGTTAGATAAGTACTTTCTACAAGGATTCAAAAAAGGTACTATAGATAGAAATTTGTGTTTCAAATTTGAAGGAGAAAAAATCCTAATTGTGGTGGTATATGTTGATGACATAATCTTTGAAGGAAATGAAGGTATGTGCAAAAGGTTTTCAAAGGAAATGTAGAAATAATTTGATCTGTCAATGTGTGGGGAGATGAATTTATTCCTTGGTTTGAAGATCAATCAATCAAAGAAAGGTATATTCATATCATAATCTAAGTATGTTAAGGAAATTTTGAAGAAGTTTGGAATGGATGAGTCCAAACCGGTATGTACTCATATGGTTATTAGTTGTAAGTTGAGCAAGAATGATTAATCTCCTTAGATAGATTAGAGAAATAATAGATCAATGATTGGTGGATTGTTATATCTTATTGCTACTAGACATGATATCATGCATTTAGTTTGTCTTGTGGCTATATTTCAAGAAGATCCTAGAGAATCTCATGTTACAACAGTGAAGAGGATATTCATATATTTCAAGGGCACTCTAGATTATGATTTGTGGTATCCTAAGGATATTGAATTCTCTTTGAATGCATATATAGATGTAGATTGGGTTGGATGTGCCGATGAAAAGAAAAGTATAAGTGGTGGTGCTTTCTTTCTTGGAAGTAGGTTGGTTTCATGGCTAAGTAAGAAGCAAGAATCAGTGTCATTATATACTATAGAAGCAAAGTATATTGCAATAGTATCATGTTGTACACAAGTGTTGTGGATGAAGAAAACATTGAATGTTATCAGAGTTTCATATGCTGAACCTATTTCCCATCATGTGTGACGATACAAGTGCAATTAATATTTCAAATAATCCAGTAATACATTCAAGAACAAAACATATCTCAATCCTATATCACTTATTGAGAGAGAAAGTTACAGATAATGAGGTGATGTTGGAGTATGTGCCTACTAAGAATTAGGTTGTTGATATTTTTGTAAGGGCTCTTCCAAAAGATACTTTTGAGTATCTCTAGGAGAAGTTAGGGGTTATTTCCTTTCCTTTCAAGTAGATGCATAAGTATGTGCATCTATCTGAGAATAATTTCAAGATACATTCTTGGTCTTAGACTAATTCTCAAGGACAATAGGTAGTAATGGTTGCTAGAGAGTGCAATTGCTTGTTGGTTTTGCAAGTGGTATATGTAGATAAGGTGCAGGTGTTTCCTTTGAATGTTGTCAAGGGGGAGATAAAATGAGTTCACTACAGGGAAAAGATTTGGATGAGTCTAAGGCACTTTTCCATTGATTTCAAATGGGGAGAGAGAATCCAAAAAACATGGAGAGATTTAAAGTGGTTGGAGAGAAAATATGAGAAACATGGAGAGAGTTGCAAAAGTGAATATAGTTTGAAAAAAATAGGAGTATGGAAAAGTGTTGTATGAGGATCAAAGGAGAAGAGGGATCTAGAGAATAGGTGTTGTTGGTATTATAGGAGAAGTCTGTGAAGAAAGAGGATGAAGAGTAAAGTGTTGTCCCAAACAGGGGGAGTACTGCGTATTGCAGTATTGTTGTCGGTTTCTTTTGTTGTTGATGGTTTTTCAGAAAGCAAGTGTTGACATCAATGACAAAGGGGGGAATTGTTGGAAGTTTGGAAGCTTGAGGTATTTGTGAGATGCTTGGGTGTTGTCATTGATGTCAACCCATTTGTTATGCCTTGCATAACCACCCCCATTTTAAATTTAATTAAAACGGGACCCTCTTTTGGTTTCGCTCTTGTGGTTTTCCCCCTTCAATTTTGAGGTTTTGCTTTTCCTTGGAATGTGCTTAATATGTTTATCTTGCTTGCCCAAGTGTTTTCCCCAAGTTGCATACTAAAATCTTATGTTTTGGGTGAAGTTTGGGTTTTTACCCTGGTTTGGGATTTTCTGGTCCGTCTGGATTTTCCCATATTTCTTTCAAACTCTGGTTTCAATGCTATTGTTTGGGTTTTTGAGCCAGTTCAGGATTGTCCACCTTGTCTAGATTTTCTTGGATTGAGCTCAAAGTCTAGCTCAACCTGTTTCACACTGCAGTTCGAAGATTTATGGCCTTCGCGGAATTCCGCCTGGGTCAGATTTTTCTTGATTTTCGTCTGGCCATCGGGTTTCTAAGTTTGGTCAATTTTTGGAGCTTTTTTTTGCCATTTTGCTTTATCATTTGCATTCTCTTGAGTTGAGATGTTCAATCTTGTTGTGCTTTAAAACGTTGTGGTCTTGCTTGGAATTCAAATTCCTGTGTGTTTGGGCATTTATTGGCTTGCTCTGTGCGTTCATGGTTAAAATCTAGGGTTTCATGCCTAGGGTGTCACCATTTCATCTTGATCTACTTTTGATTGGGCCTAGGATTCAAAGAAGATTTGTAGGAGGCTCATGTTAAATGATTTTTGTGCCCAGGGTCCTCAAATTTATGACCTTTGGTTAATTTGAGTGAAGTCGTGGCCGGTGTTCGGGTTTCTTGTCCACCTTGGGATTTTCCTGGATCCCTTTAGTTTCCGAAAAATGTGTTGGTGTTCGGAGTTTTGTGCTCTTTGCAGAATTTTGGTCCAGACGGATTTTTTTAGATTTTCTGCCAAAGCTTCGAGTGACTTGAAACTGTTAACACAAGAATGATTTAGGTGATGAATGTTTGATATTCCATACTTATTTTGATAGATTTCACAATGTTATACACATTCCTTCTTCATTTGAATGATCTATTAGTGAACCTTATGCCTGCTTCAAAATTCTCCGTTCTGGCCGAATTTTCCCATTTTCCTTCAAATTTTCCAAAGTTCTAAGTTCTGAGTCATTCGCGAAATTCTGGTCCAGTCAGATTTTTCTGAATTCTCTATTATGCTTTGTGGAATTTAAGAAATTGGATAAAATTGATGAATCTAATGATGAATGCTTAAACATATCTTGCTTTAGCTTGATGAATTTCACTATTGTATGTTGCTTATGTTCATTTTGATGATCCAGTGTTGATGCTTAATGGATAATTTAATGGTTTTCTCATAATTTTAAGCTAACACTTGGATGAAAATGTTGTCAACATTTGGATTCTCACATTGGTGTTTGATGAATGCAGGTTGAGTCTAGCAAGGCAGTGGCTAGAGAGGCTAAAGGACACAAAGGGATCATCCATCTCTGAAGCAAAAAAGAATGAAGTTGTACATAAAGAGTAGGATTCCTTAGGGTGAGATGACATCAGTCTGGTTCAAGGTTTTAGGTACGAATATTGAGCACACTGCTGCGAAGGACTAAGGCTATCATGGGATATAGTAGTTGGGCATCAACTCGATGACACAGTGGCCTACAGTGTGATTATTAATGAATATCAATCCAACAAGAGACTAGGACAATGTGATGAGGCAACTGAAGATTGATATTAATGCTATTGAATGGTGAACTAGGGTTTCACCTATGCCACTTGCGAATGGATTGCAGAGGACATGCTTGATGATGAAGGCCAAAATGGAGCAAGGTATGGGCAAAGTGGGGAAGTAGATAACGCAAAGCTGCATCAAAAGTCATGCTTCCTCATTGTTTTGCTTTGCCTCTTCTTCACGCGTTTTGATCTGAGTTATGAGGGAGATCCTAGGCTGATCTGGTTGGTGCCCTTGCATTTAATGCATGTTTGACTTTGTTTCAAATCCTTCTAGGGCCGACTTGTTCTGTGACCGACTTATTGTAAACCCTAAACTGGGCCGACGCATTTGACGTGTTTTATAAATATGGTGTTTCACCTCTTTTGTAAGGGTTAGAAAAGGAGAATAGAGGTAGGTTAGAGAAGAGTTAGAGAGAGGAAAGTTAGAAACAAAGTTAGCAAATTAGTTATCAAGCAAGGAATTCAGAAGCTAGAGGATGGGATATCAAAAAAGAAAGTTAGGTTTTCTTTTTTTAGTAAGTTAGATGCATTTTGCAGTTCGTCAAGAGGAGGAGATGATGTATCTTCCTGATTTTCTAGCATAGATGGAGATAATTTGAAGACATGGGTTTCTATACACTGGTGATCTTGCCAGATTTGTAAATGCTACTTATCTATTTCATTGACAGTAGGAGCAGCCAGATTTAAACCTTCTTTATATTATGCTCTAAAATGGTATTCATTTTGGGTTAATCATTTGATTTGAAAAGATTTCAAGGAATGAAATTTTATCTTATGTTTTGTTTGAATGATGATTTGCAATATATTGTTAAAGTTTGCATTGTGAATGAATGAAACTTTGTATCAATTATAGGTTAATTTTATTCTGCAATTCTAGTTTAGGAATTCTTTGGAAGGTAACAAGTATGATTAGTTGAATGAATCAACATTATTTTCAGTTTGAAAACCTTGATCTATCTTTTTCTATTTCTTTAAAACCACCGGTTAAAATAGGTTTAGATAGATGTTTAATCATGCAACAATCCAGAAGCTCAAAACCACCAGGCCCCTTGAACATTATAGCCATATTGACCACTTCATGAAACAACAATGTTGTGAACCAACATTAAAGACCTTGGGAGGTGATTAGTTTGATTACTGATTGTTTCTTTTATGAGAGGTGAGATACTTTTAATTTTATCTTACTTGCATGTTGTGGGTCAATTTGGCACCCCAATAGAACAGGTGCTAGGAGGGCCAAAAGAGAAAACTGGATAACATTGGGTCTTTCTCACTAGCGAGGTCCCATAGAGTTCTTCGATCAACTGAAAAACCACCACCTTTGATAGAACTTGAGACCCCAATGAGACAAAAGATTCACAGGGCAACCATTTTACCACCCTTGTCAGCTCCACTCACTCCACCAGGATTTTCACCAATACCCCAGTGGATACCCATGAATCCACCACCAAATCCACCTCAATTTTCATTACAGCTGGCTCAACCTCCACCACCACCAATGGAATTTTTTATGAATAATCCCTCTCCATTGGGGACCATTCCTGGAGGCTTTCATGATATGCCTAAGAATCCTGAGAGATTCTGTCCCAAATACATTCATGGCGAATCAAGGAATGCTAAGGAGCACATACAAGATTTTAAGGACGTTTGTACTAGAGCCCAGATAGCTCACCATTATGTGGTTTGTAGGTTGTTCCCTTATTCCTTAGGGGATATGGCATACAATTGGTACCTAAATCTTCCACAATTTTCTATTCTAAGTTGGACAAATCTGGAGAATGCTTTCATCAAGCATTTTAGATTTTATGTGGATCCAACCATTTTGTTCCATCAATTTGCTACCATTAGGAAGGAGCCATGTGAATCTTTGCCCTTGTTTAATAAAAGGTTTCAACAAATGTATAGGAGATTGTAGGACCCCTATCTAGTCACTGAGAATAGTGCCATTCAGGTATATTTTAGAGTTATAGACCCTTTGCTTGGCTTGTTCCTACAAAGGACTTATCAGCCGACAGATATTGATTCTCTGTCTAAAGTTTATCATCTAGCCATTAAGCTACAACAACAAACTAGCTCTCAACAAGGGAACTTGGGAGGAGGTTTTCCTTCTATGGGGTATCAGATGCCTAACCCAACCCCTTTATTCAATATTGTCCCAAGGATGTCTCCTTCTCATTATGGACCTATGTCTGAGTTGTAGACTCAATCTCCTGTTCCATTCTTTTCCAATGGAGCTCCTGACTTCTCTCAACAATCATAGGCTCATCACAGTCCACATGGTCATCATAATCAAGTTGGAATACCAAATCCTGTCGGTCAACCACCTATTGCTAAGAATGCTGAGAGTGAAAGGACAGTTCAACTCACAAACGAGGTGGAGACCCTAAAGAAAACTCTGTCTCAAGTCGCAAATGACATGGCTCAGCTTAAACTGAACCCCTCTCATAACCAAGGTAATTATGCTAATCAAGGTAATTACCCTAATCAAAATAATAATAATCAAGGTAGTTATTAGAACAACAACAATCACAGCTTGAGGAATTATCAAGGCCAAAACTTCCCTAACCAAGGCTATCAAAATCAAAATAGAGGATATAACCAAAGGCCTAATAACAACAGACAATGGAACACAAGGCCAAATAATGGTGGGGTTTCTCACAATTATCAAGCTAATGAGGACATGCCACATACTGTAAATGTGGTTGACCTCAATTTTATGACTAACTGGTGCAGGTTGCATGATACTGCAACTCACTTCGAGGTGAACTATCCTGAAATGGAGAAGGTTGTGAAGATGGCATAGGCCAATGCCTAGACATTCCAAGGGAATTCACATAAAGGAGGTGGCTCAGTGGATATAGCAATGGCTTATGACCTCTCTTAAGAAGAACCTTCATGCCCAATGCAAAATGAGACTGAACAAGAGGAAGATGTGTATGATTCCCAAGCCTTTCAAAAAAAGGGAGGACACTTCCTAAGAAACTAGAATAAGGGTCTGTTTACTACATCAGCATCACCTAACCACATGGTGCCTCCGAATTAGAGTGTTGATAACAACCCTCCTCCACCGAAGGGTCCCCCTAACTTCCCTAGCAAAGGTAATTCACTTGGTGTTTTCAAATATAATGCAAGTTATAACACAAAATTTGATATTGTTTCTGAGATGTAGAAACAAAAAACCTCTTTATCATACTTTGACATCCTAAAATGGTGCTCTTCCCAATGAGATATAGTGTTGAAAGCTTTGGAAGAAGCTGATAAATCAAAAGGGAAAACCAAGGTGGCACCCGCTATGGACATGAACACAGATTTGTTTAGAAACAAGGTAGGAACCCCACCATTTCTTTTAAGTTTGAGAATCTGTGGGAAGAATTTGCATAATTGTCTGCTAGATTTAGGGGCTTTTGGCAATGTTATGCCATTTTTTGCATGCAAGAAATTGGGATTGAATCTTTTCCAAACAAACAAGAAGGTCATCCAACTTGATAAAATAGAGGTTAATGTAGTTGGAGAATTAAGAAATACACATGTACAAGTAGGGTCTGACCCTAGGATTCAAACCAATATGGATATTTAGGTGGCAGACATTCCTGAGACATACGGTATGCTTTTGAGCAAAGATCTAATGAAGAGTATAGGGGGGTATCTCTCCCTTGAATTTTCACATATGTGGCTACCATGGAGGGGAATGCCTACGTAGACTAGGATTGAGAGTGAACCTCACCTCAAACATATCATCACTGAGTATGACTGTCTGAACAAGGTAGCTTATTTTGAAACCGAGATAGGGGTTTATAAAAAAGAGGAAATTATGACTCTTTCGGTTCTTGATTCTAATGATTTGTCAATGCAAGAATTCCATGATCCCATGATTAGTGTAAACTAGCAGGTATTGATCAAGAAGTTGCAACAGGATTAGCTGGTCTTAGGGGAAGATATCGATTTGTGGAGTCTTCTACTCCCAAATTGGTGCAAGGTGCACTACCAAAATCATTTGGAATTGACCTGCCAACCCTGCACCAGTGTTCTAAATCATGTTTTCCAAACTGAAGAAACTAGCCCAAGTCACCTTGAGACCATTTCAGATCACTTCTCATTTGAAACCAAAAATGCAATAATGTTAACCAAGGATAGTATACCTTCAGAGGAAGTCCCTCCTCAAACTGAACTTACCCTGGTCATAATACCGGACCAACATAGTTATGTTGAACAACCCCAGGGTTTGTTTGATACCCCTGCACTCACAAGTATACCAAAACCCAAGGGGTTAATCAAAGATACAAATAACTATCAGAAAGATATCCTAGGATTACATGATATATCTGAGCGGGAATTGGATATTGCACCTGATGAACCCATTGAACACCCATTCCCAATATTTGATGCAAAAGATCAAGTGGCCCCACCTATGGTTCATCTTATCCAAGCACCCACAACAAGCTCAAAGAGATCAACCCCAACCCATAATCAGCTATGGACCCTCACATTTGATGGATTCAAATCTAAAATAGGGTGTGGTGCTGGAATTGAGTTAACTAGCCCAAAAGGGAAATTTGTATTTGCTTCTTATAGGTTATAGTTTGGATGCACTAATAATATAGCAGAATATGAAGCATTAGCTTAGGAACTAATGTTCGCACATCAGAAGAAATTTACTGCCTTGATGGTTAAAGGAGATTCATAAGTGATTATCAAACAAGTACACAACCAGTACACATGTCACAATAAAAGGATGGTAGCTTATAGAAATCAGGTGTGGAACCTGATTAAGGACTTTGATGCTTTTGGGATTAGTTTAATCCCTAAAGAGGAGAATCAAATAGTTGATTCATTAGTTATTGCTGCAAGTACCCTGGAGCCCATGCAAGGCTCCAAGCTCAAGAGATTCTCAGTAGAATTGATATCTACCCCGGCTGTCCCTGATAATTTCAGGAACTTTCAATTCTACAGCGATGATCAACATATCCTTGCTTTTCTAGCAAGCTCAGATGTTTTTGAAGGATAGATCATCGATGAGTCCAACAAGGATCAAGGAGACTGGAACCCCGAAGAATGTGAAACAAAAGGTTTCCTCAATTTAAAAATTAATAGCATTCCTAAGGGAATGGTGGCCTTAGAAATAATTTTTGATTTAGATCCAAGGACTCGACAAAAAGGTATCAACCGAAGATAAGGGAGGTGAATATGAAATTGTTAACTTAGTTGACTTTGGCCCTGAAAGGAATGTTTACATAGGGAAAGCCTTCCCTGAAGCAATTAGAGAAGATATATTGAGGGCACTGAAGAAAGATATTGCTGCAATAGCTTGGGGGTATGAAGATCTAAAAACATTTGATACTTTTGTGATAACTCATACTATTCCTTTGAAGCCTAAAGCCAAACCATTTCTGCAGAAACAACGTCTTGTCAACACCCTGATTGAACCACTGATCTTTAAGGAAGTTCAAAAATTTATTTCTGCAAGAATAATCTTCCCTGTACGACATTTAACATGGGTGGATAACTTGGTTCCAGTTCATAAAAATAATGGGGAGATCAAGCTATGTGTAGATTTCAGGAATTTGAATAGAGCTTCGAAAAAAGACAACTACACACTTCTTTCTCTTGACGAAGTCTTGCAAATTGTCAATGGGTCTCAAATGATGTCATTCCTAGATGGTTATTCTAGGTACAATCAACTGATTGTTAATTATGAATATAGAATGAAGACAACCTTCACTACTAAGTGGGGAACATTTGCTTACAGGAGGATGCCATTTGGTTTGATAAACACTGGAACAACCTTTTAGCGTGCAATGGACGTAGCGTTCAAATATTTGATTGGTAAGTGCATCATAATTTATATGGATGACCTGATAGTATTCTCTAAAGATAGACTAAACCATGTTGCAAACTTCGCTAAAGTTCTTGAAAGATGTATCCAATATAATGTTTCTTTGATCCTAAAAAGTGTGTGTTCGGGGTTTTTGAAGGGAAATTTTTGGGACACATAATCTTGGAAAGAGGGATATCGATAGACCCAGACCGAGTTGAGTCTATTATGAAGTTAACCATGCTAGGGAGTAAGAAGGAGATGAGATATTTCTTCAAAAAGATCAACTTTGTGAGGAAGTTTATCACAGGTTTTGCAGAAATTGTTAAACCTTTGAATGAAATGATGAAGAAAGATGCTAGAATAGAATGGAGTAATGAGGCAAAGGCTGCTTTTTCTTAGGTTAAGCAATCCATTTCGGAGGCAGCATTCCTCACCAGTCCTGACTACTTGAATCCATTTTATATTTATTCTTTTGCTTTTGAACACTCATGTTCAGCTGTACTGACACAACGAAGAGAGGAGGGGGATGAAAGGCCAATTACCTTCATGAGCTTTCCGTTTAAGAATGTTGAAGTCAAGTACCCACCTCTTGAGAAACAAGCCTTTGTGTTCGTTAGAGCTATCAAGAAGTTCAGGCATTATATCCTTCGAAGTCAGATCATTATTGTGGTTCCTGATGCTACTGTGAAGTCTCTACTTATGTAGAGCAAGTTGGGAGAACGAAGGGGGAAATTGATGGCTATTTTGTAGGAGTTCGATCTAGAGATTCACGCTATGAAACTTGTTCGAGGTCAAGGCCTGTCTAAATCAATGGTGGATACTGGTAAGAACATTACTGTCAGTAGTACACAACACAATCCTTTTCTAATGACTCTTGGTATGCCGATATTATTTATTTCATGCTCAATAATCAGTGCCTAGAGGGAATGAATACAACTCAGAAGAGAGCACTGAGAATGAAAAGCTCCCACTATATGCTCAAAGGAGGATTGCTATATAGAAATAATTTTGAGGGGGTTTATCTACGATGCCTTGATAAAAAAGAAGCTAAGCACACAATTGCTGAATTTCATGGGAAGCATGGCACATGTCATGGTTCTGCGGATTCTTTAGCACATCAGATCCTCAGATCTGGTTATTATTGGCCATGTGTGTTTAAGGATTCCCACCAACATGTAAGGACATGTCATATATGTCAAACTTCTACATCAAGAGAGTGTCATCCAGCCATGCCATTGCAGCTTGTTTATGAGATAAGGCCATTTGCCCAATGGGCACTTGATTTTATTGGGGTAATTAACCCAAATTCTTCTGTAGGACATAAATTCATTTTGACTGCCATAGATTACTGCACGAGATGGACAGAAGCTATACCTTACAAGAATAGCACAACAGAGGTAGTAATCAAGTTCCTCACTGAATGCATCACAACCAGGTTTGGAGTACCCTTTGCACTGGTATGTGACAACGGCCCTGCCATTTCTTTTGCCGAGTTCATTTCATCGGCTTATGATCATAGGATTGTTTTAAAGTATTCTTCAAATTATTATCCGCAAGGAAATGGAGTTACAGAATCAACTAATAAGAATCTCCTAAGAGTAATAAAAAACTGTTAGAGAACAATCCTAGAGACTGGCATACCTGGTTAAGATTTGCGTTATGGGCAGATAGGACTAGGATCAAGGCTGCGTTAGGACTAGGATCAAGGCCGTGTTGAAGACTTCACCATTTAAGCTAGTGTATGGCTAAGAGCCTATATTCCCTATTCACTTGCAAATACCTGTCTTGAAATTTATGCAGGAATTTTACTCTAGTGATGATAGGATTGAAGTAAGGTTAGCTGGCTTACTAAAATTAGAAGAGTAGAGAGATGCTGCTTTGCAGCAATTCTTTAGACACTAGGCTATTGTCAAACATTGGTTTGAAAAAAGATCCAAAGTCAAGGATTTCAAGATATCAGACCTTGTCTTACTGTGGGACAAAGCTAATGAAAAGAAGGGTGACCACCAGAAGTTTGATAAGCTTTGGTTGGGTCCCTATTAAATTGCTGAAATCCTAGGAGAAAATGCTTTGCAGGTGAGTAGTTTAATAGGAGAACCTGTTCCATTTCCTATCAATGGACAATTTCTCAAACATTATTTTGGGTCGTAAAAGGTCTGGTATTTTGTTGGGTTGTATATATGTAAATAGTTTGTTGTTCCATTCGTTTTGTCTTTTCCTTTTTTTTGTGGGGGCTCTCATTTTATTCAATTGAGTAAGTGGGTTGTTATCTGAAGTATACTTTGGTTACTAGAAGAGAAATTGGTTTAGATATTTTCAAGTTTTTTGATTGGATGATTTTGTTCTAAATTCATTGTTTTATGTCCATTGTCAATGAGAGTTGTGGAAATTCATTGAGAACAAGGTGTAAAGTAAGCAATCTTGACTGACTATGATTGAATATGTCATAAATCATTAGAAACATCTCCTTTTGTAATGGTATATTTGTCTTAGTATGATGGTGTTGCAGGATTTGAGTGAAAAATATGATTCCCTGGATGCTGTTATGAGGTCCATGGTAGTTTTCAACCCAGTACAGATGTTGGACATTTGGATTATTGAGAAGGAATTGAATGAAGGAAGAAGAGAAAAAAGAAAGAAAGAAAAGAGAACTATCTAAGAAAAGAAAACTCAATACTGAATGGGTGATTCCAGTATCTCTATCGGGGCTATGGACACCTGAATGACAGTAGAGTAATGCTGTGAGGAAACTAGAGGTATCTCCGTCAGAGCTATGGATGCTTGACTGGAAGCGGAGCAATGCCCAAGATATCATTGCACAACAGTTAAATGGAATCAACTCATGTAGTTCAAAGCCTGTGTATAATTGTTCAAAAGATAAATAAAACTTTGTAAAAGGGTGATGCACTCCCAATCACACACATAGATTCAGGGGTAGCCAGTGTTGATTTACATTTGAGATTCTAGCTTAACCTTGTTTACTAAAACTGACCCAATTGGAATTGTGATGTCCATAAACCAGGAGTTCTGGGTAACTGAATCCCTCAGTTTCCTAAAAATGGTTAAACCATTTTCCCAGCCGAGTCGCCAATTGTTATGCCTTGCATAACCACCCCCATTTTAAATTTGATTAAAATGGGACCCTCTTTTGGTTTCACTCTTTGTGTTTTTCCCCCTTCAATTTTGAGGTTTTGCTTTTCCTTGGCATGTGCTTAATATATTTATCTTGCTTTCCCAAGTGTTTTCCCCAATTTGCATACTAAAAATCTTATGTTTTTACCCTAGTTCGGGATTTTTTGGTCCATCTGGATTTTCCCAGATTTCTTTCAAACTCCAGTTTCAATGTTGTTGTTTGGATTTTTGAGCTAGTTCGGGATTGTCTGCCCTGTCCGGATTTTCCCGGATTGAGCTCGAAGTCTGGCTCAACCTGTTTCACACTACAGTTTAGAGATTTCTGGCCTTTGTAGAATTCTGCCTGGGCTAGATTTTTCCGAATTTCCGTCTGGCCGTCGAGTTTCCGAGTTTGGTCAATTTTTTGGAGCTTTTTTTTCCCCTTTTTCTTTATCATTTGCATTCTCCTGAGTTGAGATGTTCAATCTTGTTGTGCTTTAAAATGTTGTGGTCTTGCTTGGAATTCAAATTCCTATGTGTTTGGACATTTATTGGCTTGCTTTGTGCGTTCATGGTTAAAATCTAGGGTTTCATGCCTAGGGCGTCACCATTTCATCTTGATCTGCTTTTGATTGGGCCTAGGATTCAAAGAAAATCTGTAGGAGGCTCATGTTAAATGATTTTCGTGCCTAGGGTACTCAAATTTATGACCTTTGGTTAATTTGAGTGAAGTTGTGGCCGGTGTTCGAGTTTCCTGTCGACCTCGGGATTTTCTTGCTTGGCTGGATTTTCCTGGATCCCTTCAATTTCTTGGAAATGTGCTGGTGTCCGAAGTTTTGCGCTCTTCATGGAATTCCAGTTTGGATGAATTTTTCTGGATTTTCTGCCAAAGCTTCGAGTGACTTGAATCTGTTAACACAGGAATTATTTAGGTGATGAATGTTTGGTATTCCATGCTTATTTTGATAGATTTCACAATGTTATATGCATTCCTTCTTCATTCGAATTATCTATTGGTGAACCTTATGCCTACTTCAGAATTCTCTGTTCTGGCCGGATTTTCTTGGTTTCCTTCAATTTTCTAAAGTTCGAAGTTCTGAGTCATCCGCGGAATTGCAGTCCAATTGGATTTTTTTGAATTCTCTGCTATGCTTTGTGGAATTTAAGAAATTGGATAAAATTGATGAATCTAATGATGAATGTTTAAACATATCTTGCTTTAGCTTGACGAATTTCACTATTGTATGTTGCTTATGTTCATTTTGATGATCCAGTGTTGATGCTTAATGGCTAATTTAATGGTTTTATCATGATTTTAAGCTAACACTTGGATGAAAATGTTGTCAACATTTGGATTCTCACATTGGTGTTTGATGAATGCGGGTTGAGTCTAGCAAGGTAGCTACTGGAGAGGCTAAAGGACACAAAGGGATCATCCATCTCTGAAGCAAAAAAGAATGAAGTTGTACGTAAAGAGTAGGATTCCTGAGGGTGAGATGACATCAATCTGATTTGAGGTTTCAACTACGAATATTGAGCACCCTACTGTGAAGGACTAAGGCTATCATGGGATATAGTAGCTGGGCACGAGCTGGATGACACAGGGGCCTATAGTGTGATCATTAATGAATATCAATCCAACAAGAGACTGGGACAATGCAATGAGGTAGTTGAAGAATGATATTAATTCTATTGAATGGCGAACTAGGGTTTCGCCTATGCCACTTGCGAATGGCTTGCAGAGGATGTGCTTGATGACGAAGGCCAAAATGGAGCAAGGTATGGGCGAAGTGGGGAAGTAGTTAATGCAAAGCTGCATCAAAATTTGTGCTTCCTCATTGTTTCAATTTGCCTCTTCTTCACGCATTTTGATCCAAGTTATGAGGGAGATCCTGGGCTGATCTGGTCAGTGCCCTTGCATTTAATGCATGTTTGACTTTGTTTCAAATTATTCTAGGGTTGACTTGTTCTATGACTAAATTATTGTAAACCCTAACCTGGGCTGATGCATCTGACATGTTTTATAAATATGGTGTTTTTCCTCTTTCGTAAGGGTTAGAAAAGGAGAATAGAGGCAGGTTAGAGAAGAGTTAGAGAGAGGCAGGTTAGAAAAAAAGTTAGCGAATTAGTTAGCAAGCTAGGAATTCAAAACCTAGAGGATGGGATATCGAAAAAGAAAGTTAGGTTTTCTTTTTTTAGTAAGTTAGACGCGTTTTGCAGTTCGGTAGGAGGAGGAGATGATGTATCTTCCTGATTTTCTTAGCATAGATGGAGATAATTTGAAGACATGGGTTTTTGTACACTGGTGATCTTTCTAGATTTGTAAATGCTACTTATCTTTTTCATTGACAATAGGAGCCGCTAGATTTAAACCTTTATATTATGCTCTAGAATGGTATTCATTTTGGGTTAATCATTTGATTTGAAAATATTTCAAGGAATGAAATTTTATCTTATGTTTTGTTTGAATGATGATTTGCAATCTACTATTAAAGTTTGCACTGTGAATGAATAAAACTTTGTATCAATTACATGTTAATTTTATTCTACAGTTCTAGTTTAGGAATTCCTTGGAAGGTAACAAGTATGATTAGTTGAATGAATCAACATTCTTTTCAGTTTGAAAACCTTGATCTATCTTTTTCTATTTTTTTAAAACCACCAATTAAAGTAGGTTTAGATAGATGTTTGATCTTGCAACAATCCAAAAGCTCAAAACCAATAGGCCCCTTGAACATTACAGCCATATTGACCACTTGGTGAAACAACAATGTTGTGAACCAACATTAAAGACCTTGGGAGGTGATTAGTTTGATTACTAATTGTTTCTTTTAGGAGAGGTGAGATAATTTTAATTTTATCTTACCTGCATGTTGTGGGTCAATTTGGCACCCCAACACCATTGTATGAAGAGAGTATTAGAATGTTGTTCTTGATTATTTTGACCTCTAGCATTGGAGTTTTTGGAAGTTTGGAGTTGTTGGTATTGATGTCAACACATTATACTAGTGTTGTAATTGATGTCTTACTTCAGTATAGTTGCAAAGGTTGTTGGTATGACTTGTGCTTTGGAAAATTGTTGTAGTTGGAAAGTATTGAATTGGAGAAAAACATCTAGAAACATACTTATAATGTATGTATCTACCTTCCCTTGAAGTTTCAGGTGCTGATTTATTCCACAAAGGTGTTTGGTGTGTTGGATGTTTGTCTTAGTATGTTTGGTTGCATAGAATAAAGGTGTTCTTGAGTTTTAGTTGGTTGCAGTAGTTGTGAAGAATATTTTGATGATGTTGGAGTATTTTGAGATGTTGTATGGATATTTTGGAGTGTTTTTGTGTGGTTCAAAAGATGTTTTAAAACTTTGAGAGGTGTGTTTGGAGTCGCTTGTTAGTGTTAGAGTAGGTTTGGCCGACCTAGCATGCTACCACTACTTAGAAAGGATAATTGTTGTATGAGGAAGTATTGAGAAGCGTGTTTGTGTATATTTGGATCCCAATTAAGTAGTGGCATGATTTGGATTCACTTATTTATATGGTGGAAGTATTTGGTGCCAACCTATTTGATGTTTCATAGTTGAGGTGTATATGTTTCCTTAAGGCTAACCTAATTGAGATTTTTTTAGGTCACAGATGGTATAAATGCAATGAGAATTGTTGTGTGGAAAAAAGAGAGGAGTGTAAGATGTGAAAGATACGAATGTGATCAAGTGTGTTGATCTAAGTGTGAGCCTTAATGCCTATAACTTCCTAATGTAGTGAGCATAAGGTGTCTACATTTTAGTCTGTTTGATGAGTTGTTTGTGCTTCAATGGAACTATACCTTCAACATATGAGACATGAATTATTAGCATTTCAAATTGGTAGTGATCCAACCTTGTGCATCTAACAAAACCACTAACATCCTGATGAACCAAGTTGAGATATTTGCAAATTCTAAATTATTCCTCTATAAAATGGAACACCTAATACTAGAGTGTCTCAATGAAAGCGCCACCTTCAATCCCATTGTCAGTCATGATCCTAGACATCTAAGAAAAAATATTTTTAACTAGTAAGCATGATATTCAAAATGAATGATAATAGATCCCAAGGGACGACATGGATTAGTTTGAGCAAAAAAGATTTTTTAATAGTTGTAAACTATTTGGATTTCAAATGAAAAAATAGATATGTCAACTGAAAATTTCAATTCCTTCATATGAAACCATTTACCAAAATGTTTCCATGATTTAGTGGTCTTTAGAGAATTATCCTTCAATTTGTTCAAATCTAAAATTAGAAAATCATTGGTTTATTTCATTAAGATCAACAACTTAAAACTAGAACAAAAGTTACAAAAATAAATTATTCATATTTGCATAGATGATCTAAGAAAAAAAAAAAAAATTCTCTTCAAAATCTAGGAAATCATCACGATCAATCACCATTTGACATGTGCCATTTCCCTTTCCCAAAAGTGAATGTCATATTGCCTATGAGTATTTAAATTAAATGTCATGGTGATTGAATTGTATAAAACCAATAGCATAAATGATGAAATTCTAATGTGTAGTCCTTCGTGCAACCTTCTCCATATTACTACCAACCTCTAACACCATCACTTGGTACTGCCTTGCATGAAGACTCAATATTGAAGTGATATTGTCATGCTTATGTTTCTCTACTCTAATATCCATGTGAACTTCCCCTTGAAAATTTTTAGTGGTACCAATAACTTTCTCAATAGTAAGGATATATCCCACCCAACTTTTTAACTCTAGATAGCGCTCTTTGCTTCATAAAAAATTTGGAGATGCAACATCACACATCATGCAAGGTTGACCCAAAGTAAACTCAATTTCATAACAAGGTTTCATATCTAAACCCATGTCATAAGATTCAATACTCTCTTTGTATATACCACAAGTGCTTAAAATTTTGTGTCTTCATGATGAAATCAACTTGTAATGTCTTATCCTTTGTGAACTCTTCTTCATCCAAAATGGGAAATCATGTATATGGCTTCATTCCAACTGCATTCTACCATACTTAGTAAAAATCATGAACATGTAAATGAAAAGAATTTTTCTTACCATATTTCCACATCAAGCATCTTGATGTGATTATCTTCATTGGATAACTATCTACAATATTATTTTTTGAATGTGGTACTTGGCTCCAAGCTATTCCTAATGGAATGAGATCACTAATCCTTCACATCTTTACCAAGTAAGGTTGATCTAATATCTTCAAATAAGTGTATTTCATCAAGAGAAATATCATCTTTGGTACACAAACCAAGTTGTCCTAAAATGAATATTTTTCTCCCTCCATCAATAATGCTATAAGTTATTCCATAAAGATGCATCTCATTACAAATACCAAAAGTGATGGAACTAAACCAAAATCATCATAAGATGAGAAACCTACAATTGTCATAACTTGCAAACTACAAATCCTGAATTGAGGACAGTCATTTGTTCTTGATTCCAAATATCTTAATGGAACCCCCAAATCCCATACTCTTTATGTGCAAAATGCTTGAATTGTTTCACCATTTTTGTGATTCTTCCTTTGATAAAAACCACTTTACAATGACAAAGTACAAAGCATAAATTATCTACTCTCATGGTTACTTTCATGCCTTGAATTATAATCCAGAAGATAATCAAATTTCTTACCTTCATTTTCTGGTTTGAGAATTGTATCAAGCTCAAGCCTAACATTTTGCTCAAGTGCATGTTCCTCAACAAGTTTTTTTTTGTAATTCAAACTTATATGTTTCTTTAATTAGAAAACTATGCATATTTTGAATTAATATCATCATAATGATCTAAATGTCTCTTAGTGGTTGTTGATTTTAAAATATCAACAAGCTTAAAACCATCATTAGAATCAAGTGAGGCACTTTTATCATGTGCATGCCTCTGAAAAAGGTCATCCTAGAACTCCACCTAAAAAAGTGAGTTATTATAAGGTATCTTTGCATCCATCTCAAAAAGTGGGTTGTCAAAAACTCAAAATTTATTTTGATCATCTTGTTTATGCCAGTTCCCATTGATCCAACTCTTCTTCATAAGGATTCTCTAAGTCATTTTCTTTAAGAAGGATCAAATAATACTCTTCATTTAAAACTCTCTTGAAGAAATAGCTTCATTATTATTTTTTGATGTGGAATTTTCAATGGCCAGTTTGACACATGCAACATAGGCAAGGCATATATCATCTTACCTCTCCTGAAAAAGGGTACTGATCACAAAATCAATCACCTTCCAAGGTCTTGGGAGTTCAATCACAACTTTGATGTCTGGCTGAGTGGTCAATATGGTTGTAATTTTCAAGGGGACTATTGGTATTTAACTCAAACTATACAAATTTTTTACTTATAAACTACATCTAATCCTAACTAAGAGGGTTCTAAGAAACTTCAAAAGATAGATCAAGGAATGCAAGAAAGTGCAAAGTTATTCATTCTAATTAATCCAATTTATCCTTGAATAGAGAGATACTTAATATAAACTAAAAATAATTAAATGTGTGACACACACAATCCAATTTATGTTGGAATCAAGGAACAATGAGAGGGGGGCGTGAATCAGTGTTTTGCAAAATTTAACTTCATTAATCTGATCTTTAAACCACTTACAACATTAAGCCAAAAGAAAGATGCAAGCACATAAAGCAATCATCCACAACGCTATAACACAAGGATTTTTACGTGGAAACCCTATTAGGGGAAAAACCATGGTGGAGGTTTATCCATAATTTGAGTACTCAAATATAAGTGTTTTACAAATGGGAAATGCACATGCATTCAGGTGCATTGCCTAGAGCTCCTGCTCAAAAAAAGAAAGGCTCACTACCTTACAATTAATGTCAAAAGACAATTGGAGTGGTGAACTATGAAATAAAATCTACAAATGCTTGAGAATAGTTCCGGATAAGCTCATCAATTGAATTCTTGAATTTCTGTCTGATTCTGCTCTTCTGCTTGGCTTTGCTTCAACTCACATCACAAAATCCTTTTATGCACAAGTGAAATTGTGCATAATCACTCTACAACCCTTATGATATTCACAATATACATCAACACACTTCAAACACATACCAAAATGATATAGTCAATCACTTATATATATCCACAAATAAATATTTAATCAACCATATGTTGGCTTCAATAAAACATAAAATATTTTCCAACCGTCAGCTCAATCCACAAATGATTTTCAATGCGCACCATCCAAATCCAGCCACAACATAGTGAGGACCCAAAAAAAAATCCTCAAACCTGAAAATACTTCAAAAAATTTCACCTCGATCATTCACAACACATCACATTCACTTAGTCGGCCTTCTAGCATTGCTAAACAAAAAATCAAACAACCAGATCTCCTAACTCATACACCAATTGATGTGACAAAAAAAAAACTCAAGAATAATATATTCCAGATACCCAACGACCTTCCCTGAGATCCACAACTCAAACTAATGATCTATTAATGCATATGGATTGACAAACTCAACTTCATTTGGATACCTTTTTCTTCACTCTATCTTTTGGTATGGACAATTACTGAAGTGCAGACTGGATCAATGACTTAGGTTGCCATCAATGAAAACACCAAAATCCATATGCCAACAATTTATCCATAATGCTAAATTCAAGGGCATTATTCAAAGTTCCTAACAATATTCATTCATTGAAATTCCAACATAATTCATAAAAATACCATTTATCTCCCAGAAAATTATAAATCAAATTAACAAGAGAAATATCATTCACATGCATGAAGGAATATTGAATAGATAGAACCAGATGTATTTTATTATTTCTTTGAGTCCAAAGGCCTTCTAAAATCCCAGCAAAACTACACTAGTATGCAGATCTTTTTCTTCTACGATTAAATTCTTTATATGATAACATAACTATGAAAATACAGTGAAATAAATGCTTTTATGAAAACCCATACTAGCAAACCTACAATGTAATTTTAGAATATTCAACCTTTTGGAATGAAAGAATAATTAAAATATATAGGTAGATAGAGATATCATTCCCTCCAAAACTAACATACAAAACACCTAGTGCGCCTAGCATGCAAGATCAACTAAATTAAGAATTTTCCAAAAAAGAACTTTAGGTAACATGCAAAAAATTAACTTTACAAAAATCATTTCCAATTAAATCTAGCTATCTCTACAACACCTCCCTTTTGAAGAATAAAGAATAAAAGAATGGAATATTCTATTTTTTAAATCACATGTTGATGCCTATGTTTGTAGCTATTTATACTCTTCAAGATTTTCCAACACCAGATAGATCAACTTTGCATCTGGTCCATCAACCTATTCCAATATGAACTCGGTATTTTTAAAACTATTGGATGTCCCCATTATACACCTCTCTAACCTTTGGATGTCATTCTTGACCCATCTAAGGTTGGCCTTGATATTCATTAGTCTATCTAGAATGGTTTCTCCTACTTCCTATGCTGAATTGATTTTATTTTCTATATTCTTATCCTAGGTGCTCTTAATAGCATGTAAAGTGTCAAGTTTTTGTTTATCTTGCAAAAAAAGATCTGGATTGATGATGTTGACTACAAGACTTTCAAAAATTGAAGACTTTTCATATAACTCTTTATACAACTCCAACAAATTTAATCTGTGCTTAGCTAGAAGTTACATGTTAAAAGATTATATTAATACTCTTATTCACAAAATTGATATCTTCATCACCCAAAATAGTCACCTTATTCAACTCTTCTAATCTTATTTTACTTAGCTCTTTGAGGTATTTTAGGTCTATCCTATAATTTTCATCCTCATCCCTTAGGTTAGCAGTATATTTCTACAATTGATCTTCTAAATTATATGTCATCTCATATTGTTGGTACCTAGAGACCAACAATTCCTCTATTTCCTTCTTGAAACATTCAATCCACTTGTCAAAAATTTGAGATTTTCTTTTCATCTCATTCAAAGAGTCCACTTCTTTGCATGTCATTAAAATAAGACCCTCAAATGGTGTAGCATGCTCAATCACTAGGGAAATAAACCCCTTCAAGAACACTTTCATCTGCTTAATCTAAGCCTTGAGCACATCCTTGTTCTATTTACCCTTGGTCATTCTAGATTTAATTGAATCAAAAACTAGATCCAAGGACATTATATGTCTCTCCTTGTTTTCCTTCTAAGGTTGAGTGTTGATAAATGATAATTTTCCTCTTGCATTTCATTTATATTTATCTATCATGGAAGTAGCAATTTCTTCTATCATCTCTCCCAAATCATTTATCTTGGTTATGTGGAGAGTTCTAGGATTTTTCCTTGGATTGGTCTTCTCCACCTCTACAACCATGTCATGCCAACAAAGAGGTTGGACTATCACCTATTGCCTCTTCTACAAATTCAATTTCAACCATGAAGGAGCTTTGGGCTAAGTAGCCTCTTATTCATCTACTTGCCTTCCTTCTTGGACTTCACTAGATTATGCCTTCATTTCTAGTTCTTTATCCTTTGATATTGATGAGGAAGCTTGATCCTTTTCGTCTCTTTCTATATTTTCAATTAATTCTTGTTGCTCCTCAAAAATTAGTTTATGCTCTTCTTCTTCCTTTTCTTTGAATATTTAGGGTTTTTCTTGCTCAACCTAAACTTGATTCTCTTTTTTATCATGTCGTTGAGCATCCATAGGATCATCCTCATATGTTTTTACTTCATCTATAGAAATATCCTTAAATGAATTAGGTTTTATATCCACCTAATCACTTATTTAACTCTCTTCTTCATCTTGATGCAAGGGTACTTGTTGCTCATGTTCTAAAGGTGTAGGAGAAGGGAGGTATGTTAATTTTACCACTTCAATGATTGGTGGCTCTACCTCAATTTCCTTTTAGAGCACTTGTTTTGGGGTTTCCTCTATGGGGAGAACATGGGAAATAGGAATTACATGCCTAATATTGATAACACCATATACTTTTGTGGATTTATATGTTACTAAAGTTATCTTGAATGCTTGCATTACCTTCTCCATTATCTGCTATGTGTTGAGAACTTCTTGATCCTATACATTTTCTTTCCTTTTCTACCTTTTATACCCTGTTGGAATTGATGAAGAAGATCTTGCAGCAGTAGATTGCTTCTTTCTTTTAGGTTGGGTTTCCTTACCTTTGAAGCTTTTGATCCTTAAATTCAGCCATGTGTTGCTTTGATCAAGGAATTTCTCAAACACAGAGTCAAGAGAAGGATAATATTTTTTTGACCAATCAATTGGGTCCAATGTCTTATTGTCAACCTTACTTATATCATACATTGGATCCAAGGTTTGATCATCATCGCATAGTCCTTCTAGGATGTCATTCCTTATCCTAAATTCTTTCATTTTAAAAATGGTTAACCTATCATAGCTTCTCTTTTTGACCTCAAAATAATCTTGGAGGTCAACCCAAAAGTCTTCAATGTATGACTTGTGAAGCAAGAACATAGAGGTATTGAGAGCCTTCATCTTTATTTTTGGATAAAAATTGTTCCTAAGCACATAGGGCTTCAAACTTAGTGCATGTAATTCCTCCAGGGAATTCTTAGAAGCAACAATAGAATAACATTATAATTGAAAAAGGCATTTCAACCCTACTTTGTGTTTGCCTAAAAAATTGAGATGTACCTCCATAACTTGCCTAGGAAACTCGATTAATATTAGCTTGTCATCACAACACTTGGGTAGCAAGTAGGGTTCCTTATCAAAACCATATATCCTAGTATATGTAGACTTAGGAAATTGGATGAACCACTAACCCCATTCTTTAATCAATGTCATGGCTTCCTTGGAAATTATAAACCCTATGTCCCTAGTGATTTGATTGATCATTAGGTAGAGAAAAGCATCAAATTAACTCTCTTGAAATGCTTCTCTGCTTCTTTTTGTTCCAACTGAGGATAAAATTCCCATATCTTACTCTTCTTGTGAGCTTATCCTTTGATTCCCTTAGTAGTTAGTCCTAGTAAATTCCTAACTTTAGCTATCAAATATACCACATAAGAGGACATGAAGAATTTTTTGGTGTCACTTACCATGGTTAGTTTAGCATGAATGGTATTTGATACAATTTATCCCAAATCTAGGAAGACATCTCTTTTCAAGATGACATGGATGAAGTGAAACATTCTTGTATCATACATTTTAGACTCTTCCTTGCTTAAATATTTGCACAATAGAGTGATGATGTCTCCTAATTTTGAATGGAAGTATGGTCTAGTTAGCTTTTGTGGGATCTTGGCCACATACTTCCTCTTGTTCCTAAGCCATCTTTTGTTGAGATGTTTGAGGTTTTCTTTCATATCACTCTTATATGTCCCAAATTATTTTGTTTTAGTTGCCATTTTCAATTAGGCATAGGGAGGAAAATCAAATGTAGCCCTCATCATAGGTGTAGACAATTCAATTATCTCAATGTCATAAAAGTCATAGTGCTTCCTATTTCAAGGGTTGCAATGTTGGGCTACAACCAATATGAGTTCAAGACATTGCACTACCACTAGGAAGGAAGCTACATGTGCTAATCTTGAATTGGAGTTCTTCTAAAACCCAAAAACTAAAACACAAGACAAAACCAAAGATCCAAAAGGGATTTGTGTTGGAAACCTATATTGCCATTGATATCAACAGAGCATTGTTGCATTGATTTCAACCCTTGAGGAAGTAACTGTGTTGTTTGCATTATGTTGTCATAGTATAGTCACTGGTGTCAACCTCTAATGTAGTAATGATGAGTAAGGATTGTGGTTATCAACCTATTGTGTGGTTGAGATGTTGAGAAGGTGTTGTAGATGTCGAGTTGGTGTTTATGGTGCTTGGTTTCCAAGTGCTTTTGAAAAAAAATGAATAAAAGAGAGTTCAGTGTGATAAAGTGGTGTTTAGTGTTTTGCTCCACATTTCTTCACTGTTGAAGATGTGCCCATGCGGTTTGGATGTGATGATCAAAGGTGTTTCGAGGTGTTACATCTAGAGTTTCAAGTTCTAAATCTTGTGGAAGAATAAGCTGTGCTCACTAGTGTGTGAACTATGAAGCAATGTTGTTTGAGAGAAATGAGATTGCTTCGCATTTCTCCACAATGAAGTTTCTGGTGTTGTGGATCTGGGAACATTCTTATCATGTTTGTATCTACCTTCCCTTGAAATTTTAGGTGTTGTGGTGCTCCACAAAGGTGTTTGGTGTGTTGGATGTTTTTGCTAGTATGTTTGGTTGTGCAGAATGAAGGTGTTATTGAGTTTTAGGTGGTTGCAGTAGTTTTGCAATATACTTTGATGGTGTTGGAGTATTCTAAGATGTTGTATGAATAGTGTGGAGTGTTGTTGTTTGGTTTGTGAGATGTTTCCAAACCTTTTGAGGTATATTTGGAGTCACTTGTCAATGTTAGTACAGGTTTGGGCAACCTGGTGTGCTAGCGCTAATTGTAGAGGATAATTGTTGATTAAGTGTTGAGAAGCGCATTTTTGTAGATTTGGGTCTTAGTTAAGTAGTGTTGTGGTTTGGATTTAATTCTTTATATTGTGGAAGTGTTTGGTACCAACCTATTTGGTGTTACATGATAGAGGTGTATATGTTTCATTTAGGCCTACCTAATTGAGATTGTTTTAGGTCACCGAGGGTATAAATGCAAGGTGAATTGTTGTATGGAATAAGTGTGAAAAGTGTTTGATGTGAAAGATGAGAATGTGATCAAGTGTGTTAATCTGAGTGTGAGACTTAATTCTTATGACTTCCTAATACAATGAGTAGAAGGTGTCTGCATTTCACTCTGGTTGATGTGTTTTTTGTGCTTCAATAGAATTGTACCTTCAACATATGAGAGATGCATTGTTAGTAGTTCAAATTGGTAGTGAGCCACCCCTTCTTTCTTCTTTCTTCTTTCTTTTAGATAGTGAGTCTTTTGGCAGTGAGACATTAGTAGTGAGCCTTTCTTTACCCTTCTGGGGAGTGAGCCTTATTATATTTGGTGTTACAATTCATATATTAGTGAGCTAATCCTCACTGTGGTTTTTCCTTTCTTCTATTTTCCATATAAATTTGGTGTTCTTATGTGTTTGCATTATTTATTTACATGTTTACATTCTATTAATGCATGTTAAGGGTTTAATGGTGTATAATGGTTTAAGAACTAATGAAAATTTTAATGTTATTGAGGGTTTCTAATGTTTCAAAAGTGTACAACTGATTCACTCCCCCTCTCAATTGTCTTGTGCATATAACAATTGGTATCAAAGATTTGGTTCTTATGAAGAAGCTTAACTATTTGAGGTAGATCCAGATGGTGCACAAGAAAGGTGTCAAAGCTCCCTTTTTAAATGGAACAAATTATACCTATTGGAAAGCTAGGATGGAGTCTCTCTTAGTCTACCTTGGATTTGGTCTTTGACAGACTCTTGAAAGAGGTTATACTACTCCTACAAATGGGCCATGAATTGATGATGATATCAAGACATATGAGAACAATGGAAAATAAAGGAATGTAATCCTAAGTGGCCTTATTGATTCAAAACTTATGAATATTATAAGTTGCAAGTCTACTAAATATGTCCAAACAAAGCTGGAAGGAATCTATGAAGGAGATGACAAGGTCAAACAAGCGAAGATGCAAATCTACAAATCCAAATTTGAAACCCTAAGGATGTCTAAAGATGAAGATATTTCTACCTACATGCTCAGAGTTGATGAAGTTGTCAATGTTATCAATGGTCTTGGTGGAAAGCTAGATGAAAGCGAAGTGGTGAAAAAGGTATTAAGAACTCTACCTAAATCTTATAGTCCTAAGAAAATTTCTATTGAGGAAGCTCAAAATTTGGATAATTATTCAAGAGATCAAATGTTTGGTGCTTTAACTTCTTTTGAAATGAGAGAGTTTGGTCAAAATACTATAAACAAAGAAACTGCTTTTAAAGTCCGCAAAGTGGAAAAGGATGATGTATTAGATCTGGATGATCTTGATGATGGAATAAAAATTTGTGAGGAGATTGAAAAAGAGTACAAGAAAATACAGAGGTAAGCTACCTTTCAAATGTTTCAATTGTGGAAAGATAGGTCATTATGCATCTAAGTGTCCAATCAAAGTTACAAATGACAAACAAAAGGATCAAAAGGGAAAATTTGTCAAGAAAAGTTATTATGTTGAAAAGGAAATTGGTGTATCTGATGATGAAGAATCAGATTATCAAAATGAAGATAGTGATGAATTCTTGTTCATGGTTTTAAATGTTGGAACTAAGTTTACTAATCTTGAAAGATGTGTGAAGGAAAGTGCCCCAGAAATTCAAGGAACTATGTTAACTTCTTTTCATGCTAGACAAGAGAAGAATTACTAGATCATTTACAGTGGATACTCAAATCATATGACAAGTGATAAGAGGAAGTTTTTTAAGCTTGAAAATTATGATGGTCGTCTTGTTAAGTTTGGTGATGATGCATCTTCTAAGATATGTGGAAAAGGTTCAATTAGTTTTTATGGGAAGAATAATACATATGATGTTCTTTATGTCAAGGGTCTTCGACATAATTGTCTAAGTGTACGACAAATATGTAGCAAAGAGTATAATCTTGTATTCTAGAATGGTGGTTGTGAAATAAAAAAAGGAAGCTTTGGTATTCTGGTTGGTGTTGGAACAAGGACAGGAGGTAATGTCTATCAACTCAAAGGTAATGGTGAAAAGTTCATTATGTCTCAAACTAATGAAAGTTTGCTTTGGCATAGAAGAATGGGCCACATTTTTGATATCCTAGCAAGGATAAGTTCCATTGGTGTTGTGAGAGATTTTCCAAAGATTACAAATCCTATCAATGCAATCTGCAAAGAATTTTAAGTTGGAAAGAAAATGAAGGCAAGATTCAAGACAAAAGAATATTCTACCATAGGTCCCTTGGAGTTAGTGCATACATATTTACGTGGACCTACCAAAATTAGAATCTTGTGTGGTGAGAAGTATTTCATGTTATTAATTGATGATTATTCTAGAATGGCTTGGGTTACATCTCTAAAAAAAAAATAGAAGCTCTAGAAAATTTTAAAGCATTTAAGGCTATCGTTGAAAATGAAATGAATCTAAAAATCAACTATTTGAGGTTTGATAAAGGTGGTGAGTTTACTTCAAATGAGTTTAAATTTTTTTATGAAGATCATGGAATAAAGAGGCAATTTTCAGCCCCTAGAACTCCTTAGTAGAATGGAGTTGTTGAAAGTAAAAACAAAACAATTCAAGAAGCAACTAGGACAATGATGAAGGAAGGTAATCTTTCAGGTGTATACTAAAGAGAAGCAATTCATACTGTAGTCTACATTATTAATAGAGTTCAAGGAAGAGCAAACAGTTCTAAGACACACTATGAGTTATGGTATGGTAAACCTCCTACTTTGAATTATTTCAGAGTTTTTGGAAGCGAATGTTATATTAGAAGACGTGGAGAACACTTAGGAAAGTTTGATGCAAGATTTTATGAAGGAATCTTCCTTAGATACTCTACAAAAAGAAAGGCCTACATGTGTTACAACAAGAGATTGAAAAATATTGTTGAGAGTGAAAGTTTCAAAGTAGATGAAGAACCACATCAAAGTTCAATATTGATAAAAGGATATGAATCTAATGAATCCCCTTGCAATGAAGAAGAAAAGGCTAAAGACAAAAGAAAATATTTGACAGTTGAAGAGGAAGAAGCTTTGGAAAAGAATCCTAAAACTCCTATGTATGTCCAGAAGAATCATTTAGAAGATCAAATAATTGGAGATAAGAGAAAAGGTGTGATAAAAAGAAGAAAATTATGCTATGACAGAGTAACAAGTAAATTTTTGTTTACTTTCTAAGGTGGAACCAAAAATAGTGATTGAGGCATGCAAAGATGAAAATTGGGTCAAAGCAATGAAGGAAGAATTAGAATAGATAGAGAAGAATATGACTTGGGAATTGGTCCCAAGACCACCAGACAAGAATATGATTGTTACTAAGTGGGTATTTTGGAACAAACTAAATGAAGATGGAAAAAATTTCAGGAACAAGGCTAGACTTGTGTGTAAGGGTTACTCATGGGCTGAAGGTATAAATTTTGAGGAAACCTTTGCTCTAGTTGCAAGAATGGAAGCTATCAGGATATTTTTATCTTTTGAAGCACAAAAATATTTCCAAGTATATCAAATGGATGTGAATTCTTCATTCTTGAATGGTGAATTATAAGAAGAGGTACACATTGAGCATTCATAAGGTTTTGAGTTGTTAGAAGATGCAAACATGGTATGTAGGTTGAAGAAAACATTGTATGGATTGAAGCAAGCTCCCAGAGCTTGGTATGCAAGGTTAGATAAGTAGCTGTGATGCAAGGATTTAGACAAGGTACTGCAAATATTAGTCTATACTTCAAATTTGAAGGAGAACAAATCTTGATTGTGGTGGTATATGTTGATGACATAATATTTGGAGGAATTGAAGATATGTGCAAGAAATTTGTAGAGGAAATGCAAAAATAACTTGAGATGTCAATGTGTGGGGAGATGAATTTCTTCCTAGGTTTGTAGATCAGTCAATAAAAAAAAGGTATATTCATATCACAGTCCAAGTATGTTAAGGAATTGTTGAAGAAGTTTAGAATGGATGACTCTAAACTGGTATGTACTCCTATGGTTACTGGTTGTAAGTTGAGCAAGAATGATGAATCTCCTATGATAGATCAGAGCAAGTATAGATTGATGATTGGTGGAATATTATATCTTACTGCTAGCAGACCATATATCATGCATTTAGTTTGTCTTGTGGATAGATTTCAAGATGATCCCAAAGAATCTCATGTTACAATAGTGAAGAGGATATTCAAATATTTGAAGGGCACTATGGATTATGGATTGTGGTATCTAAAGGATACTGACTTCTCATTTAGTGCATATATAGATGTAGATTGGGTGGGATGTGCAGATGGTAGGGAAAGTACAAGTGGTGGTGCTCTCTTTCTTTGAAGTAGGTTGGTTTCATGGCTAAGCAAGAAGTAAGATTTAGTGTCATTATCTACTGCAAAAGTAGAATATATTGCAACAACATCATGTTGCACATACGTGTTATGAATGAAGCAAACATTGAAAGATATTAGAGTTTCATATGATGAACTTATACCTGTCTTATGTGACAATACAAGTGTGATCAATATCTCAAAGAATCCAGTAATGCATTCAAGAACAAAATGTATCTCAATCCAACATCACTTCTTGAGGGAGAAAGTTGTAGAGAATGTAGTGAAGTTGGAATATGTGCCAACTAAGGATCAAGTTGATGATATTTTCACAAAGGCTCTTCCAATAGATACTTTTGAGTATATGTGGGAGAAAATAGGGGTTATTTCCCCTTCTTTCAACTATATGCATAAGTGAGTGCATCTATACGGGAAGCATTTCAAGATGTATCTCTTGGTCCTGGAATGATACTGAAGGCTACCTCTCGGGGGAGTAGCTAGTAAGTGATTGTTGGTTGATGCAGTCTTGTGAAGCATAGTGTGTGCCCCTAAGGGGGAGTGTGCAGGAAAGTGACTTTGCAGGAAGAGAATGTAGTTGTTGTCTCTTACAAGTGTTGCCTTTGGGGGAGAATGGGTATAGATAAAGTGATGACAAAGGAGGAGTAAAAGAAAAGAAACTATGTGTTTTCCCTTTGCAATTGATGTCAAAGGGGCATAAAATTTTGAATTGGTTGAAAAACCATAATGTAAAAATGGATATGGTTTGAATACCATAGGGGGAGAAAGTTAGCTAAAAAGTAAATGATTTTGTAAGGGGAGCAATGTGCATTTATGTGAAGTATGCGTTGTTGCTAGTTGTTGTTGTTATTGATGAGTTTTCATATCAGGTGTTTCCATCAAAGAAAAAGAGGGAGATTTTTGGAAACCTGTATTGTCATTGATTTCAACAAAGCATTGTTGCATTGGTGTCAACCCCTAAGGAAGTAAGTGTGTTGGTTGCATTATGTTGTCATTAGTATAATCATCGGTGTCAACCTCTAATGTAGTAATGATGAGTAAGGATTGTGGATATCGACCTATTGTGTGGTTGGGATGTTGAGAAGGTGTTACAAATGTCAAGTTGGTGTTTTTAGTGCTCGGTTTCCAAGTGCTTTTGAGAAAATTTGAATAAAAGGGAGTTCAGTGTGACAAAGTGGTGCTCATCGTTTTGCTCCACATTTCTTCATTATTGAAGATGTGCCCATGGGATTCAAACATGATGATTAGAGGTGTTTCAAGGTGTTATATATAAAGTGTTAGGTTCTGGATCATTTGGAAAAAGAATTTGTGTTCACCAGTGTGTGAATTGTGAAGTAGTGTTATTTGGGAGAAATGAGATTGCTCCACATTTCTCTGCAGTGAAGTTTCTGGTGTTATGGATTTGGGAACATGCTTATCATATTTGTATATACCTTCCCTTGAAGTTTCAAGTGTTGTGGTGCTCCTCAAATGTGTTTGGTGTGTTGGATGTCTATGCCAGTATGTTTAGTTGCATAGAATGAAGGTGTTATTGAGTTTCATGTGGTTGCATTGGTTTTACAGTATACTCTAACAGGGTTGGAGTATTCTAAGATGTTGTATGAATAGCATGGATTGTTGCTATGTGGTCTGCAAGATGTTTATGAACTTGAGAGGTGTATTTAGAGTCATTTGTTAGTGTTAGTGCAGGTTTGGCTGACTTGGTGTGCTAGTGGTAATTGCGGAGGATAATTGTTGATTGAGGAAGTATTGACAAGCATGTTTGTGTAGATTTGGGTCTCAATTAAGTAGTGGAATGATTTTGCTTCACTTCTTTATATTGTGGAAGTGTTTGGTGCCAACCTATTTGGTGTTACATGATAGAGGTGTATACGTTTCATTAAGGCTGACCTAATTGAGATTGTTTTAGCAAGGTGAACTGTTGCATTTATTAAGTGTGAAAAGTGTGTGATGTGAAAGATGCAAATGTGATCAAGTGTGTTGATCTGAGTGCAAGCCTTAATGCTTATGACTTCCTAATGTAGTGAGAAAAAGGTGTCTACACTTTAATCTAGTTGATGGGTTGTTTATGCTTCAATGGAATTGTACCTTCAACATATGAGAGATGCATTATTAGTAGTTCAAATTGGCAGTGAGCCAACCCTTCTTTCTTCTTTCTTCTTTCTTCTTTATTCTAGATAATGAGTCATTTGATTATTTCTTCTTTCATATTTCTTCTGGATAATGAGTCATTTGGTAGTGAGCCTTTATTTATCCTTTTGGGTAGTGAGCCTTATTGTATTCAGTGTTGCAATTCATATATTAGTGAGCTAATCCTTGCTGTATTTTTTCCCTTCTTGGGTTTTCCATGGTGTTCTTATGTGTTTGCATTACTGCTTTACAGATTTACATTTTGTTAATGCATTAAGGGTATAAGAACTAATGCAGATATGAATGTTAAAGAGGGTTTCTGATGTTTTAAGAGTGTACAACTGTTTCAACCTCCCCTCTCAGTTGTCTTGTGCATCTAACAATTTAGACTTTTGGACAAAAAGCTTGAAATATTTTTGGATTTCTAAAACATGACAAAGAAGAAGCAAAGGGAACCTAGGAAAGAAAAATATCCCAAGACCAAAACAAAAAGAAAGACCAAATCAAGAAAGGAAACAACCAAGAAATGACAAAAAGGGGTGACCCATTTTATTTTAAAGAAATGGGGTATGTATGCAGGGCATAATAGGAATCAATGGAGTGCTTATCTTCTTTGTTTAGTGATGATTCTTCAACTATCTTTCAACTAGTAAGGTTTCAACTTCTTTGTATTCTCTAGCAATGCTATTAGATTATTTTGAGATTTTTGAAGTTCTAGCAATAGTTCTACCATGGATTCTTGACATTTCTTCATCTTTTGTATAAAACTATTTATCTTAACCCTACATGCTAGGAAGAAACTTTCTTTGATAATATTATACAAGATAAATCATTGTTGAAACTTAAAACATGAAGTTGTTAAAACTAATATGTAGTCATTAAACACTAGTATGCACTCTACTAAAACCAACATACAATTACTAAAATTGACATTCACTGTTGAAAGTTTGTTTTGCAACAATGAGTTAACTTATTAATAGGTTGACAAGATCACTAGCTCTGATACAATTATAATAACCCCTAGCAATTATTTCCCACAAACTTGTATGTAATTCAACTCAAACTCACAAATGTTTCGTCAATCAAATTGGAAACCATAAAATCAGTCAATAAATCTTATTTGAAGGGTTTATAATGCCTACAACTATCAATATTGATCATAGGAATAACCAGAAGTAGTTGTCATACATGAATATAGCCATTGACATTTTTACAAACCCTTGGCATTCAACATTTTAATTACTAATAAAAGTGTGTTATGCAAATACACAACTAAAAGATAAATTTTGCCAATATTCAATTCTTGAAGACTCATAGACATCATAAATTTGATAAATCAAACATTTTTTGCCTCATACACAGTTGTAGAATTAAAATCCATTGGTTTGAGTGGCTAATTGGTTGTATTTCAAGTTTTATATATGCATACAAAGATGTGCAAACCTCAATTAATATATTTGTATGACCTTTGAATTGCTTTATAGCTAATTATGGTGAATACTCCTCATAATATTGACTACCCAAAACTTGCAACTTCCTTTCCACTACCCACACCCTTCATTATACCTCCATAAATTCCAACACCACCTCTATACAAGTTGTGGCTGGCTGTAATACACACCAAACTCTCACAAATAATATTCAATGCAAGACTTCATCACTTATGACATCCTCATTCAAACAACAACCAACATGGGAACCATAGGAGCTTGATATAAAATTATCGGTACAACAAAAATTAATCTTTTCTTACAAAAAAATCTTGTAAATTTCAATAAATTTGTAAACTGCAAACTCGACAAAAATTGGAAATAAAATCTCAAAATCCAAAACATTGTAGAATCCACATCAACATAATGGTGAACTCTGCATCGATCCACTTGATCAATTAGGTGGGTTTTCGTCCATGAAATTGATTACTTGTAGAGTTCTCGTCCTTGGGTTGAAGAATGAGCCAAGTTCAATCTCTCCAAACTAGGGTTTGTAAAATAAAATGTGAAGAATAAGTTTTCTTTCCTCTAAATCCCCTTTTATAAATATTTTTTGAAATAATAAAATATTATTATTTGTGTCCTCTTATTTTTCCCTCTAAAAATAGACTACTTTTAATAATTAACATACAACTTTTAATATTTACTTTTTGGACAACTTTATTCGTTTAACTATTTAATTATTTCTACACATCCAACTAAAGTTACAAAAAAATATTAAAATAAATCAAATATGAATTCCAACCACACTAAAATACTCTTGATCCATCAAGCTATTGAACTTTATGAAAATTGGTACTTTCCAAAAATAGCAAACTTCTCCAAGTGTGGAGAGATCCCAAAATTTCAAAATTGCATCTAGAAAGTACCATTGGAGTCAACTTGATTTTTTCAGCTAGCTGTCATTGTCAAAATTCCTTCTAATAAAGTTGACATTCTCCAAAAATATTGCAACTTTCTAAGAATGTTGGAATGAACCAACAAGTGATAGTACATCATTGCTTTCATATAAAAAAATCATGTCATGTTGCTTCACCCTATTTAATCATAATTCATCCATAGAACATAAGTCCATTTTGATTTCCATGGATTATTGTATGTGTTGGATCAAAGCACAAGCGTCTAAGAATTGTGTCATGGAGGTAGTAATCAAGTTTTTAGAAAATTATATCATAACCAAGTTTGAGATGCCTTTTGCTTTGGTATGTGATAATGGTCATGCTTTCTCTTCTACACTTTTAATGTAATGAACTTATGAACATAATGTCTTGAAGTTTTCATCTAACTACTACCCATAGGGTGATTAAGTTGTACAGTCCACTAATAAAAAATTACTTGATGTTATAAAGAAGTTGTTAGAAAGAAATCCTATGGGTTGGCACACACAATTGAAATTTTCTTTGTGGACTAGACTAGACTTAGGTCTTCCTTAGGAACTCCTTACCAATTAGTTTATGGATTAAACCCTATTTTTTGATCAATTTGAAAATCCCTACATTGTCATTCATGGTTGAATATTTTAATGTTAAAAACAAAATAAAGGGTAGGCTAAGATTTGATGAGTCTAGAAGAAAAGAGAGATGTTTAACAACATTTTGTGAAACACCAAGCTTTTGTTAAAATATGGTTTGACAAACGATCCAAAGTCAAAGCTTTTAGGATATTAAACTTAGTCCTCTTATGGGAAAACTAGAGAAAAGAAGGGCGACCATAAAAAATCTGAATGATTATGGGCCATTTAAAATTTCTAAATTTTTGGAGGAAAATACCTTTAGGTTTAGTTCATTAACTAGAGAGCCTATTTCATTGCTAGTCAATGGAAAATACCTCAAGCATTGCTTTAATCCCTACAGAAAATACATACCTTGTAATATAGTTAAGAGTAGGTTTGTGTTTGTTTCTATTTTTCTATTGAAGTATTTTCATCTTTGAAGTTTATTCCTAGATTGTAATAGTTTTAGTTTATTTATTATTATTTTTTGTTAAATTTTGCTAGAGTTCTCCTTATTATTTAAGTGAAGTATTGAATGTCCTTACATCTATGAGGGGGACCAACCACGCCAAGGCTCCAGGTCACGGAGAGCCAAGAGTGGAGGGCTTCCCTAACTTACCTCACTCTAATAGATGTTTTGGGATGAGGATTGAGAATGAAGAGCACTCTCAAGTGCTTATGTCACTCTACAGACCCGAAAGTCTGGTTGGAGCTAGACAAGCTAGTTTTTGGAGTTCAAACTACACCTCAAACAACTCTTTGTCTGAGGATGGCAACGCGATTTTGGGACGACAGCGCGGTATGCTGGCGTCTCTCTAGTGCGTTGGTGTCTGTACAGTCAGAAAATGTAAAGTACAGTAAGAAAATTGCCAAAAACCTATTGACAACCTAGCTAGTTGATTTTAATGGAAAGAACAAAATGATAAATTACAAAAAGTAAATGCAAAGATGATAAAGCAAGTAGATGAAAACTAGGTTGACGAAGATTATCTCATAAAAGCATCAGTTTTGCAGCTAGCTCCACACACACATTCACCTACACACAAGCAAGAGGGGAAAATTGTTGGGGCTGTATAAGGGTTTGCCTCATTCAAACCCTCGTTTTGGTGTTTCCACCTCCATGGACAACCAGAAAGCAACAGAGTAGAAAATATGATAAAGGAGATTGAAAGAAGTACACTAAACACTACAAAAGATAAAGTTACTCTATCAAATCACAAAGGAAGAATGTGAAGCATTACCACCTCCACCCAAAGGCTCTCAAGGCCAATGAAGGGAGAGTGCAAGCAATGAACTTGGAAAAGTCACCACAACCACAACAATGATGAAGGGAGGTCTTGTAAGACTCCAAGCTCGCAACTTATGTGGTAGAGCGATATGTACAAAAGTGAAGTTGATCGAGTTTCTAGCTACTATAATGCTCAAATGGACTTGTGAAAATGGAGAGGTTGCTTGAGAGATTGAATGAGAATGAGAGTGTAGAAGATCGAATTAACTGACAAGAGGATGAAGTGAAGTGAAATGGATGGATTTGAAGGCCAAAAGGAGTTGTTTCAGGTTGGTTGGTCACATAGAGGCATTACAATTCGACCCCAATCAGGTGTGTAACATCCCTACGGACTCTAGAGGTAGGAATCTATTAGGGACGACAGCGCGCCACACAGATGTCTGCACATGACGCTCACGTCCCTAATGAAAATTCCCCCACCGACACACAAAACACGCACCAAGTGGATGCATTTTGGATGGGTGATGTGGAATTTCGCCTTTAGATTTGATTTTCTAAGGTGAGGTTATGCAAAAGGGGAATTTACACAAGGGGTGCAAATTTGCTCCTATACAACATCACTGTAACATGAGGATGATTCATTGAGAGTCTGTAGTTAGCACTTTTAGATATTTGATGTCAATTATTCTAGCGCTTTTGATTGTATTTCAACCATTTAAACTCAAGGATGCTAATGTGTATTGATGTTTGGTGAATTACAGTCTCTAGGTTGTTGAAAATCTAACACACTTCAAATATTAAGGAACCCATAACTTAGCTTACATTGAATGCTATGATTTTACTCTAAATGAAAATTCAAAGTTACATTTCTTTTGATGACCATTATGGTTCCCAACCTAATATGTGGGCTTCATGCTTAAGAATTGATAAATTTGAAAAGTGCTTTAACATAAAATTAGTATCAATGAAAAGAAAAAATAAAAGAAAATAAGAAGAGAAATATTGAAAACTCAATTATTTGGGTGATTCAAGTAATCTCTATGAGGGTTATGGATGCCTAAATAGTAGTATAGTTATACTTAGAGAGAACTAGAGGTAACACCTTCAAGGCTATAGACACCTAGTTGGTAGCAAAGTTATGCTCAGGACATCACTACAAATTAAAATTGTAACTATGATCACTAATTTAGAGAAAGTTCATTTTGATTATAACAACACTTCATGGAATGAGATGAGTCATTGGTACATACTTATAGAGCTTCATTTTAGACCCTTATAATGATCTCTTTCTTAATATTGTTAGTATTTCTTTTGGTTATTTTGAATGAATTCAAACCAAAGATTCTTAGTACTTTAAAGGTTCAATGTTTTAAAATGTTGGGAGCATTTTCCTAGTCGAGTTGGCATTTGTTATGCCTCATATACACATCCCATTCTTTTGCTTGGGCAAGTATAAGTACTACCTCTTTTCATTTTAGATATTTCATCATTTTCGTCTCTTTCACTTTGTTACATTTTCAACCCTTTTTATCCATCCTATTTTTTCTTTGCATCTATTTTTCCAAGTCCCTTTGTTATCCTTTGAGCTTAAGGGCCCCTTTTGCACCCCTTAAAGTTGGTTCTAAGTCCTCAAAGAAACTTGACACCTAGGTAGTTCCCATGGAAATCAAACTCCTAGAGGAACTTGGAACCTAAAGTTTCAAGTTCCAAGTTATTTACAATCCTCACAACTTGCTTTGTTTATTTTTTCTTAATTTCCCTAGGAGTTCAAACTCCTAAAGAACCTTGGAACTTTATAACTTAAGTTCCAATTTCCAAGTTTGTTCCCCTTTCCACCACCCACATTTGTTTATGTTATGTCTTATGATGGACCTTAGATGTTAATAGGGACTTGGAACCTAAGTTCCAAGTTCTAATTACCATTTGCAACTCGAGATCTAACTAATTGAGGTCTTTAATAGCCGAACATCTGAAGTAAGGGTTTATATCTTCATAGCTTCCCTTTTTTTCTTCACTTTTGCATTTGAAATCATTGTTTTCTCCCTGAGCTCAACCATCATGCATTTTGTTGCTATTATAAGAGAATTTGAGTTTGCCATTTTAGATTTCATGAATATTTTTGCATGTGGAGCTACAAATCACAAATTTTATTATCTTTTTAGAAAAATTACAACCTTCAACATATTTTTCTTTGCAAATTCTTATCTCTCCAAAATATCCCAACACATAATATGCCAAATGAACATATTTATAGAACCCTTTTCTAGTGATCAAATATGAGTGGGAAAACGACTCTTGAACATATGCAATCAATGCAGTGTGCTCCTCAAGCCAAGATCCATAAAATCTATTGCAAACAACATCCAAATCAAACCACATTCAAATGGCATGGTCATCATTTCCATTGTCTTCAATGCATTTGTATCAGTGCCCTTATGATGAACAATGGTTTCTAGACACCAATATGCCAAATATGGTGGTTGCAGAACATTGAGATGCATCAATGGTGTCGAGTCATTTGGGAGGGTAGGTGGTAGGTTGGTGAAAGGAAATTGTGCCATTATATTTGGTGCTCAACATTTAAAATTGCTTTTAACCAACTACACTTTATTTTTTGCTTCCATTGCACATCATTCCTTCACTGCAATTTAAAATTCATTATACTTTCCTTGTTGCTTGTTATGTTGTAGTTTTTGGTTGTTCATGAACTATGTTGCACTTTTGGCAAAATTCACAAACTTTTTGACATTTAGAACCTAGCCACTTTTTAATCTTTCACACTTACTGCTAACACAATGAATCATATTGGAATTTCACACTTTTTGCAAACTTAAGAATCACATCACCCTTTTGGCAAGTTCACAACCTACAAACCTGTCAGGACATTAACTCACTCCTTCCCCCTATCGCACTCTCAACTGTTTCACAATCTTGAGAACTTGTTGATATTTTGTCAAGTTTATGAACTAGAAAAATTGGAAACACTCATAACTTGGTGACCTTCACTCATTCCTTTGTCGAGGTTTTGGGAGGTTTGCAAGCTTCCTAAATTTTGCAATAAAATCACAAGGGTGAATGCTTATACTTAGCCATTTTTGGATTTCAACAAGTTAATGATTGATTGAAGTATAAGGGGGAAAACAACACAACATAAAGAGACATCTTTTAAACATAGAGGCCCATTTAAGATCTCTTGGATCGGTTTTAAACAATGGGTAAAATATGATGGAAATACACAAAATGCAAATTTGTGTCCTAACATTCCTAACGATGGGAAGGAAAAGTTGATCTTACATTTTCCCAAAAGAAACTACAACCTTTTCATCCCATACATTTCCAACATTTTGACTTCCATGAGCTTTGAGGTTCAAAAAATATTTGCAACTTGTAACTACATCTGAGATTCCAAAAAAGATTTACAATTTTGCAACGACATAGAGGCCTGAAGTTTGGAAAACTGATGAAAGAGGGGTTCTCAACAACCCTCTTTTCTAAATACCTCACACAAACAATGACAATAACACAAGCAAAATCTGTAACAAAACCCTCATGAATTTATTTGCAACTTGCAATAAATGGTTTGCACATTATAGAAATCTGATTACAAAGTTATTTCAGTCAACAAATGACTAATGGGAAGCAACATATTCCCATACATAATCTAGAAATGAAACAAGAAAACAAGCTACAACAAAAAATAGGCTATGTGCTTCATGAGCACCTCCAAATCTGCAATTTTCTCTCACAAACAACCACTTGTAGCTCTTCAACTTTCAACAATGGTGTCTTCTATCCTTCATAGCTGCAAAAACCATTTCAACCTACAACAAAAAACTTCCAAAACCCCCTCAAAAAAGCCATGCCAAGCTCTCCAATCTCCAAAACTTGTAGTGCACAATGAAATCCAAAACTTGCCACCAAACCCTTCTCTAAAATTCCAAAAATCAAAATTTCCCTCCCATTTGGAAAAGTCACGACCAAATCCTCATAATGAGTTGTTTCCACAATGGAAAAATCAATAAATGGTTTTTAATTCCATTTTGTAACTCCCAATCCCAACGTCTAAACTTGCTTTTTCAGTTTTTTTCAAAAAAAGAATGCAATTACACCTCCATTATCTCCAATTCCAACTTGCATAACAAAGGTGGAATTTTATTTAAATAAATAAAATTAAACTCACTTATTCAAATAGCCTCCTAACATGAAATTAACCTCCTAAAATGAAATTCAAATGAAAATTTCAAATTTCATTTTTTTTTGGATGATGTTGATTGCACTTTCACCTAGGATGCTCCTGCATAAAAAACATTTGCAACTACAACCTCCAAGATTTTAAAAAATATTTGCAATTTGCGACTTTATAGAGGCTGATAGTTCGGAAAACATTTGTTGCAACCTCTAAGATTTTAGAGATCAATTGCAATTCACAACTTCAACCTCCAAGAAAGTTACAAACCTATTTTGGAGCCTCTACAAAATGAGACAAACTAATATCAAAATAAATTTTGCATTAACATCAAATATTAATTTTAACTTGAAATCAATTTAAAAAATTTAGTATAAATGCTTTAATTGATTTTAAACTTCAATTTCAATTAAAATAAATGCATTTTAATATTTCACGACCAATAGTTCAAATCGAAATTGAAATGCAAGAATAATTTAAATTTCAATATTTTCAAGATTTAAACACAAAATTAATTTAAAATGTTTTAATTACTTAAAGTTGAAATGTCAAATTTTAAATTATTCTCATGAATTCAAACTTGTGCTCAAAATGTGACAAGTAAAAACCAAACTCATGATGCCATGTAAGTATGCATTTGCAAGTATAAGAAACTACAAATGCAATAAGCAACACAACACACTAACGTGTGGTGAAACAACTACAAGTGTGATAGAATGGCAAATACAAATATTGCAATGATAAAACAAAATGTAACAAAGCACTACACTAACTAAAACATTAGTACCAAAATGAGTTGCACACAACCAAAGGCAAGAGGGATGCCATCAATGCAACTAAATAGACCTCGGAAAAGGAAGGTTACCCAATTTGGTGCAAATTAGGGGCATGTTGTGGGAGGTCACAACATTTCCACCTCATTATTGGTCCCAAATTTTAGTTTCATAGAAGCAACTCTATCTATGGAACCTAAGCTATCTCTTATCACACAACTGGCGCCAACGAGGCCAAGGTTGCCTTTAGAGGTCCCATCATAATTCATCTTCACACTACCAATAAAAGTGGGGATGCATTTCACCTCTTTTCTTTCATCAACATTTGAATTGACATATTCGACCCTATGAATGGGACAAATATCCACAATTTTATGATACATTGTACATCTTCAATTAAAGCAAAATCATCATTGCTAGTGCTTTACAAAGTGACTAAAACTATAGACATCTTAGATCAAACATACAATGCCATGCTTGTGAGATCAGTGAGGATTGGCAAGGTTCTACCAAATCATGAAAGCTATACACAAAATTTAACATTAGTCTATTACACGACTATGATCTCAAAGGTGAATTGGCAATGCCATACAAGTGTTTTAATTCTTGTTGAAGGCTCAAACTTTAAGTAGATGATATAGATATGGAATTACTAAACTATACATTATTAAACTTAATTAAAAAGATGAATGTCATCCCTAAAAGACTCCAAAGTAGGGGATTTCTAAAAATCAAATACACAACATATATATCTCTAAGAACCTTTTGTTGTACTAGTAGAGATTTCTTGAAATTTCAAGACATGATATATTATTTCTAGAATTTATTGTAGACATTAATAATATGCCACTTGGTCATTCAATTCATAACATCCCTCCTCGCTTGAGGAAAACAAATGATAGTCAGCTTGCCAGCATTCCAAAAGCACAGATAATGGAATGGCCATACTATTTCATTTCTGGAGCCTACCAAGATTTATAACTGGTGCTTCTCGTGACTTTTTTCTCTCAAAACAAAATTCACAATTTCCTAATAAAAAGGGCAACTTCATAAAACACTCTTTATGTTGTATATTTACAATAGGATGCCATATAATTGGCAATAGCTCCACTGCCTATAGGCTATTATGGCACTAGACGTGTATCAGAAAAGTCCAAACATTATTCCGAAAGAGCTTGGTTTGATTCACCACTGGACAATTTCTTTGGATGCACTTGCGATTTCTTAGAACTAACATATACAACATAAGTTAATTTCAACTAAGTAATTTATTTAATTTTCTAAGATTTATCAAAAATCTCAATCTTCAAACATCTTTCACATCCAATAAGAGCCGCAGTTTATGAAGTTCTACAACTCCCTTTTCTTGGATGAAATTTGATCGAACTTGGGAATAACATAAACAGATGTCTTCAATCAAGATCAACAATAAAGACAATGGTAGAAAGGCCAGTGCAAACCAACAAGTTTTTACCCATGAAATACTAGAGCATCTATCTGCTCCCCACATCTAGTTCTCAACTTTAAGCAAATCCCGAACGTAAACAACAAAGGTAGTAAAACAGAGCATTGAGAAAACAATAAACTATAGTTTTCTCTAACTGATACACAGGCTAACTAATATAAAGATCAAAGTTGAAATGGGAGAATCACACAGGCTATAGAAAAGGGTAACATGAATGAGAAAATGTCATTGGATATTTCTTAAGATCAAAAAACTGAATACGAACCAACAATGAGGATGAATGAATAATTGTCCTACAAATATTTTCTGGAGATGATGCCAATACTGACAACATGTCGATCAAAGATAAGGAAATGACGAGTATCAGAGAAGATTGATGTACATCAGAAAATATGACTGCAATTTTGAGAAAAAGAAACCATTCAAACATGAGAAATATCAGCTCATTAAAAAGAATTCATGATAATAGTCCAAAAAGAGAACTTGTGCACTTCAGCAAAACCTCCTGTACGTCAGCCACATATTCTGACACCCTTTCAAGTAAGAAAGTACGTGAGCAGATATGAAAGAGGGAAGTGGACATTCTCCAATATGGTGAATTAAATTTTCTATATCTTGTTCATACAAAAATGAGAAATATGAGGGAGGCTACGAGCCTGAATATGAATTTTTAGTTGATGACCGGAAGAGTATTCAATTGAAAATCATAGAATCAAGTCTCCCTTTAAGTTTAAGCTTATACATTGTCAGAAACTAATGAAGCCTCCTCCATTTGTTTCTATAGTAATTTAAATTCAGTGTTGTCTTGATATACATAGGATTGCATTAGCGGATGGATTTTTTATATACAGGATATTTCCATCAGATCCTCAAGAGTCATCTCATTTACGCCATAACCCAGGGTTCGGCTTGAAAATTTGCTTCAACAGAACCATTTTTGGAACATTCCAATGCTCAACGTGCCTGAACATTTCAGTCAACAATCCAAGAAAATAAATTTGCTTCTTTGTTCAAAGAACCTAAGCTAGACTAATTCTGAGTTGCATTTATAAAGGTTTCCCTTCAACAAAAATGAATTGCATTACCAGGGTTTTCTACTATAAACACAGAGACATCATACCTGCATATTTTTCCAGACTCGACATCATAGTAATACTCTGTGTAGCCTGTGGCTGCAACATTGTATAGATAATTTATTTTATTTTTAAATTGAAGAACTTCAATAACTCAATCAAGCAGTTGAATTCAAAAGCAAGTATACCAGACAAGATAGGCCTCCAAGGGAAAGCTAAAATACAAGCAAAGCGCCAATAGCCAACTCCTTTATCCTGCAGAAATAATCATACAAGGACTTCTTAGAAAGTATTAGAATGCTGACTAATCAGGTTGAATGTATACAAAAGAACAAAGGTATCAGAGGAATTGTGGCTATGCAAAAATAAGCTGCATTATGAATGCAGATTGTTCTGTCTTGGATTCAATTGCTTTGATTTTCTCATTAACCATGGTCATATCAATGTTTAGCAAACCCAGAGCATTAAAATGATATTATACACGTTTTAGAGCATTTTTTAGCAGTATTATATATTGGTTCTTCTCATTCTAATATGACCTAGCTTTCTATTTTTCTCTGTCAAAGAAAACCTTGCTTGAGGCTACCGCAAATCTTGTATTGCTTCAAACCACCATCATGAAGACACAAGGTTCATGAACTGCATTGCTAGAACAGAAAATGAAACTGTCCCCTCCATTCTATTTACAACTGTTTAGATTTCCACAGGATCCAGTGCCAAATCAGCAGTAGAAAGTGCCATTACAGGAGCACAAGGAGGAAGCCAGGGTGCTGACACATGAGTGCATTTCAAAGAGAGGAAAAACCGGTGAATTGGCAAGGGGATAAACTTAGAAGGTGCATACACGTGCACATGTGCACAAGTATGAAGGGATCCAAGTTAAGGATGGGGATGATGATATGCAGATTGTCTCATCATATGTATGTACTTCATAAGAAGATCCAAGTGAATCAGAGGTACCTAATCCACAGTTTGCACAATTTTTTTAGCTTGATCTAAGAATAGAGATCCATAGGATACCCTGCACTATGACTGAAGAACCTAGAATGTATGTCCCAGGTTATGTTGGACATTGCTAGGATTAAATGAATTGAACAGGAAAGTGTGGAAGAGGCAAGCACTTCTCATCATTGATAAGTGACTTGAACACAAAGGTTTGTAAACAAAGACTGCCACACACAATTCTCCCAAATAAATGAGAGTTACAGAGGCTGAAGAAGCAATGAATGTACTCTAGAAAAGCTGTCTTGTGTCTTCCATCCCTGGCATACTTGGCCGTGTACCCTGAGTGCGTTGTGTATCCAAGCATCTTCATGCTATTGAGTGTAACTTCAAGATCCAATACTTCATAGTGAAGAAGGCACTATGAGAACATAGGAAGTTCATAGAGGACCAAGGCAAGGCCATGAAAGACAAAGATGAACTACATCCCCGATCACTAATATTATTCCAAACATCAGACTGCATTTTCTAACTAAAATGGAATATTACTAACAAAATTGCATTCTACATCCAGAATAACCCTAGGAAGACATGATCCCGAGCAGATATCTGACATGCTCCTCCTCTACCAGGCCCATTGCAAGGAAAAGGAAAACCAAGATTCAATTTATTGGGTATTAAACAAGAACTACAAGCAAATAAAACACCTTTAGGTAATATTAATATAGTCACATGGATAGTAAGTGCATGAATATGGTTTACTAAAAAATCCACACTTCCTAATGGATAGGTAACAAAGCCACTTTGGCACCTACTGCTACCAAATCACCACCTCCCCATGTTAAGCTGATGCTTGTGATTGCATCAAGAGCTGCCAAACTAGGTGTTAAAGCATGAGTGTTTTGTATCCATTGAGCAAAGATAGGTTCTAATTGTATAGTGATGTTTGAAAACATATCTTTAGGATGTTCTAAAGTACTCTTAGTATCATTATGAATATATAGACCCAAACTATGGAAGTGTTGGTGTTTAAATTCGCACCTTTGGTATGCGGATTTGAAAACGGACAGCTATGCACAGATAAACTGCTCTTCAAATTAGGCGGGGAAGCTCCCTCTTGCTGATGGTGTTTGAAAGAAAGTAAACTAAAACTAAGTTGCCTATCTTTTTGATCAGCTTAGAGCACAAGGTTTTTTAAACACAAACGCCGCAGCTGAGATTTTCTGATATAAGAAGTTCAACTATGACTAACTTAAACTAAAGACGTTCCTAACCTCTCAAGTAATAGCAGAGCAAGAGAAGTTAGAAATTAACAAGGTAGATTTTCTGACAAAAATACTTCAATAATCTCTCTTTCAATGAACACCTACACACTTCACTGCAAGCTGAAATAAAGATCATAAAAGTAGAACATAGATAACGGAAATCTGAGATTTTGGACCAAGGCAAAAGAGGCTCATGATTTTATTACTCAAATCTCTGAAACAAAGCTCACTTCTAACATGCCTTGAACAAGAAATTGCAGCTAAGAGGCTTGCAAACTTATTCTTAACACAATAGAAAACAACAATCACACTAACTCCTTGTTGGCTAAAGAGGCTCAACAATTTGCTAATCACAACACAAATGAACAATACTTGAGCAACAAATAGAAGGCACAATAGGCTTAGCGTTTTGTTCTCACTAGCACGGTTAAAAAAACTAAATGAGCAAAGGCTCTTATTTATAGAGAAGCAGAGGAGTAGGGAACCCTAAAATCTCCTTGCTTTCACAATCTAGGGCTTGCTCAACAAGCAAGCTTTATTACTAAATCTAGAAAGAAAATAACATCTAAAACCCTAGAAAGCAGAAAAAGCGGGAAATGCCAACTATTACATCTTATCGTCTTTCTATCCTCAAATAATGGATAAGGATCATTCCAAGAATAGAAAGAAAGCGGGAAAGAAAGCTTCTAGAAGAAAGCTGCTTTAAAGCTCAATCACTTCCGTTAGGAAATTTGAGATTGTGTCCCGGTTTGGTGCATCTATGCCATCAACAGCAAAGCATCGCTTTTCAAGAATATCTTCAGCATCTGCAATAGATCTCAGGAAATCTTCAACCTCATTGGCCGCTTTATCGAACTTTGCTGACATCATCAAAGTGTGACTTGGCAGTCTTATGTTTTTCTTTCATTCACTTTAGTACAATCTTCTTGTTGTATTTTTCCTTGTGCATATTCCATATCTTTTCACATTCACCCTTTGAGAGAGTAACGCTTTCAGGCCACGGGGGAATGGAAAAACACTTCTCAATCATATCAGGCTTTAGACTGCAAATCAATCTACCATCTACTGACTGGATCTCCCTAGTAGCTGGGTTGTAATGCTTAATGCAAGCGATTACGAACTCAAGACTCTGAACTGATATAGGAATTGACGCTGCTGCGAGGAGTTCGGAATGTCCTAGGTTCTTGATTGAAGTGTTGCCTACTCTCTCCAAGGCATGCAAATCGAACACCGACTTGATATGATGTAAGTCTGTCTTAGCCGTTTTGATGTAATTGTGAAAGAGAGCTGATTCTATCTTGAAAACGGGAGTGTACTCCATTTCAAAAAACTCGAAGAATGACTATAAACTCGCCTAGGTTCTGACAAGTTTTGAGCGACTTCTATTTTTAGAATGCTGATTTTTGTGCTCCAACGGACAAATTTTTGAGAAATTTTTCTAAGATATGGGTTTTGCTTAGAATTTCGATGCAAGACAACCCAGATTGTCCGTTTTTGAAAATTTTGAATTTTGCTTAAAAAAGCAGCAAACCCTAATTTCTTCAATTTTTCCCGAAAAAAGCTAGCACCTGGGTTTTGTTCAGAACAAGATCAGAAATGGACCCAGTTGATTAGATTTGCAAAACCCTGACGTTTGATCGAAAAAGCAGCTAACCCTAGGTTTTGAAATTTTCTTGAAAAAAGCTGCGATATGGGTTTTCTTCAGAAGACTGATTAGAAAGGACCCAGATGGTTGAAATTTGAATGCACTGAGGTTTTCACTGACATGCAAAATAAAAGCACTTGCTGCAACTTGATGAAGTTCTTGAAAAATTCTTCAGAAGATTGAGGCAAAAAGACCGAGATGACTGAAAAATGGAAAGCCATAGCCTTCAGCTTGAAAAATTTGATCTTCTGGAACAAAAAGCTTGAAAAAGCAAGGGTTTATGCTTGCTGGTCTGAAAAATTCTGATGTAAAACCAGCAACTATGGATTCTTGAATCACAAAAATTCTTCAAACTTGCTGCTCCAACTTTCTCCTCTGGATGCTACCTGCAAAAATAATGAAAAATACATGAAAGAATGGTGTTAAATAGACTTAGGGTTTGATTTAGGTTTCGCTTTCTTTTTGCTTTTATTTTCAAAACCCTAAATCTTAGTCTCTTTGAATTTGGACACCATCCTTCTCCTCTTGCAATTTTTGAAAATTTGAAAATCTTGAAAAATATTCTAAGGCATGAACATTTGGGTGCCTTTCTTCAACTAGGGCGCCCACTTCCTTCAGTGTTAGTCAAAATTTTGATATTTTCAAATTTCTTTCATTTTGACATGCTACTTCGCCTCTGATTTCCTGTTGACAGATTGACCCGACAGGCGAGATGAATGATTCACAACGGAGCTCGACTGATTCTGAGAAAGAAGTTTTGGAGGCACCTCCAGCAAAAGACTTCATTTTGACCTCCGAATTCATGGGAGCCTTTTCCTTCCAGGGGTGCCCATTTCTTCCAAAGATAGCCATTTTCATGATTTCCAAGTTCTTCCTTCTCCCTTTGATCTTCTGATGAATCTTCGATTCCGGGAGCTGTGTAGATTCGACTGACTGTCTGAATATTTCGTTGGATAGCCAGACTGATTTTGGTGAGGCATTCCACGATGCTACTTCTGCAAAATCCACCATTATGAGCTTCAAAAGTTTGGGCGCCCTTCCTCAATAGGGGCGCCCACTTCTTCCAGACTTAGAAAATTTTCAATTTTATTCATGTCTTTCACTCCTACAGGTGATCTTGTTGAATCTGGAGTTTCGGGCATCAGTTTGATGAATGGTCGGGCTCGTTACGAAGCTGAGAAGATTTCAGGAGGGGTCTTCTGGAAACACTTCTGCCAAAAAGTGGATTTCAGGTCCTCAAAAGCTTGGGTGCCCCTGGCAAGCTGGGGCGCCTAGTTTCACCAAAGTTAGTTTATTTTTCACATTTTTCACCTTTGCTTTCAGATTTCCCCTTTCAACTCTCATCGGACCCTCTGTTCAACTCTTTGAATCTGATGACTGCGAGCTCCGTTTGTCGTGCTAGATAGCTCACTGGAAAACCTGTTGCATTCTGAAGACATCTCGTTATAACTTTGACTGCAAATTTATCTGTTTGAGTCCTTGATAAGTTGGGCGCCTTTCTTCAACTAGGGCGCCCAGTTTCTCCAGACAACCATTTTTTGTATTTTTTAAATCCTTCATTCTGTTGACTTCAGTTTGGATACCCTTGTTTGACGCTGAATTCCGGATGACTGAATGATCAGATAACCGCACCATTGGATTTGCTGCGAAATTGACAGAGAACTGAACAAATTTGACTGGAGGCTTGAAACCCTAATTTTATCATATGATGTCCCAAAAAGGTGGGTGCCTTTCTTTAGCAAGGGCGCCCAAACTTAGCTGTGTTAGAAAATTTTCATGATTTTCCAATTTTCCTTCTTGTTCTTCGTGCATGTTCATCATTTCACCTTCTGTCGAATGTTTAAGTACTGAAACTGGCGCCTGGCACTCGAATAACTTCCATTGATGACCTTGGAGCTCCATATATGCTTCTGAAAAGCAAAATAGACCCAGTAGGGCAAAACTGACTATTTTGAGATTCTGACTGCACCAGCCTGATATAGACGTATTTTGAGCCAATCAAAATTAGTTTAGACCCTGTCGGACCAACTTTCTATTTTTAGAAAATTTTGCCGGTATCCATTTCGAAAGAAACCAAGAAAAACCCAGAAAACGTTACTATTTCGAGAAAATTTCTAAAAATAGCAGTTTTCCTAAATTTTAGGGATGAAAAATTGAGATCTGGGTTTTGTAGGTTAAGCTGTTCTTAGCAGACCTAGATCGTCAGAAATTGAAAATTTTGTGTTTTAACCCCTCATGCAAGATTTGCACACCCAAATTTTGACCTTTTCGACTGATTTAACAAGACTTTTACTCATTTCTTTAAAATGTCTAAGTGTAACAAAAATTTTAATTTTGGGGTACAACAGGAAGCATAAGAAAATACACGCCCAGTTGAGGTGTGATACAATTGCATCACGAAATCTCAAAACATGATCTAAAAACTTGTTGTATTGAGTAGTCAGATCATAGTCTCTTACTATAAAAATAGATGCATATGCAGCAGCACCAACTATGAGAAATCCACCAATCCACACTTGGTCTGTGAGTTGTGTACCATAGTCAGTAGCTAGATATGGCTATGGAGGCATAGAATACATATGGTGAGATAAAACAATTGTTAAAGATCCTAATATAGCTAGGTTAAGAGTTAATTGAGCATTGCATGAAATAGTTAAGATTTCATAAAGACCTCTATGCCCCTCCCTTGTAAATGGACCTTTAAGAGCTTCCAAGATTTCCTTTTGAGTGGTGCAGAAGAAAGGCTTGAATAGAACTATTTCCTAGTGAAAGGTACACCAAGGGGTCTCAAATAGACTATGCAATTGGCATTAGGACATGATCTGTGCTTGAAGAATATATATCTGATAGTTATGGATTTTAATCTTGGCTAAAGGACTATGGATGCACTTCCAAGCCTTGCATATCTCTATCCAAATGTCGTACCCCATGATGCCCTGGAGCTTGGGACTCTATGTCGGATGGATTTGGAAGCAAAGGGAAGCTGTGTCTGCTACAAGCTCTTGAACTAGCTATCAAAATCAAAGAAATGTTGCAGACTTGGATGTCGACTCCACTCTAGCTGGCTCTGTTCATGTATCTTCCACCTAGATTCCTGTTGCCTCTACCATTGGATGCAGGGTGTATTTTCCCAAGATGGAGATCCAGATTCTACAGTTGATTATGCAAAAGGTGATTCACTAGATTCTATAGATGTAGCAGTTGGAGTAGCCGGAAAGGCAAGGGAAAAAGCAACAGAAGCTTCTCCACCACCTGTAGTATACAAGGCAGAGGAATGATGCATATAGACCAGCACTATCTGGTTTAGTAGGGTTATAAAAAGTAGTGTCAAAGTCTCTAAGACCACTCAACCAATGCCAAGAAGAAAGCATGTTTCCTAAATTTCAGGAGAAGCTTGTAGCTATGCAAGCTCTGTTATTGGAGAATGAGATTGGCTTGCAATTGCCAACAAAGAGCTTACAAGAAAAATGTTGGAAGCTATATGGATGGTGAAGTACAATTGCCAACAAGAATTAAAAATTGACTGTCAATTGGAGAATCAAAAGGAGGGGTTACAAGCACATATGGTCGAGGTGAAGTAGTTCAAGATTGGTAGTGCGTGTTCTTCAAGGTCCACATCAACTGGCACATCAGCAAGAAAACAAGGCATATATGCAATTTGAAATATGCCCCTTAATTTTTTCCTTTGAATTCTCGATGTTTCCACAACACAAACCAGCACTACACCAAATGTTAGCGTTAGATCCCAAAAGATATCCAACTTGAAATTAACCTTCACCAAGAAAGTTCACCAAGATCCTATTAAAGGCAAGGTGACAGCTTATGGTGATGGGATTGTTAGCAATTATTTGAACTTGAAATACTAAGCTGGAAGTAAATGATAAAACTCAACGTCAAGAATGTGCACACAAGATCTTTTTGAAGGCGAGGTGCTAACATGGTGGAGTACTTATTACAAAACTGAAAGAACTTAGGTGGTGAACCAGCCATGAAGATTTCTGCTCAACCACTTAAACAGTGAGGGGAATACTACAAACAATTCAACTAATTCATCTGCCGCCGCGGGCATCCACTCATGAGTGGGAATTCATCACTTTTTCAGTGGGTACAATGAGAGAATTAGCAAGTTCTTTTTCCCACACTGGCAGTAAACCATCCAGGGGTTACAATGTGACAATTAAACACAAAGTAAATGCAATAATGAAATGACTGGAACAGTACTACTGTTTATAGTCTTACAATGAGCTTATTGCAATGAATTTACAATAGAAATCTGCTCCAAACTTCTGCAAGAACTATACTATACTTTCGATCACAAATGTGAGTTGAAAGACCAAAGAAGGTATGATATTAAGACCAACAAACTGAGATAATCAGACCAGCAACATAAAACAATGCTTCAATTCCCCTGAATTGTTCATATCATCATCCAAAATGCTTCTATTCCCTCCAAAATGAATGCACATGAAACTAGAAGCATAGATGTCCAAGAATTATAACATAACATGGAATGAGTCAAGTCTGATATGAAATGCCATCAACTAAAATACAGACCAGCAAACTGTACATCAATGAAATACTCATAACTCTTTCAAATTACCTCCGAATGAGCTAAAATGAAGTGCAATGGATCTCAAGAAGGATGGCACCCAACTTGCAAAGATTAAACAGCATCAAATTCCCTTCAATTATTTGGCACAAACTTCAATGCTCTCTTGAATGGTACGGCCTGGCTGGGAGGGGCGATTTTGCATTATAAAATCAAATACTTTGAATTAAATTCTGCTCTTCTGTGGGAAGGGGCGCCCATGTACTAGGATTCAATTTCCTCAATACCCAGAAGCTCATAAAAATCATACAAAAAGCTGTTAGTGAAAACCTCCTTCAGCCATGATATGACCAACAAACACAATTCTAAGAATTATTATCAAAAACTACAAAATCTTCAACTTTGAAACTCAATGTGCACTTCTGGATGAAGCACACTCACAATCATCCATCTAGGGAACCATAGTTTCAGGCCCAAATAATGGAGTAGAAAAGCTAAGCTTCCCCTTAGCCGGGTTTTGAAATCAATTCAGCAGCATTTCAATACAATTTTCCAAAGATGATAAATGAATGAGCAATGGCCTGCTTTTATAGAATTGAAGATGACTGTTGGCTCTTCAGCTTCCATCTTTTTTCCCTCCAAAAGAAATGCCCATTTCACTTTTGAAATATTTTAATTTTTAAAATATTAAATTCACCTTTCTAGGCATCCAAGATTTGAGGAGAAATATTTACTTTAGAAATATTTAAATAATTTCTCAATGAGGGGTCCACCCTCAAAGGCCACCTTTTAAAACAACTTAAAGTCATTAATACTAGGCCAAGGTGGCCAATAAGAAATTAAAACATTAATGACTTAGAATAAATCATTTTACCCAAAATGAGCCTCAAAATGCTGAAAGCCATATGCTCCAAACTGCACCGCCCGAAATAGAAACTGATTTGACTGTTGATGCTACTGCCCAATATGGCACTGCCAAAAATAGAACTTACTAAAAATAGTAAATTCTGAGAAGATGCCCAATGCCTTTGCAAAACATACCACTGCGAAGCTCTCTGAAAACCCAAAATCTCCACTAGACATGCATCAAAAACTCTAACATGCAAGCCATAAAAAATGCTTTAGAGCCCCTATAAAATAGGAAACCCTAATTTAACCTCTGATGAGCCTATGGGCTTCTGGAAATTGGCTATCAGTCACCGAAGGGCAAATAGCTAAAATGGGGACATTACACAATTGCCAACAAAGAGCTTACAAGAAAAATGATGGAAGCTGTATGGATGAAGTACAACTGCCAACAAGAAAATTGACTGTCAATTGGAGAATCAAAAAGAGGGGTTACAAGCATATAGGGTTGACGTGAAGTAGTTCAAGATTAGTAGTGTGTGTTCTTCAAGGTCCACATCAACTGGCACATTAGCAAGAAATCAAGGCATATATTGCATGCTGTAATATGGGGCGCCTTGTATATAGAGCATGAGTACTTTATGAATGGTATTTTAATGCATCAAAATGGAGCGTTTAATTGCTGTGCTATTCAAAGATAAGAAGATGCCTTTTATTTTGAAGTTGTTGAGTATTACAAAAAGGCATGCACAGCAAATGAAAGGGCATGAAAACATAAAGAAAGGCATTTAATAAGTATTTCAACATGTTGCGCCATAGTATGAGGTAGAAAGCAAATAGAAGTCAATTAGTTAAAAAGTACACACAGCAGAAGTAAAATGTATGACTTTTTCAAAGGCCACGAGTTGTAGATTCTGGGAGAGTTTGTTTTCCTGTGGCAAGAAACTGAAAGCCAAGGTGGGAATTGTTAACCTGTAGGTAACCATTGCTCTATTTGACTTAATAAAAGAGATATTGCTAGCAATTAAAGAAGGCGACTCAGCCTTGGCAAAGAGGTTGAAAATGCAGGGACTGTATATGTGTTTGCATATTTGTGTAAGAATGATTATGTGCTTGATTAAGGGCAGATTGAACCTTAGGAGGATACATCATCGATCAAAAAGAAGAGACATACAGATCAAAAAGAGAAGAGAATTAGACCCATGTATCACAACAGATTACTATTATTGGATATATATACATAAACAAGAGTATATCAGATCTATCCCATATTCAAGTGTATTTCTGCCATTTATTATCTTATATATGTATGTATATTGCCATGCATAATAGAGGAATATTTAATGTGTGATTTCTATACAAGGTGTGTTTGATTGTTTGGAACCCACCTTGTCGGAAGGGCCTTGGGTGTAAGCAAAAGGGGTTAATGAGGCTAGTAGGTAGCCAACCAAAGGGCCCTACATAGAGAGCCAAGTTACCCACTTATGGCCCCCGTCCAACTCCTCAAGGTGGCAAGTGTCTTCCGAGAGTCGAGGCCTTGATGGGGAAAGTAGGTACAAGTCGCCAAGGGGGAGGGCTGTGGTATACACCCTCTTAAGCTTGGCATATGGCTTTAGGCAGACCCATCATGCCCCTTCTCCCAAATTCCTAATATGTGGCATTATTGATAATCTATGAATGTGATGCAATTATCTAACCCTAACAAGCATACATACATATTTGTGAATGTTGTTCATGTGGTGAATGCAGGATTCAATTCAAGATTACATCATTAAAGAGATTTATTTAATAAGGTGAAAAGCCTAACGCTAATTAGTTGCAATTTGTGGTCATAGACAAATTCTAGGGCAAATCAGGATAGGGGACATTACATTTGATGTCATGGATTTCATATTCCACGAGTTTTGTATACATTTGAGTCTTTGACTATATATCTAAGTGTGCTATTTACTTCAAGGACTATTTAAACTTTACTTATTCCTTAGGCTTCTACAATTATACATCTTTTTATAACTAATTTTTCAAGTACTATATGTATTTCAGCAATGCTCCCCTGCCACCCCCAAACTTAGGCCCCCTGTCCCCCTGTCCCTGCGTCAAGAAACTCCATGGAACTATGAAATATATTGATCATTATTTAAGAGCAAAGAGAACTACAGGAGAATTAGAAGATTTCACGGGATTGCAACCCCCATATGATATTGCCAGGCAAGGTTTTGATGAATTAATTGCTGCATATGTCGGGGTGCAAAAATCAGGGTTTGATGATCTTATCAGAATGTGAATTGATTGATAGAAGTCTTTTATTTAAGGGCTGCATTGGAGTTATTCATTACTAATCATTCCTATGAGTTGGGCAATTATATGAATGACCTTATATCTGATCCAAGTGTGGGATCTAAAATACATTAATTTTTGAGTGTATTGCCAGTTTCAGAGGTGGCGTGAGAGTTCAGTTTGTTGTTGCTACACATACCCTTCCTAGCATGGCTAGCTGGTAACTGTTGAAGGGACGTGAGGCACAAAGTCTGAGCCGTGAGCATATATCAAAACTGTTGTGCACATTTTGGCTTGCGTGGAAGCTAAACAGGGATGTTAAACTGCTATTGTGGGAGTCTTGAATAGGGTCGGGCAAGATTGCAGACCTGGGCATGATCTTTGGTGCAATTGGCAGCTTCAATCAATCGTTATTTTCCATTCTCAAAAGTGTCTCGCTGCGAGGCACTTCCTCATTCCTGGAAGGGTCAACATTTTGGAGCAACCTCTTTTATCTTGGTACTTATTTCTGATTAATACCTCTGCTATGTATACAAATCTCTAAGTTGTATCTGCCGATATAATGTAACTATTTAGAAATATAGTTTGCTAGGGTTTGGTATTGGGTTTGAAGTGTATTGAATGAGTTACATCCTATGCAAATGTAATGTATGAGCCTTATATAGAAACATGTCATGTTGATGAGATAAATGTATTGAATCTATTGTGGTGTTTTCCATTTCATTGCCATTGGAGAGTTTCAGTTCAGTTAATGTGTTATCTATTTGACAAAATTACCAAATGTGTCAAATTGCTATAAACATTTAAATTTATCGAGCTAAACCGCAGAGTCCAAACTCCATTAGGGGTGGGACATTACAGTGGTATCAGAGCTCAGATTTTCTTACTAGCTTGAGGGGTTATCAAAAAGGGAATTTTCAGATTGCTTGTTGAGGTCTAGCACTCATTAATCAGTTTCAATTATTAGAAGCTAGAGTCAAAGATGACTACAGATAAATCTATGTTTGAGCTGATGCAGGAAATGTACATGCTAATGAAGGACCCTAACATGTAAAAGGCATATTTAAGGATGGTTGCAAAACCTAAACATTTGGACAAGGAAGATGAATTGCTTCAACTGACTTGCAAACCTATAGGTGATCGTGGGGAAAATAAAAATCAGTCAACATGCATGGAGGTTGACAAATTACAAAATCAGTCACCAATTGCAGCCACATCCGAGGAAAAATCTTCATTTCAAGGTGCAAAATTCAATCATGGGAAAGATGTTGCAGCAGGAAACAAGATCAGTTTTCAGTATAATACACTCCATGGTTCAATGCCTATTGATGGGCATAGTGTGAGCAGGTGTGATGGAACCTTCAAATCAGATAAGGATGACGGTTCTACATCTAATCTCAATGATGAGGTTACATGTGGTGTTTGGTTTGAGCCTCAAGCCAAGCCTATGGAGGGGAGTGACTCTCATGATGCCAATGTTGGGGAGTTAGAAAACGATTCATTCGCGGAGGCATCTAATCATGAGGAGGCCATGGATCACACCATTCCTGAATAGAGCGATCAACATTTCAACACTTGGGATCTGGGAATGATGATTTCTACCTATGACGTGGATCTTGTTTGGGATGGATCTACTATTGACCATATTGTTGTCCTAACTTCTACACAGTTGTGCATGAGGGATGGTGTTGTTGACACTATTGGTGTTGAAACCAACCCTAAAAACAAAACTGATTTAGAGTTGCATGGTGCTAATCCTAAATCAGAAAACTTGCATAAGGAGGATGGTTCTCAGTAGTCCAATCAATTGGCAGGACAACTGAAGGTGAGTGAAGACCAAATTAGTGCAGCCATCAGACATTTTGATGACACCCTCATGATGATGGCCAAATGTTGTTGGTCTTCAGGAGAACATATAGACCCTTATGGAGAATTTTCCCTTCCAAATTCACAAGCGCTTAGAGAAGCGATAGTAGAGATGAAGACCAATTACATATAGCTCCTCTCAGATAGAGACTCATGCTTGGTGAGATCTACTATGATGCACTTAAGGGGAGAGAAAGGGAAGTGATAAGCTTACTGATGAGCTTATTGTCATTGAGGATTCCTTGAAGAGCACTCAAAAGGCCCTTCAAGAATCAGAGATTCAGATTGACGAACTCTATGAGGAATTGAGCTTGGTTCAATCTTCTTCATCCATAGCAAATATCCAGTCTTCTACGGCTATCACGACACCTGTGGATGGTAGTAGTACTCATGGTTTGAGGGGAAAACCCCTAATGGTGGTTGAGCATGAGGAGGTTCCAGGTTTGCATGGGCCTGACGACAAGAATGATTTTTCCATTCCTGAGTTTTCACACAACTTGCACCATAGTGATCATGAGTCACCTTTGGGGAAGAGCCAATTGAGGGCTCAAGATACAAATTTGACAGAAGTAGAGATGCATACAACGCACGAACTAGCTAGTAGTGAGGTGCATGTATCCATCTGTGATAGGAGCACCAGTCTCTACATTGGCGAGGTAGAGATTGACATTAATGAGTCTTTTGCTGAGGAGGTAGAGACTTGTGTGACTAGCGTGTCAAATCATCACGCTGTTTCGTCTTATTTACATGAGGATTGCAGGGTGTCTTCTAATGGGAGCATGTCACTTACATCTACTAGCAATTCAGGTGGTGCACTAGTTGAGGCTGATGATAGACATGAGTCTAGTGAGTCATAGGGACTCAAGGGGCAGCTGAAGGTTACCGAGGATAAGATCGTCCAAACCTTAACTCGTTTCAACAACACACACAAGTTTTTAGAGTACCTCCTATGGCCAACACAATTGGAGGAAAGGAAAACAGGGGTAGTAGTGGGCACTTCTATATCTAGTTTGCGAACTATCAAGCATGCCCTAGAGTGGATTAAATTAGAATACCTCCAATTGCTTTCAAATAGGGACTTTTCTATTAGGTTTGCAGAGAGGACTTGCAAAGTAACTACCTAATCTGCACTTCAGGATCGAAGATGTGAGCCGCCTCCTGATTCAGGTGATGAATAAAGTGAGGAAGGGGTTTCATCTTGACCTTTGGCACTGTACAAGGGTTTTCGTCCTCGATGAGAAACAATGTTTGCAATAGCGAAATCTTCACAAAGGTGCCCTCCAAAAAGACTTAGATCTGGTTTTATACCAAACTGGGCGCCCAAAGTAGTTTCAATTTGGTGCATAAATTCAAATTCAAAGTGGGCACCCGAAGTAACTTTATTTTATTTATTATTTAATTTCAAGTTGGCACCAAGATTCAAATCCAAAGTGAGCGCCCCAAATAACTTTATTTCATTTATTATTTATTTTATTTTATTTTTATATTTATTATTTTATTATTTACATTTAAAGGTGGTGTTTAAAAACACCCTTATTAAAACTATTGGTGGTCAACCTAATTTAGGGGGGACATAACATTGCATAAAGATAAAGACCAGGAAATTCAACAGATGAAGGAGCATTATGACTCAACATGATGGGACTGCTACATGACAATAAATAGTGTAAAAAAAAACTCAAGAACCTTTAATGACCAATGAGGGACATAAACTCCTCCATCTCTAAGGTAATTCCATTTTTGTCATTTTCCAAGTTTTGTATGCACATTTTGTAATGTCCCAAACTGAAATTTTCTGATTTTTGAAAAGTTTCACAATGAAAGAGCTTAAACCTTAACAAGTTTTGATCACCAAGAACCCAATGTGGACAAGGTGAGAGCATACAATGAAAGGATTGAATAATACAAATTATTAGACTTGTTGGTGGCAAGCCGCACAACTCAATATTGCAAACATAAATTTGAAATTGTTACAATATTGGTTCCGGTAGCAAACCTTCTAGAACAAAACAAGACCTATACTAAGCTGGCAGAGAACCGCATAGTTTTACAAAATAAAACGGTACATCTTAATATTGGATTCCACACACTATATTTCTAAATATATAGTTGTTGTAAATCACCAATATAAATGATTCAAATATAATCTCAATGACCAAGCCTCGAAGTAGGCAAATACCAATGTTACAAGACTCAGACTCACCTTGAACTCGGCAAGCTTATTTTTGACCTAAACTCAGACTCGATGTAGACTTGACAAAGACATGGCATAGACTCAACAAATTTTTTAAGATTTAAAACTTGTTTCATACACCTTGTAATGTCCCCTTTTTAGCTCATTCTAGTTTCTTGATGGTTTAGCCTATTAGCTGACCCTCATAGGCTAGTGTGGATGGTTAGAGGGTCCTGTTGGGCAGTTACCTAAGTATTTTCTTCTCCAGAGCTCAATTTCGTTCAGGTTTGGCCTTTGTTCGGTGCTTCAGGGCTCAGTTGTACACACTTACTGTTTATAGTAAGTCACCTGGTCATGGGAGTTCAGTATGGCTATTTATAGTAAGGCACATGGACGCATTGGGGAAGCAGTGTTGATCCCAGTTTTCAGTTGGCCTGACGAAATAAGGATTAATGTGCAAGTTATATCATTTAATTATTATTAAAGGTGACTTCAAAAATAATTAATCATTAAAAGCATATTATAAAGTTATATATTAACTTTATGTCTAAAGGGGGCCATTTAATGACTTAAAGTACATTAAATGATTAATTAAATGGGCACCCATTCCGAGGAAATATTTTATAAAGTTTAAATGCACATTTATATTTTAATTGATTGAAAAGAAGCTTCTAGAGGGTCGACTTCTTCTTCTTGAGAGATTATAAAAGGGATCGACCAAGGCTATTGTTATTCATTCAGGATTTTGATATTTGGTTTTGAAGAGTTTTACTATGGAGAAGAAGAAACCTAGGGTTTTAGCCTTTTCTGCCATTATCAGCTTTGGAGAGCGTAGTTGCTTCGAAGTTTGTGCATTCTGAGGTTGTGAAAGATCTTCCGAAGGTGCCTGTGAGATTGGCTTCATCCAGAAGTCAACTTTGTGCTTCATTGAAGGATTAATCAAGGGTTTTCAAGAATATCCATTGTAAAGTTTTGTGAAGTTTTTTGTGAAGTTTACATTGCAGATTAGTAAATCATTGAAGACTTGAGACTCCTTTTGGTACATCGAGTTTATTGGAGAAGGCCCTTTACTGCTGGCGTATCAACTTAATTTAAGTGTCATTGATAGGGCAAACTCTTGAAGACTAACTGCAGCTTAGAAGTCCATCGATTTTAATAATCAAAGGGATGAATTACTGTTTCAGATTGAGGGTGATTTTATGAAGTTTGCTGGTGCGATTTATGGATAGAAGGCATTTAAAAATCTGAAGTTGATTGGGAAATGATCACTGGTCACAAAGGAGGTGGGGCACTGCCATCTCAGGTCCAGCAAGGACGATTCTTAGGAGTTTCAATCCTTGCTTGCACTTCAACATATTTTCCCAGCCAAGATGTCCCAGATTCTTAACTATCAGATTTGCTGTCATTTTAAAGGTTGCATGATATAATTAAAATTGTCTTCTCTCAAAGAGGCAATTGGGCAAATCAATTGCATACATATTGTAATCAGATTTCAGTGCATTAGAAAGGTTGCATTGTAGTAGTCGCTGCCATAAAGGGGCTGTAGTTGCATGATCATTTGATATATGACATTGTAGTTATGAGCAGATTGTAATGAGTTTATGTCTCAAATAAAGGAGTTACAAGGTTGCACCAGCAAGTGTTTGTTAAAATGCTTTTGCTGTAGCTACTCTTTTCAGTTCATAAGTTTTCTGGACAAATGTTTATTTAGCTGAAGGTGCATGTTTCATTGGAAGGTTACATTTAGTTACTGCATTGCATTTCAGTATTTTAGATTACTTCCTTCAAGTCATTATCAGTATTTGCAAACATCCAAACCAAACCAAAAACACAAAATTCAGAAAAACTATCATCAGAAAGTGTGGAATTTCAGTTTGGGGAGAATAAGGGTTCTTGCACACCTTCTAAATTTCTAATAAATAAGCTTTAAAGCCACAATAAACTAATCAATAGAAGCTACTTTGATCACATACACAAGTATACATCAATCACATGAGTATAAAAGCGGATTTTACTTGAAGGACACAAAATTGTTAGATATATAAATTAAAAATATTGGCAAATGTATTCAAAACTCACGTATTATGAAATCCATGACATCAAACCAAATATCAAAAACTAAAACTATAAGTTTATGGCTTAGAGGAACCCACATCTCTCATCCCAACATCATGGAAAGTCTTGTCCTTGGCATCTAAGATAGGTCCTAGATGATAATGCAACCATGATATCTGCTTGTCTTAGTGACACCAACATCCAAGGGGTCTCCTTGTGCTCTATCCTCCTCTTCCATGGCTACCACCTAAACCTCTCGATCCATCTGATCAACCCATGCAAGGTCCTAATCACTGAAGACAGGATCCTCAATTTCAATGATCCAATATGACTATCAATCAACCTCCTCTAGAGTGATGGGAGACAAATCAATGCCTAAATTTTTTTTCTGACAAAGGTGAAGGTTGTAATGAACATACACAAGATCATCCAACCTTTGCACTAACAACCTATTTCCCTTCTTGGAGTGTATATGCTCAAACATACTCCAATTGCTCTCACATCTTGAGGCACTTCATAGTTGGCTCAAGACACAAATTGCAATCCTATAAAAAATTGACACCTTAGCACCAAACCTCTCCCACCATGTATCTAGATTCTAAAATGATAAGAAAAAGAGTCAATCCCATTGTCTAAGTTTGAGTTTCAATATTAACATAAAAAAAGGGAAAAAAATTAATTTTTAATCTTAAACTATGCTCTTAATAGATTTTTACCTAGCTGCAATGTCATCTAAGTTGCCTTGCACTAACAACCCATTTCCCTTCTTGGAGTGTACGTGCTCAAACATACTCCAACTGCACTCACATCTTGAGGCACTGCATAGTTGGTTCAAGACACAAATTGCAATCCTATAAAAATTTGACACCTTAGCACCAAACCTTTCCCACCATGTATCTAGATTCTAAAATGATAAGAAAAAAAAAGTCAATCTCGTTGTCTAAATTTGAGTTTCAATATTAACGTAAAAAAAGGGGGAAAAATTTAATTTTTAATCTTAAATTATGCTCTTAATAGATTTTTACCTAGCTGCAATGTCATCTATGTTGCCTTGCATATCTCTCATGCAAAGAAACCACCTTGTGTAAGCATAAAGGTCTCAATCTTAATGATTATCTACACTCCAACCAAAGGATCAATTTTCCATCCACTCTATTGTTGTGTAGAGCCCACTCAGAACCTCCTCATCAGCCTTGAAATCTAGGCAAAATTGGATGTCAAATTGAGGAGCACAACTGCAATCCCCATGTGGAAGAGCATTCAAAACTAGGAGGGTTTTCATCCTTGAAGCTTTTAGAATTTTAGAGAGTTTTTATCATTGGGAAGAAAAGAACATGCATTCATTCTTGGAAAATGAAATAGCTTCAAAAATCATGTAGAGAATTTTTAGAAAACACTCTTCATATTTATAACTTTATTTTGAGGAAATAAAATAATTTTTATTTCTTTTTGGGGTAATTTTCCTTGAAGTTATAAAATTATGAAAGTGTCCTTTTCATACCAAGAGCATAGCGACACTTAAATTAATCACATATAACACCGTTTTAAATAACTAAATAAGTTGTCTTTTAATTTTTTCTTTTCAACAACTTAAATATTTAATTATTTAATAAAGTTTCCTTTTTTACCATCTCGTTAGCCTATGGGAAAATTACAGAATTAGGCTAAGGGTCATCTACGAACATACGCTCAAGAAGGTGGCATGACACCTATCATAGGTGACACTTTGCACATGAAATTCACTAGAGTTAAGGAATCCAATGACCTATGTTGTTTATCTCAAGGCAAGGAGAGCCACTTTTCTTGGCTTGACTAGGAATGGAATAATGGGTTCAGTAGAAGAACAAAAGAAGCCTTGTGAGTTCTACCTTTAACTAGAACTCAAAGAAAGCCAAAACACTTCAAGAGGGTTAATGGTGCCTTCTTACTCTTTTTAATGAAGTGGATGGAAAGCGATTTGAAAAAGTGCTCCTTGGAAGCCACAATTGGCACCCCGAGAGCACTAATTGGTTCATCCAATTCCCAAGCTTCATATACATTAAGGTAGGATGCTTCACAAGTGCTCCTTTTCGACTACCCAAATATGTGAGTGACAAAGTAGCAATACTTGAATTTACAAGGCAACTATGTGAAGTGCACAAGATCCTATTTGACAAGCACAAGATAGGTATGCAATTTCCTCTCATCATTGATGCATACACTTTCTCTTTCCTACTTCATGCAAAGAGCTTAGAGGATGAACTGTTTAAACTGAATTTATATATTCATGACAAGAAGTGTTCATTTGACCCCAAAGGGAACATGGAAAAATATGCAAGGCCTCCTATAAACACAAGTTCAAATATGTGAGTTATAATTCTTCGTATATTAATAATTGACATAATACACATTAATTATTAATCTTTGCATAATTAAACATTCAATTAATAAAGAGAATAGTGCTTATCTTACTAATATCTTATGCAATACATTTACTTATTAATGGTGGATTTTCTACCAATTGCATATTATCTATAACCACATATTATCTATATTTATCTCATAAAGGCACACACATTAATGTGTTCTTAAATTACCAAGTTTAATAATTAATTAATTGTAACAACGATAAATTCTAGATGCAATGTATAATTTAGAATAATTAAATATAATACTATTTAATAAATAAAACATTTTGGTCTAATCTTCATCTTTGTCTTAAAGCTTAATAGAACAAAAATTCTATAATTCTTGGTATATTAATGATTTACATAATACACATTAATTATCAATCTCTGCATAATTAAACATTCAATTAATAAAAGAGAATGGTGCTTATCTCATTGATATTTTATGCAATGTATTTATGTATTAATGGTGCATTTTCTACCAATTGCATATTATCTATATTTATCTCATAAAGGTATACACATTAATGTGTTTTTAAATTACCAAGGTTAATAATTAATTAATTGTAACAACAATAAAATTCTAGATGCAATGTATAATTTAGAATAATTAAATATATATTATTTAATAAATAAAATTAATCAAATTGATGGTTCTACATTCTTAAGTTTATACATTCTTAATTATTAAACACATATATTTGTTTAACATTTTCTTATTCATATATGTTTAGGTCATTTTTCTTTCCCTTAAATTCTTAAACTTTTGTCCTTTTCATTTTTATAAAATACTTGAGTTTCTTTATATTTATTTCTTTTCCCTTTCTTAAGGAATTGGGTATTATTGAATTTTTAGGTGGTCTCCTCATGGTGTGTTCCTTCTTCCCCCTGCCCCTCCCTCTTGCCACCCTCTCACCTCTCTGTTTGAGCAAACTGGGTCTGCAACTAACCATTTTACATCTCCTTGAGCTCTCTATCTTGATGATGGATCACGTAGTTGATCCGAAACATTGATACAAAAAACTGCACACAATCAAATCCAGAAACAACAAATGATAGTAATATGGACTATGGAAATCTAATAGTCTTCTAAATGTCAATTTTAAGGTGAAAGGGAATGATTAAATCTATGCCTTATGTTATAATGTGTAAGGTTTAATTTTCCATAAATGACTTTGATATGTACGAGAATATTTATTTTATTTCTCATAACTACCCAACAATTATTGAGCACAAGGAAAACATCATGGGAAGAACTTGGACCATTCAGGATCACTTTGCCTCACAAATTGCAGGTTTGTTGCAAGCCTGAAAACAAGTCCCATATGGCATCAAAATTTAAACATGTTTGCATGTAATGTCCTCTTCTAGTTGACATTGACATATCGGCAGGATTAGCCTATTAATGGCTCTCGTAGGCTAATGAGGCATGGTGAGAGAGTTATCTGGCAGTCATTTGGTGATTACTTGGCTCAGTATTTGATTGTAGTAAGGTTTTCCATTATATATCATTATTATTTCTATTTATGGAAACCTTATATAATAATTTGATGTTGAGATGCACTTTATTAATTATATTATATTTTCATATTTTATAAAGTGCAAATAATTCAAAATATATTGGAATCTTCTAGAAGTCAAAAAATAATATTATTTTATTGAGGCCGACCTCTAGAGGAAATGCATAAATAGACATTGAGGTCTCATTCTTGGGCATCCAGATTTGATGTTGATGATTGGTGATTTCTTCTTGAGCATTTGTGGAGCCAAGTGGTCTGCAGATAATCAATTTATCTTTGGGAACGAAAACTCCCATTGATTGCATAACTGAGGGAGTGAAATATCTCTTGAAGGGTTGCAGATTGGAGGTGATATTTCAATCATTTCATTGAGCAAAATTTGTGGCCAAGGGCCAATTTTGAAGACTACAATTATAGGAGATGATTTGCATTGAAGAGTAGTATTTGTGGCATCGATTATTTGAAGGGAAAGGACAGATTTCAATTGGGAAAATTCTGAAGCTAAGTCTGTAGCAAAACAGGGATTGGAGACCTCTTTTTTATTCATTAGAGCTCATATGTGCATCGATTCTTCTTGGAGATAGGAGCGCTTCTTTCCTTGATCATTGCTGATGATGTTTGGAGTTAGTGGAGGCTTCTAAACATTGCAAATTATTTTATTTTAAAGAACAGACCAGAACAGGGGTGATTTTGAAGAAGGGCTCGATTTGCTTACAAGGAGGCACTTTTTGTTGATCTATTGATTGCTCCATCATCTCTAGCCATAAGCGACTTCATTCCAACCAGGTTCCCTTTGTTTATCATTCAATTTAGCCTTGTATTTAGGAGTTATAAGCTACAGCTGTAGGTGTGCATTCATATCAGCCACTGTCATATTTTATGTCAATGTACTTTGCCAAGAGTCTTGGCTATTTGATATCAGCATTGTATTAGATAGAGGAATAATAAGTAGTTGTTCAAATAATAGTTGTGATTGTGCAATCAAAAAGCTTTGTAATCAGATTTAGAGTTGCAAGCCAAGTTTTTGTAAAAATGTCTTTGGCTGTAGATGCATTTTATTTTCTTAATACTTCATTTGAATGCATTTAAATTTGAAAAAGAGCATAGTATTTCATTTAGAAGCTTGCATAGTAGTTGTAGAAAATTACTCAAGCTTTCAAAATCATTTGGCATTCGTTTTTGCAACAAAAAACAAGCTGAAAATAACATATCAGCCTCTTTATATATTGCATACAAAGTGTTTGACAAAATTGCAAAGCAGAAATTGAAGTGTTTTAAGGTCAGATTTGAGCAAGGCTCATTACATTGCATATTTGGATTCCTCTCGAAATTAAAAAAATGGTAGCTCATTTTGGGTCTTGTTGTGATCTTTTTCACACATCGCCCCATTGCAAATGGGGACTTGTTGATGTGATTTTTGTGACCGCACCAATCAGCAGAACAAAGTAATCCGAAGGCTACTCCATTCTCTCTTGATCAAAGAATTCCGTGCGCTCAAATTGCAAGAAACATCGCACGTTCAACTCCAAGGTTCCGAAATGCTTTGGAATACCCTCAGTAGGTTCGTTGTGATATGCTGTTTTTACGAGGGGACTTACACAATTGTTCAAAAGGTTTGCAGTTGACAACAGATAGATGATTGGAAGGGAATTTATGCAATGCGAATGATTTAGCAATAAGGTACGTTTTCCTAAAACTAACCAGAAATAAATTGAATTGAATGGTTGCAGGGATTAGAAACTATATGTTCTATCTAAAGACAGGACGCAGGATCAATTTTGGCAAACTTCAACCAAACTATGCTTCGCCTCACGTTGGACAACTTACACAAAGTTGGTGCAATCTTCAAAGGGATGGCAAGAAATTTTCAAGTCACAATCCGGCATCAAGACACCGTCAAGACGACGCATACCAAGACGTGAATTATAACTGAAGTTAGGCTTATAAATGCTCTAGTTGACCACACAAGGAAAATTTGCCATCAGCAAGCTGCTAGTGGTATGGACTAAAACCAAGTTGCCTTGATCAACACCACAAATCCACAACTAACATCTACTTGCATGAAATGAAAATTACGCTATTTTAAGCTACTTTACGCTACTTGAAGTAGAAGGGATGAAGAAACCTTGCTAGCTATCCATAACAAAGACGAATTTCACCATCAATGAAAGATCTTTTATTATGAAAGTTTTACACAACAATCTCTTACAAAAGTTTTCAAAGGAAAACTTTCCTTCTCCTCCAAACTATACCAAGCTATCAAACTATGTCTCTGCTCTACCAAAATTTCTACTCTCCACTGATCTAATTTTCTACTAAATTACAAATGAGGGGGGATGCCCCTTTTATAGATAGCCCAGTCTAATGGACGGCTTGGATTACAATCAAATAAATGGCTAAGATTAAGCCACCTCAGCCCTAACCCTAAAAACTGCCAGAATGGGGAGTGGTACAATAAATGAATCAAAGATTCCCACTCACTCCCAAAATAGTAAAGGAAATTAATGCCCACAATCAGTCTTCCAGAAGGTCGTCATACAGAAGTGCGTTTCCATTCTCTTTCTCCTTGGCTGCAAAATCAATGAACCTGGCAAGCACAGCCTCGACCTCCTGAGCTGAGATAGGTGGAATATGACCAAGCTGAAACTCTAACACCATGACTGACTGTCCATGCCGTGTGCAAGATTTTCTCCAAGAGGTCAAGGCATCCTGTGTATTCTGAATCAAGCTGGAGAAAGTCGAGATGTTCTCAAAGTCATCCTGCACAAAAGACTTCACCTTCGAAAAGAAAGGTGCCAACCTACCCCTCAAATTATTAGTAGTCACCTCATTAGGATTCAGCCGTCTAGCAAAGATTGCCTCCAAGGTGTTCAGGACTCCATCAATGATGTTCGTCATAGCCTTCCTAACCCTAGCTGAATCCACTTGAGCTGCATCAAAGAATCCACGACCTATGACTACTAAAGAGTACCATCCAGCAAAATTGTACCTATCACCCTCCTGAATAATTCCTCCATCAATCAACATCTGCAAAGGAGGATGCATCAATGCCTCCAAATGCTGGATAACTTTGCTCTAATAAACATGAGCATCACCCCAAGCCTGATCAACTGCCTCCACTCGTGCCATAATGCCGAAAGCTTGCTGGTAAGCATGAGCAAGATCTTCCATGAATTTCTCCGTCTTGGCACGAACACCTATAACCCATTTGTCTTCCTTCTGTGCCATTTTTCTCAAATCTTCTAGGCCATTAATAGATTCTCTAGATAACTCGGCTGGAAGCTCAAGTGCCGGAATGTCCTGCCCACGAGGAGGAGACACATGCTGCATGTATCCTATCAAAGTCTTATGCTCTTTCTTCAATTTCTTGTACTTCCCTTCAGTCCTGAGCAATTTGTCCTTAAGCGCCTGATAGGAGTTATCACACTCAATAATCTGTGCACTGGTGGGGCGACCTAACTCCAAAGTGGCGATCATGTAATTTTCTGGAACGGCTTCACCTCGATCACAATCAACCCTAGGCACAACAACGTGAAGGGTGCGAGAGCCATCCTCATCTGTTGAGATCTTTGAGAATTTCCTAGCTCTCTTCTTAGTTGGAGGCGCGTTGATCCTACTCAAAAATTCCTCCATCTCTACCGCTGGATCAACCTCCTCACTGGGGCTCCTTCTCATTCTATCTCTAAGCCAATCAGGTGCAACCTGCTGTATAACAAATGGCTGCTCCTCTCTAGCTTCTTCCTCACGGACTTGTTCAACTTCAATTTCATTCTGGCGAGGCTCATTGGCCTCTAATGGCTGAGTATCTCCTAAAACTGCATCATCCTCTAGGGCCATCTCTAACTCACGCTGGAAGTGTGTGTCGATAGCAGTTTCCTCATTGTCCTCCTGCTGACCATCCCTAGTAGGCGCATTAACACTTTGGCCAACTGATTTTCTCCGTGGTGGCTGATTTTCTTCATGTAACTCCTGCCCCTGATTCAATGCATTTCTCTGATCAACGAAAAGAGAAACCTCCTGTATACTTGGAGAACATGTCTCCAATGGCTTAGGTGACTCAATCACTACTCTCGGAGGCTCGGGCTGAATTGGCTCCGACCGAATTGGCTCCTTCCTTCGAGATTCTGGACCTCGAGTAATCTATTTCTTCCTGCTAGTAGTGGGTGTCCTATGATCTCCCATCAAGTTGTAAGTCAAAGGAATTGACCTACCCTTCAATCTGCTCACATGACTTTCAACCCATGCTCTGGTGAAAGTCATGACTGGAATACAAAGCGTGTCAAAATTAACTATCTTTGGCTCTGACCAATCTGGGGGTGGAAGTGGCGTGTCTCTTACTACCTCATAATCTGGATGGAGAACATTCATGTCCTCATCCACCTGGTCTGGTACTAGAATAATTTCACACTCCCTGATCATACCCAATGGTAGCCTCGAAAACATTCTTTTCCTGACTTTAGCCTCATCTAATGCACCAGCCCAGTAATCCTCAATATTTGCCTTATGCTAGAACTCTTTTGACAGTTTCCATCTGATATTGTTGTGTAGGTCATAATGCTGTCTGTTGGTGTGATAAGAAAAATGAAAGAATTGAAGCTCATTTTCAGCTTCTCTGGCTGCTTGAAGTGAAGGACACACCTCATCTGAATTTCCCATGACAATCGAGAAGTCAATTCCTCCCTTCTTCTTTCTCTTCTGAATCTTATCATAGGCAACAAGTTGCCTAGATATCTCTAACATCAAAATTCTATTGGTTGGGTACTTAGGCAATCTATATGGGTACGAAGAAAAACCTTGCAGCCTGATGTAAGAAAATTTCGGAAACTGAATGAACCAGCACCCATACCTTTCAATCAATTCCTGAGCTTCCCTCGAGATCCTATGATGAGTCCTTTGTCGAAGTGATCTCATTATGTGCATGGTAAAGGCATCATTGACCCGCTTGTAATAGGAGGTGCTTGTCAAGTGCAACTGCGAACAAGCCTCAGGGATTTTGAATTGATGAGAGCCACAACCAACTGGCTCCTTATAGGAAATTCCCCTATACTTCATCATATGAGCCAGCATGTAAATAATGTAGGAGCCCGTGTAGAATGTCTTCATCCTCCTCAAACTCAGGAACTGCTCATGCAAGTTGTCACTAATCAACGCAGCTCAGTTGATGTGCTCCTTTCCTTCCAACACGAGGTTTATGTAATAGAACATCCATGGCTCAAAAATAAATGCTTGAGGGCAGCCTCCAACTCTGCTAAGCATCATGATCAAGTCGCAGTACTCCTGCTTCAAATCATCTGATATAATTTTCTTTGGCAACTTCGTGCGAGAGGGCTTGGGCTTGTTCATCTAGCGAGTGTTGATCATGTCAGTACATCTCTTGAATGTTGAAGCATACATTCGTTCAACACGCTCTCTCGTTTTGTAAATCATCCTCTCGTGCGCTGGGATTCCAAAAGCTTCGCCGATAGCTGCAGGAGTGAGGTTGGCGAATACTTGACCATCTGGTGAAACAATAGACCTGTGATCAGGCTCATAGCAATTAGCACACTCCATCATCAGCTCTGGACACTGAACAGCTGGCAGAAAACCAACAGTTGCAAATAATCCACTTCGAACAATATTGTGCGAAGTGATTGAAGGGCAATGACTGCCAACTCCCATCATTTGACTTTTGAAAGCCTCCATGTTGAACGAACCCAAATTTGTATCGGCCAGCTTGCTCAACTTTGAAGTGAATTTTGACTCTGGCAGGAAAGGCTTGCTCAACTTCTTCATAACAGCTTTCCTGGATGCAACATTGCTATCTCTGCCAGTTGCTTTTACTTCAACCATCCTGCAAAATAATAAACAACCATCAGCAATTAACTTAGAAAAATAATAAAATAACATGGGGCTGCCAGTCGACTTTTAAAATTGAGAAGCTGCAACATCATATTTCATTTGCAAACCTCAACTTCTCCTCTAACAATTTTGAACTTTCAACACTTAGAAAGTTTCTTAAGCGAGCTTCAGCAACTTCAACTCAAGCAACTTCAAACTAAGAAAGACGTAGCAAATTTCTAAGTTGGCTGCAGCAACTTCACCCTTAGATAAAATCAGCCAACTTTGCTTTCAAAAACTCCTTAGCACTTAGACTTTTTAAATTCCCACTTCTCAATGTTCAGCTTCAAACAATCTTCTTCTTCAAATTGAATTTCCTCAACACTCAACTCAGCCACAAACTTTCCTCTACAATCTCAACTTCAGAGCTAGAATCGAACTTCTTCAACTGATGGAGAAAAATGAATCAACTTTCAACTCATATAGGCAAAGTCGAATTCTAGAAGGAAGCCAAGTTTAGCTAATTCATTAAATCTCCACTACTTCACAGCAGGAATTCGAATTTCCCTCCCTCTGGTAATTTCAACACTTGTCACCTGGCGTCCAAAATCTTGACCTTCTAGAATTTCAAAGGATTCATCTTGACTGGCATACTTAGCATTTAAATTCATTTTGAAAACATTCACTTCAAATTCACTCTTTAAGAAATTTAATTCACCAACTGAAGCTCTGACATTTAATTTTTTCATCTGTTGCTCTAGAAGATTCATCTCACGAAGAATTCGATCAAATTCATCTAGGCAATCCATTTCAAATTCATCATCTGAAGCATTTTACCTTTGAAAACACATTTTGTTCACTTTGCCTTAGAAAAAATTTAAATTTCCTTACGAAAATTCATAATTCAAGTGCCAATCAAAATCTCCACCTTGAAAGCCTTGGCAAAGTGCAGAAGACTTTAAAATCCACTCCTTGTCGAAGATCTTCAATACCCAGAAGAAAATTTCCTTTAGAACTTGTCGAATTCATGGGTCTACAATGAAGGGGTTCATTTAATTTTTGAATTTTGAACCTTAGAAAAAGTATTTTCATATCAAATTTAATCGAATTCTTCATCCTTGGGCGTATTTTCTTGCTCTGACTTGAAATTTCTAATCAACCCCGTGAAGCTAGCATCCCCTAACTTCTTCATTTCCAATTCATTCATGTCCCAGAAAAAAATTTCATCACTCCTTCAACTTGGGCGTATTTTTTTTTTAAGAAAGTGAAATTTAAATACTAACACTTAGGCAAAATATTCCACCACCTTATTATTAGGTTGGGCGAACATAGGCATCATGGAAGAATTAACTCCAATGCCTAGCATGTTTTCACTTATCTTCCTCATGGCGCATATAGCCTATTGAAGAGGACTTAATTTATTTCAACGCCTTTTGCCACCTTTTCAAATTTTATTCTAGTATGCACCTTGGGCGCATTCAGGGTACCAAGGAGGAATTAACTTCAATGCTTGGCATAAGTCATCACGCCTTAAAATATTCTCCTATCCACCAACCTTGCATGGGCGCATTTAGCATGTGATGAGGGACTCAACTTCTATTCCACCTCATTTCCATCTTGGGCGCATTCAAAGGGTAGAGGTGGAAGGCAACTCTTTTGTCTTCTTCTTAGCTTATTTTGGCGCATTTCATATGCTGAGAGGAATTTCAACATTTTTTTTGTCTTTTCTAGGCCAAGTTGGGCGCATTTCATATGTGTGGTGGACTAAACATCAACGCCTTTGACTTGCCTTGAATTTTCTACTTGCATGGGCGCATTTTGCATGTGCAAGAGGATTTAAAATTTGTCTTTTCCTAGTTGAGGTGAGGGTGCATTTAGCCTATGCAGGAGGATGGGCGCATCTAGAGGGTCAAGGTGGACATTCATGCCTTAGAAACTTTTTAAACATATCCACTTTGAAGAGGGCGCATTTAGCCTATGGAGGTGGATGAAACTTTTTACTTAGAATATTTTTCCATCTCATGCTTGTAGTGGGCGCATTTGAGGTATGGAGGTGGATGAAACCTTGACTTAGAATTTTTTTTAGCATCTTGACTTTGAGGAAGGCGCGTTTAGCATAGGCAGGAGGATGGGCGCATTTTCAAGGTGGAGGTGGATAAACGCCTTGCCTTAGAGAATTTTAGCACCTTCATCCTTCCTTGGGTGCATATGGGGGTACCTGCAGGATATTCCAACACTTAGCATCTTTTTCAATCACCTTCTAACTTGATGAGGGCGCATTTTCAGGGTGGAGCAGGATTTTGTTCAGACTTAGCCATTTTTCTTTCCTTCTGCCAGTTTCTCCATGCCCTGCTATTTATAGTAAGTCTTTTGATTCTCACATCCTTGAAGCTCAGATTGATTTGAAATTTTGACCACAGGATCCTCATGACTTAGCCTGTTCACACTGCCATCTTGAGCTGACTTGCTAAAAATAACACATTTCTGAAGGTGGTTTACTATTTATAGCATCTGCCTATTTTTTTGACCTCCACAATTCCGTCTGACTTGAAATTTGAATGGTGTGACCCTCATCAGTAGACTTTCCCATTCACCTTGGCGCCTGCTGCTGACTTTTTATAGCCAATTTCTAGAACGCCTTACTATAAATAGTAAGTGCTTCGATTGCCTTCAAATTTTACCAGTGGATAGCTTGAAAGATGCTGATCATAGTGGGATACACTGGTTTTCAAAAATTGACATTTTACCCCTCATTTCGGGTCCCGAAGCTGGAAACCCTAATTTGAGTTGCATGTATATCAAATGACCTCCGTTTGACTTCGTTTCTATTGCACTTTGGCCTGTTTGTGGTTCTGATGCGCTGGGCAGCTGTCGGAATGCACCTGCTAAAAATAGTAAGTCTCTGAAAATTGATCATCTTGCCTTGCATGTCACATCACTACGTAGCTCTTGAAAAACCCATAAAGAATCATCAGACATGCAAAGAAAACCTTGACATGCAAACCTTAAAAATAGCCTCCAAAGATGGCTCCTGAAAAAGTTCTGATCTTGGTTTGCATGTTACATCGTTGCGGAGGTCTCGAAAAACCCACAAGGAAAATGCAGACATACCAAGAAAATCTCAACATGCAAACCCTAAAAATAGCCTCTGAAGGCTGAATTCCGAAAGTCCTCGACTCATTTTGCATGTTATACCATTGCGTAGGTTTCAAAAAACCCAGAAAGAATCTCCAGACATGCATTGAAGAATTCTGCATATAAACCCTAAAATCTGTTTTGGAAGCTGAACTTACTAAAATAGACAGTCGTCCGTTTCAACTCAAAATTGGTAGACGAGCAGCCTGACATGTCTCAGATGTAGTGTGACTGAGAGAACTTCAAAAGTGCTGAGAGAATGCCCTAAATTGCACACTAAAAATAGTAAGTTGTCGGAATATGATGAAACTTAGCTGGAAACCTGCTGGAAGTAAACTGACTACAACGTGAAGCTCAGATTCCAACTTATTCACTCCATTTGACCCCAAATTGACCAGAAAAGTACAAACCCTAATTCTTAGACTTGGCCAAAATTTCACGTTGAAGCTCACAGACGGGCACATCCCCGGAAAGTGGACAACAGAAAGAGACAAAAAGAGAGAGACAAAACCAAAGCCAAAAGACCAGAATGGAGCAAAAATTAGGGGGTCCCCATTTTGAATGGGGCGATGTGTGAAAAGGTCACAACAGGACCCCCAGTAGTTTTCTTTTCTAGGGTTTTGCCTTCGTGTAGCAATTTCATAAAATCATTGGTTTGAGAGTTTCAAGTTAGAGTTTTGAGTCATCGCCTGAGCCAAGTGGAGAATTCAAGCCCAAAACAGTGCCTAAACATCATGGAAGTGCTCAAAAGGTCCGGAAGACGAGGATCGCCTGTGCTTTAAGTCAATTCTGACACTTCCTATTTTTTAGGGATTTTGCTTTTTTGCTTTTTCATTTTTGGCATTTTTGGACCAATCAGAGACCCCTATTTTTTAGGGATTTTTCTTTTTCTATTTTTAGAAAGTCAACCTAGGTCTCATAGGTCATGGAGTCAACATTTCCATCTTTAGAATAAAAAATTCAGGCCTCCAGAGGTAAAAATCAAGAAAATCAAGCAAAAAGCAAGTAAAAAGCAAGAAAAGTCACAAAAAATCAAAAGAAAATCATATGGTTTGATGATCCAGAAAGAGACAAGCATGAAATTCATGGTGATCAAGGACAAAAAATGGTATAAGTCTGGAGAAATTGGCTCATGGATATGGAAAGACCATCTCAAAGTTCGCCTAGAGATGGCAAAGGCACAACAAAGTCCGCCATGCCTTTGGAAAGCTCACTGCAAAGTCCGCCCCACCTCTTGGCATGAAGTCTCCAAAGTCTGCCTAGACATCAAGCGGATATGGAATGAAGTTTGTGAAGTCCGCCATGCCTTGGAAAGAAACTCACCAGTTCCGCCTAGGCATTGAACATTTGGAAAAACATTTATGAAGCCCGCCATGAGGAGAATACCAAGACAACTCCAAAGTCTGACCTAGCCAAGACAAGACGTCCAAGCACATGGTAAAGTCTGCCCACCAAGAGAAAAATGGAAAAACATTAGGAAAGTCCACCCCAGCCTTGGAAAAGGAAATGGCAAGACATAGAGGAAGTCCGCCCTGGCTAAAGGAGAGAAATAAAGCAACGCGAATAAATAATTTCTTAGCCATGGGTAGATTAAATAGCTAAAATTAAATGGGTTGGAAAAGATTTAAAGAGGTTGAAAATTTAATATTTTGAATATTTTATATTTCCAACACTTAGGAAAAAAAAATTTCTGTGCCTAGAGGAAAATGGAAAATAAGATGATGAATATCAAAATTTCCTTAAACAAAATCAAAATTTGCCATGATTTGAAGGTTGGAAAAATCGAATTTAATACATTGGATATTTAATATTTTCCAACGTTTAAGAAAATAAATATCAACACTTAAGCTAAAATTTGAACTTCAAAGAAAAATCTAAAGATTTTGGTTGAAGGTGGCGGTTGGGTAAAATTTGGAAACTTGCCTTGAAGATTTTTGGAGAAATTGGAAACTTGCCATGGTGAAGAGAAGAAAACAAGACTAAATTTGACGAAATCAAGAGAAAAGATGAAATTGTTAAAATAAATCGAACTTCTCAACCTTATAATGAGTTTCAACAACTCATTCTTCACAAGTTCGATTGAGAAGAAGTTGAGCTCTCTCAAAATTGCAAGAGATAAAATTTTGAAGGGAGAATATTGAAACCAAAGTAGATTTTTCTCGGTGGAGTAAATTCTCAAGCTGGAGGACATAATTCTTGGCTGAAAGGCACATTTCCCAGCAAAAGGCGCATTCTTTTCTTGGATTTTGAGTAAATTTTGAGAGTTTGAATTCGAATTGCAGCCACAAGATACTTTCAAAGGTTTGAAATCAGATTGGCTAAGTTCTTCTATTCTTCTTCCATCTTATTCGATCACTCTGGAAAAGATTCGTCAAAACTTAACCAAGTTCGCCCATTTTCAACTTGCTTTTTTACAAAAAATCATCTTTTTCAACAAGCTAAAAGTAAAAACTTTCGAATAAAGGCCCGGAAAAACCAGATTTAAAAGTCTCCGCACTAATGTTAATTCTTTTTATTTATTGCAGGTTAATGACCACCCTAGGAGAACCATCAAGAAAGGCGCAAATGAAGTTTTCCAGCAAAGGATCGCAGCTAGAGTCTAAAATTAATTCTAAATGGAAAAATATTACAGACACCAATCTCGGGCATGTTGACTTCACGGAATTCAAAAAGAGAATGTATGGACTAGATGGACTCCTGTCGACAGCTATCGCTCGAAGAATGATGCGAAATGGCATCGTCCAGGAAACCGGATTTCCACCAGCAGTAGAATGTGTTGAGTTAATGGTGGAGTGCACCATCCATTATGATGCGCAAGAAAGGCAGATTGTTGCACCTGATGGGAGGATATTAGCTCATCTCGAAGAACTGGAAATCCAAGAAGCATTTGGCATTCCGACATATCACCGGACTTCGTACAAGACTAAGGAGGACATCAAAAATTTGTATGAAGACCAGTACGAACTTTGTGCCACAAACATTAACAAGTCATGGTTGGAAAAACCGACGGCCTCTACCAAGAAAATGCCCAAGAAGCTACTTCGAACAGACTTCAAGGGGGACTATGGGGACATTATTTTATTGTTAAACAGAATAGCTGGCAATCCTCTAGGTGGGCCATTTGAGACGTGGATGTACTATTTCATAGATGAAATCACCTTTGGCATTAGGATGTTCAACTAGTCCAGGATGATTAGTGATAGTCTCCACGAGCAGCTAATCAATCTGGAAAGGAAAAAATCATTCCACATGAGCTCCTATATCATCTATTTGTTGGCCAGGACTTATAGATATTCAGGACTAATATGTAAAGGCATAGTAGGCAATGGTGAGAATGAATTTAAGTCATATGATTGTTACCCGCAACTACAACTTAGAGAGAAATCTCACTTCAGACGGGAAAATGATGCTTTTCTCATGTACATCACCAGAATACTCTAAGGAGGAACTCACTAGAGGCTAACTCATGAAGCCAAAAGCCTGATTAGCAAATATGGATCCTGGTTTATCTAGTTTCCAAGATTCACATACACAAGGATTTAGGAATTCACTGAAAGTCCTTACCTAATTCCAATTTATCCTACAAATAAGATGATCTTGCTAGAGGTCCTTAGACAGTTGGAGACTTACCAAAACATCCAATGGCCAAAGCAGAAGGCAACTATCACTTTCCCATTCTTCATTGGAAAAATGTTGGAGTCTTGTCCATGGACACAAGTAGCTGAAAGTGCCAGGTTGGAAGTACAATGGTATTCGTTCACGACTTATCGGTCCAGGGCCAACTTTGACCCTCATAACCACATTCGGACTTGTTGATGTGTTTTTCGTGACCGCACCAAAACAAAATAAAGTTGCCAACGGCTACCTTATTCTCTCTTGATCAAAGTATCCAGCACGCTAAGATTGCGAGAGAGTTCGTGCGTTCAGCTCCAAGGTTCCTTCTAGGCGGTGGATAGTCTCAGTTGGCTCAATGTGATTTGCTAGTATTTCAAGGGGACTTACGCAATTGTTCAACAGTGGACAACAGATAGCAGATTAAAACGTGATTCGAATGGTTTGGCAGGTAAGTGCAAGTTTCCTAACATTAACCAAAAATGAACTGAATTTAAATCAATGCAGGGATAAGAGATGCTATAATTCTACTCTAAGGTGTGGGCATGGCGATCAATTCTCGTAGACTTCAACCGAGCCTTGCTTTGCCTCGCTTCGGACAGCTTCCACAAAACTGGTGCAATCTTTAGAGGAGTAATCAAAGGCATAGTTGGAAAACTCGCCCCAACAAAAAACTCGCCAAGGGAAAAATTGGAGAGTTTTTTAAAACTCGCCAAAAACTAGGAAAAACTCAGGAACTTAAAAAATTGCTTAATAAACATTAAAAAAGACGTTTTTAGCTTTAAGTTCTCCATAGCCAAGTTTTTTGAAAAACTTGGCAAAAACTCGTGAGTTTTTCGAAAAAACTCGAAAAAACTCGTCTGAGAAAAAACTCACGAGTTTTTCTCAAAAAAACTCGTTTTTAAAAAAAACTTGCGAGTTTTTGAAAACTCGCTGAGTTTTCTGCGAATCTGCCAACTATGATCAAATGTATTCAAATCACAATTCAACATGAAGACACCATCACAACGACGCATGCCAACATATAAACCATAATCAAAGTTAAGTTCATAATGTTCCAGTTGACCACGCAAGGTGAACCCACTGTCAGCGAGCCTGCTAGTGGTATGGATAAACGAAGTTTTGTTCAAATTGAGCACCAAATTCCACAATTACTAACTACTTGCATGAAACAAAATCTACTTTACTTTAAGCTACTTCAAGATTCTAAGTGAATTGGAAGGACGAAGAAGCCTCGCTAGCTACTCACAAAAAAGAAGAGATCACCATCAATGAAAACTCTTTTATTATGAAAGTGTTCACAACAACTTCTCACAAAGTATTCAAATGGAAGACTTTCCTTTCTTTTCAATCTAAGCTAAACTATCAAACTATGCTACCTGCTATTCTATCAATCTCCCTCTATTCCTTCTTTGCTATTCTAATGAGGTACAAATGAGGGGGGATGCCCCTTTTATAGCTGGCCAAGTCCAATGGACAACTCAGATTACAATCAGATGGATGGCTCAGATCGTGCGACATAAACCCTAACCCTAAAAACCTGCCACCAAGAAGAGTGGGGTAATAAATGAGCAATTAATGTCCACCATCCTACTAGAAAATTCTTGTCCATAGACGTGTTCGCATTGTTCTTGTTCTTCTTTTTGACTGCAAATTGGATGGGTCTAATCATCATGGCTTCAACTTCTCCCTTATTCTTGAGGGCATTTCAGTGCTTGAGGATGATCTTCTTCTTAACTGTCACTCTTCAACTCTTCAACGCCTTTTCCATCCCCGATTTTGAAGGATTCTTTAGTTGTGGACTCGATCATATCTTGCTTGGCACCCGCTTTCTTGAGTTGAGTGCATATTGGGTCTTCGAGAAGAAATTCCAACACTTAGCCATTCCTTCCAATATCTCCCTTCATGATTTTATCACCTTGGACTATTTGCTTCATCTCCCCAAGTCATCACGCCTTGGCCTCGGTGTTCACCTTGCAAAACAAGCAAGGAGAAGAGCATCAAAACACTTCATAATATAAATTCACCTCACTTACCTGATTTTCATGCTTTGACTTCCAAGGTCTGGGTGATCTCCGGATCTAATAGAGTTCATCACTATTCTCTAGCAAACTTTGCTTTCTTCATACTCTTTTATCATAGGCATACTTTGATGCCCTAGAAACTTTCATCCATCTTGACAGTGCGTTTAGAGGGTGTTGTTTGATTTCTCTTTGCCTTAGAAAATTTTCCAACCAACATGATATCCCCTTTTTGCCATAGCCGAATTTCCAACTCATCTGCCTTAGAAATAATTTATTTCCTCTAGAAAATTTCATCAACCAGGTGCCCGAGTAAAATCTCCATCTTAACGTCTCAGGCGAGGCGTGAAAAGTTTCAAAATCATCTCCTTGTTGAAGATATCTAGTACCCAGAAGAGAATTCCCCTCAGAAAACACCAAATTCATGTGTCTATAGACGAAGGGGTACTTTTAATTTTTGCAATTTATACCTTAGAAAAAATATTTTGCCATCAAAGTTCATCTTCATTCTTCATCTCTGGACGTATTTTTCTTGCTTTGCCTTAGACAATTTTCTTCAACTTCATGAAGCTAGCGCATTTTGATGTATCTACTGCCAATTTATCCACACCTTAGTAAATTTTATCATCCTCTCTCAAGCTTGGGCCCATATAGGGGGTCAAGCTTCCAATTTTCCATACTTAGACGTTTTCAAGGCTTCCTCCAAGTTTGGGGTGCATTTCACAAGGTGAAGTTTCAATTTGTTTGCCTTGGAAAATTTTCCAGCCCTTCCTACAAGTCAAGGCGCATATGAGGGGTCAAGCTTCAAGTTTTGAACACTTAGACATTTCTCCAAGCTTTCCATGCAAGGTAAGGCGCATTTGAAGGGGCTTGCTTCAAGTTTTCACACTTAGATAATATCAAAATTCCCCCTCAACTCTTAGGCTCATAGGACCCCTCAAGCTTTGAGAAATTTTCAACATTCTTCTCCTCAAGGTTGGGCGCATTTGGGACCTTGAGCTTCCAATCATCATAACTTAGAATTTTTTTGAAGCTTCTCTTCTAGCTAGGTGCATATGGAGGTGGCTACTTCAAATTTCAAGTCTTAGAAACTTTTCTTACCCTCCTTCCTTGCTTGGGTGCATATGACCTTCTCTACTTTCATTTTGTGATACTTGGAAGAATTTTCAATCAGCTCCTTAAGGTGGGCGCATTTCATGGGGTGCACTTCCAATTTCCAATACTTAGATTATTTCCTCATGGCATCCAATCTACCTAGGGCGCATATAGGGGTCCCTACTTCCAACTTCACTTGCCTTAAAAAAATTTCTACTTGATTCTTCTTTGGATGGCACATTTACCTAGGTGAGCTTCCATTTTATGACTTAGTTGAAACTTCATCACCCATTCTAGCTTCTTCATGGCTGAGGGCGCATTTGGGGATGTGGACATGAAATCTTCCTCACTTAGAAACTTTTTCATCACCTTTCCTTATGATGGGCACATTAATGATGGGCGCATTTGAGAGGGTCTACTGCCAGTTTGTGCCTCAGAAATAATTTTCACTTCACCCTCTTGGAACTAGGGCGCATTTAGGGGGTCCAACAGGAAATTTTCATGCCTTGAAAAATTTTTCTCCAATCTTCATCAAGTTGAGGGCGCATTTAGGAGGTCAAGCAGGAATTTTCTCAGACTTAGACATTTTTTTGGCTTGCTCACTCCTGTTTTACTATATTTAGTAAGCCCCTGGTTTTCACTCTTCTGTAGCTTGGATTGATTTGAAATTTCAACCACAGGATCCTCATGACCTAGTTAATCTGTTCACATTGCCATCTTGTGTCGACTTGCTATTTATAGCCTGTTTCTGGAGGTGATTTACTATTTATAGTAATTGCTTGGTTTTAGGACTTTTGCAACTTCGTTTAATTTGAAATCTGACTGACGTGATCCTCATGGGTTGACTTGCCTGTTCACACTGGCACTTTGCACCGACCTACTATTTATAGCCTGTTTGAGAAGTGACTTACTATTTATAGTAAGTGCTCAGATTGCCTTCAAATTTTACCAGTGGAATCCTTGAAAGATACTGATCGCAGTGGGATACACCGGTTTTTGGAGATTTTGGCATTTGACCCCTCATTTTAGGTCCCAAAGTTGGAAACCCCAATCCGACTTCCATGTTGCTCAAACGATCTCTGTTTGACCCTGTTTCTGTTGCGTGTCGCCTTGTTTGTGATACTAAAGTGTTGGGCAGTTGCTGGAATGACCCTGCTAAAAATAGTAAGTCCCTGAAAAAGTGACCAACTTTGCTTGCATGTCACCTTGCTGCGTAGCTCTTGAAAACCCATAAAGAATAACTTGACATGCACTGAAAAGTCCTGCATGCAAACCCTAAAAATAGCCTCCGAAGACAGCTCTTGAAAAGGGTCCTGATCTTGGTTTGCATGTTACATCACTGTGAAGCTTTTGAAAAACCCACAAAAACATCCAGACATGCGTCAAATATTCCAACATGCAAACCCTAAAAATAGCCTCCGAAGTGAAGACTGTTGAAAGTTATCATCTCATCTTGCATGTTATACCATTGCGTAGGTCTCGGAAAACCCAGAAATATTCTCCAGACATGCATTGAAAAACTTCGCATGTAAACCCTAAAATCTGCTCCTGAAGGTGGTACTTGCTAAAAATAGAAAGTTGTTCCTTTCAACTCAAAATTTGCAGACGAGCAGTTTAAGGTGCTTTGGATGCAGTGTACTGGATAGAACTTCAAAAGTGCTGAGAAAATGTCCCAAATCAGGTACTTACTAAAAATAGTAAGTTGTCAAAATTCAATGAAATTTTGCTGGGAATTTGTTGGAAGCATGTTGAATGTATTGCCAAGCTCAGATTTCAATTTCCTCACTCCATTTGAATTCGAACTAACCAGAAGAAAGCAAACCCTAATTCTCAGACTTAGCCAAAATTTCAAGTTTAAGCCCAAAGCCGGGCACATCCCTGGAAAGACAGATAGCAGAAAGAGAGACAAAACCAAAGCCAAAAGACCAAGAACGGAGCAAAAATTAGGGGGGTCCCCATTTTAAATGGGCGATGTGTGAAAAGGTCACAACAGGACTGTGGATGGAAAAAGGTATAAACATAAGGTAGACCTGGAGGATTTATGGGCGAATGCTACAGACAAGTATGAAATCAGGAAAAGGTTATGGTCCAGATTGCCGGTGAGTTTGATCAAAGTGACCGAACTTCTCCGAGTGCCTGATCAGTTGGAAGATGATGGAGAGTATGTCCAACAGTGCTTCAATGAGAGCTGTCCTCTTCCTACTGTGAAGTGGTCAGAACCTGAGCTTGCAAATTTAGCCACATTGATGAGGCCGGTGATCAAGTATACTCAGCGGTGGGTTGACCAGCAAGTCCAGGAGTTAAGATGGAAAAGAATGACGCTCACTTATGACTTGCTAAGATAGGAAAAATCATTATCCTTGAATGCAGGCGCATCCCATAGTGCCGAGTTGATTGAAATTGCTAACTCCAAGAAGAGGAAAGAAGCAGCTACAAACACATAACTTGTTCAAAAGAGACAAAGGGTGGAGCCATCTCACTCTGCTGCATCTATAAATGTTGACGAGATAGTAGCCACTGCGGACGAATCATTGGCCGATATGATGATTACTTCTCCAATTCATGAGGGCAATATTGAGCCGATTCAGCTAGATGATGACAAGCCCCCATCTCCTACGGGAACAAAAATGCTTGATTCGGAGAACGAAATGGATATCCAAAATGATGAATTTCAAAAGGGAATGATTTCCGCTCTTAAAGGAATTTTGGATACTCTAGGTGGAGAAAATGTTCAGGAGAAGGACGGCATTGAACAACCCACAATTCTTGACTGGTTGAAGGAAAGATTGAAGATATAGGCGCCAGTTGAGACTCAAGAGGAAGATGACACTGTAGACTTCTTGGCTAGGTTAGAACAAGTTGCTGTAAAGAAGCCTGCCAAGAAATTCTCCACGATCCAGAGGGACGAAGCCAACAGCCGTTCCGTATAGATTGCCGTACCAACTGTTGATAAGACACAAGATGATATTGCTCCCCATGAGTACGCCATTACCACTATAGACTTGGGCCCAACGACAAAAGGCCAAGAAGTTGAAGAGTTGGATATCTCAGTCTCTACCATCAAGGAAAGATTGGATAAGGAAGTGGCGAAGAAGAAAGAATACAAGAAGGAGGTCGAGCGCCTGAAGGAGTACATTCAACACCTGACCAAACCACTCAATTAGGGTGATGAAGCAACTCCTCCTCTTCTAAACTCCTCACAAAAAACAGCCAAGGACATTGAAGAAGATATGGTCATAGCTAAGGAAGCTAAGGAATGGATGGCAAGTAAAAGCACAAAAGCGGCTGCATTTATGGAGAGATTGACACTAGCCTATGGACAGACCTCCTCGTTGCTTTCCAGACTTGTTGTTATCACAGAAGTTTGGGACAACCTCCTAGACATTCAGGAGAGGATCATCCCATGCCTCAAAGTACTGAAGAGAGTTCCAAAACAGGAGTTGATCAAGGGGAAGATAATTGTTGTAGGCGTCGTTATGACTTCCACAATTGGTATTGGGCATTGATAGTATGGAGCGAGGTCTTGGAAAGAGCAAAAGCTGATGGAATCAAAGTTGAAGAACAGATCAGAGAAATTCAAAGCAAGATTTACCTTATAGCTGCAAATGTGTTTGAGAAAGAGATTGTTTGAGAGAATGGCATGCAGCTAGAAAGGCCAAAGCACAAAGTTTAGAGATCTTCTCCATCACAGGATCGATTTTGAGACAGAACTTCACAAGGGTGGCGAACCTCTTATCCGGGATGACTTCATGAAACAAGAATTGGAATGGGAGAGTGTCTTTGCCGGATATGCTGAGGACTTGGATGGGCTGGAATTTAGGATAAACATGCTACCACAGGTCACGATGGAAGAGGTCATCCCGATCGTGTCAAGATTCATTGAACACACTGCTACCCGAGAGGATAGGGATGCACTTCCTTGAAAATAGTTCCAGGTGCCATTTCACTCATTGATTACTCATTGATCACTGATGTTATTTTGGGAAACCCTAATTACGGTTGATATGTATTGATCTTGGCCGTTAATTTTGTTTTAATCTTGGCCTTTCATTTGCTCTTAGAAACTCTATATAAACTTTTGATCTCTCATTTTCATTTTGTGAAGAAAGTGTATGAGATTGTTGCGTATTGCTACTTCCAATAATAAAAGCTCTTATGCATGATTTGCTTTGAGTCCCTTTTATTGTCAAGTGGTTTGCAAGGTTGCATAGCTTCTTCAACATTAGATTAGAATTAAGATAGAATTTGATTTGAATGTTTGTTAAATGAATGAAAGATTTGATAGTATTGATTGGTGAAACTTAGCTCATACTTTCTTTGAATAGATGATTTTTATTCAATGCGTAAAGTTAGCCTGAGCTTATGATTGTGGATGCTTAACTTCAGTCTCGATAAGTATTGTTCGAGACATGAAAATTATAATCACACCCCTTGAAGATTGCACCGACTTTGTGTAGTTGTCCTAGGGAGGTGAAGCAAAGCGTGGTTACTAGTTTCACCTAATCTTTACTGTCTCTTGAATTCTTAGGAATAGAGTAGGACTTCTAAACCCTTATCCTTTTGCACTTTTTTGAAATCCCAAACTGAAAATCCTAAAAGAAGGAGCATTTAATGTTAAATCCGTCTAAGTCCTAAACTTGTGAAGAATTCTTTAATGTAAGTCCTTTATGTATTACCAGCATATCAGAACGCCCGCCCATTGAGCTTATCCACACGTCAAGACTTGACAAAAGAAACCTTGGAGTCGCCATATGATCTTCTCGCAATCTTAGCATACGCGGTGATTTTGTTCAAGAGAGGATAGAGTGTCTTTGGACATTTTATTCTGTGTGTTCGGTGGATGATAAAACGTACACCAACAGGTCTGTATGCAAAATTTATGGCATTCAAATATTGGGCATTTTCACTAGCTACATGACTGTTGTGGGTGGCATTTTTGGCTATCATGGAACATTTTTGTACTTGCTACAAGTTCGATAAGGGCATGATTCAACTTCTATGGGCTGTGTTGGACCTGTAGACAATGATTGGGTCCACTTGTAGGGTTCTTGAATCAATAAAATCATTGTTCTTGTGTCATAACTGACTGACATGTAGCAGAACAATTCAAAGTTACTTAAATTATCAAAATGTCATCGTTTGTTAAAAATGGCCAACAAAGTGTCTTTTGGCATTCCTTTTTCTTGACGTTTCATATCCCCACAGGTATGTAAGGCATTTATATGTCATTTTGTAATTAAAAACAATTGAACATAAGAATGAAAGAAAGGACAACTAGATGAGTGGGAACAACTCATTCAACAAATTGCATACTGTACCAGTGAGGTTAATGCAATGAATCCTTCTTTTAGAGGAGGTAAAAGGCTGTTACAAGTATGGCAAAGTGGCTCGCTTTTAGAGAAAAACAGACACTCTTGTTTAGGTGATTGTGGACACCATTTTTGACATTTGCAAAGTTGTTAAAGAAAAACAATTATGTTATGAGTGTGTTGCAAGTGTAGTTAAGCTCTAATACCATATGCAGTAGTTTAAAAATCTGTAATTATTTTCCAAATATTAGAACAGGGAGTAAATTGCTTCTCCAGGTAAAATCATGGTGTGAACAATGTTGTGTGATCTTTGTTTTTCTATGTTTGCACATGTCACATTAGTTTGACAACCATTGTCTATGGTAAAAAGTTCTTGTTAAGGATTGTTAGAATTCTTTGCAATGGAATCCATTGATGACTGAGCATACGGAATATCCACACTAGTTTAAGGATCAAGTGGTAGCAAAGCAGGTTCTTCCTTTGTGCCTGAGGTTTGTTAACATCCCATTATGGGAATTCATTTTCTGATCTACTGCAAAGTGTAGGGTTTAAGAACAATGTTGAGCACACTTGTGGTTCAAAGAGCTAGAGCTAGAGCCACGAAGATGTGTTTGTCACTCTTGATGAGTGAAGCTTTAGGAGGTTTTGTTGGTCTATTCCACTTTGAGATGTCTATATGATGGGAACTCTAGTTTTGCACTCCCTTGTCCATTTTTTGATGGTAGCATGTATGAGTATGTTGAGGATGTGTTTCTTGCATGCAATTTTGCAAGATTGAAAAGACGAAAGTTGGAAAAGTTGTGTTGTATATTGAGTTGTTGCAACATTTGGAATCAACTGAATCTTGAATAAAGATATATGCAGAGGAGAAATACTCAAAAGGAGCAGCAAATAGAAGGGATAAATATGAAATTATTGGGCTGCTTCTTGAGGCCAAGATATTTCACTTGTGTGGAGGTAATGGACTTAGAGGATACCTTCAAAGAACTGTGTAAATCACTAAATGGTTTCCTTTTTCAGTTTTGTTGATAGTGTGGTAGATTAATCACAGCTTGGTTCATCTTTGCTTGAAGAATGGGAGTGGCTTGGGTTTGTCAAGTCATATCAAGAGGGAACCTTGCATTGGCATAAAGATTCAAGGGTTCATGTTTGTTTTGAATATCTGAAGCTTTTGGGAGCCAAAAGCCCCTTGGTAGGGAGGTAAAATCTGAAAATTTTGGTTCATTTATTCAGATCTAGTAGGTCCTAAAATAGGCCAAAAATACACGTACAACAGTGCTACTAGTTGCCATTTTTTGTCCCAAACGCCTTGGAGACCATTCCTCTTCCAATTTGGGTGCAAACTAGGGTAGGAGGAAAGTATTTAGGACGGGGAAAACATCATTGGAAGAAGTTGGACCATTGAGGGGCACTATTGGCCTCATAAATTGCAAGCAAAAAAAAAGGTCTCATATGGCAACAAAACCTAAAATGTTTGCCTATTGGTTTCCTCTTGAAATGTTGTGCAAAGTTAAAACAAACGGCACCCCATTTTGAGTTAATATGCAAAAGTTATGGAATTCATAAGTTGGGGGATTTCACTAGCTACATGACAGTTGCAGGTCAAGTTTTTGGCTGTTATAGAATGTTTTTACACTTGCTACAAATTTGATAAGGGTGTGATATTACTTCTATGGGCTGTGTTGGACCTATAGAGTATAGACAATTATTGGGTCCATTTGTAGGGTTCTTGGATTGATCAAATCATTATCTTGTTGCATAACTGAACAACATGTAACAGAGAATTTCAGTAGTTATTTAAATGATTAGAAAGTCATCATTTGTTAAAAATGGACAGAAAATGTCTTTTGGTGTTCCTCTTTCTTGATGTTTCATATTCTCACAAAGATATAAAGCATTATGTCATTTTGTAATTAAAAACCGCAAAATAGAAGGAAAGAAAAGGAGAACTGGATGACTAGGAACAACTCATTTAGTGAGTTGCATTATGAACCAGTGGAATTAATGCGAATAATTCTTCTTCCAGAAGAGGGAAGTAAGTTTCTGCATGTGTGGCCAAGCAGCTCTCTTCAAGGAAAAAGAGGACATTCTTGTTTTGGTGATTGTGGATACCATTTTTAATTGTTGCAAGTTTATTGAAGCAAAACAATCATGCTAAGTGTGTGTTGCAGGTGTAGTTAGTCTCTAATAACATATGTGGGAGTTGTTTAAAAATTTGTAATTATTTTCCAAATAGTGAAATGTCAAGTAAATTTCTCTCTAGGCTGGAGGTTTTTACCCAAAGCAGGTTTTCTCAAGGTGAAGTCATGGTGTAAAAAGTTTTGTGTATTTACATTGTTTGTTTTCTGCATTGCTAGTATAAAAGATTTTTGTTTTCCTCGTTTGCACATGTCATATTGGTTTGACAACCATTTTATACAGTAAAGATTGCTTGTTAAGTAGTGTTGAGAATTCTTTGCATCATAATTCATTTGTTGATGATTGAGCATGTGGAATATCCACCCAGTTTATGGACCAATGGCTATGAATATGGGAATATCTAATTTCAGTTTAACAGATGGGTTTATGAATAAGGCTAAAGATTCATGAATGATTTTGAATGGTTAAGCTACATTTATGGATTATATCAAGAAATATGACTGCATTATGATCGAGCTTGTTATATAAGTTGTCATGATCATATTCATTTGCCAAGTGTGCAGGTAACAGATGGAAAGCCAACACAAATCAAAAGGGGTGCCTAATTTTGAGTGAAGAAACTGATGGTAACCAAGTCAATTGAGGAACCCATGAGGCAATCGAGTATTAGGCAACATGTTCAGTTGATGGCAAATCAGATGATGTAGCTTGACCAAGAAAAAATCATTTTGGAGGAAAGTGTGGTGCATGAAACATCAAGTTCAAGGCAGGAAAGATATTAGAGATATTACTTGGAGAAAAAGGCAACCTGGATAAGGATGACTAGAAGAATATGTGACAATAGTTTAGAAGTCAATGGGAATTTTAAATAGACCAATAATTGGTGGAATGCCATGTGTCGAATAGAGAAACAAGGAGCAATTCACAAAATCTTCTGGAGTTAGAGAATTTAAGAGAAGACTATGGAGTGAACTAAAGTATTCAAAATCTGAGAAATCTAGGAATGATGACCATAAGGAAAAGTGCATTGTTGCTATTCTCAAAATCAATGATGATCCCATGGCTGGAAAATTGGGTTGCCAAATCTGTAAGAGGCAATTCATACTATTGGAATCTGTATTGCACACAATATTGCCACTCACCTCCTAGGAAGCTTCCACATCATGTGCTATTGTGTATTGCTAACACAGATCTTCCACATGTGTTTGGCCCCAATGGCATTGCACATGGCAATGACACATAGTGTGCATGTTTTGTTGCCTTTGGCTAGTACTTTGATGCTTCAAAAAATTGTTGGTTGCATATTGCATGTTTTGTCTATGTGGAATTAGGCACATTTACAAATTTTGTAATGTCTCCTTTTCGCGCTTAGCCAATTCATGCACATTTAGCCAATTTCCAAGTCTTCTGGAAGCTAATTGGTTAGTTAGGGAGAACTCCAACATTCTTGGAGAAGCATTTGATTGGTCTTGCAAAGCAATTGTTCTTGGGTTTGAGTTTAGTTGGTTAGTTGGAGCCCTTTGATGCTTTCCGAATTGATTTCTGACCTTTTGGGTGCTCTCTTAACTTCTTGGAGGAGTAGGCTATTTTTAGAAAGTCACCAAATTGATTTCAATCATCTTCCTACTACTTTGATTTCATCATGGTGTGGTCAAAATTGAATTTTGATGTGTTGGCGTTTAAATTCGCACCTCTGGAATGCGGATTTGAAAACGGACAGCTATGCACAGATAAACTGCTCTTCAAATTAGGAGGGGAAGCTCCCTCTTGCTAATGGTGTTTGAAAGAAAGTAAACTAAAACTAAGTTGCCTATCTTTTTGGATCAGCTTAGAGCACAAGGTTTTTTAAACACAAACGCCGCAGCTGAGATTTTCTGATAAGAAGTTCAACTACGACTAACTTAAACTAAAGGCGTTCCTAACCTCTCAAGTAATTGCAGAGCAAGAGAAGTTAGAAATTAACAAGGTAGATTCTCTGACAAAAATACTTCAATAATCTCTTTTTCAACCAACACTTACACACTTCACTGCAAGCTGAAATAAAGATCATAAAAGTAGAACACAAATAACGAAAATCTGAGATTTTAGACCAAGGCAAAAGAGGCTCATGATTTTATTACTCAAATCTCTGAAACAAAGCTCACTTCTAACATGCCTTGAACAAGAAATTGCAGCTAAGGAGGCTTGCAAACTTATTCTTAACACAATAGAAAAAAGCAATCTCACTAACTCCTTGTTGGCTAAAGAGGCTCAACAATTTGCTTATCACAACACAAATGAACAATACTTGAGCAACAAATAGAAGGCACAATAGGCTCAGCGTTTTGTTCTCATAAGCACGGTTAAAGAAAATAAATGAGCAAAGGCTCTTATTTATAGAGAAGCAGAGGAGTAGGGAACCCTAAAATCTCCTTGCTTTCACAATCTAGGGCTTGCTCAGCAAGCAAGCTTTATTACTAAATCTAGAAAGATAAAACCCTAGAAAGCAGAAAAAGCGGAAATGCCAACTATTACATCTTATCTTCTTTCTATCCTCAAAGAATGGATAAGGATTATTCCAAGAATAGAAAGAAAGTGGGAAAGAAAGCTTCTAGAAGAAAGCTGCTTTAAAACTCGATCACATCCGCTAGGAAGTTAGAGATTGTGTCCCGGTTCGGTGCATCTATGCCATCAACAGCAAAACACCGCTTTTCAAGAATATCTTCAGCATCTGCAATGGATCTCAAGAAATCTTCAACCTCATTGGCCGCTTTATCAAACTTTGCTGACATCACTAAAATATGGCCTATCCTTCCACCAACTGGACTGCAACTATGAACAACATCCTGGAACTGATTTTGCACTTCCTCAAGTCCGACGTTCTTGGGCAATGTCTTATGTTTTTCTTTCATCCATCTCTGTGCAATCTTCTTGCTATATTTGTCTTTATGCATGTTCCACATCTTTTCACATTCATCCCTTGAAAGAGTTACGCTTTCAGGCCATGGGGGAATGGAAAAACACCTTTCGACCATATCAGGCTTTAGACTGCAAATCAATCTACCGTCTACTGACTGGATCTCCCTAGTAGCTGGGTTGTAATGCTTAATGCAAGCGATTACGAACTCAAGGCTCTGAACTGATATAGGAATAGACGCTGCTGCGAGGAGTCCAGAATGACCCAGGTTCTTGATTGAAGTGTTGCCTGCTCTCTCCAAGGCATGTAGGTCGAACACCGGCTTAACATGATGTAAGTCTGTCTCAGCTGTTTTGATGTAATTGTGAAAGAGAGCTGATTCGGACTTGAAAACATTAGGAGTATACTCCATTTCAGAAAACTGGAAGAATGACTGTAAACTCGCCTTGGTTTAGACAAGTCTTGAACAATTTCTATTTTTAGAATGCTGATTTTTGTGCTTCAACGAACAAATTTTTTGAGAAATTTTTCTGAGATATGGGTTTTGTTCAGAATGTCGATGCAAGACAACCCAGATCGTCCGTTTTTGAAAATCTTGAATTTGTCCTGAAAAAGCAGCAAACCCTAATTTCTTCAATTTTTCCCGAAAAAAGCTGGCATCTGGGTTTTGTTCAGAATATGAATAGAAATGGACCCAGTTGATTGAAATTGCAAAACCCTGACGTTTAATCGAAAAAGCAGACAACCCTAGGTTTTCTTCAGAAGACTGATTGGAAAGGACCCAGATGGTTGAAATTTGAATGCACTGAGGTTTTCACTGACATGCAAAATAAAAGCATTTGCTGCAACTTGATGAAGTTCCTGAAAAATTCTTCAGAAGATTGAGACAAAAAGACCCAGATGACTGAAAAATTGAAAGCCTTGGCCTTCTGTTTGAAAAATTTGATCTTCTGGAACAAAAAGACTGAAAAAGCAAGGGTTTATGCTTGCTGGTCTGAAAAATCTGATGAAAACCAGCAACTATGGATTCTTGAATCACAAAAATTCTTTAAACTTGCTGCTCCAACTTTCTCCTCTGGATGCCACCTGCAAAAATAATGAAAAATACATTGAAAAGAAGTGTTAAATAGACTTAAGTTCTGATTTAGGTTTTTCTTTCTTTTTGCTTTTATTTCAAAACCCTAAATCTCAGCCCCTTTGAACTTGGACGCCATCCTCTTCTTCTTGTAAATTTTGAAATTTTGAAAACACTTGAAAATTCTCCAAGGCATGAAGATTTGGGCGCCTTTCTTCAAGAGGGGCGCTCAACTTCACCAGTGTTAGTCATTTTTTGATATTTTCAACTTTTTCTCCACTTTGACATGCTACTTCGCCATTGATTTCCCGTTGACAGATCAACCCGACAGGCAAGCTGAGTGGTTCACGGCGGAGCCTGACTGATTCTGAGAAAGATGTTCTGGAGGCACCTCCGGCTAAAAACTGATTTTGACCTCCGAATCCATGGGAGGTTTTTCCTTCTAGGGGCGCCCAACTTCTTCAGTGTTAGCCATTTTTTGATTTCCAAGTTCTTCCTTCTCCCTTTGATTTTCTGATGAATCCTCGATTTCGGGAGCAACACTGATCTGATTGACTGTCTGAATGTTTCATTGGATAGCCAGACTGATTTTGATGAGATCCTCTTGGACGCTACTTCTGCAAATTCCATCATTTGAAGGCTTTAAAGTTTGGGCGCCCTTCTTCAACTGGGGCGCCCACTTCCACCAGACTTAGAAAAATTTTCAATTTATTCATATCTTTCACTTCTACGGGCGATCCTGTTGAATCCTGAGCTCCGGGCGTCGGATTGATAAATGTTTGGACTCATTGCGAAGCTGAGAGGATTTCAAGAGGGGTCTTCTGGAAACACTTCTGCCAAAAAGTAGATTTTAGGTCTTCAAAAGCTTGGGCGCCCCTGGCAAGCTGGGGCGCCCAACTTTACCAGAGTTAGTTTATTTTTTGCATTTTTCACCTTTGCTTTCGGATTTTTCTTTTCAACTCTCATCGGACCCTCTGTTCAACCCTTTGAATCTGATGACTGCGAGCTTCGTTTGTCGTGCTGAATAGCTCACTGGAAAGCCTGTTGCATTCTGAAGATGTCCCGTTATAACCTTGACTGCAATTTCATCTGTTTGCACCCTTGAAAAGTTGGGCGCCTTTCTTCACTTAGGGCGCCTAGTTTCTCCAGACTTAGTCATTTTTACACTTTTTCTTTAATCTTCTTCTTCGAGTTTCAGATCTTCTTTCTATACCTTCCACTTTGACTCGAATTTGCCGGAGACTGGATCGTCGGATGCTTTGACGGGAATATCCATCGCGAAGCTGACTGAAAACTGAACAACTTTCACTGGAGGTCCTAACCCTAATTCACTCATCTGATGACCTAAAAAGGTGGGCGCCTTTCTTCAACTAGGGCGCCCAAACTCAGCAGTGTTAGAAAATTTTCATAACTTTTCAACCTTCTTCCTCGTTCCTCGTGCATGTTCATCGTTTCACCTCCTGCCGAAAGTTTGAATGCTAAAATTGACGCCTGGCAGTCGGATGACCTCCATTGATGACCTCGGAGCTCCAGATATGCTTCTGAAAAAGTTGAATAGACCCAGTAGGGCAAAACTGATTATTTTAAGATTCTGACTGCACCAGCGTGATGTAGACGTATTTTGAGCCAATCAAAATCAGTTCGGACCCTGTCGGACCAACTTTCTATTTTTAGAAAATTTTGCCAGTATCCGTTTCGAAAGAAACCCAGAAAAACCCAGAAAACATTACTATTTCGAGAAAATTTCTAAAAATAGCAGTTTTCCTAAAATTTAGGGATGAAAAACTGAGATCTGGGTTTTGTAGATTAAGTTGCTCTTAGCAGACCCAGATCGTCAGAAATTGAAAATTTTGTATTTTAACCCTCCATGCAAGACATGCACACCCAAATTTTGACCTCTTTGACTGATTTGACAAGACTTTTACTCATTTCTTCAAAATGTCTAAGTGTAACAAAAATTTTAATTTTGGGGTACAACATAATGGCGTTGCAGTCCTTTCCGCAACTTGGGTGAGTTACTAAGTTATTTAATTAATATTTCACTAATGTTGTCTAATGTTGAGAAATAATTAAAAGACAACTTAGTGTAATAGCTTGTTGGAAGGGTGATTAAATGTTTACACATAATGAATTTATTTAATTTAAAGGAAAAAAGTGTTTTATGGAAAAAAAAAAGCGAAAAAGTAAAACAATTTTTTTGGAAAAAGTAACAATGTGTTTTTTCAAAAAAAAAAGCTTTTTCGAAAAAGCAATGAAAAAAGCAAAAAACGTTTTTTGCAAAAAAACAACGAAAAAAGCTATAAAAGGAGATGTTGGGGGCTCATTTGGATATGTTGAAGATTACACATATTGTTATGCTATTGGATTGAACCTATGAATTCTTCCAGAAATTGTTTGAGGATTAAAACCCTCATTTGATTCCTAGTTTCGGATTTGAAAGATAATCCCTAGCTATTGGAATGGTTATATTCAAGAATCACATTGTACTTTAACAAAGTTTCAGTTCTAGGGTTTCAAAAAAAAGATAATTTAAAGTATTTTAATTGCAGATTTTGGATTTATGTTTAGTGAATGTTTGTAGAGATTTTGGACTTGGTTAGGAGGTGATCTTTGGTGGTTGACCTACAACATTTGTATATCAGACCCTGCAACAACATTTCTTGTCATAACAGACTTGACACTACACATGCGCCAATCTATCTAGTGATTTTCAGACCTGCAATGTCCTTTAATTGGGTTTTCTTGTTGTTGGATGAAGGGGATTACTTTGAGAACTACTTACAGTAGACCAAAAATGTCCTTTGATGCATTGGGTATGCATTCTTTGTAATTTCTGAGCAATCAACTTGCTGATTTGATGTATGACAGACCTGTACAAGCCTAAAACTTTGACATCAGACTGTTGCAGCATCTTTCCAGAGCTTTGGGGGTGTTTGTTTATTAGGTTTGAAGTGCTCTTTCCTGTAGAAAGTATTTGGTGGTGTTAGGGAATGAAATGATGGTTATTTCTAAGTGAAATCCTTTGCTGTCTAGCCCTGAAACAGCAAGTTGCAGAGGATATCAAACCTGCAACCTTCACCATTTGCATCTATTTAAGGTATATCTCTTGTTGAGAACTTGATTTCACTAAATTACATAATATTTGGCAACATTTGTTGATATTGCAGCAGTTTATATTGTATCAGCATTGTTATTCTTTATCAGCACTTCAAGGCAGTGGATATATCACTGTTTTCTCATGTTTATGTTGACCTTAAATATGTTTATGGACTAATATTGTAAGTGCTTTGGATGGTCATACTGCCAAAGTCATTCCTTTCTTACACCTTGGATTGTAACACTAAATGGTGCTACCATCAGTGACTTGCTCTTGTTATTTGTTGATACTTACCCCAATAGACAAGTGGCTTATGGCACTCACTCACCACTGAGAAGTGGAAGAGTTGTTTTCATCTCATTGTATTCACTCACCACTGAAAAGTGGAAGAGTTGCTCTTTTGTTGTACTCACTCACCACTGACAAGTGAAAGAGTTTGCTTGCATTTTTATTATTGTATAAGCTTTCCCACTGAAAAGTGGAAGTGCTAGCTAACCCCACTGAATAAGTGGATACTGCTTTCAACTGCTTATTTTCAGAAGAATTTGTAATCCCATACATTGTACGGTCTCACCTTGCCCACACTGGGAACTTGGTGATCAAAAAGTGGAAAGGAAGTTTCTAAGCATTCCATTTTGTTTTGAGATAACAATTTTCAAAAAAAAATTGGGGCTGTTCATTACAGTTTTAGATTTACTAATGCAACAAAGTTTGCAACCTTTAGTAAATCTAGCTACTTGCTGCACTTTTAGCCAATACACATACCTTTGCAAATGAGCCATGTCTTACAACTCCAAAATGGCCCACAACTTTGGAAGAGTGTGCTTCCCTTTTTATTATAAGTCTTATTCTTTTGGTACACAGTTATTCCAACTTGTAGAGCAGCTCATCGTTGAGGTCAAAAATTTCTTCACTCTTGGTAACTTGGAGGATTCAGAAGGTATGGTATAGGGTAGGTTGATATTCTATTATTTATTAAATTTTATTTCATTGTATATAAAAAGGTAAAAGAAATTAGATTCCTAAATGTTAGGTTGTTGGCCTAAGTTAGCTAGTTGTTATTTTATTTTCAATTTTCTTCCCACATTGGTTTTTCAGCCAAACAAATTAGAAGATTTTGGAATATCCTCCAAATCTTATAATTTTGGCATAATTTATGCCTATAAAGCCTTGTAAGATTTTTCATTCAAGTTAATCAGCTTATAGCTTATTTTGTAGAGATATTTCATGATGCACAACTTTGTGTAGAACACTGATTGCTATTCTACTTGATTCCACATCTTGAGTTTGCAATTTGAACTTTTCCCCAAAATCCGAATAATGAGCATATTCCTTCTCATGCACCTCTTTGGTGAAAGACCCAAGTTGAGTAAGGCTAAAATTGACCTTGAGATAGGTGGCCTAGATAACATATCTACCACCACATTTGTGCTCCCCTTTTTCTATTTGGTCACCAGATGGAATTGTTGGAAAAACCCCATTTATTTGTATTATCTTTCCTACTGCAACTCATTTTGTGCTCACAAATATTGTAAAGGTTGGAGATCAATATGCATGACAATTTCTTTACCCAAGAAATAATGTCAATTTATTAATTGCTTGAACTAGTGCATATAATTCTATATCACAAACCAAATATCCTTAAACTATTGAAGTAAATACCTTCAAATGATAATAAATTGATGTCATCTCCCCCTTTTTGGACCAAGCAAATCATTTAATTTAACTTGCCTAAAAAGTAAATATCATAAAAAAGTAACTTGTATTTTCTTATTAAATTATAAGGTACCCCAAAGTGATTTTGTAAAGTGTTTTTAAAAGGGGCTTAAGATATTTTCCAAAGCGTCACTAGCACAAGGGGGCAAATTGAAAAGTATTAAATTAAAAAGAAATAGAATTTCTAGAGACTTCTTCTAGAGGGCTACAAATAACAAATAGGTGATTATAAGAGAAAGTGGGCTTGAGGAAACAACATCCATTGTTTGCCAAAACCCTAAGATGCAGGGTTCGTACCCACAGGCCTGGAACCCAGTTTGGGTACGCACCCGGTTCAGGTTTGTTTGCAGGTACGTGTTGGGTGCGCACAGGGTGCGTGCCTAGCACTGAGGGTTTTCCAAGTGCGCACACCCACACACCCGTGCAAACCTACAGTGTTGGGCGTGCACCTAGCACAAACCCGGGTGAACCCACAAGCCAAGTCAAGCAAAGTGGGCCCAAACTTGATTAAAAAACATTTTTCTTTTATTTTTTTTCCTCCTAGCCTTAAAATGGCCCAATATGAGGCCTTCAAACACACATACATTTCATTTTTACCTCTCATTTTGCTCTCACCATATTTTCTCTCCATCTTGACATTTTGAAGGGAGGTGATTGTATTTGAAGGAGATCGATTGTGGAGTGCCAAATAGCTTCCACAAAGGAGATTTAAGTGTTTAAGCTATGCATTTATCCCTATTCTTTAGTCTTTTGATGAATTTTTTCAAGTTTTTGAAGGATTTTTTCAAGTTTGTGAAGAAGTTTTTCAAGTATGTTTTTTTTATAAATTGCAACAATGGCTAGTAGTCAAAGTTCAGTGGGTGGGGAGGGAAGTCAAAAATTCAAAATTGATAAAAGATCTCCTTTATGGAGACATACCACAAGAATTTCACAACTTCCTGGAGGTGGGAGGTTTGTTTGGAAGTGTAATTTTTGCAATGCACAATGTAATAGCTCCTATTACCGAGTGAAACTTCATTTTATGGGCCCTAGTGGTAAAGGGATTAATATGTGTGAGGGCCCAGATAAGAAGGGGTTGTCTGCTATACAAATAGCAGGATTTATAAAAGAACAAGAAGATGCTGACAAATTGATTGCAAAAGGAAAACAAAGTGGTTATAGTTTTGGGAAGAAAAAAACAATGACATTACCCTCTCAAACAATTACGGCCTCCAAACATCCCTTCTTGCTTATGCCCTCTACAAAAGATGAAGATGAAGAACCACAAATCACCACCCGCAAGAGAGGTCCATAGGAGAGGGCATTTAAAAGGCAAGAGATATTGCTGAAGAAAAAATTGCACGTTGCCTCTATGCCAATGGTCGTCCATTCAACTTGGTGAGATCACCATATTGGCAGGACATGGCGTCAGCAATAAATAGTGCAGCTCCTGGTTTCACAAGTCTTGGGTATGAAAAGGTGTGTACCACCTTATTGCAAAAAGAGAAGAAATTTATAGAGGCCCAATTGAAACCAATTAGAGATTCTTGGATTGAAACATGTGTATCTATTGTTTCCAATGGATGGAAAGATTGTAAAAACCATCCATTGATCAATGTTATTGCAGTGTCCCCCAAGGGGGAAATGTTTTTGAGGGTGGTTGACTGTGAAGGGGAAGTGAAATATGCAAAGTTTATTTCCAGGATTCTCAACGACTCCATAGAGATGGTGGGTAATGAAAATGTTGTCCAAGTAATTATGGACAATGCAAAAGTTTGTAGGGCTACAGGTGCTTTGGTAGAGGCTACATATGAGCACATATTTTGGACACCGTGCATCGCACACTCCCTCAATTTGGTGATGCAAGCAATTGGCAACCAAATAGAGTGGATGAAAGAAATATACCAGGAGGCCGAGGAGATCTAGATGTTTGTGACAAACCACCATATGTCACAAGCAATTTTCAAAAAAATTTCAAGATTGGAATTGTTGAAGGTAAATTTAATTTATTTAGTTTCATTTATGTCATGTTTTACATAATTGAATAAAATATTTTTTTGCATTATTTACATATTTCAAATGTGTTATTAACTTACTATTAACATGTTCTTAGGTTGTTGAGACCTGGTTTGCATCTCACACAACTGTTCTGAGACGACTTGTGAAGGTGAAAGAGGCATTGAGTCAAATGGTTAGTAGCAACCAATGGGGTATATGGAAGCAATCAAATTTAGAGAGGGCCCAAAAGGTCAAGGCATTGATCTTGGATGAAAATTGGTGGGATCATGTGAATTATGTATTGGAGTTCACCAAACCTATCATGTCTATGCTTCAATTTAGTAATACAGATGAACCGTGCTTAGGGGATGTCTATAATAGCATGGACACAATGTTGGAGGAAATAAAAATGGAAATACAAAAGAGAGAGAATGACCCTGAAGACACCTTTTACAAAAGGGTGGAAGCAATTGTTCTTCATCATTGGAACAAGATGACAACACCATTGCACCCCTTTGCATATGCCCTATCTCTTAGGTTCTATACCACAAAAGTACTTTCTATCCTAGGGAGAATATCGCCATATAGAGATTCTGAAGTTGCTAATGGATGTAAGAGGGCATTTAGTAGACTCTTCACTGATCCAAAAGTGCAGACAAGTGTTATGAAAGAATTTTGATTGTTTATCTCAGGAAAAAATCATACCTCTTCTAATGTCAAAAAGACCAATACAAAATGGATGCTATTACATAGTGTTACCTCTATGGTCAAGATTATATGTACCTCCAACCTCTTGCAATCAAGATCCACTCATAAGTAAGTTTTTTTTTTTTTTTTGCCACTTGTATTGTAGAATTTAACACTTAACATTCTAGAATTTATCTTGCATTTTTTATTTTTTATTTTGTTGGTTTTCTCTCCAGGTTGCAAGCTCTTTTGCCGCTGAACGGAATTGGAGTACATACTCCTTTATCCACTCAATGAAGCATAACCAGTTGGCTGCAAAAAGAGCTGAAGACTTGGTGTATATTCATTCCAATTTGTGTCTTTTGTCACGTAAGGATCCTCAATACAAGCAGGGGGCAGCGAAGCTTTGGGATGTAGCACCCGAGTCTACTGACTTGGATGCAACCACTCAAGGTCTTGCTAGAGCCACTATGGATGATGTGGATGATAATGATGACATACTACATGGTGCTAGAACCGCTTTGGGTTCAAATGATGATGATATTGAAGTTGAAGCCACTAAAAATCCTAGTCACGATGATTTTTTTGTTAATCCTTTTGATGATTGATGAAAAATGAACATTGAATCATGTTTCATGAACTACATTTTGTAATTCAGTAATTGTGATGATTTCCATTGGGATCGTGAACATAGACGTATATGATATCATTGATATGGCTTATTTGAATATTTTTCAACTATCAATTGGCATCTAATATTTATCTTTGGCATTTGGCATTGATCAATGATCAATGATCAAGTATCATACTATGAAATGATTTAGTTTTACAATTCTGTATATTTCTCTTATTTTTTTGTATATATATATATATATATACACACACGTATCCATACATACCCAAACCTCTAAAAAAAAATTTCACATACCCACATATGGGGTTCTCATACCTGCACCCGTCCCCGAACCCGAACCGGTAACTTAGCCAAATCCCCTTTCTTGAAGATTGAGCATATGCTTTTATCTTTTGGCTAGATGACAAAAAACCTCCTAGTTTCTAGATTGGATTTGAAGACAAATTCTCTCATATCTGATAGAGGTGATTCCATCCAGGGTCTACATTTGTGTAGAAAGTTTAGTTATAGGAGCTTATTGAATATTTCTAGATTTGTGTCAAAAAGCGAAAGATTTTTCAAATTTAAGTTATTTTGTGGTTTTCTAATTATTTGATTGTGTGGAATTTCCTAGCTTTTGGTACCAAAATATGATGATTTCTCAATGTTAATAAATATTTAAGTTTTGAAGTGTAAATCTTTAATATTAATTTATGGCCATTTCTCAATCTTGTCGTCCTATATATATATATATTGATGTTTTTGTTCATGAGAATGGGTCTTGTACAACAATGAGTGAAATATATTATTTATGAGCTTTGGCTGCCATACACTCCCATAAAGGAAGGCATGGAATATACTTTGTAAATTCTTTTTCTATTGGCTTCCATACATGTCAAAGGGAGTTAGTAACATTTTGGAAAGTTTAAACTTATGATTTATGCTTCTGCTCCAAGGATCCCCAGGCAGCCGTACCGTTCAGGAAATTAATGTTGCATCATTTTGGGATTTAATAGAGTGCTGTCTATTATCTTCCTATGTTAGGATAATTTACATTCCTAATAGTCTTCAGCAGAGACATTATCAATTTGGAAGAGATTGCAGCAATTTTTAAGGTTTGTAAGTCAATAAAATACATTACCAGCAGTCTATTTCAGTACCTTATAGCCATATACAAATAGTAATAGATTATTAATTTATAGTATTTATGAGCCTATTCACTGCTGTTATTGCCAATAATATATCGTTATATATTGCTCAATAAGCTGCAATTTCAGAATAACATCTATCAGGTATCGAATGCTATAAATTCAGTAGTATGGTATTTCTTTGGCAACTGTTTGGATTGTCCTGGTGAATATATCAGCTGGGAATTATTCCAGTTTGCATAAACAAAAAAATACAGAGAAGTACATTCCAACTAGTAGCAAACAACGATACACATTTATAGATTCTACATCAGATGTATCAGCTCAATCCAGGCATTTATTTTATGCATTTTCAGTTTATATTCCAATTGTTTGACAATATGCCTACTTTTAGATTGTTGGACAGCTGTTTGTCATAATTTCTAGAATTGATTTAGAAGAGCATTTCATTGTTTTATCAATTAAACTGTAGTCATATGCATGGTTCTCCACCATATAGCTTGAAAATGTAAGTATGGATGGCTATGCTGCCAACACATGGTTCAATGTTTAAATTTTTCATATTGCATTCATTGTGGAACTGTGAAGCTTGCCACTAGTAAGTTAGTGTCCCAACCACTGTATGCTCTCACCTTGCCCACATCGGGATCTAGGTGATCAAAAAGTGTGTGGATTATGCATTTCATGTTATCATGTGTAAAATCTTAAAAATATCAATTTCAGAACATTACAACTGGCTCACCTCCTTGTAATAAGACAACACCCATAGCATAGTCACTAGCATTGGTCACTACTTCAAAAGTTTGTTGCAAGTTAAGAAGAGCAAGCACCAAAGCATGGCTAATTTTATATTTTAGCAACACTAAGAAAGAAATCATGTTTCTTGTCCCAATGGAAACTCTTACCCTTGGCTACAACCATGTGTAAAAGTGCAACTATGGTAGAGAAACCAAAGTGAACTTCCTTGTGTATTGAACTGCGCCAACAAAGTTCCTTGTCTCTATGGCACTATTTCATGCAGACCAATTAGTGATCGCTTCCACCTTAGTTGGTCTGCTCTAAAATTGCCTCCTTTGACCACATACCTGTTGATGTGTTTTTCGTGACGGCACCAACGCAGAATAAAGTCGCCAACGGCTTCCCTATCCTCTCTTGATCAAATTATTCCGCATGCTAAGATTGCGAGAAAGTTCATGCGTTCAACTCCAAGGTTCTTTTAGTGCGAATAGGCTCAGTTTGGCTCGATGTGATTTTGCTGGTATTTCAAGGGGACTTACGGAATTGTTCAGCAGCGGAGAGAGGAATTCATATGCTCAGAAGGTTTGTTTATGAAGTGCGGGTTTCCTATTCTAATCAGAAAGTACTGAATTGAAATGGGGTAGGGTTTAGAAAGTCTAAATCTATTCTAAGGCGTGGGATATGGAGCTCAACTTCAGCAAACTTCAACCGAACTTCGTTTTGCCTCGCATCGGACAGCTTCCACGGAGTCGGTGCAATCTTCAAGGGAGATGACTAAAGATGTTCAAACCACCACTTGACACGAGGATACCATCACAAGCGCTATACCATCATTCAAGCTGTGATTGAAGTTAAGTGCATGATATTCCAGTTGACCACACAAGGCGCATTCACCATCAGCAAATACACTAGTGGTATGGATAGACGAAGTTGCTTAGATCAAACACCACATTCCACAATTACTATCCTCTACTTGCATGAAATGAAACTTATTCTACTTTAAGTCACTACTTGAATCAGAAGGACGAAGAAACCTTGCTAGCTACTCACAACAAAGACGAAATTCACCATCAATGAAAAACTCTTTTATTGAGAGAGTGTTCACAACAATTTCTTACAAAGTTTTCAAAGGGGAAAACTTTCCCTCTTCTTCAAACTACACTATCAATCTATACTAAGCTACTTCTAAGTTGTCACCTAGTTGTCTCTCTACTCCGACTTCTACTCTAATCCTACTGTCTACTTTCTAATGAATTACAAATGAGGGGGACTCCCCCTTTATATAGCTGGCCAAGTCCAATAGACGGCTCAAATTACAATCGACTGGATGGCCTAGATTGTGCCACCTCAGCCCTAAACAAGATTTGCCCTAAAAACTGCCACAAAGGAGAGTGGGGTAATAAATGAGCCATAATGTCGAGCATCTTTCTAGAAGATTCCATTTGTAGACGCGTTCACACTATTCTTGATCTTCTTTCTTGACGTTGCTCTTTGACTTCTTCCACTTGAGGGTCTTCATTCTTCTTTTCATCTTGAGCCTTGAAAATGCTTCTTCAACACTTAGCCACCTTCGAAGTCGAAATATCATCTTGGATCACTTTCTTCATCATCTTAAGTCATCATCACTTGGTCTCGACGTTCTTCTTGCAAAACAAGCAAGGAGAAGAGCATCAGAACATTTCATAACATGAATTCAACTTACTTACCAAGATTTTTGCGCTCTAACTTCCAAGCGTTCATTGTCTTCACTAGCCAGCTTCATCCTCAAATTCTTAACGATTCTTCATGCCTTAGCCAAATTTTCAATCCATCCTCTTCAAGGGCGTATCATCTTTGAGAGATTCATTTCACCTGCTGGAGCCCCGACAATCTTGATTTTATCCATCTCTGGCTCAAGAAGACTATCTTCACGAAGGATTTAAGCAAATTCAACTAGGCAGTTCATTTCAAATTCATCGTCTGGAGGATTTTACCTTGAAAATACATTTTCTTCACATTTGCCTTTGAAAATTTTCAAGTTTCCCTTAGGAAAACTCATCAACCTAGTGCCCACTTGAAATCCTCATCCTGAAGGCCACAGCGAAGCATGGAAGACTTTAAAATCAACTCCTCATCGATAATCTTCAATACCCAGAAGAAAATTTCCTTCAGAACGCGACGAACTCATGGGTACCCAATGAATGGGTTCATTTTATTTTTCTGAATTTTGAACCTTAGAAAATTATTTCCCTGTGAAATTTAAATCCGTTCTTCACATCTGTGAAGGTCCTGTTGCTTTGACTTGGAAAAAAAATTTATCAACCCGTGCAGCTGGCATTCACCGACTTCACCACTGGCAACTTCACTCGGACTATAGGAAAAAGATTTTATCACTTCATCAGACTTAGGCGTTTTTTAATATTTTGCCTTAGAAAAATTTTAAATCATCTTGGAAATTTTGACTTAGAAAATTTTATATCCAGCTCGATCAACTTTGCCTATGAAAATACCAACTTCACTCAGAAAATTTTCATGAAGGCGCCTAGCATATTTTACCCCTCACTCACCATTTTGCATTTTTCTTCACATTGAAAAACTTTTATTTGAAGCTCAAACGCCTTAGCAATATTTTCTTTTTCTTCACTTAACATCTTAGGCGCATATTGTGGGTGAAGAAGGATATTTACTTTGTGCTAGAAGTCTTTACTTCCAACGTCTAGGCAACACATCCATCACCTTGCAATATTTTCTAGCACACTTCACCTTGAGCGCATACCACTTAGAGAATTTTGAAATCACGTCTAGCATATTATCTTCGCCACCTCATACATATCACCTTGGCCATGCCTTAAAAAAAATTCTCCAACACCACTTACCACCTTAGGCGCATTTGAGGCTTGAAGAAGAAAAACGCCTAGCATTTACCAAGCTCCCACCACGCCTTAATCACATTTCACCTCACTTACCACCTTCACTTACTTTTACCCTCCTAACTTGGGCGCATTTGGAGGGGTGAGGAGGACAAAACTCTTTGACTTTGTTGACTTGCTTCATCTTGGGCGCATTTCAGCCTTGATGGAGGATAAACTTTTCAAACGCCTTCATGTGACTTTTCAGCTTCCTAGCTTTGTCTCCACATGGCCCCATTTGGGCGCATTTTACTATGTGTGAAGGATGAGAATCATTGACCTTTTTGACTCCTTTCTTATTAACTCTCCTTGGGCGCATTTAGGGCATGGTGGAGGACGAGTTTTTTTTTGCCTTAGAATTTTTTTATGCTTCTTGCTAGCATGTGGGCGCATTTAGCCTATGCTGAAGGATGAGACACTTTGACTTTTCCTTGACTTTCTTGTGAGTGGGCGCATTTTACTAGTGGAGGAGGATAAAGTTTATACTTAGAACTTTTTTCATGCTATCAACCTCCCTTGGGCGCATTTTGAGGTGGCAAGAGGATGAGACTTAGAAATTTTTTAAACTTTCTCCTTGAGGGTGGGCGCATTTGGAGGTGGCAGGAGGATGAGAACATGCTGGAAATTTTTCAAACACCTTGAAGGCAAATTGGGCGCATTTCCCCTGTGGTGGAGGATAAACTTCAGACTTAGACATTTTTTTCTCGTCCTTGCCAGCTTCTCTGCCCTGCTATTTATAGTAAGTCCTTTGAATTTGCATCTCTGAAGCTCGGAACGACTTGAAATTTTGCACACTGCATCCTCATGATCTCGTTGTTCTGTCGACACTGCCATTTTTAGTCACCCTGCTATTTTTAGCATTATTCTGAAGGTGGTTTACTATAAATAGTAACCTCTTGTTTCTGATAGCTCCACTGCTCCGATCGACTTGAAATTTGGATGAGGTGCTCTTCACCACGTGACCTTACTGCTGACGTTGACGCATGCGCCTGATTTACTATTTTTAGCCAGTTTCCAAATTGACTTACTATAAATAGTAAGTGCTCCGTTTGACTTGAAATTTCACCAGCAGATAGCTTGAAGGACGCTGATCGCGATGGTTCACACCGATTTTCGAAAATTTTGACTTTTTGTGCCTCTTTTTGGGTCCCGAAGTTGGAAACCCTAATTTGCTCTGCATGCGTATCAAATGACATCTGTTTGCTCGCTGCGGGTAATCAAGGGACAAATTTCGTGGATTCTCAATCGGCTGGAAGTGGTCACGGACACACCTCGCTAAAAATAGCAAGTTCCTCGTCGGTGAGTGTCTCCGCTGTATGTCATACCATCAGCTGGGGTTCAAAACCCATCAGACCACTGGACATGCAAAAAGAAACCCCCGACATGCAAAACCCTAAAAATAGCCTTGGAAGATCAATTTAAAGTGGTCGCCCCATTTTGCATGTTATATCATCGCCAAGGTCTCAAAACCTGTATGAATATCCAGACATGCAAAGAAAAACTCGCGATTCGACCCCTGAAATTTAGCCGAAGTTTGACCGCTAAAAATAGTAAGTTGTCTCATACCAAATTTGCATGGAAGTAGCCCTCGATGTGCTCAATGTCGTAGGACTGGCTTCAATCTTGAAAATGCCGGATGAACTGGCTTCGACTTCACACTTACTAAAAATAGTAAGTACCTCAGAATCAGATGAAAATTTGCTGAGATCCTGCTGGAAGCATACTGACAACAATGTTAATCTCAATTTTCAATTTATCGACTTTGTTCAACCTCGCCAAACCGGACTCGTAAAATGATGAAACCCTAATTTTCAGACTTGGTCAGTTTCACGCTTAAAGTTACTGATAGGCGCAACCCCTCGAAAGGCTGACATCAGAAAAGAGATAGAGCAAGAGAGAGAGAAGAAAACCCAAGCCAAAAGACCGGAACGAGCAAAAATTAGGGGGTCCCCATCTTGAATGGGGCGATGTGTGAAAAACGTCACAACAATACCCCAATTAGACAAGCAATTACTTTGCAAATTCACATTTCTTCATATTGCACAAGGGTTATTTTTCCTTCAAGATTTAAAAAACATTTTTTAAGTGAACTAGATGTTCATCCCATGTAGCACTAAAAACTAGAATACCATCTGGATACATTGTGACACATGTATCTAAGGATTTCCTTAACACATTATTCATCAATCTCATAAAAGTTGATGCATAACATGAACAAAAAAGAACTAACCATTCATATAGATATCATTTTGTTTTGAAAGCGATCTTGAATGCATACTCTCCCTCAATTTGAAGTTGACGGTATCCTAATTTGAGATCCGACTTTGTAAAGTATTTGGCATGTTGTAGTTGGTCTTGTTGATGTGTTTTTCCAGACCGCACCAACACAGAATAAAGTTTACCAACGGCTACTCTATCCTCTCTTGAACAAAATCTCCTGCATGCTAAGATTGCTAGAAAGATCATGCATTCAACTCCAAAGTTCCTTCATGCAGTGGAGTACACTCAGTTGGTTCGATGTGATTTGTTGGTATTTCAAGGGGACTTACGTAGTTGTTCGACAGCAAACAACAGACTAAAGACTGAGGGTTTTTATGTGGTTCGAAGGATTTGTCAAGTGCAAATTTCCTAATACTAACCAGAAATATACTGAATTTAAATGAGTGTAGGGATAAGAGATGCTATAATCTACTCTAAGGCATGGGACATGGCGATCAATTCTCGCAGACTTCAACCACGTTTTGCTTCGCCTCGCCTCGGACAACTTCCACAAAATTGGTGCAATCTTCAGAGGAGTAACCAGAGATATTCAAATGACAATTCAACATGCAAATACCATCACAACGACGCATACCAGCATTCAAACTGAAATTGAAGTTAAGTCCACAATGTTCCAGTCGATCACACAAGGCAAACCCACCATCAGTGAGTTCACTAGTGATATGGATAAGCGAAGCTCGCTCAAATTAAACACCACATTCCACAATTACTAACTACTTGCATGAAATGAAATCTACTTTACTTTAAACTACTTCAAGATTCTAAGTGAATTGGAAGGACGAAGAAGCCTCGCTAGCTACTCACAACAAAAGAAGAGATCACCATCAATGAAAACTCTTTTATTATGAAAGTGTTCACAACAACTTCTTACAAAGTATTCAAATGGAAGACTTTCCTTCCTTTTCAATCTAAGCTACCAATCTATACTATGCTATCTCTAAGCTGTCTCTCTACTATTCTATCTCGTCCAATCTGATTTCTAGTGAATTACAAATGAGGGGGGATGCCCCTTTATATAGCTGGCCAAGTCCAATGGATGGCTCAGATTACAATCAGATGGATGGCTCAGATCGAGCCATATAAGCCTTAACCCTAAAAACTGCCACCAAGAAGAGTGGGGTAATAAATGAGCAATTAATGTCCACCATCCTTCTAGAAGATTCTTGTCCATAGACGCATTCGCATTGTTCTTGTTCCTCTTCTTGACTGCAAATTGGATGAGTCTGATCATCATGGCTTCAACTTCTTCCTTAGTCTTGAGGGCATTTCAGTGCTTGAGGATGATCTTCTTCTTAGCTGTCACTCTTCAACTCTTCAACGCCTGAGCCTTCATTATTTTTCCATCCTTGATCCTAAAGGATTCTTTAGTCATGAACTCGATCATTTCTTCCTTGCCACCCGCCTTCCTGAGTTGAGTGCATATTGGGTCTTCGAGAAGAAATTCCAACACTTAGCCATTCCTTCCAACATCTCCCTTCATGATTTTATCATCTTGGACTATTTGCTTCATCACTTCAAGTCATCGTGCTCTGGCCCCGACATTCATCCTGCAAAATAGATAAAGAGGAGCATTAGAACACTTAATAATATAAACTCTCCTTACTTACCTGATCTCCATGTTTTGATCTCCAATGTCTGAGTGATCTCCGAATCTAATAGGGTTCATCATTTCCCTCTAGCAGAGGTTGCCTTCTTCATACTCCTTCATCATAGGCGTACTTTGACCATATATTCTCCTTGATGCTCATTTTTGATGCCCTAGAAACTTTCATCCATCTTGACAGTGTGCTTAGAGGGTGTTGTTTTATTTCTCTCCGCCTTAGAAAATTTTCCAACCAACATGATATCCCCCTTTTTGCCATAGCCAAATTTTCAACCCATCTACCTTCAAAATAATCAACCAAGCACCCAAGTAAAATCTTCACCTTAAAAACTCTAGCAAGGTGTGAAAAATTTCAAAATCATCTCCTTGTCGAAGATATCCAGTACCCAAAAGAAAATTCCCTTCAGAAAATGCCAAATTCATGTGTATCACTATGAAGGGGTACATTTAATTTTTCAATTTTATACATTAGAAAAATATTTCATCATCAAAGTTCATCTTCATTCTTATCCCTCTGGCGTATTTCTTTGCCCTCAGAAAACTTTCCAACTCACCTCTTGAAGTTGGGCGCATTTTGACTCCTTCTCTGCTAGTTCGTACATGCCTTAGTAAATTCCCTCATCTCTTCCCAAGGTTGGGCGTATTTCTCTAGGGGAGGGAAAAAATTTAACACTTAGAAAAAATTTCATCATCAACATGAGCATGGGCGCACATAGGAGGGTCTAGAGGAATTTTTTGTACTTAGAAACTTTTCTCCATTTTCCTCCTCAAGGTGGGTGCATTTCTCTAGATGAGGGGGAATTCTCCCACACTTGGAACATTTTTCCATGGCCAACTTCCACTTTGGGCGCATATGAGGGTGTGAGGAGGAATTAACAACACTAAGAATATTTTTAAAGCTACCTCCTTCAACAACTTTGGGCGCATATGAGTGGCCTAGGAGGAATTTTTAACACTTAACACATTTCCTAGCTCCATCTCCAACATGGGCGCATTTGGAGTATCAAGGAGGAATTTCAATTTGCCTTAGCCATTTTTCTCACCACTACTTCCCTCCACCTTGGGCGCATTTCACTTGGGGAGGTGGAATTCCAATACCTTAGAAACTTTTCAACGTCCTCCATAGTGCAAGGTGACATGGGCGCATTTAAAGGCCCCTGTAGGATTTTCCAACACTTAGGATATTTTTGAACATCCTCCAAGGCAAGGTGGGCGCATTTGAGGGGCTAAGCAGGAACTTTAAGACTTAGAAAATTTTCTAACACCTTTCCTTGATGAGGGCGCATTTAGGGGGTCTAGGAGGAACTTTCATACTTAGAAAATTTTATCAAACACCTTTCCTTGATGAGGGCACATTTCACTAGGTCTGCAGGAATTTTCATGCCTTCGCAATATTCTTCACCCTATCTTCATCCTCTTGGGGGCGCATTTAGTTGGGTGAGGAGGAATTCTTCAAGACTTAGAAAAATTTTCAAACACCTTTCCTTGATGAGGGCGCATTTGGAGGTTGGAGCAGGAATTTCAAGACTTAGACAAATTTGAAGCCACCATCCTAGCAAGGGTGCATTTCACTAGGTTTGCAGGAATTTTCATGCTTAGGCCTTTTTTATCCTTCAGCCAACTTCACCTTGGGCGCATTCGGCAGGGTGTTGTGACCTTTTCACACATCACCCCATTCAAAATGGGGCACCCTAATTTTTGCTCCATTCTGGTCTTTTGGCTTTGGTTTTTCTCTCTGTCTGTCTGTCTGTCTCTTTTCTATGGTCTACCTTTCGGGCAACGTGCCCGCCATTGAGCTTAAACATGAAATTTGGCCGAGTCTGAAAATTAGGGTTTCCATCTTTTTGGTCAATCTGATGTCGAACAAAGTGAATATATTGAAAACAGGGATTAACATTGTTGTCAGTGTGCTTCCAGCAAGTTTCCACTGAAATTTCATCGAATTCCGGGTACTTACTATTTTTAGTAAGTGTGCAATTCCAGGTATTCCGTCAACATTCTTGAAATTCCGACAGTCGCATTGCGTCCAGAACACATCAAGCTGCTCGCTGGAAAAATTTGAGCTAAAACAGACAACTTACTATTTTTAGCAATTTGGCTTCCAGAGCAAAATTCAGGGTTTAGATGCAGAGTTTTTCTACGCATGTTTGCATATTCCTTATGGGTTTTTCGAGACCTTCGCGATGGTGTAACATGCAAAGCGAGATGATAACTTTCAGAGTTCAGCCTTCTGAGGCTATTTTTAGGGTTTGCATGTCAGGGTTTCCTTTGCATGTCTGCATATTCTTTATGGCTTTTTCGAGAGCTATGCAGTGATGTGACTTGCAAAGCGAGATGGTCACTCCTTCAACAACTTACTATTTTTAGCAGATGCATCCTGGCAGCCGCCTCCCAGCACTTTAGAATCACGGGCTGATCGCAATGCAACAGAAACGAGAACAAACGGAGATCGTTTGATACACATGCAAGATGGATTAGGGTTTCCAGCTTCGGGACCCAAAAAGAGGGGTAAAAAGTCAGAATTTTCAAAAACTGGTGTATACCACCGTGATCAGTGTCTTCCAAGCTTTCTGCTGATAAAATTTGAGGGCAAACGGAGCACTTACTATTTATAGTTAGTCATTTCAAAAACTGGCTAAAAATAGTAAATCAACGTTAGGCGCCGATGTTAGCAGGCAAGTCACGTGGTGAGGAGCGCTTCATTCAAATTTCAAGTCAAACAGAGCTGTGCAGATATCAGAAGCAAGCAGTTACTATAAATAGCAAACTACCTCCAAAATATGCTATTTTTAGCAGGCCAACTCAGAATAGCAGTGTCAACAGGTTGATGAAGTCGGGAAAGTCCAGTGTTCAAAATTTCAAAGCAATCTGAGCCTTTGAGATATGAAAATCAAAGGACTTACTCTTTATAGTAAGGCATGAAGAAGCTGGCGAAGACAAGAAAAATGGCTAATTGTTAGACTTCATCCTGCACCACCATGAAAATGCGCCCACTTCAAGCTAATAGCATCAAAAAATATTCTAAGTGTTGGATATCCTCCTGCCACCTCAAAATGCGCCATGCTTGATGAAGAAGCATAAAAATTTTCTAAGGCACAAGTTTCATCCGCCTCCTATGGCAAAATGCGCCCTCATGCAAGGTCTCATGTTTGAAAATTTTCTAAGTATAAAACTCGTCCTCCTCTCATGCCAAAATGCGCCCATGCAACAAACAAGGCAAAGAGGTCAAAATGTTTCATCCCCCACACATAGCTAAATGTGCCCTCAAGATATGGCATGCAAAATATTCTCTAAGTATATGTTTCATCCTCCTAGAGGCATCAAATGCACCCATCTTGAGAGGAAGTCAAAGATTCAATGACAAGTCAAAAGACGTTTCATCCTCCTCCCATGCCTAAATGCGCCCAAAAGGGGCCATGTGAAGACAAAAGGAAGTCAAAAGGTCACTTGTTGAAGGCGTTGGAAGCTTCATCCTTCATGCATGGCAAAATGCGCCCAAATGAGGGCATGTGAAGACAAAAAGAAAGAATCTCAAGAGTCACAAGTCAAAGCAAGGACGTTGAAAGGCTTTATTCCTCTCCTCTTGTCATATGCGCCCATCCTTTACACCTTGCTAAATGCGCTCAAGCTAGTCAACAAGTCAACAAACTTTCATCCTCCTCCTAGGCTCAAATGCGCCCAAGTGAGGGCATGTGAAGACAAAATTAAGGAAGCTCAAGGGTCACTTGTTGGAGGCGTTGAAAGTTTTCATTCTCTTGAGCATGAGAAATGCGCCCAAGGTGTTGAGGGTGAAGTGAAGTGTGCTAGGCGTGGTTATTATCCTTCATCAAGTATGATATGCGCCAAGAGGTATGTAGGGTGGTGAAATTTAATATTCCCTTTCAAGTGTGAAATGCGCCTAGACTTGAGAGTTGATATTGCTAAGTGATGAAAAATAAAGAGTAAGCTAGGCGTTGGAAGTTAAATATTCTCCATGATACGTATTGAAACAAAAAAAAAAATTCCCACCACTTACAGATGAATGAAATTAAATAAAATTTCCTAAGGCAAAATTTTCAAAAATGCAAAGTGATTAAAAATTTTTCTAAGGCAAAATATTTTCTTCCTTGAGAAAATTCGCCTAGACTTGGAGGTGATAAGATTTCCTGAACATGGATGAATTGCCAGAGATAAAGCCAGACAGTGCTACCATTGCAGGATGGATTCAAAAAAAAATTTCAAGTCCAAGCAACAAGATGTTCACGAAGATGAAAGAACGGGATTAAATTGATTGAAAAAATATTTTTCTAAGGTTCAAAATTTTAAATTTTAAATGAACCCGTTCGTTGTATACCCATGAATTCGGCAAGTTCTGGAGAAGATTTTCTTCTGGGTATTGGAGATCTTTGATGAGAAATGGATTTCTATGTCTTCTGCACTTCACCAATGCCTTTCGGATGAAGAATTTAATTGGTGCTCGAATTGTGAAATTTTCCTAAGGGAGAATTTAAAATTTTCTAAGGCAAAGCGAATAAAATGTGTTTTCGAGATAGAATTTTCCCGACGACAAATTCGAAGGGAATTGCCTAGATGATTTTGATTGAGTTCTTCATAGATGAATTTTCCAGAGCATCAGAGGTGATTAAAATTTAAAAAATTGCAAGACAGAGCTCCGGCTGGTGAATTAAATTGATTAAAAGATGAACTTAAATTAAACATTTTCGAAAGTGAATTAAAAAAATCTCCAGTCAAAGTTGAAATTCTAGAAGATTAAGATTCCTGATGCCGGATGACAAGTGTCAAAGATGCCAGAGGAGGGAAATTCGAATGGAGTAGTGGAGATTTAATGTACTAGCTAAACTTAGCCTTCTTCTAGAATTCGAATTCCCTATATGAGCTGAAGGTTATTCATTATTTTTCACAATGAGAAATTCAATTTGCTCTGGGTCTAAGCTGAGTTGAGTGTGAAGATTGAAAGTTGCTAAGGCTGCAAGTGTTGAAGAAGTTCGAAATTTGTTGAAGGAAGTTGCTGAAGCCGAAGTGTGATTTTGCTGAAGCTGAAGTCTGAAATCTGAAGTTGTTGTTGAAGTTATTGAAGAAAGTTCGACTTGAAGAAAGAAGAGAATCATTGTGTGCTGAGGCTCAAATTAATTTGCATTGTGGCTGCAACTTCTGAAGTTTATATTGCTGAAGTTGAAGGTTACTAAAGACTGCGAACTTGCCAATCTGATTTGAAGATTGAAGAAGTGCGAATGTGAAAGAGTTCAAATTGCTGATTGAAGTTAGGCAATTTTCTGAAAGTATTGAAGCTGCTATAGCTTAGAAATCTGCTAAGTTATTTGAAGAAGAAGTTGAGGTTTGCGAATGAGAAATAATATTGCAACTTCTTGAAGTCGACTGGCAGCCCTGCAAAGTATTTTATTTATTTTTCTAAGTTAATTTGCTAATGGATGTCTTTTGTTTTGCAGATGGCTGAAGCAAGAGCAACTGGCAAGGACAACAATGGTACATCCAGGCAAGCTGTCATCAAGAAGCTGAGCAAGCCTTTCATGCCAGAGTCAAAGTTTACCTCGAAATTGGCCAAGCTTGCTGACACGAATTTGGGCTCTTTCAACTTGGAGACCTTCAAGAACAGAATGCTAGGAATTGGTAATCATCAACCTTCAACCACTTCACACAACATCATTCGAAGTGGATTATATGCAGCTGTTGGTTTCCCACCAGCCATTCAATGTTCGGAGCTGATGATGGAGTGCGCCAACTGCTATGAGAAAGATCACTGATCAATTATGTCACCGGATGGTCAAGTGCTCGCCAACCTTACTCCTGCTACTATTGGCGAGGCTTTTGGAATCCCGACACACAGGAATATGATTTACAAATCAAGGGAGCGAGTTGAACGAATGTATGCTTCTACATTCGAGAGATGTACGGAGACAATCAATACTCGCTGGATGAGCAACCCCAAGCCCTCTTGTACAAAGCTGCCAAGGCAAATTATAGCAGATGACTTGAAGCAGGAGTATTGTGATCTTATCATGATGCTGAGCAGAGTTGGAGGCTGCCCTCAGGCTTTTATTTTTGAGCCATGGATGTTCTACTACATCAACCTCGTGTTGGAAGGAAAGGATTACGTCAACTGGGCTAAAATGATCAGTGACAATTTGCACGAGCAACTCCTGAGCTTGAGAAGAACGAAGACCTTTTACATGGGCTCTTACATTGTTTACATGCTAGCCCATATGACGAAATACAGAGGAATCTCATACAAGGAGCCTGTTGGTTGTGGCTCTCACCAATTTAAAATTCACGAGGCTTGTCCGCAATTGCACTTGACAAGTACTACTCATTACAAGCGTGTCAATGACGCCTTCACCATGCACATCACGAGAACACTTCAGGAGCGGATGCATCATAGGATCTCGAGAGAAGCCCAAGAATTGATTGAGAGGTATGGGTGCTGGTTTATACAATTTCCGAAGTTTTCTTACATAAGGCTGCAAGGATTTTCTTTATACCCATATAGACTGCCTAAGTACCCAACCAACAAAATTTTAATGTTAGAGATATCTAGGCAATTGGTTGCCTATGATAAAATTCAGAAGAAAAAGAAGAAGGGAGGTGTTGACTTCCCAATTGTCATGGGCAATTCGGATGAAGTGTGTCCTTCATTGCAAGCAGCTAGAGAAGCTGAGAGCGAGCTTCAGTTTTATCACTTTTCCTATCACACCAGTAGACAACACTATGATCCGCATAACAATATCAAATGGGTACTGTCAGAGGAATCTAAACATAAGGCAAACATTGAGGATTATTGGGTTGGTGCATCAGACGAGACTGAAGTCAGGAAAAGAATGTTCTCTAGGTTGCCAATAGGCATGATTAGGGAGTGTGAAGTCATTCTGGTACCAGACTAGGTGGATGAGGACATGAACGTTGTCCATCCAGATTATGAGGTAGTGAGAAATACTCGGCTTCCACTCTCGGATTGGTCAGAACTAGAGATTGCTGACTTGGACACACTTTCTATTCCAGTCTTGACATTTACCAGAGCTTGGGTTGACAGGCGTGTGAGTAGATTGAAGAGTAGGTCGATTGCATTGACTTACAATTTGATGGGAGATCACAGGACACCCACCACCAGCAGGAAGAAGCAAATTACACTAGGTCCAGAATCTTGAAGGAAGGAGCCAGTTTGGCAAGAGCCTGTTCAGCCGGAGCCTCCAAGAGTTGTAGTCGAATCGCCCATGCCATTGGAGACATGTTCTCCAAGCATACAAGAGGTTTCTTTATTTACTGATCAAAGAAATGCATTGAATCAGGTGCAAGCGGTACAAGAAGATAATCAGCCACCGTGGAGAGAGTCAGTAGGCCAGAGTGTCAACGCACCTAGTAGAGTTGATCAGCAGACCGATGAGGGGACTACTAGCGACCCTTAGTTTCAGCATGAGCTAGAGGCGGCTTTAGACGATGATGATATAGTTTCAGGAGATACTCAGCCACTTGAGGCCGATGAGCCTCACCAGGATTATATAGAAGTTGAACAAGTCCTTGAAGTAGAGGCACAAGAACAGCAACCGTTTGATATACAATATACAGTACCTGATTGGCTCAAAGATAGGATGAGAAGAAGCCCCAGTGAAGAGATTGATTCAGCGATAGAAATGGAAGAGTTACTAAACAGGATCAACGCGCCTCCACAAAAGAAGAGAGCATGAAAATTTCAAAGATATCAACTGATGAGGATGGCTCTCGCATCCTTCATATGGCGGTGCCACAGGTTGATTGTGATCGAAATGAAGCAGTGCCAGAGAACTATGTGGTCACAACTTTGGAGTTAGGATGCCCCACAGGTGCACAGATCGTAGAGGAATGCGATAACTCCTACCACGCCCTCAAGGACAGATTATTTAAAAAGGAAGGAAAGTATAAGAAGTTGAAAAGGGAGCATAAGGCTTTGATAGGATATATGCAGCAGTTGTCTCATCCTTCTGGGAAGGAGATTCTAGCAATAGAACTTCCAACTGAGATACCTAGAGAGTCAATTAGTGGCTTGTTGGAGTTGGGGAAGATGGCATAGGAGGCAGATAAGTGGGTTACAGGAGTTCGTGCTGAGACATAAAAGTTCATGGAAGACATTGCTTGTGCTTTCTGGCAAGCTTCCAGTATTACAGCACGTATGGAGGCAGTTGATCAGGCCTGGGGTGATGCTTCTGTTTATCAGAGCAAAGTTATTTAGCGTCTTGAGGCATTGAGGCATACTCCTTTGCAGATGCTGATCGATGGAGGAGTCATTCAGGAGAATTATAGATACGACTTCTCTAGATGGTACTCTTCAGTGGTCACAGGACGTGGTTTCTTTGATGCAGCACGGGCGGATTCAGCCAATATTATTGATGGAGTCTAGAATACCTTCAAGGCTATATTTGCTAGGCGGTTGAATCTCGATGAGGTGACTACTAATAATTTGAGGGGTAGGCTGGTGCCTGTTGTGACCTTTTCACACATCGCCCCATCCAAGATGGGGACCCCTAACTTTTGCTCCATTCTGGTCTTTTTGCCTTGGTTTTTTTTGTGTGTCTCTCTCTCCGTCTGTCTCTTTTCTATGGTCTGCTTTCTGGGGACGTTCCCGTCTGCAAGCTTCAACGTGAATTTGGCCAGGTCTGAAAATTAGGGTTTGAGTCTTCCTGGTCAGTTTGAGGTCGAGTAAAGTGAATATGTTGAAAATTTGAACCTAACAGTGTTGTCAGCTTGTTTCCAGCACGCTCCCAGCAAATTTTCATCAAATTCTGAGATACTTACTATTTTTAGTAAGTATGAAATTCAGGGCAATTTGTCAGCTATTTTGAGATTCTGACAGTCACACAGCATTCAGAGCATATCAAGCTACTCACAGGCAAAATTTGAGTGAAATCGGACAACTTACTATTTTTAGCAGTCCAGCTTCCGGGACGAATTTCAGGGTTCAGATGCAGAGTTTTTCTTTGCATGTCTGCATATTCCTTCTGGGTTTTTCGAGACCTTCGCGACGATATAACATGCAAGATGAGATGACCACTTTCAGAATTCAGCCTTCCGAGGCTATTTTTAGGGTTTGCATGTCAGGGTTTCTTTTGCATGTCTGATGAATCCTGATGGGTTTTTCGAGAGCTTCGCGATGGTGTGACATGCAAACGGAGATATTCACTTAGTAAGGAACTTGCTATTTTTAGCAGGTGTGTCCCGGCAGCCGCTTCCCAGTAGTTCAGAATCACGAGCTGATCGCAGAGCCACAGAAACGCAGAGGAACAGAGTTCATTTGATACGCATGCAAAGCAAGTTAGGGTTTCCAACTTCGGAGCCTAAAAATAGGCGCAAAAAGTCAGAATTTTCGAAAACCGGTGTAAACCACTGCTATCAGCATCCTTCAGGCTATCTGCTGGTGAAATTTCAAGTCAAACAGAGCACTTACTATAGTAAATCAGCTGCATGCGTCAGTGTCGACAGTAAGGTCAAGTGGTGAGGAGCACCTCATTAAAATTTCAACTCGATCGGAGCATGGGAGCTATCAGAAACATGAGGTTACTATTTATAGTAAACCACCTTCAGAAACATGCTAAAAATAGCAGGTCAGCTAAAAATGGCAGTGTCGACAGTACAACAAGGTCATGAGGATGCAGAGTTCAAAATTTCAAGTCGTTCTGAGCTTCAGAGATGCAAAATCAAGAGGCTTACTATAAATAGTAAGGCATGGAAGCTGGCAGAGGAAGGTAGAAAAATGTCTAAGTCTGAAGTTTATCCTCCACCACAGGTGAAAGGTGCTCAACTTGCCTTCAAGGTGTTCGAAAAATTCCTAACATGTTTTCATTCTCCTGCCACCTCCAAATGCGCCCACCCTCAAGGAGAAAGTTTAAAATTTTCTAAGTGTTAGGTTTTGTCCTGCTCAGGGAGTAAAATGCGCCCAAAAACAAGGTAGTCAAGGAAAGTCAAAGAGGTTCATCCTTCAGCCATGCTAAAATGTGCCCACCTTGAGAGAGTTATAGCAAAAAATTTCTAAGTGTTGAAGTTATCCTCCACCACCCCCTAAATGCGCCCATCCTGCACATAAGTGAAAATGCGCCCAAGGAAGAAAGAGGTCAACAAGTCAACATGTTTCATCCTGCACATAGGTGGAAATGCGCCCAAAATGCAAGTGAGTCAAAGAGGTCAATGGCGTTCATCCTTCAAGCATGGCAAAATGCGCCCAAAAGCATGCATGTCAAGACGAAAAGGACGAAGTTGAAGGGTCACTCCAAGGCGTTATTATAAGTTTATCCTCCAGCTAGTCAAAATGCGCCCAAAAGGAGAGAAAGGTCAAAGCAGTCAAAGCTTTTTATCATTCACCAGGTAGGAAATGCGCCCATACTTCAAGTTCCATCCTCCTCAAGGCAAGAAATGCGCCCAAGCTAGAAATGGTCAAGGGAAGTCAACGTTTTCATCCTCCTCCTAGGTGGAAATGCGCCCAAAGCATGGCAAGTGAAGACAAAATAGGGAAGTCAAGGTGGCGTTGCATGTGCTTCATCCCTCATAACCTCCAAATGCGCCATGGAAAAGTAAAGTGTGGAGTAAAAAAAACGGTAAGCAAGGTGAAATGGAAAAGATAAAATGACTATGGCGTTGAAATGTGAAAAAATTCTCTTCTAGGCATGGTGAAAGGGGTGATGAATGCTAGGCGTGGATTTGAATTTTCTCCTCAAGTGTGCTAGGCGCCAAGGATGATGGGAGTTATAAGGTGTTAGAAAAAGTTCCAAGACGTGTGAAGTATGAAACAAAATGCTAGGCGCTTTTATTTTATTCTATTTTTCTCCAAGTGCTACTTGCGCCTGAGGTGATATGTGTTAAAGGTGTTGAAGATGATTGCTAGGGCGTTGGAAATTTTATGGAGAATAAAATACAAAAGATGAATAATGCATGCCTAGGCGTTGAAATTGCCTGACGAAAAATAAGTTAAGTGTGATGCGCCTTCAAGAAAAAATTTCTAAGTAAGTTGATGAACTAAAATTTTCCCTCGCAGGCAAGATGGACAGAGTTGAATAAAATTGTCTAAGGCAAAATTTTCGAAGTGATTCAAAAATTTTCTAAGGCACAAATATTTTCTCCTTAAAAAAAAAACGCCTAAGTCTGGAGAGGTGATGGAATTTTCCTGAAACATGAGCAGAGTTGCCACAGGTGAAGTCAGTGACTGCCAGCTTCACGAGGTTGACAAAAGTTTTCAAGTCAGAGTAAAGAAATACGCTCCAGGGTGAAGAAATGAAATAAATTTGATGAATGAATATTTTCTAAAGTTCCAAAATTCAAGAAAATTAAATGAACCCATTCGTTTGGGGACCCATGAATTCGACGCGTTATGGAGAAAATCTTCTTCTGGGTATCGGAGATTGCCGATGAGGAATGGATTTTAAGGTCTTCCACGGCTTGCTGAGGATTCTGAGGTAAAGATTTTGATGGGCACCGGGTTGATGAGTTTTCCTAAGGAAAACTTGAAAATTTTCTAAGGCAAGTGTGAAGAAAATGCGTTTTCAAGATAAAATTCTCCAGACGATAAATTTGAAAGGAACTGCCTAGGTGAATTTGCCCAAGCTCTTCGTGAGGATAGTTTTCCAAAGCCAGAGTTGAACGAAATTGAGTATCGGAGCTCCAGCAGGTGAAATGAAGTTCTCAAAGATGAAGTTTGTCTAAGGCATGAACTTGAACACGAAGTAAACGATGAACGCCTGGAGATCAAAGCATGAAAATCCTGGTAGGTGAGTTAAATTTATATTATGAAATGTTCTGATACCCTTCTCCTTGCTTGTTTTGCAGGAGGAACATCGAGGCCAAGCGTTGATGATTTAAGTGATCCACGATGATATCACAACCTTCGGAGGAAGATAAAGTTACAAGTTTCAATCTTGAAGGAAGAAAAAGTTGCAAGAAATTGGCTGAGTGTTAGCTCAAATGACCCTCAAGTGGAAGAGGTCAAAGAACAATGCCAAGAGAGAAGATCAAGGACAGTGTGAACGCATCTACAAACGGAATCTTCTAGAAGGAATAATGGACATTATGGCTCATTTATTACCCCACTTTCCTTTGTGGCGGTTTTTAGGGCAAATCTTCTTTAGGGCTGAGGTGGCACGATTTTAGCCACTCTATTGATTGTAACCCTAGCCGTCTTTTGGGACTTGGCTAGCTATATAAAGGGGGAGTCCCCCTCATTTGTAATTAATTAGATTAGAAGCAGAGCTTAGAGGAGTAGAGAGAAGTTCATAGAATAGAAAGTAAAGTAGTGTAGATTGAAAAGGAAGGAAAGTCTTCCCTTTGGATACTTTGTAAGAAGTTGTCATGTATGCATTCATAATAAAAGAATTTTCATTGATGGTGAATTCTTCTTTGTTGTGAATAGTTGTTGAGGCTTCTTCGTCCTTCTAATTCACGTAGCATCTTTGAAGTAGCTTAAAGTAAAATAGTTTTCATTATCATGCAAGTAGATGTTAGTTGTGGACTTGTGGTGTTAATTGAGACAACTTCATTTCATCCATACCACTAGCGGCTTGCTGACGGAAGGTCTGCCTTGTGTGGTCAACTGGAAAACTTTACAAACTTAACTTCGATTGTGATTCATGTGTTTGTATGCGTCGTTCTGATGGTGCTTAAATGTTGAGTTATAATTTGAAAACCTCTTGCCATTCCCTTGAAGATTGCACCGACTTTGTGTAAGTTGTTCAACGTGAGGCGGAGCAGAGTCTGGTCGAAGTTTGTCAAGATTGATCCCACGTCCCGTCCTTAGATAGAAGATTAACTTCTTAGGCCCTACACCCCCTTCTTAATTCAGTTCATTTCTGGTTAGAATTAGGAAACTTGTGCTCATTTGCCAGATCATTCGAATTGCACGAAAGCCCTTAGTCCACTGTCTGCTGTTACTTGTCGAACAATTGTGTAAGTCCCCTCGTGAGAACACAGCAACTCACATCAAACCAACTGAGGGTATTCTAAGTATTCGGAACCTTAGAGTTGAAAGCATGATCTTACTCGCAATCTTAGCATGCTGAATACTTTGTTCAAGAGAGGATAGAGTCTCTGTTGGGAAACTTTATTCTATGTTGGTGCGGTCTCAAAAACCACGTCAACAGTGCCTTTCTTCTCAAAGGTGAAGACTTTTGTGCAGGATGACTTTGAGAACACTTCTACTTTCTCTAGCTTGATTCAAAGCACGCAGGATTCCTTAGTCGCTTGGAGAAAATCTTGTGCACAGCATGAGCAGTCAGTCACGATGTTAGAGTTCCAGCTTGATTGCATTCCACCTATTTCAATTCAGGAGATTGAGGTTGTACTTGGCAGGTTCATTGAGTTTGCAGCTAAAGAGGAGGAGAATGGGAATGCACTACTGGACGATGATCTTCTAGAAGACTGATTGTGGGCATTAATTGCCTTTACTATTTTGGGAGTGAGTGGGAATCTTTGATTCATTTAATGTACCACTCCCCATGCTGGCATTTTTTAGGGTTAGGGCTGAGGTGGCTTAATCTTAGCCATTCTTTTGATTGTAATCTGAGCCATCCATTGGATTGGGCCATCTATAAAAGGGGGAGTCCCCCTCATTTGTAATTCATTAGAAATTAGAATAGAGATCAGATTAGAGGAGACACCAGAGAGTAGACGTTTTACTAGAGATAGTTAGAGTAGTTTCATTGCATTGTTTGAAGGAGAAGGGAAATTCTCCCTTTGAGAATTTTGTAAGAAATTGTCATGAAGGCTTTCATAATAAGAGAATTTCATTGATGGTGAACTCCCCTTTTGTTATGAATAGTTAGTGAGGTTTCTTCGTCTTTCGACTTCAAGTAGGAGTAATTTTCATACAAATAGTTGATTGTGGATTTGTGGTGTTTCATTGAAGTGGCTTCATTTCATTCCATACCACTAGCAACTTGTTGATGGCAAGTTCGCTTTGTGTGGTCGACTGGAAATCATTTTTAAGTTTAACTTCGATTGTGATTCGTATGCTTGTATGCGTTGTTTTGATGGTATATGTATGTTGAATTATAATCTGAATGTCTTCCACTACTCCCTCGAAGATTACACTGATTTTGCTGAAGCTGTCCGACGTGAGGCTAGGTGAAATTCGGTTGAAGTTCACTGAAATCAAGCTCCACATATCTTGCATTTAGAATAGAATCTAGAACTTTCTCACCCTTACACTCATTTACTTTTGGTTCATCTTTGGTTAGTTTTAGGAAAACGTACTTATTGCTAAATCATCTGCATTATATAAATCCCTTCCAATCATCCATTTACTGTTAACTGCAAGTATTCTGAACAATTGTGTAAGTCCCCTCGTGAAAATAACAATTCACATCAAACCAACTGAGGGTATTCCAAGTATTTCGGAACCTTGGAGTTGAATGTGCGAACTTTCTTGCAATCTTAGCGCACGGAATACTTTGATCAAGAGAGAATGGAGTAGCCTTCAAACAACTTTGTTCTGCTGATTGGTGCAGTCACAAAAATCACATCAACAAAAATCAATGAATTTCTTTCAGCCGAATATTTGTGAATCGGGCTATTCTCATTTGGATAAATTTAAATGATTAAAACAAGGGAAATCAAAATATTTCCCTCATAGTTTGCAAACTCGGACTCGTCGCGGACTCGGTAGCCCAAAAATATGACTCGGACTCGGGACTCGGCACGGACTCGGGAAAAGACTCGGCTAGGACTCGGCAAAAAAAAAGAAATCGTAGTTTTAGAAAAAAACAAGAACAAATTAATGCATTTAGAGAACATAAGAGCCTAATTTGATTATCAAACACTCATAATTCAAATATTACACATGTAATCTACATCTTCCTCTTTCCCCTCCCAATGGTACTCAATTTTGGAGGCCTAGAACTAGAAGGTGCCTGTGCTATAGTATCCAAACGAGGACTAGGAGATCGAGCAGGGGAAACATGATATTCAAATGTTTCTTCGTCGTCCTCCATGGCATCCAATCTTGCTGCTTCTTCTTCTGCTGCTGCTCTCTCTAATTCAGCAAGATCCTCATCAGTAAGGAAGACATCAGCCTCATCATTTTGTTCATCAATAGTCCATTCACCATATGGATCAATGTCATCCAAGTTGATGGACTCATGTGAAACACCCTCCACCTTTCTAGTTCGAAGGAGAAGGTTGTACAAAACAAAAACTAAATCATTTAGGCGTTGCTGAGTCAACCTGTTCCTCTTCTTTGTGTGAATGTTCTCAAATAAACTTGTTAATGTGATTTTGTGACCGCACCAATCAATAGAACAAAGTTGTCCGAAGGCTACTCCATTCTCTCTTGATCAAAGTATTCCGTGCGCTAAGATTGCGAGATAGATCGCACATTCAACTCCAAGGTTCCGAAATGCTTTGGAATACCCTCAGTTGGTTGGTTGTGAATTGTTGTTTTCACGAGGGGACTTACACAATTGTTTAGAATACTTGCAGTTAACAATAGGTGGATGATTGGAAGAGGTTTATATGATACAAATGATTTGGCAATAAGGTATGTTCTCTAAAACTAACCAGAAATGAACAAAAAGTAAATGAGTGTAGGGCCTAAGAAGCTTATGTTCTACTCTAAATGCAAGATATGTGGAGCTTGACTTCAGCAGACTTCAACCATATTTCACTTAGCCTCGCATTGGACAGCTTTAGCAAAATAGGTGCAATCTTCAAAGAAGTGACGAAACATATTCAGGTTATAGTTCGACATACATATACCATCATAAAGATGCATACAAGCATAAGAACCACAATCGAAGTTAAGTTTCAGGTATTTTCCAATTGACCACGCAAGGCAGACTTACCGTCAGTAAGTTGCTAGTGGTATGGATAAAGAGAAGCCACTTCGATCAAACACCACAAATCCAAAGTAAACTACTTGCATGAAAATTAAATCCTACTTGAAATTGAAGGAAGAAGAAACCTCACAACTATTCATGACAAAAGTGGAGTTCACCATCAATGAAATTCTTTTATTATGATTAGTTTTCGTGACAATTTCTTACAAAAATTCTCAAAGGGAGAATTCCCCCTCTCCTTCAAACAATGCAATGAAACTAAACTATTCTAACTCCCAAAGATGTCTACTCTCTATTCTGCTCTGATGTCTAACTGATTAACTACTAGTGTACAAATGAGGGGACTCCCCTTTATATAGCTGGCCAACCTCAACGGATGGTCCAAATCAAATTACAATGGATGGCTTAGATCGAGCCACCTCAGCCCTAGACGAGATTTACCCTTAAAACCGCCAGAAGGTGGAGTGGCGTCATTAATGATCCCAAAAATAGCAAATTCCTCCTTGACCACTATGGGCAATTAATGCCCACTATCCCTCTAGAAGATTCTCGTCCATGACCTTGTTTCCATTGCTCTTTTCTCTGACCGCTGTTGGCGTTTAAATTAGCACCTCTGGAGTGCTGATTGTAAACGTTCAGCTATTTCAAATGTTTTGCAACACTTCTTCGTTATTTAAAGAGGAGAAGTCCCTCTCTGCTGGGAGCAATGCGTAGGGAAGGGAAATGTTAACTAAAGTTCCTATCTTTTTATGCTTCAGCGGCAGGACACAAGGGTGCATAAACACAATGCGCCGTAGCTAAGATTTTCTCTGGTTTCTGCAGATCTTAACTACGACTAACTAGCTTCTATCTATCCAATACCTTCAAGGTAAACAGAGCATGAGGGTAAAGGAGCGGGAATGGGATGGTTGGATCACCTGAATTCGCCGTCTCCAGAGAATATGACCGAGGCTCTGAACTCTCGGGTATACACCGGGATAAGGTTGGTACAAGCAAACGCTCTTTACGGTAAACTAGATCTGAGACCTGCCAAAGAGGAGGGACTCCTATCCGAGGTATGGGCTAGGAAATAGTTCACAAGAAACAACAGATTTACGATGCCTTGGCTAACTAGCTTGCTAAGGAGGAGGGACTCCTATCCGAAGTATAGCTTGAAAGTCAATACATTAAACAACATCAAACGATAACTGTTAATAACAAATATCCGAGGAGGGAAATGAGACAACAAGCTATTAAACACAAGACGTAGACATAACTCAAATAAGATGATCAAAATGCAAGCGCCTTCTGATATTCTTCTTCAATGCTTCATCAACGAATTACAAAAGTTGGGAGAGCAAAGGCACGAAATCATGCACAATTACAATCAACCAACGAACTCTCATCCAAGAGTGAACAAATATTCGCTTTCAAAGTGTTGGCAACAATGGCGCAGCAATTTTGCATAGCAAGTAAAGGTTAAACAAATAATGAGCCCAAGGCTCTTATTTATAGAACTCAAAGGAGTGGGCAACCCCAAAATCTCCTTGAGTTAACAATGAGTTCTTGCCAATCAATTAGCAAGATTTATTCCTAAAAGGGGGAACAAGCAGTTAACTGGAAAGCTACTTCAGTTAACTGAAAGTAAACAAAGAGTCAACTAGAAACTACTTCAGTTGACTGAAAGCAAACTAAAGGTGAACTTAAATGTAAAGTATCCCTCCAAAATAGACATCCACATTTAGTGGAGATCTAAGATCCACGAATCATGGAAGCCAATTAGACATCCTTAATCAGTGGGATCTGACAATGCATGATTTAAGGAAAGTGGAGTTAAACTTGGAAAGAAGCATCAAGTTAACTCCAACTACATTTAATAGCATCTTGAGTTGACTTGGAAAGAAGCATTAAGTCAAACTCAAGTCTCATAAATGCCACTTGGAGGGTAGGACGTCCTTCTTTGGTGCATTTATAGCTTTTCTCATTTCACCATTTCTGGTCAACAGCTCCTTGATCCATGTGTTGACTTCTTCCGTTTCCGGATAGTCAATGCTTTGATGACACGACATCTCTTCTTGCGCAAGCTATTGCTCTTGGTAACTTTGGCGGCTCCGCGCTTTGTAGTGTGATGGAAATGGATGCGGCTTGTAGCATCCCAGATTCTTAAATATTCTGCAATGTGATCTGATTCATGCCCTCCAGCTGCTCCAAATCAACCACTGGATTCACTTGATGTAAATTTGTGTCGACTGTTTTCAAGTAATCATGGAGTAAGACCGTCTTGGTCTCGTATTGTACCTGGGAGTACTGCATCTTGGAAAACTTAAAGATTGACTGTAAGGTTGACCCTGTTCAGATGATTTTCGGAAACCCCTGAAAATAGCGCCCTGCCGAGAAGTATTTTTCCGGAAAAAATCTCGCACATGGGTTTTGTTCGTGCTTCAATGCTGAACAAACCCAGTTCCTCAGAATTTTGATTCTGAAACTTTTTCGGAAAAACCCCCAAAAATAGGGGCAGCAAGTTTGCTGATTCTGGAAAATTTGTCGAGATGGGTTTCTCTGGAAAATTATGCTGAATCTACCCAGTTGATCTGATCTGATGTAGCCTGCCACCTTTTTGAAATGAGCAAGAAAACCTAAGACCAGAAGAGAGGAAGTAGACAGAAGATGGATTGGAAGTTTTTATCTGACTCCCTGAGAAAATCTGTCTTTGAGTCCAACCTCAGATTAGCAATCTTCTTCTGCTTCAGATCTGCAAGAAATATCGAAGAACGGATGAAAACCTTGGCCAGATCTGTAAATGGCATCCTTGAGAGCTCATGGCTGTTCTTGATCATCAACCTGCAATGAAATAATGAAATGGGATGCCTATACCTCGATTACATAGACTCAAGCCTTAGATCCACAAGTTTGGGGACCTAACTCACGATCAAAATTGATTTTGGCTTGATCTAAAGTTCAAAAAAGGTGATTTCCACTAATCGTGGAGTGTTTTAGCCAAGTTTTGCTCAAAATATCTTGACTTTAGTCAACAACTTGACCTTTGACTTCTTCAAGGCGTCCCTTTTGATTTTTGCAATTTTTTTTTATTATTTTCTCTCTTGAACAACCTCAGTTTGATCCTGAATCTGGCTTGATCTATTGATCCTGAGATGATGCTGACACATTCACTGCTAAGCTAGATTTGACCTGAAGAGGAGTGCCTGGGAGGCATGATGGTAAAAAGCTGAGTTTAGGGCTTCAAAAGAAAGGGCGCCTTTTCCAAGAAAAGGCTCTTTTGCTAATGCCTTGGTGAATTTTCAAACTTTGTTCTTCAGCCTTTTGAAATGACCTCTCGTGCTTTGATCTGGATTTCTGATTGATCGGAGAGTCAGATGATTTCGCTTGATATCTCATCAGGTACCCAGCTCTGTTCTGCCAAAGATGACTGACTTCAGAAAACTTGGATCTCAATTTTAGGGCTCCTTTATTCAAGGGCGCCCCTCCTTGAAAAGGCGCTTTTGTCTTTCAGCATGGTTATCTTTGTCTGAAAAGTTGCCTACTTTGATCTCGATTATCCGTTGACTGCACTGTCAGATGTTTACGCTTTCAGTTGCGTTTCCGAGATCTACTTGGGCTGAGAAAGTTATCTTGGGAAGCCTTTTGTCGTTTATCAGCATCTGGAGGTCCAAAAAAAAGGTAGCCTTTCTTTTGAAAAGGCTCTTTTTCTTTGATCTTCACATTTGACAATCATTTTCTGATATTTCTTCAACTGCCTCTTTTCACTTTGTCAGCAACTGCTTATGATCGACTCATCAGATGATCTAGATGTTTGTTTCGTTGTCGAGCCAACAAGCAAACGCCGAGGATGACTGCCTTGGATGATCTAACAGACTGCATTTGACCCTTAAAGATCATGGGCGCCCCTGCTTGAAAAAGGCTCTTTTCAGCATGTGAACTTGTTTCTCCTTCATAACATTTCCAGAGTTAGTCAAATCTCGACCTTTTTCAATTTTAGAAAACTCCTCCGTCGAAGATCACCATTTCTTCATGTCTCACGTTCATCGTGTATGGATGTTTGGGAAAATGACTAAGGCATTTGACTGCATAGCCTCCTCTTGGCAGCAAGGCGTGCATTCTCCAAACTTAGTCAATTTTCAGCATTTTTCATTTTTTTTTTTTGAAAATCCCAGACTTAGTCAATTTTAGCATTTTTCATTTTTGAAAATCCCCTTCATCAAACAGCATCATTTTAGACCTTTTCCGCCATGGTTGCGTCGTTGAAGCTTTCGAAGGTTAGCTTTCAACACCTGGTACTGGCCAATCTGCCATTAATGGCTGCGGAGCTCCTAACTTTGTTCCTAAAAAATAGAAATAGACCCACCAGAGTAAAACTTATCTTTTGATGATTCTGACTTGACCAATGTGATCATGAAGCCTTTTAACCCTATCGAAATCATTTTCAATCATTTCTGGGAAGGTCCTATTTTTGGGGGTTTTCCCTGAAAATAGGGGCAAAAACCCTAATTTTCAAATTTTCAGAATTTTGCACATGTGTTCCTTGACAGAAACCCACCAAGATTCTATGATTGGTTTGACCTAAAACTGACTTAACATGGCATTTTAACAAGGTTTAGCTCAATTTATACAGAATGCCAAAAAATTTATTTTGGGTACAACATTAGGCTCCGTCTGGTGACCATGTCGGATACCTACGGCATAGGAGAACCGAGAATCTCAAGTTTCGTAGACCAACATATCTAATCAGTTGGGTAACGGAGTCAGGACTTTGGTTCCATACATACCTAAAAATAGAGTTCACCTTATTTATTGGGTTCCTCCAATTTATTCACCTATGACAAAACATCTAAGAAATCACCTAAAACACGACAATACTTCACTGAACGGGGAAAAACATAACAACATAACGTTAAAGCAAAGAAAAATATTTTACAAAGAACTCACCCCATCCCCAAAGGGACGAAATGCTTCAAGTATTGCCTGCTTCATGGCAGTGCGAAGAGCCTCCCATCGGTGTTGCTTCTGCCTGAAAGGCTTTACTTCTTTTCTGATGGGAATTACAGGAGATAATCCCTCTGGGATGAAGATTCTCAGGTATTCATATATCCAAGCAAAAGTACTCTGGCAGAAGTCAGAATATGATGCAAATGGGAAAGCTGATACCCCTGAGGCATTAGTTCTGCTATAGTTCATCCTCGGGATGTTGAACTCTTCAAACCAGTTGATCGAGTTCCAAACTCGATTTCTATAATGCCGTAGGTGATCTTTGCTGACCTGAAAATATCCTTTGACCGGCTCACAAATCAGTTCCAGATCGCCTTTAATACATAGGAATTTGATTCCCATGTCTTCGGCATCTTTGAGGCCTAATAAAAGCACCTCTTTCTCAGCCTCAGTGAATTCCAATTTCACAGGTGAGTGCAACTGTTCTTTAGGGGAGATGATCACTTCCCCTACTTCTGAACTTGTATCTGAACAACCTCCATCGAACTGTGTTGTCCATGACCTTGCGTCCTCTGTCAGTCTCTTTTCAGAACAAACAGTGTTCTGATCTTTAGTTTCTATCTCTGCCAGAGTCACATAATTACCAGGATGTGTTTGAGGCTTTGCTCTTGCTGGAACAGATGACTTGATCACAGCTTGCTTCTTCGCGACATTGAGAATCTGGTCTATTTGTTCTGGATGGTCCTGAAGATATTCCAATTGAGAGATTTGTAACTTGGTCTTCATCATGGAAGCTATGATGTCAAAATTTGCTAAAGACGTCTCTTGAGCAATTGGCATAGCGTTCTTCTGTGAAGATCTGGGATTGGAAGTGGAAGGCACCTCTTCACCCTTTTCGTTTGATTTCCATCTTTCTTCCTCTTCTTCCTGTGCTTTCAAGTGTTGAACACATGTAGTCACAGGCGTTGAAAATTTTTCATGATTCACCGCAAGAGAATACTGACGGTATGCTTCTTTTTCTTCTTTAATAACGGGTTCGAAGTTTCCCGTTGCGGAGTCGCCATCGAAGTTATCCGTCTGTGGTAAGACAACATTCGAACTTGTTGGTACAAAACTAGAACTGGGAGCAGCTTCAGCATATCCCATGATTTGGGTCATTCTCAGATTCTCAGGACACGTGGATCCGACATGTTCATCACTGTCATGGAAACAACAAAACACTGCACTGTGTGTAGCTTCAATCATTGGCCTTGATGGAGGTGTTGGCAACCGTGGCTGAAGATTGTCTCTCTTTGGCTGGTACGGTTGCTGAGCTAGAGATCTGATAGAATCTGTTTTCATCAAGCCGGAAGTGATCATATTATCCTCCAACCTGATGGCGTGTTCTTGCACACTCTTCAACTCTATTTCTTTTGCCATCTTCAGGAAGAAGGCTATCTCTGATGGAAGAGCATTTATGAAACAGCTTATCAGGATCTCTGGTGATGGGTCTAGCGTAGAAGAAATTCTTGTAACAAGACGATTAAATCTTGATACAAATTCCCTCATGTGTTCGTTGCGTTCCATCTTTGAATTTGCAAGCTTGGCAAACAACATATGATTGTCTTCAGCGGGCTTGAATCTCGCCAAAAACTTCTCGCTCATAGTTTCCCAGCTTGTAATAATGCCTGGCTTCAGGTGACTGAATCAATCTGCAGCATTCCCAACAAGAGTCTCCACAAAGAGACACACTGCGATGTCTTCATGTGGTACATGCAAGATGGCGCAAGCCATTGTGAATGCAGCAAAACGTTCATCTGGGTGTTGACTTCCATCGCCGTAAAATTGGGGAAAGTGTTTCCTTGACCCTTTAGGTAACTCATGATTTACCTGAAAAGCCAGAGGTCCGATACTATTACCCCAAGGCAATGAAGGCGGATGCCTCTTGCCAGCATTGTTGTTGTCACCATCCATTGCTTTTTGTAGATGATGTATCCTCCGATCCCTGAGGTTCCGACTGAATCGGTTCTTCTTGCTGTTGTGGCTCCGTAGCCTGGGCAATTTGTTTCTTCCTCTGTGCCAACACTGGTGGCCTTCTATCACCCATCAGGTTGTATGAGAGGGCAATTGACCTTCTCTTCAACCTGTGGACATGCCCTTCCACCCAACTCCTTGTGAAGGTCAAGACAGGCATAGACAAAGTGTTTAAGTCTATAATCTCTGGCTCAGCCCAATAGATAACATATGAGCTCATGTAGAACGTTTTCGTTCTCCTTAGATTCTAAAACTGCTCATCAATGTTGTCACTAATCATAGTAGCCCAATCAACACATTGTTTTCCTTCAAGTCCACGCTGTTATAGAAAAACATCCACGGCTCAAATGCGTATACCTGTGGGCTGCCGTTGACCCGGCTGAGCAACATGATCAAGTCGCAATACTCCTGCTTCAACCCTTCTGAAATAATTTGCTTTGGCAGCTTGGCGCCAGGAGGTTTAGGTTTTCTCATCCACGTGGTGTTAATCCTTGTTACATTCCCCAAAGACTCAATATGTTGTGAAAGGATTCATGGATGTTAATATTGTTATTCTAACTGCCTTTCACGTGAACTTGAAGTAAAGGATTAAATAATTGTTTTGTTTTAGTAACTGGAAATGTTAATGAGAATGTTTATTTTAAAAAAAATGCGAATGTATTGAATGATAATGTTGATGGTGATATTATATGTGTTATGAATTAATGCACTAAGAATGGTCTAACTTTAAATTCCGATGTCAAGTGGATGCAGGACCGACATGGTACGAAGGAAAAAGGGACTATCATCAAGGAGAGGATGTAGTCGACAAGGATCTATTGTCATCAAGCTCTGGGTTGTGTAAGACGGTACAAAAATATAACCTTGGCCTTGGTAAATGAGTGGTATATTAAAGTCGAAATTAAAATAAATAAATTTCACCTAGCAAAATTATTTTAATATATATTTAACACAATTGTAAACACTTAAATATTAAAAGTTCAAATAATATTAATGAAAGAGCTTTATGCGTTTTAAAAGCTTTTGAAACGTTTTTTTTTTTTTTTCTTTCTTTTTCCTTTTGGGGGAAAACGGTGGAGGTCATGCGAGTCCAGAATCAGGGCACTCCGCCATCATCTGGCATTGGAAGAAAACGCCTGGCATTCAAGAGCCATGACGGGAATTCTAAAAGACCATCTTTTAAACGTCAGGAAGGCGATCAAAATCTCATTCTTCTTCTTCTTCGGGAAGGGAACTTTATATTGGGAAAATGTTTACCTGGGAATTCTTCTTTTCCTTCCTCCTGATCTTTCGTTCTTAATGAAAGTTTCCTCAAGAGCAAAAATCTTCTTCCGCCATAGCTAGGGTATCTTTCGTCCTCCTCTTTCGTCATTGGAGAATCTTCTAGAAATTTCTTGCATCGTTTTCAGTGCTAGAAGCTTTCTCTCGTGCAATATCCTACCCTTCAATCCAGCTCGGGTTAGTGCGGGGTCTTCTGGAATCGAACTGAGGAAAAGATCGCACGCTACTGGCAGTTGATAATCCAACGAGGGCTCTACTTCGTTTATTTTTCCTTCTTGACGCAGCCAGGCACGTTCTAAATCTCATTTATGTTTTCCTTTGAAAATATTTGACATTAGCGATGAAGCTAGATCGAAATATTTGCATATTGAACGAAATGTGTTTTATCTTCTCAAATGTGTTGAACACGGAAATCGTTTTTAGGAAAAGGATATTCTATCATTATTATGGCAGTTGCTATTCAATTCCTTAATGTAATTTCTGTAGGGTTTTTACCTCGAGTTTGTGTACCCGCCTTGCTGCTCTGTTCATTAAGTTTAATCATCCGTTTCCTGCAATTTTTGAACCTTGACCAGACTAGCGGATTAATTCTGATAGAACGAGGGTTGGATTGAATCACTCACTGACTCAATGCTCTGGGTCACAATTTGATAACCCCTTTGGTGATATCTCATCCACCACTCAACCTATAGGTCACCTGCTATTTAAGAACCCCTGGTTAGATTACCAACCCTGCTATCATTTTCCAATTTGCTGCTACCAAGAATTTCCTAGTGTTTTCCCTCGCCTTCACCGCCTAGCCCTTAATCCACTTAAAGACTAGTGAATCACTAATACCTCCAAATCTTGTTGCAGGGGTGTAAGTAGCTTCCATAGCTTCAAATCAATCTTCTAAAAGTTCTTGAACAGCCTTCATAACCCAATCCTCCATCGCTTTCACTAAATCACCAATTGAGGGTTTGGAAGGGCTACAATGCTAGAAGCCCAGTTAGGCCTCTTGACAGAGAAAAATGCAATTTTCTCCTAAACTCCCCAAATGACCTGAGTTTTTCTGTTGGGGTTGGTGATTCCCATGCCACCAACTTAAATATTCTTGAGGTTTTGAGCCTCTACAGGCTGTACACTGCCCAAATGCGAAAGGAGCCAAGAACACTAGGGTTTCAAAACTGTTCAGAACCAGTTTAGGACTGGTGAAAAGTTCTTCATGAAAATGGACTGTTACGGGCTCTTCCTTGTCACCATGCAGAGCCAAGACACTCCCCTAAATCCTTAAAAAAGAATTTCTTAAAAAACTTCAATCCCCTGCAAGTTATTCACGCTGTCCTCAAACCTTTCCTAGCCGGGTTCTCACTGTCTCGCCTAGGAAAAGTCCTTCAACCTGTTTGCATGACTCACAAAGACTATTATATTTACAATATATACAAAGATGGAGTTTTTTCTTGCTTCCACCACGCCCATATTGCCTGGTACGGACAGGAAACAACTTCAAAACTCCATTTTCTGGTTTTGTTTACCAGTCCAAAACAGAGTTAAAGAAAAAAAACAGATTTTATAGAAAACAAAAAGCGATAGAAAATCAGTTTAAAAATACCAAAACAGAGCTACAAAAGGATGCTGTACATGCTCTTGAACCAATAAAATTTCTATTCCATTATTCTATTTGCTGTCACGCAGAAAGCACAAGAAAACAGATTTCTTTTTCAACAAAAACACTGTCTTTTGTTTATTTTCATCAAAACGCCTTTTTCCAGAGCTTTCCACCATTCAAAAGCATTCATTAACCTCTAACATGGTCAAGGCTTTCCTTTTCCATCATCAAGAAACCGTTAGGTTTCCAAATTCGGGCTTAAAAATGGAGAAAAAACATTTTTTCGAAAACACACTGTTTTTTGCGATTTTCCCAAAATCTAAGGAAACGCCTACCAAATGATTCCCAATTTATTCCAAATTAAAACTAAGCTTTAAGAGGGTCCCCTTACACCTTATCAATGGTGTATTAGACCGTACACAACAAAACAAAAAGATTAAAAACATCATATTAAAATTTATGCTTGTATTTTGATACTTGTATTTTGAGTGCTCTTGCACCAAATTCTCTCAACACCATTTTGTTCCTGAACTTTGAAATCTGTAAGGAAACTGAACATTTATGATATTTCATTGATTTATGACCTCATCTTATAATTACTTGATATCTAGCTGAAACTCGCTTAACCTCTGACTTCATTACAGATGCAACTTGCTCTAAAGATAATATTCTTTTCGTTCTGAGTTTAACTATTGTGATCGTCTGTTAATGATGTCAGCTTGACTTCGTTATTTAGACTTCTGCACTTAATTAAGCTCCTTAGACACTATGTCTGATTCAATCTTTCCTTCCATACCGGTCTGACCTGTTAGGTGTATAATTTCAGACCTGAACCTTATGTTGACTCTGAGAACATAAATGAATTCTTAAACCAATCTGGAACCTATTTCTTTTCCCTCTTTTTTGCAACATCGGCAGATCTTCTTAAGGAAGGGATCCATTTCTAAGACAATAGTAAACTGTTGGGTTATGAAACTAAGAGTATTTTGCTTGTTATCCAACTAATTGAATATGAAATCAAACCCTGAGGTAGTCGTGTCGAGCAAGGGTGTACACTGACGGCACAACAGTGCTAATAGAGTCGGCACAGTAGTGCTAGAAACAAATATAAACCCTTGGCCAAGGTAGATTCCAGTTAGGCAGAAGTCAGTATCCTTGTACCAGATTTACTCTGGTCAGATTGATCCTTCGGACAGGGGAAACCTGCAGAAGAGGGATCGACCAGTAGTATAGGTGCATGGACACCAGGCTGAGAGACATGATGACACTAGATCCTTGATGATTACCCTCGTGAAGGGCCGGGTTTCTTCATTTGAAGAACACGGGAAGACCAGTAGGTCTTGGTTGGGCGGAAAAGCCCTTGATGATAAACCCCTTTTTCCAAATGATGAAATAGTTCATGAATCACTGAATGAAGATGATGATGTTAGTAACAAACTCCTTGCACTCCATTCCAGGTATTGCTCGTCCAATTATTATTATTTATTTTTGCAGCAGTGTATTCATTGAAATATTAGTTGAAGAAATGGTAAATGGTAAATACAGTTTGTTAGTTATTTCCATTTGAATAAATGCTGAATTATTTTAAAATAGATATATATATTTATGCAAACCCTAGTTTGATAGTTTTCAGTTAAGTCTTTTGAAAACGGTAGTTTTCCTTTTCAGCTAACATTGGTTTACTTCTAGGTATGAATTGAAATTAGTTGCACCTTGGAAATTAGTTACTAAACCATATTTACAGTTAATTTTATAACTGTAGATCCGTTAGGTTGTTATATCTCAACACACTTGTCATAAGATGTGGCATACATCTTGTCAGCTTTTGCCTTGGACTTGTATAACATTTTATCCGTGGGCAGAATCCCGAATGCCTCGCCAATTGCATCAGGTGCGAGGTTGGCCAGCAACACGCCATCCGGAGAAACAATCGTCCGGTGGTCCGAATTGTAGAAGTTTACACATTCCATAATCAGCTCTGGACATCGAACCGCTGGTTGGAACCCGGATGCTGCATATAATCTGCTCCTTACAATGTTGTGTGAGACTTCCGTCAGAGGATTGCCACCTTGTCCATATATTCTTCTCATGAAGGCCTTGAGGTTGAAAGAATCGAGGTTGGTATCAGTCACATTTCCAAACTTCGACATGATCTTTGATTCTAAAAGACTTCTTCAAGTTCTTGATGATTGCCTGCCTGGAGGCATTTTCTTTGATAGCTTCATTATTTCCAGCTTTAGCTCCAGCTTTGCTTGTTCCAGCAACATCAGCTCTTCGACTTTCAGCCATCTGCAAAACGAGAAGTAAACATTACAATTTAAACTTTTAAAAATAAAAACTTTCTGGGATGGCTGGCAAATGGAGTTGGCTGCGAAAAGAAAATAAAATTAATAACTCCAGCAGTAAAAGTTCAACTTCAAACCTCGATAAATTTAAACTTCGAAATATAAAACTCCGGACTTCAACAATTTGCAGCCAAAAGAATTTTCAGCTCTTTGGAAGAAATCAACTTCAGCAATTCCAACTTCGGAAAATACTTCAAGTTTCAGCAACTTTGAAAATATTTAAATCTCAGCAACTTTCAAACTTACTTTCAGCAACTTGGAGAAATAAAATTCTCAACTTCAACAACCTCTACTTCTGATTTTGTCCTTTCTCAGCACTCAGCAACTTCAGAAAATTCAAATCTCAGCAACTCCAAACAATTTCGACTTCCAGCACTAAGAAAAACAATCAAACGATTTCAGCCTTCAGCAACTCTTAACTTCAACAATTTAAAGAAATAAATCAGCCTTAGAAAATCTCAAAATAATTCTCAACAATCTCTTTCAACTCTCCAGCACAAATCTCAACTTCGAATCTTGTGAATAGAAATGAAAACTTTGGGGTTTTTATAATTGAAAGCTGGTGCTTATTTTAGCAAATGCCATTAATTCCCTTCACCATGACTTAGACATTTTCCAAATTTAAAAGAGAATATTCCAGCTGTCTTACAGTCATCATAGCAATTTGCTATTCCGGGAGATTCTTTCCTCATTTTAAATTTGAAATTTATCTCCCAATTGCCAGTCACTTCCAATTGACTGAAGTAATTTTGAGAAAAATCGTTTAAAATTTACTTCAGTTTAAAATAATCTCACCGCTTTTAAAATTTAATTTAATTGGCATTTAATTTCATTGAAGAAATTACTTCACTTCACCAACGTCCGTGAAAAATCATCGTCAGCACTTTAAAATGGCTAGGCACAATTTATTTTCCGTCCATAATAACTCCAAAATAAATTCCCCGTAATTAAAATCTCCCGAATTCCAAAATTTCATGTGTCCAAATTTAAGGGGGAATTTAATTTAATACTTTGGAAAATAATCAAATTAAATTTTAATTAATTTCTCTGACTTAGACGAATTTCACTTTATTCGCCTAGAGAAATTTATTACTTCCAACGCCTTTTAACTTTTTAACCTTCAATCTCGCCTTAGGAAAAAAATTTAAATGCTCTCGAATATCTTCATTTGATTTTTCACATATCAATTTTCAACGTTTAATATTCACTCATCACCCATTTCCATCCAAGGCAAAAATCAACCTTTAAGTTTTATCATTTAATATTTGCCTTAGGAAAATTTAAATTCTCCCCTTTCAAGCTTAAGGCGCATTTGTCCAAGTGAACTTTCAATTTTAACATTTAGAAATTTCGTTCCCCTCTTCTTCTTTACTTTGGGCGCATATGGAAGTATGTGCTTTTAATTTCGAATTCTCCACATTTAATCAATACTTCTCTTTATTCAAGGCGCAAATCCTCATAGCTTAGACGTCTTTTATCCTTCCTACTTGCCTAGGCGCATTCAAGAGGGTATGCCTTTAATTTCAACACTTAGGTTATTTCTGAGTTTTCATGAGTCCAAGCGCATATTGGAGTCTCTTTATTCAAGTCGCAAATCCTCATAGCTTAGACGTCTTTTATCCTTCCTACTTGCCTGGACGCATTCAAGAGGGTATGCCTTTAATTTCAACACTTAGGTTATTTCTGAGTTTTCATGAGTCCAGGCGCATATTGGAGTAGCATCTTCAAATTTCGAAACACTTAGAACATTGTGGAGTCTCCTCAAAGTTGGGCGTGTATTATAGCTTGGGCTTTGATTTTAAACGCTTAACAAATTTCGGCTTAACTTCAACCTCTTTGGGCGCAAATGGCATGCAGAGCTTTTATTTTCATTCTTTTTACCTCAGCTTGGTGGGCGCAAATCAATGAGTGAGCTTTACGCCTTAATCAAAATTCTAAAATATCCTTATTTCTCCAGGCACATATTGCAGGGGAAGCTTCGAATGTCAACACTTGGTTCTTTAATCGCCTCCTTCCTCCCAGGTGCATATGACCATTGGAGCTTTGTGTTTCCCATGCTTAGACAAGATCTTCTTTAAGGCGCATACAAGAGGGTGGACTTTTAAATGGGGGCGCATTTGAGTGGGGAGGCTTTTAATTTCGACATTTAGAATCATCCTTGAAGTAGGGGCACATATCATAGGTCCTTCTTTCAATTTTAATCTCCACGCCTTAGTGTATTTTCTAACTCCTTCCAAGTCTAGGCGCATATTACCCTCTGTGCTTTCAATTTGAAGTGGGGCGCAAATAGCATGTTAAGCTTTTAATTTCGGCATTTAATATTTCTTCTAACCTCTTCTTCCCTCCATGCGCAAATCAATGGTCATGTTTGCACTTTATACCTTAGGCGCATATGTCACATAGAGCTTCTAATCTTAAACACTTGATGAAATGTTAGCCTCCAAGTCCTTAGGCACAAATCAATGGGTGAGCATTTAATTTGTGTGCCTTAGGAAAATCTATATGCTCCTACTTCTTCTTCCAGTTTGGGGGCGCACTTCACAGGGGCTCCTTTTAATATCCACGTCTAACACTTTTCTTGCCCTGGGCGCATATAAGAGGGTGGTCCTTCACTTTTAAATACTTAGGAAAATTTCACTTCAAGTCTCTAGGCGCATATGGAGTTGATGCTCCTGGGTGCATATGCAAGGGGGAGCTTTCATTTTTCTACGCCTTATAAACATTTTTTACTTCTTCCTTGAAGTGGGGCGCATATTACCCTCTGTGCTTTCAATTCCAACACTTAGTGAAATTTTATCAATTTATTCTCTCAAGTCTGGCGCATTTGGAGGGGTCAACTTTAAATTTGCCCTGTGAGTCTTCATTTTTGCCTTAGTAGAATTTTTTATCTGCCTTTAGCCTTTTAAAGCAAGTTTTGATGCTGGACTTGAAAATTTATCAGTTTTCTCAAATTTCATGCCCTTTGCCAGATTTAGGGTGATTTTATCCTGCTAACCCTAATTTGCCCTGACTTTCTATTTTTAGAAAGTTCCTCAAATTTCGTGCTTTGAATTGATCTTTGGCCCCAGAAAGCTTGTTTTGCTTTGTTTCGAACCCCGAGACGTGATTATGCCACTGATGCCTGATATTGGCTTGCACCTGCTATTTTTAGCAACTTGCTAAAAATAGCAATTATTCAGAATGTCTTCAAATTTCATCTGTTGAATGCCTGAGATGTGGGGATCGTGGCTAGATGTCGCATCTGCCTAACTTTCGTGCTTTGCCCTTGAATCTAGGAAACCCTAATTCTTCTGCACCAGGCAGAATTGCTAAAAATATCAAGTGTCTGATTTTCCATGATTTGCAACTTCGTTTGACTTGAAATTCGCGCCATGGGGTCTTCATTACCTGCTTGACTTGCTCACACTGAGACTCGATGTTGACCTGCTATTTATAGCTGCTTTTGAAGTGGCTTACTATTTATAGTAAGTGTTTGCTTTTGAGACTTCCTTAGCTTCGTTCGTGTTGAAATTTGGATGCCATGCTCAATGTTGGTAAACTTGCCTATTCAGACTGAGACTTTATGCTAACTTTCTATTTATAGCTGGTCTCAGGGACGCCTTACGAAAAATAGTAAGTGCTTTGTTTTCCTTCAAATTTTGCCAGTAGACTCCCTAAAGGATACTGATCATGGTGGATACTTCTGTTTTGGAGATTTTGACGTCTGATTCTTCATTTTGAGTCTCGAAGCTTGAAACCCTAATTTTCCTGCATGTGCCTCAAATGAGCTCCGTTTGACCTCGTTTCTGTTACATGTTACCGTGTTTGCAATTCTGGAGTGTCGAGCAATTGTCGGAGCGTACCTGCTAAAAATAGAAAGTGGCTGAAAAAGTGACCAACCGGCTGTCAGATGATTTTGCATGTCACACTGCCCGAGAGATCTTGAAAAACCCAGAAAAACTCAGAAAAATCATCAACATGCAAGCACTGGCTAAAAATAGCAAGTTTCTGAAAAGTGACCAGTTCTGCTTGCATGTTACATCGTTGTGAAGCTCTTGGAAAACCAGAAAGATTATGCTGACATGCGCTGAGAAAACTTGCATGCAAACCCTAATTGCAGCCTCTGAAGGCTGAACGCTGAAAGTTGTTGCCCTGTCTTGCATGTCACATCACTGCGAAGGTCTCGAAAAACCCACCAAGAATATCCAGACATGTATCTGAAAATTTTGCATATAAACCTTGGAATTTTCTTTGGAAGTTGTACTGCTAAAAATAGCAAGTTGCCCGTCTATGCCCAAACTTTGTCAGTGATGAGTTCAAAGTGCTCAGAATGCAGTGCAATTGTTAGAACGTGAAAATCTCGAGAGAAAAAACCCTAAATTGACACTTACTAAAAATAGAAATGTTGCAAAATTCAGTGAAAATTTAGGACTCTGTTTAAAGCATTCAGACAGCAGTGCTAAGCTTAGAAGTTGATTAGCCAACTCGATTTGACCTCAAAGCAGTCTGAAGATTATAAACCCTAATTCATTAGAAGACATTCTAGACTTAATCAAAATTCAGATCCAGGTCAAATGGTAAGTACACTATCAGATAGGAAGAAACAGACCGAGAGAGAGACCAAAAAGCAAAGCCAAAAGACCCAAATGGAGAAAAATTAGGGGGGGTCCCCATTTTGAATGGGGCGAGGTGTGAAAAGGTCACAACAAAACTCCAATTGCGTTCACACCTAAAAGCACTGCATGGCTATGACAAGACACGTATGGCTAGCTTTTGAAGATTTGGTGTGCTAGCACCATAGTTCTCCCACCATAGATCTACAAAAATATTTTTAAAAAATATAAGTATTAAGAAATAAGAATAAAGTAAACAATCTATATGTAAGAATCAAGTTTCTAATTTCATTTTTTACCTAGTTGTTGTTTTCCTCTCCTTTCAATTGCTTGCTGGGAGGAAAAGAGTCTCCCCTCTGCACCCTTGTAGACCTTGAATAGATAAAAGAAAAAGTAAATCAAATATAGAAAATTCATAGATAGTTAAGGCTCAACATTGCAAATTCATAAATAAGATGTAACAAATCTCACCTCCAACTCATCAAGCACTTTATCTCTCAGCTCACGATCAGGCACCATCCTATCAATGCATATGACAAGACCTTCCATGACCTCCTCATCCGCCTTAAATGTGTCCGAGAAGTAGAACTTCGGATTCAAGAAGTAGGCAAAGGCATGAATCGGCTGGTGGAGTTGGTGTGTCCATCTCCGATCAATGATGCGCCATATGATTTCATATTTCCTTTTGTTGCCGCCATAGTAACGTGATATGGCCTCTTTGGCCCTATCCATGGCCTCATAGATGAAACCCATTGGCATGCCATCTCCATCCACCATATGAAGAACCCTCACCAAAGGTTCTGTCACCTAAAAAAATGAAAAAAAATGTTAAATCATAACAAAATTAACCCCTCAAAAAATAAAAACAGCAAATAGATTATCATGTATAATTTTTTTTTGTGTGACTGCTACTTACCCCCATCAACTCCTCTCCATTTTTGATGAATGTCTCATCAAAAACTATGGCAACAATCCTCTCCCCTTCAGGTCTATTGGAAAATGAGGACTCCTTCCAAGCATCAGAGACAAACATTTGCTTGAGATGACCAATGGCACCAAGAATGCTTTGCAATGTGAGGAAGTGGCTAGCAAATCGTGTCACTCCAGGTCACACAAGGTCCTTGCCATTTGTAAATTTCCTCATCAAAGAAAGCACCCAAGTATGGTTGTAGATAAATTTTGTAACATTTTTTGCATCTTCAACCACTCTTTTGATCCATGAAATCTTCCCAATGTCCTCTAGCAATAGGTCTAAGCAATGTGCAGCACACGGAGACCATGCAATTGTGGGATACCTCTTCATAAGTAGTCTACCTGCAGCTACATATGCAGCTGCATTGTCCGTGATGATTTGGACAACAATATCAACTCCAACCTCTTGGACCACCCCATCTAATAGATTGCATAAAGTCTCAGCATTTTTAACTTCATGGGAGGCATCTATTGATTTTAGAAACACCAATCCACCATTAGAGGCCACTAAAAGGTTAAGGAGAGTTCTATTTCGTCCATCTATCCACCCATCAGATAAAATGCTGCAAACTTTTCTTCGCCAAAATTTCTTTTGCTCATCAACCACAAGCAATGGCCCACTCAAATCTCTAGATGATGGGGTCTTATACCCCTTTCCTGCAACTATAAGGGCATTCACCAAACCTTCCCAATATGGGTTGTTTGCAATATTGAAAGGTAGATTATTGTAGTGCCAAAAATTTGCAGCAGCCATCCTAGCTTCTTGATGCTTTTCCTTATTCCAACCGGTACCTTCAAGTGAAAGTTGTGCTCTTGGAACATTACGTGGAATAAAATAATTTGGTCCTGATGAAGGACCCTGACTAGCACTAGTAGTAGAAAAGGAACCATCAGGACTCTCACCAAAAGATGAATGTGGAGCACGGAAGCTTGGACTTGCAGTAGTAGCACCATGGGGCATAGAGGGTGTAGATTGGGATTGGGATCCACTCATCGCTGCTGCTAAGGCATCCTTTGTTTTTTTTCTTTCCTCTTTTTTAAGCTCATATTCAGCAAGAAGGGCCTTCATATCTCTAATAATCTCAGGAGTAGTATTCTTGCATCCCTCCACATTTTGCCCAGGTATTCTAGCAAGGTGGTATTTTAATCTGTTTATTCCTCTTGTCATCCATTTCTGGCATTCATTACATCTCAATTCACCTTTTTTATTTCCTAGAATTCCATACTTCCATGCAGGGTCTTTTTTTAGTCCCTTTGGATTTGAAGACGACATTGTTGTTTCAAGTTCAACATGGAAAAAAAAATCAGCTAGGGTTTGCTAAAAAATCAGCAAATAAATGTGATTCAAAGTTTCAAACATTTGCAAAAGAAAAAGAATGCAAAACCAAGCTAGAAACAATAAGAATTAGGCTATTAAGGAAAATAGAAAAAAAATTGGCAGCATTTCCCCTTATTTTTCTTTATTTTTTTGATTTTGAATGCAAGAAATTGAAGAAAACAAACAAAAAGAATTGTTAGATCATTTACCTGGCTCTATTTTGATCTTTTTAGTTTGTTCTCCTTGCTTCAATCAACCCCAAATCAATTTGCAGACTTGTTTTTCACAATTGAGAGTCTAAAAATGAAAAAAAAAAAGAAACATGGGTTTTAACCCATTTTAATACTCAGCCGCGCAGCAGAGTCCTGGGTTAGGACTCCCGAGTCCGACCTCAGGACTCGGCCGAGTCTTGAGCTCGGACTCGGGAGTCTCAACCCAGGACTCTCCTGGACTCGACTTCTGAGTCCATGGCGAGTCGACTCAGCCAGGGTCGGGATTCCTGAGTCCGCAAACTATGATTTCCCTATTACCTAGAAATCTTAATGTTTAAACTTTTGAAAAGCAAAATGTTTGCTTTCAAACTATTGAAAGAGCTTTTTGCGTGAAAATAATTGGCGTTGGAAGAACACACGCCTGTGAAGTGCACTTCACTTGGGAGAAGAAATCAACCCAGCTGAGAAATAGGGGCGACACAGCTTGTGAAGGGATTAGGTGTTTTGAGTTTAGCCATGACCATTTCCAAAATTGATGAATCATTTCACAGTTGGCGCCATTTCTAGTAAATTCCTGTAGATGTCGATTTCTTCTTTTTAATCATGTGCAAGTTGAAATTTTCTTTGGTCTGCTAGCAAATTTTGAGGTCGAATCACCTCTTGAAGTGTTGAGTATGTGAGTGGAAATCTGTCACATCTCAGTTTGAAATTTTCAAAGAAGTAGTTTTTTCATTCTACATGCCTGCAAGAGTGGAATTTGATCGATTTTTGGCTCTATAAATAGCCGCCAATGCATTCTTTATTCTACACTTGCAAAATCCAAATTCTTTATCATTTTTCTAAGTTGCTCCACAGTTTCTTTATTCTAAAATCATATACATTTTTTAGTGATAAAAATAGAGGAATTATTAGTATATTATCATCATAGTCTGAGTATATTTCCAATATAGCTGAGTATTCATCACATGAGAGTCTATTTCTGAGTGAGAATTCAATCAACACTGAGGATTTTATTAAGAGGACTAGAACTGCGTTATTTGAGGGAAAGCTCATAAACAAGCATGAAACCTTCATCTTTCAATTTTGAATCTGATTGTTATATATCTGTTTCTTTGTAATGTCCCCTTCTCGAGCATGATCTTTTCAGTTGACAATTGGCCTATTCCGGAGACCCGTAGGCTACTCGGAAGGTGAAATTAGGGTTTCATTGTTTGGAGGTTATTGTTGCTCGAGAATTGGTGATTGAATTGCGGATTCTTTCTGGGTTTTTAGAGAGCTTCCCAGTGGTGTGACTTGCTTTGCGTTCCGAGCACTTTCTGGAATTTACTATTTTTAGTAAATTCTATTTTTGGCAGTAGACAGTTTGGTTCCAGTTCAGTTGGCTTCCCTCAGCTGTCAGTTCAATTGGATTATTCAATTTTGGCTTTGGGATGCAGTTGGAGAGATAAGTTCAATTAATTTCAATAATGTTATATTTAAATGTTATATTATCCCCTTGGCCTAGTCTTATAACTTAATGTTGTTTTAAACAGTGGTCTTCAAGGGTGTGCGCTTCATGGGGGGGATTTTATATTTTATTAAAGTCAAAAATTGAAGCTTATGTTGGACGCCTATTTCTTGGAGGAATGAATTAAAAAATAAAAGTCAAAGTGAAGCCTTGAAAAGTGACGCCATTTCTTGGAGGGAAAAAAGGTTGATTTCAAATTTGAAAATTAGGGTTTCTCTTCTAGAAGCTTCTGGTGGGTCTTCTCAAAATTATAAAAGGGAGCCTTGGGTCTTCATTTTCTCATCTTATGTCTAAAGTATTGTTATGCTGCTGAAATGGTGCTGGGATTGCTTCGAGGAATGAATGCCTCCTAGCTTGGCTTGACTTCGTGTTACACCCCGATTGTATAGCTACTATACATAGGATGTACATTGTAAATGTTGAATCTTTCTGTTGAATAAATTGAATTGTTCTTGTGATCAATTGGATGTGTCCTAAATGATTGTCTCTTTATCTGATGCTTCTATTGGTGTAATTCTTGAATGAAATTAGCATATTGAGTTATGGAATAATGTTGTTCTAACCTTTTACAATGCTTAATGAATATTACCTTGGTTTTGAGCAATTGATTTCCGTTGTCATCTCATGATTGCAGGAGACAGGTTCGTACCTCGAGACAAAGGAGAGATATCACTCGGGGAAGAACTTGGTTGGGTAAACAGTAATGGATACCAACTGAACATACACACACAAACCTTAGAATTGAGTAAGCTAAGTCATTGTTTTGGTTAAAGGTAAGTCATCCGTAGGCTTGTCTCGTATCATTAGGAGTTGTGTCTTCTTCTGAATGTGTAATCAAGTGATGCTTGCCAATATAACCTTAAAAATGACAAGTTCTGGCTAGAGGTGGATATGTGTATTTGTAAATACGAATACGATATGTACAAGTACCCATAAGTACATTCATGTCGATACAAACGTATTAAGCAGATGGATATGCCATACGTATGTGTCGATATAAATGTATTTATGGATACTTATACATATAGTATATATACCGATATATATACAAGTATACATACCCACGGCTAACGAGATAAATGAATTATATATTGTAACGATATCTTGCCTCTGAGATTATACGGGTACATATATATAAATTTACATGTTTAACGTATAATGTAAATTAATGTATTAGTATAAAGATAAGTATTTCAATATATATTTAATATTATATTAAAATACTAATATAATATAGTTTAAAAAGTATACAATATTATTTAAATTGATAATTTAAATAATTACACAAACTATATTATATAAGTATTTTAAAATATACAAAATATATTTAAATAAAAGAATTGATAAAATCAAATGAAATGGAAATTAAAACATTTTAAACACTTTTATAAAGTGCGAATGTAAATCTGGAAGAGCATAGAAATCGCGGATTTCTTAAAATCACAATTTATTTAAAAACGCGGATTTCTCAAATGTATTCATTGAAATGTTTAACTTCAAATTTGAGCTTGAATAAATGCGTCATATTTACTTTGGAAACTTTATTAAAAATATTAAAGAGTTGCAAATGCGAAATAAAGAAGAAAAAACGCGAAAATGCTGAAGCAAAATGAAAAAACGCGCAGGAAATTCGCGCGACTAGGGCCAGACAGTTGAAAATGGCCGATTTATCTCTTGCTTGGTGAATAAAATGAAATCTGGACACCATTAGAGCAAGGAAAAAGTCTTCAATAAAACTTGGCAAATAACCTAGCTGAAAAAACGCGTGAGAACAAGTGCTGTCACGTTTTAACAAACTGAACGAATTCAAATTGAAATAAGCTTTGCTGCTGTCAAAAATGGAGGTCGAAACCCTCACCAAATTAATACACATTTTTTAATTGAAACATTCTTCAACCTGCTGGCAGTTCTGGCGCCATAGAAGGTGGAAAACAGTTATAAATTTAACCTATAAATATACCTGCGTTTTGGCATTCTTGGGCACACGAATTTACAATCAAGTTCTTGAGCATTTCATAGCAAAAGAGAGAATTCGCCATAGTAGAGAAATTGTGAAGTATTTTGTTAAGGATAGGTGTTTTCTGATCAAAAGAGCAGAAGTTGAAATTGCTGGTTTAAAGTAAGCTTTGAATAAAAGAGGAGTAATTGGGAATTACACTGTTACTGTGTTGAGCTTTTGGTTTCAAGAATCCAAGCTGAAAGTGGTCTGAGTAAAGGCAAGCGAAAGGGCTGTTTTCTAATCTTGTGGAAGCTAAACAAGCATGCTAAACTCTTACTTTTCATATTTTGCTACTATTTTAGAGTAATCTGATAGGTCTCTAAATTGTTGTCTTGACTGGAAAGAAAAGAGTTTGATTGTCTTAAGATTGAATTTAAAAAGAATAACAGTATCTTAACCATTATCATAAATATAGTCTTTCATGGCTTTTGTTGTTAATGGTGTTCGTTTTTCATTAGTTAATGAAAGAAATCTGCATTGTGTTTATATGGCTCTAGATATAGAGCATACGCTTATGTATAAATAATAGTTACTAGGATTGAATCAAGAATAATTGCAAGTTATAATCTACGTCTAAATACAAACAACTTAGTCAAGTTATTGTATCCCTAGGATGTGTATATCCTGAATTAGGGCGTCAGTTGTAGTAACTTGTTAAATGGATTCTTCTTTCCAACAGTAAGATGTTGTAGGAAGTCTAGGGTACGGACTACCCCGATAGACCAACCTACGCGTAGAATTAAGATAGCCTTAAGTCAAGTTGAACCTGGCTAGTGAATGTGACATATGACCTATGTTCTTCGTTGAACGTAAACACTTTGGCCAAAGTAGTGTAAGGAACCATTTAGTTGTTGTACTACACTGTCAGTTCACCGTGATTCCGAAATACAACCTAGTTTGTGATTTGCCGTTAGCACGAAAGCTAGTTTTGTAGAATCACAGCACTATGTCCAGTTGGTAGTCATTAAAGGTTACCCAACCAATCTCTTCTTCGAAGGGAGGGCCGTTCATTGAAAAATGATCGTGCGGGGGACCGCATTATAAGTCCGTGGTTGGCGGAAAAACGCTCGAGTGATGTTTCTCCTCCACGAACACCCAACGGACGATCCAAAGCTTGACAGGACGAATTCCTGGACCTTCTTATTTCTATTGGTGTCAAAAGCCTACGGGCTATGTATGTATGTTTCTCCTCATGCTTTGTAATTTCATTGAAATGAAATAGTTTATAGATGCAATAAATGTTTCTTATTTATGTTTTGAAAAGAAATTGTTTGTTCAAAATGGTATTGTTCTTACTTTTATGTATGAATTGTAAAGTTTTAATTTTATCGTACAAGTGTGTTCGTTACACTTCGTGCTTGAGAGATAGCATCTAGTGGAGAAGTTTGCTTGTTATTCAGAGGATTTTGTAGTGAGGTTTGCATTGTAGCTTGAGTTTTTCTTTGTAGCTCTGTTTTTGGCATTTCATATCAATTCCTGGAGTTGCTGATATCAAGGCTGAATCTGCAGTTTCACTCATAAATCAGAAAATAAAATTTATCTCCTTCTGGGTATTGTCTTAATGCATTTGCTAGCTAAGGGCGCCCCTCTCTATGAAGTTTGAGGATTTTTAATGAAGTCTTTATTTTTATAACTCAAAATCGCCCCTCTCTTGCAGTCGTACCTTTTGGGTTTCATTGGAGTTTGTGCCAAAAATAAATATCAGCTTTTAGGGTCAGTTTTATGGTGTCTTCTTGGGCGCCTTCATCATATGAGTACTTTGCATCAGATCTTATGCAATTTGAGTGAGTAATGAGTGAGTTGTGAGCATTTCAATAGGTTTCTCTATTGCTGGTTAAGTAATTTCAGTCCATGATCAGTCACGACAGTTTACATGAAGTCCATCATTTGAGTTGGGTTTGGAAGGGGAGCCATTGTGAGATTGAGGATGACATTATACTTTATTGCAGCATTGTTAGACATTCTTATCTTGTGCTCTTGGCAGGCAATTCTCTTTATATTGTAAGCTGAACAGTAGTACTGTCAGCATCTCAGCTCATCTTTCTCTTCATGCTTGTAATACCCACTGAATAAGTGGAAGAGGCTGGCTTGCCGCCTATTTACTTTCTTTATTGCATTGTAGTTCATTAGAATCTCCGCCTTATGGTAGCTCCATTCCCACCTTGGGTTGGATAGCACATTCTTGGCGTTGAGTTACTTTCAGCATTGTAGTTGATAGGAATCCTCTGACCATATTTTCGCCATCATCTGGCACATCCTTGGTTAGAGTTATTTAGTATTGCATTGCATTGAGATCCTCTGGCCATATGCTCACACCTTGCCCATCCCGGGATCTTGGTGTACATTCTTGGTTAGAGTTGAATTCCGCATTGTTTTGGTTTAAGTGCTAACCTTGACGGATGTGTGTCGCATTGCTCATTGTAATTGAAAAATTGAAAAAATTGGCTCGGTATATTTCATTCTTCATGTTTGTTGTGTGTGCAACGGCTGAAGGTTATTTCCTGAATGCAAATTAGTTTGTAGGGAAAAGAGCTATTAAGAGAAATGTTTGCTTAATTGGTGCATAAGAAGTGAATTTATGTGAAGGAATTAATGAGGAAGTTTTAAATGCATATAAGTGTGAAATTGCATATTTTGTATTGTCTCCATATACGGAGAATACGATGGTAGTAGTTAATATTAATAGGATCGAAATGAAGGCAAAGTCAAGTAAGGTCTTTCCAACTTAAGTTATTAGGTTAACTGAAGTAAGCTAAGTACTCCTAGGATAAAGATTTCTTGGTTAGGAGGAATTATATAAGACACTTGTAGACTGTTTCATTTCTAAGTAGATAGATTATTGTAGGTAATCTGGGGTGACTGATTACCCATTGAAGGACATAAGCCTATGCATAGTGTAAGATAGCCTTAAGTCAAATCGACCCTGAGTAGTGTTTATGACAGATGACCTTCATTCAAAGTAATGAATGAGAATACTTTGGCCAAAGTAGTGAAATGTACGACATCCACTTAGGTGTGAGATAGTTGAGACTACACTGTTAGTTCATTGTGATCCTTGTACTAGTTCGAAACTGTGAAATAGCAAGGTTCTAGTTGTGTAGGACACAGCACTATGCTTAGTTAGTAATTGTTAATGGATACCCTACCAATCTCTTTTTTCGAAGGGAGGGCCATCTATCGAATGATAGGTGTGCGGGGGATTGCATTATAAGTCCGTGGTTGGCGGAGAAGCACCCAAGTGATGTTTCTCCTCCACAACAAGCGATCGATGCACCAAGATTTGAAAGGAAAGGAACCTGGATTGTCTTACTACTATTTGTTCAAAATCTCACTGGAGCTATGTTAGTTAAGGTATGTATTCTTGTTTCATGTACTTGTGAAGTTATGGAATCTTTATTGTAAGTTGATATGACAACTTGTTCATGTTTTATCAATAAAGAGAAGGAAAATTTTTATTGAAATGTCAAGTTAACATGTTTACTTACTTGTAGGATGTAAATTATGGAAATATTACTTTACTGAAGGGTTGGCACGTTACACAGATCCCCTTACATTGTATGCTTTCATCTTGCCCACTATGGGATTTGGGTGATCAAAAAGTGAAGGGTTGCTTTCAATTTGCTGATTATTACATCGAGAAAACACTAACGGGTGAAGTTCATGTAGAAAAATTTGGAAAGAAAACTAAGAGGGATATTCCAGTAGGCCGAAGAGTTGTGGAAGGTCCATTAGAAAAAAAAATTGGTTTATTTTTTGCATACAGTTGTGCAGTACATGAGGTCAATTCATAGGCCATTTAGAAAATGTTGTTGTTTGTGCAAGAAAGGTCTCAATGGAGAAGTAATAGCTTAAAATCAATTATGCATCCACTTACAAAGAATCAAACACAACTGAAACAAAACCTCTGAATCAGGAAGATAATCAGGCTCCATTACCAACAAGCTCATGTTATGTTTGCAATAGGGAGAGAGGGAGAGATAGGGATAGAAAGAGGGAGAGAGAGGGGGGGGAAGAGAGAGAGAGAGAGAGAGAGAGAGGGCTAAGGAGATAGAGATAGAGGATAGAGATAGAGAGGGAGAGGGAGAGGGAGAGGGAGAGGGAGAGGGAGAGGGAGAGATAAAGAGAGAGCAGAGAGAGGGATAGATAGAGATGGAAGAGATAAATATATAAAGGAGAAAGGGAGAGATATAGGGGTAGATAGAGATGGAGATTGAGGTAAAGATGGAAGAAGAAATATGGAGAGATAGAGATACAGAGGCAAAGAGATATAGATATGGAGGTCTTAGAAGGGAGGAGAGAGAGGGAGAGAGATGGATGGATAGAGAAGAGGAGACATGTCTAGAGATAAAGGGGGAGAGAGGAAGATAGATGTAGAGATGAAGATAGAGGGAGAGAAATAGATAGAGATGAAGAGAGGTAGAGAGAGAGATAGGGAGATAGAGAGGGAGAGATAAAGAGGAAGAGATAAAGAGATATAGAGGAAGAGGGAGAGGGAGAGATAGAGAGAGATATAGATGGTGAGATAGAGTGATAGAGATAGAGATATAAGGAGATATATAGAGAAGGAGAGGGAGAGAGACAGAGACAAAGAGACAAATAGAGAGATAGACAAATAAAGATGGAGAGGAGAGAGGAAAGAAGAAAGGGAAAGAGAAGAGGATAGACAGGACAGAGACGAGCCCAGGATGGAGACGGAGACAGGGAGGAAGACAGAGAGGAGACAGACAGAGGAGAAAGAGAAGAAAGGGAGAGGAGAGAGGATAGGTAGAGGAGGGAGAGAGGGAGAGATAGTTCACCCTATAAAGGAGGGAGGGGAGGATATAGATAAAGGGAAGAGAGATGGAGGGATAGGGAAAGAGAAAGATATGGAAAGAGAGATATGGAGGGAGAGATAGGGAGGAAGAGAGAAAGAAATAGAGACAAGGGAACACAGACAGAGGAGGAGTGATTACAGATTAGAGGACATAGACAGAGATGGTGAGACAGAGGTGGAGACATGGATAGAAAGAGAGAGAGAGAGAGAGAGAGAGAGAGAGAGAGAGAGAGATGGAGAGATAGATATATAGAAAAGAGAGATGGAGGAATAAGAGGGGTAGAGATAATGAGAGGGGGGGAAGAGGGGAGGGAGATGGAGGGGGAGAGAGAGAGAAAGGACAAAATAAGAGGTAGAGGGAGAGATAGAGGGGTGGAAGGAAAGAAATAGAGATAGAGGAAGAAATGGAGTGGATATATATGGAGAGATATATGAAATCGAGATAACACAAACATAGAGAGAGGGACACAAATAGACAGAAAGGAGGAGAGAAATAGAGAGGAGAGAGGAAGAGATATAGAAAGAGGTGGAATGAGGGAGAGGGAGAGATAGGATAGAAAGAGGGAGAGATAGGAATAGAAAGGAGAGATAGAGAGATAGATATAACTTGGGAAAGATAGAAGAGATAAATAGGAGGAAATGGAAGGAGAAATGGAAAGAGAGAGAGATGGAGGGAAAGAGGAAGGATAATGGAGGGGAATGGAAGGTGGAGAAAAATATATAGAGGGAGAGATGGAAGGAGAGAGGAAGAGGGAGAGGGATAAATAGAGATAGAAAAAGGAAGAAAATGAGAGAGGGAGAGATGGAGAGATAGAAAGATAGGAAGTGATATAGAGAGATAGGTAGAAAGAGGGATATATAAAGAGAGAGAGCAGGAGAGATGGAGTGGAAAGGAGGACAGATAGAGGGAGATGGGAAGGAGATGGAGGGGAGGAAGGAATGAGGAATGGAAGGAGGAAGGGACAGGGAGACCATACTATAATTATATTAATTGTTATATGACTAACCCCCTCTCTAATTAATTCTTCAACTTTGTATAGATTAATTTAAAATAATATCATAATTTAGTATTATATTAGATTAAATTAAATAATATATAATATATAATATAGAATAATAAATATAATTATAATATTAATTATATATATTTATTAGAATTATACTGATGATGATTATTGCATTCACTCACTATTATAGAATATAATAAATATAATTATAAAGGTTCATCTTCGTCTACAAGTTTATATTATAAATTTCCCTGTGAGTTTATCATTCCAAATGCCAATGCCTTATATGTGAACTAGGGTGCCTAATATTCCATTGTTAAGTGGCATAACATGTAACATTTGTGATAACACCTAGCCTCTCCATGGCGTGGAAGGACAATTGATCTTGAGGAAGTATATGAGCGTTCATCATCCTTTGAAACATGTGTAAAAACATCTATCTTAATGATTGCATGTGTGAAAGAGTGGTCAAGCAAAAAAATAGTGAAAATTGAAGGCAAAGAAGCATTCAATCATCTTGCATTGTACTTAGACGATGTCAACTGTTGATCACTGGAATTAGCTCGCCTCAGTTCATATAGGGAAAGCCTTCAATGTAATGATATTTAATTAAAAGTTCTCAAAAAAGTCACTTTATTTCACTAAGGGATTTTTTTGGGAAAAGCAATGAAAAAGCAAAAAAGTGCTTTTCAGAAAAGTAGTAAAAAGAAAAATATTTGAAAAACATTGAAAAGCAAAAAAATGTTTTTCTTAAAATAGCTCTAAAATGTTTTTAAAAGGAGATTGGATGTTGAGAAGGGTTAGACTAAATATTATATTTCCATTTTGCTATGAGTAAGAACTTGAGTTCTTCTCATATTTCTTGAGGACGAAAAGCCTCCTAGCTGGATTGAATGGTTTCATCCAGAGATCACCAATGTGCTGAAAATATTGAGTTTTGGGGACAAAAACCCTCATTATCCATTGGAGCAATTTCATTTAGAGTTTGTCTTGGTGTTGAAACTTGAAAGTGAATTTTTTTCAGTTTGTGCTGCATGGTTAAGTTATTTTTTCAGTTGTGTTTTAATGGAGATTTTTTATGTGTTTTAACAAATTTGGTGTGCAAGGGTTTATGTTGCAAATTTCAAAAAGTACTTTGCAAATTTTGAGAGTTTCCTTTAGCAAGACGTCTCATTCCTTGCTGGCCATACCTTCCTTAGCAGGTATACTGCTGCTAAAAAGTTATTTTGACCAGAAAAAAGGCTTTTAATTTGCTGTTGCATTTTTCTACCTGTTGTGACCTTTACACACATCGCCCCATCTAAAATGGGGACCCATAAATTTTTGCTCCGTTCTGGTCTTTTGGCTTTGGTTTTCGTCTTTCTCTCTCGTTCTGCTTCCTTTCCGCTTTCTGCTTTTCTGGGAACGTTCCCGTCAGCAAGCTTGAGCGTAAGGTTCGACCAAGTCTAAAATTAGGGTTTCACGTTTTTAGGTCGTATTGAGATCAAATTGAGTTGGTTTGTCAGAAAGCTCTCACAAGGTTACGACCCCCTTACATAATCACTGATGCTAGGGAGAACTACTACGCAGCCTTGGATCCGTTGACCGCCATGTTTGTAAGGCAAGCTCATCCTACTCCGGCGGACATGAATCAAGCATATGCAAAAGCCGTCGAAGTGAGTCAAAACATGGGGCAGAACATAACGGGGCCTTCTTTGTACACAGGCTTGACAACCACAAATAATCAGATGCAAACTCTAGGTTCAACTTGGAATCAACAGGCTCCACCACTGAATCCTATTTCGCAGCCATCTTATCAAATGCAACCGCCATCTAATCAGTTGGTTCTCCATCCTGGGGTACCTTTATCCCAGACCCAAGCTACACAGCCAGTCTATCTTCAGAATACGGTACCACAAACGAGGACTCAAGAAGAGAAAGATGAGATGAAAGAATTAGTTGAACAAATGAAAAGGCTGTCGTCTGAGGTCACCTACCTCAGAAATCAGAATAACCAAATGCAATCCATGCTAAGAAACTATCAGGCACATCCAGGTGCCAACCGAGGATATCAAAACAATCCTCCACATCATCAGGATGCCCATCAGGGACATGGCCACGATAACACCCATGGGTATCGTAACAATAATCAGGGATATCAGAAGAGGTCTTGGAACACAGGACCCAACAATGGAGGTGTCCCTTCACCGTTGGATAATCCGCCACCTCCGGAGAACCGTCCCGCGGATAGAGTTTTCTTAGCCGAAGCCGCGATGTCGGGATGGTGTAGATTACACAATACCAATCAGCACTCAGAATTGCAATGTCATGAATTCCAAGTTGCTGCTGATATTTTTAAGAGAGAAGTAAAGAGTACAGAGGGTACTGAAAATCCTCCAACTACAGGATATGAAATTGTCCCAGTCCAGAGATATGATCAGGCCTTGATTCTAGAAGAAGTTAATCCAGAGTACCAAAGTTATTGGCCACCATCTATTAACCAAAGATTCCCACCAGCTTCAGCAAATGGTCCCGTGGGGACGCCAGATAGTCAAGCTGAAGAAGCACAAGTTTATTCAGAGGCTCAAGCATATTCGGGAGCTCAAGATGGTTATTCAGAGGAGTCTCATGATCAAGGTGGCTACATTTTTCCACCTCTCAACAACAATGTTTTAGTGGAAGGGAGAAGAGAGTTACAGGCTTTTCAAACTTCCGGAGGAGCAACACCTAAAGTATATCAGAGAAGCTACCATCAGAAAGAACCTTTGACATCCTCAATCCCTCCGAACAATTTTGCGACCCCGCCAAATCCCAATGCAAGCAACAATCCGAGTCTGCCAAGGGATTCTCCTGAGTATAGGCCACAGAACATGATGCAAAACAGGAGTGGACAACAGACTGTCCAACAGCCCATCCAAGTGATGCAACGTCCACAGAGGGATAATATTCCGAGGGATGATATGAAGAAGTTAAGCTCGTATGTGTTGGATGAAGTGAAAAAGATAAAGGTGAGTCTTCCTTTATACGAGTTGATGAAGATTTCTGAAGTTCGAGACACAATATTGGGAAGCTTATACGAAACACCTGTTGCAAGGAATTCGCCTCAAGAAGCGCCTAGTACATCTAGGAACCCTCCAGTTAATACACAATCCCGCCCCGTGCAGAATGCAAACATGGTAGAAGTACCTTATGCGCCTTTCAACACCTGGGAGGCTCCGCAACAGTCTCAGGGATTTGTAGGAGTGGTACAGGGATCTTCAAGGGAACCTGAGAAGCCGAAGAATGAAGATCAGAAGAAAGTCCGATTCAATTTACCTGCAGAACACAAACAAGAACAAACACAGATTCAGAAGGTTACTCAAGGAAGCCAAGCCCCATCAAATAAGAAGGTTGAAAAGAGAGACACACCTCTTGAGGAAAAGAAGAAGCCAGTGGTATTCTATCAGGGGAGAGATGAACCAGCCCCTTTCTTGGTGTCAATTAGAATTTTTGGGAAATTATTACACAACTGTTTGATTGATTCTGGTGCCTCAAGCAATGTGATGCCACTAAAAGTATGCCAAAGGTTGGGTATAGTCCCACTTCAGACCACTAAGAAGGTCACTCAGCTAGACAAAACGGAAGTTCCAGTTGTAGGTGAATTGAATAATATTCATATGCAGTTGTCAGCCGATCCTAGAATTCAAAGCTGCATAGACATATCAGTGGTTGATATACCAGATGGGTATGGTATGTTACTGAGCAGAGACTGGGCCAGAAAGTTGAATGGATATATTGCAACCGATTTTTCCCACATGTGGCTTCCGTGGAAGGGAGTCCCCAATCAAATCAAGGTTGAAAGTACACCGAGGCTTAAACTGATGATCACTGAGTACGGTGAAGATAATGAAATAATGTTTATAGAAACAGATTTGGGCTCGTATAGGCCGGTCAAGCAAGAGATTTTAATGCTACAAAGTTCAAATGAAGCAAGGATCCTAGAAGAGGCCAACGCTTCCACTGAAGTCCTAATTGAAAGTGATGCAAGTGACAGTGAAAGTGGAGGAACATTTGAAAATTTCAGAGATTTCGTTTTGAATAGCGTAAAACAAGAGACAGAATTGGGTAAGGAGGCCTCCATCAGAAATTTGCTACTTCCGAATTGGTGTAGAATACATGAGGCTTTCCACTCTGAGATTACATGTGCTATGTGTAAAGTGGCACTTGAACAAGTTGAAAAACTCGTCTCGCAAGCTTCAATGCAGAAAGAGGATCAAAAGACAAGTGAAAGAAATAGTGTTTTAATAGAAGAACTTGTAGAGGATGATAAAGTTCAGTCAAAGATGGAAGAAAAGGTTTCAGAAGTATGCAATCAAGAGGATTCACATACTCAGTCCCCTAGCCCCCTCATAGAAAATCAAGTATGGACCTTGAGGTTCGATGGATCAAAGTCGAAGAAGGGCAACGAAGCAGGCTTTGAACTTATTAGCCCAACTGGTGAAGCCTACTTGGGTGCTTATAGACTTCAGTTTGCATGCACCAATAATGTCACTGAGTATGAATCCCTAATTCATGGATTGCTCCTCGCCATTCAGAAGGGAGCCAAGATTGTACACGCCTTCGGGGATTCTGATATTGTGGTCCGCCAAGTAAGAAAGCAGTATGCTTGCCACGACAAGAGGCTGGGCCGTTACCGAAATAGAGTATGGGACCTAATAGAAAGCTTTGATGCATTTAATATCAAGCAAGTGTATAGGTCTAAGAATCCAGTTGCAAATTCGCTAGCGCAAGCTGCTAGCTCCCTTGAACCTTTGGCCATGCAAGGACTGAAGAAGTTTACGGTAGAATTGGTTTCAACACCAGCCATTCTAGACAATATAAAGAATTTTCAGGTGTTCGACGATGATAAGCAGATTTTAGATTTTCTCACGTGCTCTGGCGTATTCGAAGCCCAAATCATTGACGAGGAAGAGACTGAAGAAGCGGAGTTTGATACCGAAGGGATCCTCAATTTGAAGACCAATGTCATTCCAAGGGGAATGGTTGAACTTGAAAGACTATTTGATCCTGATAAATTGAGCAGAAACCAGAGCACCCAAGGCAACGATTGTGAAGCTGTTAATCTGGGGACAGAAGAGCAAATAAAGAATGTTTTCATTGGAAAGGTTTGCACACCAAAAGAAAAGGAAGGTATTTTGAAGCTGATGAAGGAATTTCCAGGGGTAATAGCCTGGGGGTATGAAGATTTAAAGACATACGATACATCATTGATTACACACACAATTCCATTGAAACCAGGCAGCAGGCCATTCAGACAGAGGCAGAGGCCGGTCAATCCATTGTTAGAACCATTGATTTACCAGAAGGTCAAGAAACTTCTATCAGCTAGAATTATCTTTCCAGTAAGGCACTCCACGTGGGTCGCCAATCTTGTTCCAGTTAGAAAGAAGAACGGAGAAATAAGATTATGCGTAGACTTCCGCAATTTGAATAGAGCCTCTGAAAAGGATAATTATCCTTTGCCCTCATTAGACGAAGTGCTGCAAATAGTGAATGGCTCACAAATGATGTCCTTCCTGGACGGATATTCTGGATATAACCAAGTGATGGTGGAACAAGAAGACCGACTGAAGACAGCGTTCACCACAAAATGGGGAACCTTTGCATACAGAAGAATGCCTTTTGGATTGATTAACGCAGGAGCCACTTTCCAGAGGGCTATGGATATCGCTTTTCGAGATTTAGTAGGGAAGTGCATAATTATCTACATGGATGACTTGACAGTATTCTCAAAGAAAAGAGGAGACCATGTCGAAGATTTAAGAAAGATTTTTCAGAGATGCAGAAGATTCGGTATCTCCTTGAATGCAAAGAAATGCTTATTTGGTGTAACAGAAGGTAAATTGTTGGGTCATGTCATCTCAGAGAAGGGTATTTCAATTGACCCTGAGCGTATTGAGGCTATCTCCAGGATCGGCCTGCCCGGAAGTCAAAAGGAATTAAGATCATTCTTCGGCAAGATTAATTTCGTGAGAAAATTCATAACTGGATTTGCGGAGACAGTAAGACCGCTGAATGAAATGCTAAAGAAGAATGCTAAGGTTGAATGGACCCTACAAGCTAGGAAGGCTTTTGATGAGATTAAACAAGCTATAGTCGATGCTCCGGTATTGGTGAGTCCGGATTATACAAAACCCTTTTATCTATATTCATTCGCTTCAGAGCATACTTGTGCAGCGGTGTTGACACAAAGAACAGAGGAAAAGGATGAGCACCCAATTGCTTTTATGAGTGCTCCACTGAAAGAAGCTGAGTTGAGATATCCCAGTGTTGAAAAACAAGCATACGCTTTGGTGAAGGCTGTGAAGAAATTTAGGCACTACCTTTTGAGGAGCAAGGTCCACGCAATTGTTCCTGATGCTACCGTGAAAACACTGTTGATGCAAAATGAGTTAGGAGAAAGAAGAGGCAAGTGGGTCGCCACTTTGCAAGAATATGACATAGAGATACAACCCATGAAGTTAGTCCGAGGACAAGCTTTAGCGCAGACAATTGCCATGGTGGGTCCAGAGTTAGTACAACAAACATATGTTTTGGAAGAGGTATCTCCAGGGGAGTGGTACGATGACACCGTTTATTATTTGTTGAATCATAGGTGTCCTCGCCACCTGAATCCAGTCCAACGAAGAGCCTTGAGGATGAAAAGTCAGAAGTTTATGCTCCAAGGATCAGTGCTCTACAGAAGAAATTATGAAGGAATTTATTTGAGATGTGTAGGAAAACAAGAAGCAAAGCAGTTGATGGAGCATTTCCACGAAAAGTTCGGGACTGGACATGGGAGTAGTCTGGCTACGGCTCATCAGATTTTAAGGGCTGGATACTATTGGCCCACGCTCTTTAAAGACACACATGAGCATGTAAAGGCTTGTCACATCTGTCAGACAGCGGCAAACAGAGGAAGACATCCTGCCATGCCTTTGCAGCCGGTGATTGAGGTCAGACCCTTTGCAAAGTGGGGATTGGACTTTATTGGGACAATCAATCCGCCGTCATCAGGACAACACAGGTATATTCTGACAGCTACAGATTATTGCACCAAGTGGACAGAGGCTCAAGCTCTGAGACAGTGCACAACAGATGTGGTCATCAGATTCCTCGAAGAGAATATCATTACAAGATTTGGATGCCCTCACGCCCTAGTCAGCGACAATGGCTCAGCCTTCTCTTCACTAAAGTTTTCAAGTTGGGCATTTGAGTATGGAATAACACTGAAATTTTCTTCTAACTACTACCCGCAGGGGAACGGACTGGCAGAGTCCACAAATAAGAATTTACTGAATGCTATCAAGAAATTGCTGGACAAGAATCCGAAAGATTGGCACACGCAGTTGAGGTTTGCCCTATGGGCAGACAGGATTAGAACGAAGAGTTCCCTAGGAACATCTCCCTACCATTTGGTCTATGGACAAGACCCTGTCTTTCCAGTGCAACTAAGGATACCCACTCTCCAGTTTATTCAGGAATATCTCGAAGGAGAGGATCAAGTTCAAACAAGATTATCTCAGTTGATGCATTTGGAAGAGAAAAGAGATGAGGCACTTGAGAATCTGGCAAAACACCAGGCAGTAGTAAAGAGATGGTTCGATAAACAAGCAAAGATCAAGTCGTTCAGGATTTCTGACTTGGTTTTATACTGGGAGGAGGCCCACGAAAAGAAAGGAGATCATGACAAGTTTGACAGGTTGTGGTTGGGGCCATATCAAATTTCTGAAATCCTCGGAGATAATGCATTCAGATTGCGTACCTTGACAGGGGAGGATGTCCCGTTGCCCGTCAACGGACAGTTCCTCAAGCATTATTTCCAGCCCTAGGTTCTCTCCGAGAGCCTTCTTTGTAACATATTAGGTTAGGTTTGCTTTTCCGTTCGTTTGTTTTCTTTCGGCTTGTTTGGGTTTTGGTTTGTTGCCCTCTGGGTTTTTTTTTGGTTTGGCGTTGTTTCCCTTGAGTTGTCCGCTCAAGTGGTTTTGGTTTGGAATGGGCAAGAATTTTAGGGTTTCCCGTTGCGGAGGAGGCGATGATGATTTTAACTTTCACAATATGATTTCTTTCCGCTGGGATTTGCAAAATGTCGAAAAGGGACTAAGGTTGTTTTCCTCTTGTCATCATCCGGTTTGGATTAAGCTCGTCTTGGGAGGTTAACCCGTTATTGTGTCTCAACACATGAGTCTGAAGATCCTAAATACTTTACCTATCTCCACTCTGGGTCATGTTGGTTTCTTGGGAAAGGTCTTAGCAGGTGAAAATTTTACATCTTGCTTCAGCGCCACTACAATTCTCGAACCCATTGGAGGCTTCATTGCCTGCCAGCCAATCAAGGAATTGACGGAGAAATCAAACGGAGAAAAGAAAATGTGCTCAAAAGAATTATATGAAAAACAAAAAATGAGGGAATGAAAAAAATGAAAGATGTATTATGAAATATTGGTTTTGGGAACATACGAGTAACTCCACCAGGGCTATGGACGCCTGACCGGCAGTGGAGCAATATTCGTGAGAATTGTAGCGACAACCTCGTCGGGGCTATGGACGCCTGACTGGCAGCGAGGCAATGTCCAGGGTGCTTTTGAAGTTAAGATATCTATATGACTTGCGACGGCCGATTCCGGAAGTCGAGATGGTTTAGAGATGGAACGAATGCACACACTCACGGGATTTCGGATGAAGGTGTTCTGACCCAATATCGGATTCTTCTCCCCTTTTTGAGTAAGTGTCTTTTCTGTATGATGGTTTGAGGAAGATTTAATCAAGGCCCAGTTCTTAAAGTGTTTTTCAACACTTTCCCGTGGAGTCGCCAGATGTTGTGACCTTTACACACATCGCCCCATCTAAAATGGGGACCCATAAATTTTTGCTCCGTTCTGGTCTTTTGGCTTTGGTTTTCGTCTTTCTCTCTCGTTCTGCTTCCTTTCCGCTTTCTGCTTTTCTGGGAACGTTCCCGTCAGCAAGCTTGAGCGTAAGGTTCGACCAAGTCTAAAATTAGGGTTTCACGTTTTTAGGTCGTATTGAGATCAAATTGAGTTGGTTTGTCAGCTTTTGAGCCTAACAGGGTTATTACCATGTTTTCAGCAAGCAATCCCTAAATTTTCACTGAATTCTGCCAACTTTTTATTTTTAGTAAGTGTCAGTTTAGGGTTGATTTTCGTAAGATTTTCACATTTCAGCAACTTCATTGTATTCCGAGCACTCCAAGTTCACTTTTGGCAAATTTTGAGCAGAAACGGACTACTTGCTATTTTTAGCAGTTCTGCCTTCGGAGGCGATTTTCAGGGCTTAAACGCAGATTTTTCAACGCATGTCCGGAGATTCCTTCTGGGTTTTTCGAGACCTTCGTAGTGATGTGACATGCAAAGTCGGACGACAACTTTCAGCATTCGGCCTTCGGAGGCCAATATTAGGGTTTGCATGCAGATATTTTCAGCGCATGTCGGCATTTTCTTTCTGGGTTTTCCAAGAGCTTCGCGACAGTGTAACATGCAAATGGAGCTGACCACTTTTCGGAAACTTACTATTTTTAGCCAGTGCGTGCATGTTGAAGATTTTTCGGGTTTTTCTGGGTTTTCTGAGATTTTTTGGGCAGTATGACATGCAAGATCATCCGACAGCCGGTTGATCACTTTTCAGGCCACCTGCTATTTTTAGTAAGGCGTTTTGGGCGAGGGCTATAACATGAAAGTTGGTCTCGGCATCAGCACAAATGGGCAGGTTCACCAACAACGGGCACACTGTCCAAATTTCAAAGCAAACGGAGCAAGGAAGGCCTCAGAAACGGGCACTTACTATAAATAGTAAGTCACTTCGGCAGCAGCTATAATTGGCAGGTCAGCACTGAACCTCAGCAAGCACAAGTCAAGCACGTGATGAAAAGTCCGTGGCGCAAATTCCAAAGCAAACAGAGTTACGGAGAATCGAAAATCAGACAATTGCTATTTTTAGCAGGTTAATTAGGGTTTCCTAGAATCAAGGGCGGAACCCGACATTCACGAAGAATCAGCATCCAGTGACGATCACCATGCTTCAGGCATCTGGCATGTGAAATTTGAAGACTTTCTGAGGAGTTTCTATTTTTAGCAGGTTGCTAAAAATAGCAGGTACAAACAGACATCAGGCGTTGACAGAACGAGTTAGTCAAAATTCAGAGCAAAGTGAAAATCGGGCTTTCAGGAGTCAGAATCCAGTCAACGGCGCGAAATTTCAGGAACTTTCTAAAAATAGAAAGTCAGGGCGAATTAGAGTTGACCACAGAAAGTCAACTCAAATCTGGCAACGGGCGTAAAATTGTGCTAAAATGGAGCGTAGACAGGATGAAATGCGCCCAAGAAGGTTGAAGATAGAATTTTTCACTAAGGCATTGAAATTGGACGTAGACCCTGTCATATGCGCCCAAAGCAAAACATGAAAATTTGTCTAAGGCGTTAAAATTGAAAGTAACCCCAGTCATATGCGCCTCAGACTAAAATTGGAAGTTCACCCTCCTATATGCGCCTCCCTGGTCAAAATTGGATGTTGACCATGTGGAATGCGCCTCAAGTTTAAAATGGAACCTTGATAGGTGAAATGCGCCTCAAGTTTAAAATGGAACCTTGATAGGTGGAATGCGCCTCAAGTTTAAAATGGAACCTTGATAGGTGGAATGCGCCTCAAGTTTAAAATGGAACCTTGATAGGTGAAATGCGCCCAGGGTCTATGAGGGTGATAAAACATGAAAATTTCACTAAGTCTAGAAAAGTGAACGTAGCCATGGCCAAATGCGCCCCTCTTTGAAGATTTTAGAATTTTTGCCCGAGTGTCAAAAACTGAGAGTTGACCATAGCAAATGCGCCTAAGTCATTAGAATGAAAGTCAGATGGGTAATATGCGCCTAGGATGAAAACTGGACGTTGGACCATCCATATGCGCCCATGTGCCAAACTGGAAGCTAAGACATCCAAATGCGTCCCCCTTGACAAACTGGAAGTTGATGGTCTTAAGCGCGCCTACGTTGAAATTAAAAGCATCACCTATAAAATACGCCTTAGTATGAGGAGGTGGTCAAAATTGGATGGGGACCCTTGCATTTGCGCCTAAGCCTAAAATGAAACCTCCACCTCTCATATGCGCCCATGGCATTTAAAGTGAATGTTAGACTACTCAAGTGCGCCCCCTCTTAAAATGAAAGTTGGATGGTTCATATGCGCCCATGTCAAACTAGAAGCTCATGTACTCATATGCGCCCTTGATAGCAAATCTGGAAAGTGCGTGGGAAATTGAAAATCGCTAAGTGTCAAAGCTGAAAGTTCATACTTCAATATGCGCCTCCATTCGAAGCTTGCCCAAAGCATGAAAGAAAGAGTCTTTGACTAAGACGTGTGAATGAAAATGGCTCTTGCCATTCGCGCCCAAGCTAAGTTGAAATTGGAAGCTCAACACTCTAAATGCACCCATGGCAGAAACTAAACATTGCCTCTATCAAATGCGCCCAGTCTTAAGAATGAAACCTCAACATGCAAAATGCGCCCCAAGCTGAAAGTCACCCCTGCAATATGCGCCAAGAGAAATATGGAGAAAATTGACTAAGGCGTTAAAAAACAATCATAGCTTGAGGTATGATTTAATTGTCCTGGGGCGTGTGATTTAATCTTCCTAAAAAGCGTGGAAGTTGAAGATATTTTGAAAATGAAACCACCACCCATGTCTTGCGCCTTGGACAAAGGGGTAAAAGATGATTTAATGTTTGTCTAAAAGGCGTTTAATCTTGAAAAAAATCAAAGGGGCGTTTATTTTCAAAAAAGCAAAATAAAATTAAAAGGCGTTTGAAGTATAAGAAAATCAAAAGGCAGTTAAAATTTTAAATTTTGACTTTGAAGGCACGTGAAGTTTTCTCAGCACGATTAAATCGAAAGGCAATCGGAGGAAATTAAAATTTCTCCTAGCAAGACGGAGAAATTAATTTAATTAATCGATTTAATTATTTTCCTAAGTCTAATATTAAATTCCCCCTTCGATTTTGACCCATGCAATTTTAAAATTTCGGACGATTTAACAAGGGGAATTTGTTTCGGAAGTTAATTACGGACGGAAAATAAAATATTGCCTAGCCAATTCTGACAATCGATGTCGAATTTTAAATGCGTTGAAAGAAATAAATTAAAATGGCGATTAAATTAAAATTTTAATTAATTAAAAGTGCCATTTTAAAACGCAGTCGAGATAACTTCAAATCGATGTAAAAATGATTTTCTCGAAATCACTAGAGGTAACTGGCAGTCGGGAGGGAATTTTAAATTTAAATCGAGGAAAGAATCTCCCCGAATAGCAAATTGTCATAATAACTGCCAGACGACGAGAATATTCCCTTTTAAATTTAGCAGACGCGTCAGTCATGATGAAGGGAATAAAAGGCATCTGCTAAAATTAGCGCCAGCCTTTTGCTATAAAACTTCGAAGATTTTCATTATCATCTCACAAGATTCGAAGTTGAGATTTATGCTGGCAAATTGAGTTGTGAGATTTAATTCGAGAAGTTGCTGAAGTTTGAGATTGTTGAAGTTGCTGAAAGTTCGATTGTTGGAGTTGCTGAGATTCGAGATTGCAAGTTGCGAGGTGTTTCGAAGTTAAAGGGTTTAGCATTTTCTTTTTCTTCACGTTATCGAGGTATGTCTTCGAAGTTGCTGAAGCTTTTTATTTTGCTGAAAGTCGAAATTGTTTTGAAGTTAAAAGTTGAAATGCTGAAATGCTTTATTTATGCTGAGAGTTGAAATGCTGAGATTGTTTGAATGCCAAGTTGATTGAGCGTTAATTTTTCGAAGTTGTTTGAGATTGCTGAGGGTTAGAATCAAATTGGATTTAATTTGTAATGCCTTCGAAGTTGCTGTTTTATAATTTCGAAGTGTTAGTTTTCGATTACTTTTTCGAAGTTGCTGTTTTATAACTTCGAAAAGCTGATTTTAATTTATCGAAGCTTGCTGATTTTAAACTTGCACGTTTAAAAAATTCTCGAATGTATTTTCTTCGAAGTTGCTGATGTATAACTGTCGAAGAGTTGATTTCTGACTTGGTAGTTTGTAATTCGATGGCTTGCTGATTTTAATTTGAAATTGCTGATTTTAAATATTGCTGATACTTAATACGCTTTTTCGGAGTTGAGATTAATAGAGTAAATTTCTCGTGAGGAGTTAAGTTATTTATTCTGGCTGCGAGTTGCTGGAGGTTGAAGTTTTAATCTTGAAAAGTCAAAGTTGGCTGCTAACGCTACTAACTTGTATCTATTTTTGCAGCCAGCTCAACCGCCAGCCACCTCACATGATAGTTGTTTTTAAAAGTTGATGGAGTAATATTCGCTTTTGTTTTGCAGATGGCTGACGCTGCTGGAACTAGCAAGGCCGGAACTAGGGCTACGAACAACGAAGCTGTCAAGGAGATCGCCTCCAGGCAGGCGATTATCAAGGGTTTAAAGAAATCCTTCATCCCGGAGTCAAAGATCATTTCAAAGCATGGCAATCTGACGGACACCAACCTCGGGTCCTTCAACCTCGAGGCCTTCACACGCCGAATGTACGGGCAAGGCGGCAACCTTCCAACAGATGCATCACAAAATATTGTGAAGAGTGGGTTGTACAACGCAGCGGGCTTCCAACCGGCAGTCCGTTGTCCTGAGTTGATCCTCGAGTGCGCCAACTTCTATAATACTGAGGATCGGACTATCACCTCTCCTGGTGGTTTGATCATGGCTAATCTCGCTCCAGATGCGATTGGCGAGGCGTTTGGAATCCTTGCCACGGACAACATGATGTATAAGTCCAAGGCCAAGGCGGATAAGATGTACGCCACAACCTTCGAGAAGTGCATGAAGAGAATAAACACCACATGGATGCGCAAGCCAAAGCCACCGGCTGCCAGGCTACCGAAACAAATAATATCAGAGGAGCTGAAGCAGGAATATTGCGACATCATTATGTTGCTCAGCAGGGTCAATGGTAGCCCACAGTCTTTCATTTTCGAGCCATGGATGTTCTTTTACATCAGTGTGGTGCTCGAAGGGGACGAGCAAGTGAACTGGGCGAAGATGATAAGTGACAACATCGATGAGCAGTTCCGGAACCTCAGAAGAACGAAGACATTTTATATGAGCTCATACGTCATCTATATGTTGGCTCGAATGACTAAGTACAGGGGATTGGCGTACCAGGAGCCAATCGGCTGCGGCTACAATCAGTTTAAGATTCACCAGTCATGCAGGCAGCTACATCTCACTCACACTGATGACTTTCGAAGAGTGAACGACGCCTTTACTATGTACATCACGAGAACACTTCAACAGAGGCTACAGCAGAGGATCTCCGAGGAGGCACAGGCGTTGATCGAAGAATACGGGTGTTGGTTTATCCAATTCCCAAAATTCACCTACTTGAGGCTGCCAGGGTATGATTCCTATGTGTACAAGCTACCGAGGTACCCCACTAACAGGATGATCCTACTTGAGTTGTCTAGGCAGTTGGTGGCCTACGACAAGATTATAAGGCGTAAGAAGAAGGGAGGTCTTCATTTTCCCATTGTGCTAGGAAATTTACTCGAGGAGTGCCCGACTTTGCAAGCAGCCAAGGAGGCTGAGGATGAGCTAAAGTTTTACAAGCTGACTCTTTATACCAGCAGGCAGAATTTTGATCCCAAGGGGATAATTGGAACAGTACAAGGAGAAGAATTTAAGCACAAGGCTCACATAGAGGACTTTTGGGCAAATGCTACAGGCGAGGACGAAATTAGAAAAAGGACGTTCTCAAGGCTGCCTCTAAAGCTAATCAGGGAGTGCGAGGTGATCGGGGTGCCGGATCAACTGGAGGAAGATACTAGAATCACCCATCCAGATTTTGAAGCAGTGAAGAACACGCCAATACCACCTGTAGATTGGGCTGAGCCGGAGATTGTGGATCTTGACACTCTATTTATCCCAGTCATGACATTTATGAGAGCTTGGGTGGACGAGCGTGTTAATAGATTGAGAAGGAGGTCAGTCGTTCTCACGTATAACCTCATGGGTGATGGAAAGCCACCAGTGGTAGCAAAAAGGAAGAAGCAGCTCACACGAGGTCCGGAACCAAAAAGAAGAGAGCCCGTTCAGCCAGAGCCCGTTCAGCCAGAGCCTCAGGGATCGGAAGATACGTCCTCAACACAATTGGTGTCTCATGCTTCCAGTGTACGTGAAGTGTCATTATTTGCTAGTCAAAGAGCAAAAGGGAATGAAGAGCTAGAGGATGGGGAAATTAACCAACCAATACCAAGGGAGGTGGATACTCAAAGTGTGAATGATCCCGAGGCTGCCAGTAAGCGAGATGAAGGGGAGGACACGGACATGGACACCCACTTCGATTATTCCTTCGGAGAGGAAGATGCTGGGGCACGTGAAGGGAGTGATCAAGAGGTAGAGATAATCGAGCCTCCAACAGATACTGCTCGGGAGGAAGTTCGAGAGGTGGAAGCCACTGAGGAACAGCCTCTGATTGTTTATGATATTCAGCGAAATTGGCTTTCGCAGGCAATCCGAAGAGACCAGGATGATGACGCCAGCTTAGCAATTGAAATGGAAGCACTCTTGAATAGGACAAGCAAGTCGCCGAAGCGAAAGAGAGCGAGAAAATATACAAAGATAGAAACTAACGAGGCAGGTTCCCGGAGCCTTCACATCGCTGCCCCAAGAGAAGATCACGACTTGAGTGATGCGATGCCAGAGAAATACACAGTCACCACTGTTGAGTTGGGACGCCCTTCAGGAGCGCAGGTGGTGGAAGAGGTTGAAACTTCGTTTCAGGCATTAAAAGATAGGCTGATAAAGAAAGAAGGAAAATATAAGAGGTTGAAGAAAGAGCATAGAGCGTTGATTGAGTATGTGCAAAATCTCGCACATCCTGTTGCTCAAAGTAATCCAGCAGCGGAGCTTCCACCAGAGGTGCCACGTGAGCCGATCAGCGGCTTGGAAGAAGTGAAGAGGGCTGTGCGAGAGGGAGATAAGTGGGTGAATGGTGTCCGCATTGAGGCAGAAAGGTTCATGGCAGATCTCGCCTCGGCATTCCAGAATGTGTCTGGTATCCTTTCACGATTAGATGATGTTGAGCAGGCTTGGGGTGATACCCACATCTTCCAGGACAATACTATCCCACGCCTGGCTGTTTTGATGCGTGTTCCCACGCAAACTCTGGTGAACGAAGGGGTAATTCAGGCTGGTGACAGATATGACTTCCGTGGATGGCATTCAGCAGCATTCACAGGGAAGGGTTTCTTTGATACTGCAACAATAGAGTCTTCCAGGATCAGAAAGGCCATGAGGAATATTCGTGAGAGTATTCTCAACACTTTGGAGTCGGTATTTACTAAAAGGCTCGCACATGAGGAGGTAGATGCAGAGGGACTAAAGGCAAGATTGCAGCCATTCTTTTCAGAAATGAGGACATTTTCCCAGCTAGATTTTGAAAACATCTCCACGTTTTCAACGATCATTCAGAGCACACAGGATTCCATCGAGACTTGGGGAAAATCTTGCGAGAAACATGAGCAGATGGTGTCTATCTTGGAATATCAGCTGAATCTCACTCCATCAATTTCAGAAGAAGAGGTCGACGCAGTGCTGGCGCGATTCATAGCGTACGCGGTCAGAGAGAAGAGCAAAGGAATCCGGGTCATGGACGAGAATCTTCTAGAAGGTTAGTGGGCATTAATTGCTCATACTGGTCAAAGGAGGAATCTGCTATTTTTAGGAGCATTTATGACGCCACTCCTCCACCTTCTGTCGGTTTTTAGGGCAAACTCGTCTAGGGCTGAGGTGGCTCAATCTGAGCCCTCCGTTGTAATTTGATCTGGGCCGTCAATTCAAACGGGCCAGCTATATAAGGGGGAGTCCCCCTCATTTGTACTCTAGTAGTCATAGAATCAGAGAATAGAGAGCAATTGTTGAAGCAGAATAGAGAGTAGAAGCTTTTAAGTTAGATTAGTTTTTCATTTGCATTGTTGAAGAAGGGGAATTCTCCCTTAGAGAATTTTGTAAGAGATTGTCACAAAAGATTATTCTTAATAAAGCTTTTCATTGATGGTGAATTTCAACTTTGTTTGGAATAGTTCGTGAGGTTTCTTATTCCCTTTGACTTCAATTAGGAACTTAATTTCATGCTTGTAGTTAGATATGGATGTTTATGCTTGATATAAGTGAATTTCTTTTATCCATACCACTAACGTTCTTGCTGATGGTAAGTCCGTCTTGTGTGGTCAACTGGACTTTCAGTACTTAACTTCAATCAAGGTTCATAGGTAGTTATGCATCGTTGTGATGGTAGTTGCTCTATCGAATCGTGATTTGAACATCATTTTCACCCTTTGAAGATTGCACTTACCTTGTTGACGCTGTCCAACAGGAGGCTAAACAATGTTTGTCGAAATTCATTTAGATTGAGCGTAATATCCATTTGCATTTAGATTAGAAGTTAGACTTTAGAAATCTCTGCAACCATTCAATTCCGCATAATCTTGATTAGTTTTAGGAAATTTGCATCATAAAGCTAAATCATTCGCGCATAAATCCCCTTCAAAAGCACTCATTGGTTGCCACTACAAGCCTCGTGAACAACTACGTAAGTCCCCTCGTGAGTACACAGCATACACACATCAACCAAACTGAGCCTATTCGCATTTAAAGAACCTTGGAGTTGAAGGCGTGATCTCACTCGCAATCTTAGCACGTCGAATACTTTGTTCAAGAGAGAATAGGGGATCCATTTGGAAACTTTGTTCTACCTGGTTGGTGAGGTCACAAAAATCACATCAACACTACCAACCTATGTTTGCAGGCTGTACACTTTCTATCAGGTATTTGGAGGTTTGGTAATGATTTATGGAAGCTGTACACTTTGGAACTTGTAGTACCAGGTTCATTTTCAGACCTGTATATGACAAAATTATATTAATTTGATATTGTTATTGAATCTTGGTATTTGGGTGAGTTTTAATGGCATTTGTACCTGTTGTAACAGCAGTCATAATACTCAGTTTTAGACCTATAACTAATCTGAATTTAATTACAGTCCAATTTTCAATTAGTTTCATTGTGATTGGGCGTGTTTTGTGGATTCTTGGAGTGTGTTTACAACTGGAGATCAATTGGGGTGTGTTGGAGTGCATCCGAGTAGTGGCTACAGTTGTGTGGATGGTGTTTCTAGTGAGTGATCAGCAGTGCATTAGTATGATTTTTGTGACAGCAGTGTTCTAGCAGTAGAATAGAGTGATATCAGACCTACATCAGTCTTGCATCAACTATTAGAGGTACACTTCAGTTGAATTAATGATTTGATGTGGTGGAAATGATATTCTATTGTTAATCCAAGTCTTGGGGAAAATTTATGTGCTAGCAGTAGTGTTATAAATCTGATCAGAATTATAAATCAATTGTTGCAGCAGTTTCGTGCTTGCTAATCTTGTAAACTCCGGATGGCAGTTCCGTCAAAAATTCAATGCATATGCACTCATATCTATTTTGTAAACTTTGGATGGTTCAAATGTTGAAGGGTTTTAATTTTTTTTGCATTTCATATTGTAAAACTAGATGGTTTACCACCAGTTATTATAGAATTTCATTCAGCTTGTTTTGGCATTGAACAAGCCAGCATTATCGACCATTCTGGTCTAAATCAAGCTCAGACATTCTACTAGCGGCTTACTTTGTATTCACATAGTTTTTCAAAGAGGTGTTGATTAGGCCGGCTATGTCACCTACATGTTATGCTGCAGTATTCCTTGCGACAATTATGAATGAAAACGCTGAGGAAATATAGCAGATTATTACAATAACCAGATCTGATATAAATATTACACAAACTGAAAATCGAACCAGCAAAGGAGAACACACTAGAATGATGATATCTCTGTCAAAAAAGCTCCAATCTTCACACAACTGAAAGGTAATGATCATTATAAGCAAAACACCCAATAAGCATGAGATAGACAACTAGAATCAGCAACCATGTGAAGTCACAACTCCCAATATAATGCCATAGAGAAGGGGCCGCCCATGTAGAAGGGAAACCTCTCTAGGAAAATAACCAATTCACAATAAAATCTGAAATTCAAGGAGAAGGGGTGCCTAGAGCATAGAAACGATTAGAGCAAATACCCAAAATGAAATAAAAATCACACAAGGAGCTACGAATAAAACATGCTTCAGCCATACTTGAACTAGCAACTTCAAAAACAGAAACAAACATCAAAACTCTCAACTATGAAGCTCTATCTGCAATCTCTAGATGAGAAGCAGTCTCAAATCAGCTAGGTGTTGTCTTCCAAACACGAAACTGATAATTTGCTAGGAGGTATAAGTTCCTCAAAGTCAAGGACCTGAAATCATTTCAACAGCACTTCCTCATCAATAGCAATGGATCCCAAATGAATGAGCAAAGCCTTTCTTAAATAGAACTCTGGGGTGACCTTTCAACTTCCACCTTTTCCCTCCAAAAGGGATGCCCAAGCTTGCTTGAAATATTTTAAACTTAAAAAACACTTATTCCTCCTTCATTCTAGGCGTCCAAGGCACAAGGATAAATATTTGACTTTTTGAAATAATAAATTACCTCTCAATGAGGCATCCATCGTCAAGAACCCACCTTTTAAAACAACTCAAGTCATTAATCTAGGCCATGGGGCCCAAAATGAATTAAATTATTAAAATAACTTAAGTAAATCAATTTGCCACAAATAAGCCCCAAAGTGTTGAAAGCCAAATTACCAAAACTACTCTACCCGAAATAGAAACTGCACTGGATTGTTGAACTGCTACCAACCAAAGCACTTCCAAAAATAAAACTTACTAAAAATAGTAAGTTGTTCCAAACTCATTTTAACCATATTCCAAGCAGCCGTCAAAACTTACTAAAAATAGTAAGTCCGAAAAAGTTGTCTGATTCAAATGCATGTCATACCACTACGAAGCTTTCTGAAAACCCAGAAAGAATCCAGAATACAAATTGCAAAACTCTAACATGCAAACCCCTGAAAACACCAAAATCCTCCAAATAGCTAGAAACCCTAATTTTACCTCCAACAAGCCTGCGGGCATCCGGAATAGGCTGACAAGCCATCGCACTACTTACTGCTGAGAAGGGGACACTACACCCCCACAAAGTAGTGGAAGAAAATGAAAACCACCCCAAGAAGGGAACAAAAACCCACATGTTTTTATATTCTAGGATGCTTGGAGGATCCAACTATATTCATCAATCAATGTAGAAGTACCAATGTAAATTTATAAAAGTGCTCATCAAGGAAAATTTAGGACTAAGGGGGGCAAACTAGAAAACCTTGAGAGGCTATCAATTTGACATAGAACCTCACGTAACACTCAAAATTGAAGAACTATTATAATCTTTCCTTCAAGGCATGTGCTGCAAAAGAGCTATAGATGCTTGACATTCGTCTAATTTTCTCAAATTAGTAGTTCCTTTGATATTGAGAGACAATAGACCACTCATAGCTTCACTCTCTCAAGATTTAAAAGTTTCTTTTGAAAGAGTGGACATGCTAGTTTCATTATGGACCATCTTGCACTTAGGTATTCACATAAAATATATAGGAAAATGGGATGTTAATCCAAAGAATATAGCACAATTGCATGAGGAGGTCAATAAATTGTAATAAGGATTGGTTGTAGTACAATTGAATATATTTGATGAGCCACAACATTTAGAGAGAGATTGATGATGATGTTAAACCATTGTTACAATGCATTAAACAAAAGGAACAACCAATTGCTTTATGTTCATCACTAATGGATATTGCCATCATCATGTTGTATGATGTGATTGTATGGTGCTTGGTGTTTTTTTCATCATAAAATTTTGCTTAAAAATCTTAACATCTTTAATATTTTTACTTTTATCTATCGGGATTCGTTGATTTATATCATGGATGTTTCATTGTATTTCATTTTATTTGTCACTAGAATCAAGGGAAAAAAATCATCTTTTTGAAAATTGTATTTTAATCTTTAGAATCTATGATATGATGTTTAAATATGTAATATCTCGTCTTTACATAACTTTACTATTAATTTTTTTATATTTTGTGAGGATTTTGAGATCCCATATCTCTTGACCTCATTGTTCTCATATTTTGCTACTTCACAAAATTGTAAGTAGTTGTCTCTCTGCCCCTGTCCCGGAAACTTTATACAACATGGTATATTATGAATAAGACCACTGTCATGTCCCCTTCTCAGTGACATCTCTCGGAGTACAGGATTGGCCTATCACACGACCCTCGTAGGCTGATAGACTGGATAGAGGGTCACTTCGGAGCTTGGCTCAGCTTCAGTTTGCAGAGTTTGATCAGTCGTCTTTCGTTTTGGCTCAATCGGAGACTTTTTGCAGAATTGCTATTTTTAGCAGTTCCTAGTAGGCAGTGTGGGACCCCTGCTATTTTTAGCAGTATGGCTTTGGCAGTATCCGGAATCACTTCAGAGTTCGTCAGCATCAGACGGATCAGTAATCAGATGAGTAACGAGGAAGATATTAATATTTAATTGTATTGATTAAATATTAATTATTTAATGATTTATAATATAAAGTTATAATGTTATATTATAACTTAAGTGATTTGCCTTGAGGGGTGCGCCCATCATCAGAAGGGGCCAAAAGTGACAATTAAATTATATTAAAATATTCAGCTGTGACTATTGAAATATTAAAAGATTAAAATATGAATATTTCATTAAAACCCTATTCTTAAGGAAATCGCACTTTTCAGCATAAAGAGGATTTTGCCTTGGGTTTTGAGCCATTATGTGATTATTGGATTTTGAGAAACTGATCAAATTGATCTGAGCACAGAACCTTAGGGTTTGAACTCGAATTCCTTGGGGAACGAGCCATCTCCAGCGGAAAGCAATTCAGAGAGTGTGAAATATCACTTGATCTATTGCCATCAGAGGTTTTCTCATTCAGAGGAAATCACAGATCTTCAGAGAATATACAATCTTCAGAGTTTAGACAGTATTTGCATTCAGGGAGCATCTATTCTTCTTGGCGCATCATATCCAGAGATCCAGACATTAAGTAACAAGGAGGCCGTACATTTATTGAATGTTGTTTTCTGACATCAGGTCGTACTGTACCAGGCCGTACCAGCTGTGTTTGAGCCGTCCTTTGCTTAGAAGGAAAAACGCCTCTCTTCTTGGCTTCCTATCTGCACCAGAGTGGCGCCCCTGCATCTGGAGTCATCTGCCATCTTTATCCGGAGGGAGAACTTATTATTTGCAGCCGTACAATTCAATTATCAGATCAGATTGCTGTGTTTACCAGGTTCTTTACATATTACAAACCTATTGCTTATTTCATTGCATGTAATAGAAAAATTATTGTAATCGCTCCAGAAGAGAAATAAACATACTGGCATCCATTTGTTATCATTCTCAAGAGCTAGATATCTTCATAGAATTTATTATTATTTTTTTTAAGCAAAGCCGTACCTTTCATTTATTGTCAAAAAACTCAAAATTTGCAAAAAAATCAAAAACGTCAGAAAAACATAAAACATCAGTCAGAATCAGTCTCAGGGGGGAAACTAGGGTTTCTACAACCACTTAAATGATGGTATCACTTTCAACATGACCATCTAGCACAATCATACCCTAAGAAGGCACGGCCAAAGATTGATGGACACGTTGGGAGAAAAGGAAATTTCATGGTGAAGCTTGGAAATAGATCAGAGGGATTTTCTGCAAAGAAGGCACATAAGCTCCCAACTAATTTCATTGAGCTAAGTAACTTTACTCCTTGTATTTCAAGGAGGATGTTCAAGAAGAGAAGTGGAGCAAGCCCTTTGAGAATGAGTAGCACTACAAGGTGTATTCTTAAGATAAGTGGAAGACGATTGTACTAAAGCAAAATCAAACTAACAGGAATTTTTTTATTCAATTGATTTAGGGGTAGAGTTGCAAATTCGGTTGGATATGAATAATAATGTTGTATTCCAAAAGATACTAGGCTATTGGACCTCTTCACCTCTTACCTAAGTCAAGCGAAAGGATAAATTTGATAACTTGGATCTAGAGAAAAATAAAAATAATAGGAATTTCTATCCCAACTGATTTATGAGCAAACTCCCAAAAATCAATTTGATCTAAATAACAATATTGAATACCAAAGGCTACTAGGGTACTAGGCTTCTTCATCTCTTAACTAAGTCAAGAGAAAGGATGCATTTAATAACTTAGGATGTAGCCATTATTAGGATTATAGAGATCAATAGGCCACTAAAAAATCATTTTAGCATGCATTCATTATAACCCATCCCTCCTCATTCTTTTTAAAAGCATAAGAAAATGAAGAATATAAAGTCAAGATATCATCCAACTACCCAATATCAATTTAATTTATTACAAGTTTCAACTTGATCAAATATCTATTTTTAAATTCTCCTCAATTATTCTTCTCTTAATTACAATATGTTTTCAAGCTCATGTTGTTGTAGTCCTCCATTTTGAGGGATTTGTTCTAGAGGAACTTCACATTATTACCTGAAGTCTCTTTGTAGAGAAGAAACGGAAGGCTTTCTGCATTTTGACCTTAAAAAGTAAATTCAATAGAAACTTCCATATGGGATTCTCTTGTTCAATACAATGAAGTAAAAATACCCCTGAATGCCAAAATAGAAATACATCCACTAAATCATGAAAAATGTGATATACATCAAGGCGAGTGCATATAGTAGCTTTGTCCAAATATAAACTGCATTCACACATATTATCTCGAAGGAGTTGCAAAAAGCATCTTTAATAAAAGACATAAATAAAATCCTCAACAATCCAACCAACAACAATTCACTTTCTACCAAATTGAAAAATGAGTAATAAGTAAGAGATCTTCTATAGTTATTTGTATGATTCTCCAAGTTTTCAAGGTAAAAACAACTATTCCAATCAAAAACCTTCATGAAATTATCTTACAAAATTGTTAGTTTGGAAAATTTGTTACTAGAATAGAAGAGCGATTAAGAAAGGTCTTGACTGCACCTTATGCCCTATCTAGTTGAAAAGAAAAACATCAAAATAAAAACCATGTGTTAAAAATATTCACCTCAAAATCTTTCCAATCCATGAGTTTCATGTTTGATGTTTTTACTAAGGAGCCAAAGTTTGAACAATTTCGTTTGAATCGTTTAAGTCCTCTGAATGACCCAGCAGGATCTGCAAATTCACAATCTTCCTTGTAGATTGAAATAGTCAAGTTTCCTGTTCACATTAAATTGGAAACATTGAACGGTATCTTGTTCAAGGAACCCAACATCAAAGAATATTAAATACCACATCTATAAGCTAGGAACTAGAATTTAATTTATGCAATTATAATTTATGATCATTCTAGTCTGGACTAAAGAATTTCAACTGACAAATAGTTATCATTAGAGATATCAAGTTTCTACAATCCATTATATTGTTTGAAATTTTTTTTGGATATGATTGTGTTGAAGTTTTTTCATCAACGTTTCGAATCACACTACGTGATCCATCATCAGGATGAAAGGGAGCTGAGGAGAAATAATGGTTAGTTGCAAACCAATATAAGCTAAAGAGAGGGGAGAGGAGAGAGGCACACGATTTGAGGACAGGGGATGATTAGGATAGAAGGAAAAGCTAAGAAGACAAAAGGGGAAAAGATAGTAAAAATGAAATAGATAACAAAATTAGAAGAAGACCCAATAAGGAAAATAAAACGAAGAAAAGAACAATATCTAATAAATAAATAACTTAATTTAAAATTCTCTTTTTTAAAAATTTGAAATTTTATTAAGATCCAATAACTATATTTAATTCTCCTTCAACTCTCTTTCATCCTGATGATGGATCACGTAGTGTGATTTGAAATGTTGATGAAAAAATTTCAACACAATAGAATCCAGAATTTTTTTCAAACAAATAGTTATTGGTCAATAATACTTAAGAAAGTGGAAGAGAACCCAATATTTTCCCATCAATATTATACTAGAGATTATCTACTACAACATAAATAAGTAAGTTTTTTCTTTGCCTACTATAAAAAGAATACTCAAAAATAGATATTTCTATTGAAGAGGACGAGTTCAAAAAAGATCTAGAGTACTCAGACTTAGGAGTTACAATTCACCAAGGGTCCATGGGGATGCATTCCTGGCCCAATGCATTACATTTCAAACATTATGGGAACAATAGGATGAGGATGAAACATCCCCTACAATCCATAGTCCCTAAGTCCCAATAAGAAGATGTCCCTTTATTGGGGATGTGTGGGGATACCCTACTATCCCCAACACAACTAACAAAAGATCCAAGCGTCCCTCAAACCCTAGCAGTAAAAGAATTCTTTAAAAATGAAAAAAAAAAGTCCTTAAACCTAAGCCTAAAAGGAGGCCCACCAAGGTCCCCCAATTAAAAAAAAATTAAATACCTAGCCCATTCTATTTTGAAATTACCAAGAGAGAAGAATAGGAAAAGAGAAGAACAAGAAAAGAAAAGGAGATGAAGAGGAAGAGAAAGAATACCAAAACCAATTCCTTGAGATATGTTCCTGATTTCCATTGAACATTGATCATTCATCTTCAAATTTAAAATTTTCTACTTGAAACTAAATCATTCATTAAGTTGTTTTTTGCTTTTTTTCAAAAAAATTGTAAATACTAAATATTAAATAATGCTAAGAGGATTGCAACTTCTATTTATCCTTTGCTTCCATGTCTCATGTTACCTAAATTACGAAAAAGTCCAAGGAAAATCCATGTGTTTGTAGGCAACTAATGATTTTTTTTATTTTTTAGTTGCAATGGGCTAATCAAACAATGTTTTGAGTCTTAATCACTCAAATAAGCATTGCAACTTTTGTGTATCCTTTGCTTTTGTGCCTTGTGTGAATTATGGTAAAATAAATACAAGGAAAATCCATGTGTTTGTAGCAACTAGTGATTGTTATTATTTTTTAGTTGCAATCAGTTAATCAATAATGTCTTAGGAGTCTTAGACAACTCAAAGAAGGATTGTAAAATTCTATGTATCCTCTAGTTCACCTTGTGCAACCTAAAGTAAGAACAACATAAGGAAAATCCGCGTGTTTGTAGCAGCTAGTGATTGTCTTTACTTTTTAGTTGCAATGGGGCCACGGTTTAGTTAAATAATGTTTTAAGAACCTTAGATAAATCAAAGAGGAATTGCAATTTTGTACCTCATGAAACTTATTGTAAGAATGGTGCAGGAGCACCTAGGTCATGAAATGCCTTCAAAAGGCTAATATGTCAAATTTGTAATGTTCAAGTCAAAGTCATGTGTCAAAGCCATGTAAAAATTAATTCTAATGTATTCAAGTCATGTAAATGGGTCTAAAGTGGTCAAAGTGGGAAAAAAGGAGTAAAACTTGCATTATTGCCATATTGTCACAAATTGTTAAGTTGACAAAAAGCAAGATTAAGAGTAAAAGGTGGTTTCAACCGATGGAGGAGTTAGAAAGTCAGTTATGGAAGAGGAAACATCTTTAAAAGCCATGTATGGCGAGGAGAAGAAACACTTTTGTATTCTGGTAACAGAATTTTGAATATAAAGCCCTGTTTTCTGTGTGAACAGCATTCTTTCCATCATTTCTTCCTTGCATTGCTAAATTAAGGATACCAAAAAGCTAGTCCCTGTGTAATCTCCTTTTAGAAAGAGTTGGTTATCATTTTCAAGGGTTAGAAGGTTATTCCTTTAAGAAACAAAAAGAAAAAAAGAGACAACTTCTGTGCCTTGGGCAGAGTTCCTCTTACAGTAGTTTTGAGAGTCTCTTGAAGCACCAATGACCATTCCACCGATGTAGCTTAGATGGTCGGTGGAATGGATCATTTTTTATGTTTTTTTCAATGTAGGTATGTGTGTGTTTGCAGGGGTAAACAGAAATAAGGAGTTGGGATGCTGTTACATGGGCAAAATTCTGAGTTTTTCCATTCAAAATGGTGGTTTCAAGTAGAGTTTTGAAGAAACATGTAAAGGGGTTTAGAGATGACTTCAAATGCCTTTGCAGATGTATTATGACATGATTCAACTATTGGCCGGAGTATTGGAGGTCTGTAAGTGAGTTATTCAAGAAACCCTCCTTGTTTCTTGAATTTTCACCCTATAAACAAGGGTTTGGTAAATCAGTGCATTTATAAGTTTCTCTGCTCTTAAAATTGTTGAAATCATGAGTTTTATGTCATTCTTTAAAGACTTTCTGAGGTTGATTAGTGATTTGGAGAAGATTAAAAGGGGTCTCCTTTGTAGAAAAGGCCTATTCTAGTAAGCCTTTTGACAGCGTACAGTCTGAAATCTGATAGTTTCTTCAATGTAAGTCATGGTAAGCTTTTGATATGTTGTTGTGGACAGTAAGAGGTCTCTGAATGTGGCTTTGGACCCTGGGACTTGTTGTGACCTTTTTCACACATCGCCCCATTCAAGATGGGCACCCCCTAATTTTTGCTCCATTCTGGTCTTTTGGCTTTGGTTTTTCTCTCTCTCTCTCTCGCTGTCTGTCTCTTTTCTATCGTCTGTCTTTCTGGGGACGTGTCTTCCATTGAGCTTAAACATAAAATTTTGGCCAAGTCTGAAGATTAGGGTTTGTACTTTCCAGCCAATTTGTGGTCAAACGAGGTGAATAAATTGAAAACGGAACTTAACATTGATGTCAGTATGCTTCCCGCAGACTCTCAGCTAAATTTCATCAGATTTTGACAACTTACTATTTTTAGTAAGTGTGTAATTCTAGGTGTTCCTTCAGCATTTTCAAGGTTTCGATAGTCACACCGCATTCAAAACATGTCAAGCTACTCATCTACGAAATTTGGGCTGAAATAGACAACCTACTATTTTTAGCAGTCCATTTTCCGAAGCAAATTTCGGGGCCTATATGCAGAGTTTTTCAATGCATGGTTGAGGATTCCTTCTGGGTTTTTAGAGACCTTCGCGATGGTGTAACATGCAAAGTGAGATAACGAATTTCACAGTTCAGCCTTCGGAGTCTATTTTTAGGGTTTGCATGTCAGGGTTTTCTAGGGTTTGCATGTCAGGGTTTTCTTTGCATGTCTGCATATTCCTTATGGGTTTTTTGAGAGCTTCGCAGTGATATAACATGCAAACGAAGATAATCACTTATTCAGGAACTTACTATTTTTAGTAGATGCATTCCGGCAGCCGCCTCCCAGCATTTCAAAATAACAAACTGATCGCAATGCAACAGAAACGAGGACAAACACAGGTCGTTTGATGTGCATGCAGGTCAAATTAGGGTTTCCAGCTTTGGGACCCAAAAGGAGGGGTAAAAAGTCAGAATCTTCAAAAACCGGTGTATCCCACCGCGATCAGCATCTTTCAAGCTATCCACTAGTAAAATTTGAAGGCAAACGGAGCACTTACTATTTATAGTAAGGCGTTCCAGAAACTGGCTAAAAATAGAAAGTTAGCAGTAGGCACTAGTGTCAACAGGTAGGTCACATGGTGAGGAGCACGCCATTCGAATTTCAAGTCAATCGGAGTTATGGAGGTATCAAAAGTAGACACTTACTGTAAATAGTAAATCACTTTCAGAAACATGCTATTTTTAGCAGGCAGGCTCAGGATGGCAGTGTCAACAGGCTGACAAGGTCGTGAAGGTCCAGTGTTCAAAATTTCAAATCATTCTGAGCTTCTGAGATATGAAAATTAAAAGACTTACTATTTATAGTAAGGTATGGAGAAGCTGGCGAAGGCAAGAAAAAGTGGCTAAGTTTAAATTTTCATCCACCTCCATAGGTGAAATGCGCCCACTTCAAGCTAACAGCATACAAAGGGTTTCTAAGTGTTGGTGCCTTATCCTCCATCCTAGCCCAAATGCGCCCTCTTCAACAAGTCAAGATGATTGGAAAATTTTCTAAGTACCAATTTTCATCCTCCTCCTGTAGCAAAATGCACCCATGTCACAAGAAATCAAGGAATAATTCTCATCCTCCACACATAGCCAAATGCGCCCACTTTAAAGAGACTAATGAGAAATATTCTAAGGCGTAGCTTTATTCTTCTCTCCATCTCAAATGCGCTCAAATCATGTCTAGCAAGGAGAAAGTCACAAGGGTCAAAGATGCTTTATCCTCCACCACCCTCCATTTGCACCCTCCTCACAAGCAAAATGCTAGAAATTTTTCTAAGAAGTTTCATCCTCCACCACCCTCCATTTGCACCCATACTTCAAGAGGGGGGTCAAAGATTCAAAAGAAGTCAAAATTTTCATCCACCTCCCATGCTTAAATGCGCCCAAGTGAGGGCATGTGAGGACAAAAAGAAAGAAGCTCAAGGGTCACATAAGTGTTTCATCCTTCATCGCCTAGCAAATGCGCCCATCCTCTAGCATGGATGAAATGCGCCCATCTTAAGAAGTCAACAAGTTTATCCTTCATAAGGTGTGATATGCGCCCAAGTTGAAGTAAAAGGTGAATCAAGAGTGTGAAGGTAAAATTAAAAGATAAATGTTGCCTAGGCGTTGGAAGCTAAGTCTTCTTGCAAGTGTGAAATGCGCCTAAGGTAAGGTGAATGGGAGTTGACAAGTGAAGGCATTGGAATTTTTTCTTCCACATATGCTAATTGCGCCCAAAGTTCATGATGTGATATAAAAAGAAATACTAGGCGTTGAAATTAAACTGTTCTCCATGGTATATAATATGCGCCTAAGGTGATGGAGATAAATATAGAGGACGTTGGGATTTAAAAAGAAAATATATCCTTCATGACAGGCTGAATGCGCCCAAAGCAATAGACATTAAATTGTCTAAGTGAATTTCTTCACCACTAGAAGAATGAGTTGAAGATAAGATTAAAAATTTTCTAAAGACAAATTCAAAATGTGCCTATGCAAAGTGATTTAAAATTTCTCTAAGGCACAAAATATTTCTTCCTTAGAAAAATCACGCTCAAGTCTGGTGAAGTGATAGAATTTTCCTAAGATGTGAATAAATTGTTAATGGATGAAGTCAGAGAATGTTGGCATTGCAAGATGGATTAAAAGTTTTCAAGTTAGAGCAACGAAGCCCTCACAGAGTTGAAGAACGGGATTAAAATTATTGAAAATTATTTTTCTAAAGTTCAAAATTCAAGAAAATTAAATGAACCTATTCGTTGTATACCCATGAATTTGACATATTCTGAAGAAAATTTTCTTCTGGGTATCGAAGATCTTCGATGAGAGGTTGACTTCCATGTCTTCTGCACTTCGCCAACACCTTCAGGATGAAGAATTTAATCAGTGCTCGAATAATGAATTTTCCTAAGGGGAAAATTTAAAATTTTCTAAGGCAAATTGAATAATAGATGTTTTCAAAATAAAATTTTCCAGACGATGAATTTGAAGTCAGTTGCCTAGATGATTTGATTGCATTCTTCACAGGATGAATTTTCCGGAGTCAGAGATGAATGAGATTAAACTTTGAGTGACAGAGCTCTAGCTAGTGAGTAAAATTGGTTAAAAGGTGAATTTAAAGTGAATATTTTCAAAAGTAAATTAAACTGCGCCAGTCAAAGTTGAACTTCTAGAAGGCCAAGATTCCAGGCGTCGGGTGACAAGTGTTGCAGATACCAAGAGAGGGAAATTTGAATTCTTGAAGAGAAGTAGTGGAGATTTAATGTACTGGCTAAACTTAGCCTCTTTCTAGAATTCGATTTTGCTATAAGAGCTGAAAGTTCATTCATCATTTTCACAGTTGAAGAAGTTTGAATTTTCTTGGAGCTTGAAGTTGCAGTGAATGACTAAGTTGAATGCTGAAGAGGATTGCTGAAGCCGAAGGTTGTTGAAGAGGGACGACTTGAAGTAAAGTGGCTGAAGCTAAAGTTTTAAAGTCTAAGTCTGGAGTTGCTGAAGAAGTTCGATTTTTGCTCTAAGTCACTTGGAGTTGCAAAGAACATTGCTGAAGGTTGTTTTGAAAGAAAATATTGCTGAAACTAAAGAAGTACGATTTGAAGTGAGTGGTTGAAGTTGAATGTTATTGAGGAAGTGCGAAGTCTTTTGCATGTCCACTCCTATTCTCCATTGTTCCAAGGTCTCTAAGTTCACAAACTCCTCTTGGGTGCATCCCATACACAACTTCAAATGGACTTTTTCCTGTAGTTCTATTAACACTGTCATTGTATGCATATTCAGCTTGGTAAATCACCATATCCCAGGTCTATCCATATTCCTTTGTCAAGCACCTCAATAGGTTACCTAACACTCTGTTAACCACCTCTGTTTGACCATCGGTCTTAGGATGGTATGCTGATCCAAATGAGAGATTTGTACCCAATCTGCTCCATAGTGTTTTCCAAAAATGGCTCATGAACTTCACATCCCTGTCTGATACAATGCTCAATGGCAATCCATGGATTCTTACAACTTCCCTGAAAAAGAGATGGGCAATATAACTTGCATCATGTGTAGTCTTGCAAGGAATAAAGTGACTCATCTTGCTGAATCTGTCCACAACTACAAAAACATTGTCAAAACCAGTTTTGGTCTTAGGAAGACCTACCACAAAATCCATGCTTACACACTCCCATGGTCTGTTAGGAATAGGTAGTGGCTGATACAAACCAGCATTGCTAGCTCCCCCTTTGGCTTTCATGCAAACAACAAACTGTTCTACATATTTTCTGACATCTTTTGCTAACTTAGGCCAGTAATAAAACCTTTGTACCAGCTCTAAAGTTTTGTTAATACCAAAATGCCCACTAAGACTGCCATTGTGTTTCTCTTGGATCAGATTTTCCCTCATTGATCCTCTTGGGACACATAACAGATTGCCCTTGAATAACAATCCATTTTGCAGTGTATACTCAGCATATTGACTATGAAAGTGATTTTCAAAATCTGAACATACCTTGTAGGCTTCTGAGAAATCTTCATCCTCACCATAGAGGTCTTTGAAACTCTCCAATCCAATGCTTTTCAGCTGTATCTCTTGGACTGTCAACATTCTCCTGCTTAATGCATCTGCCACTTTGTTTTGCTGCCCCTTCTTGTGTTTAATGGTAAATGTAAAGGCTTGGATGTACTCCATCCATTTCAAATGTCTATTGCTTAACTTCTCTTGGGTGTTGATATAACTGAGTGCCTAGTTATCTATGAAGACTACAAACTCTTTGGGCAGTAAATAATGCCTCCACTTCCTAAGGGACTGCACTAAAGCATAAAGTTCCAGATCATAGGTGGAGTATTTTTGCTTGGCTTCATTGAGTTTTTCACTAAAGAAGGCTATAGGCCTACCTTCTTGACTAAGGACTCCTCCTACTACTACTCCACTTGCATCACACTCAATTGTAAACAATTTATCAAAACTAGGCAATAACAGGATAGGTTGTGTTGCCACTTCTTGTTTCAGCTTTTCAAACCCTTTATCAGCCTCTAGTGTCCACTTAAACTTTGTTTTCTGACCACCCTTGATTGTATCTAACACTGGTGCACATATACCACTAAAATTCCTTATGAACTTCCTATAAAACTAAGCCAAACCATGAAAACTTCTTACCTCAGTTACTGTGGTTGGTGTAGGCCAGTTTAGGATGGTTTCCACCTTACTTGCATCCATCTTTAGCGTTCCTTGGGATACTACAAAGCCTAGATACACAAGCTCCTGTTTGAAGAACTCACACTTCTCAAGGTTGATTGCCAACTGTTCTTCTTGCAGCCTTTTGAGTACCATCTCCACATGCTTCAAATGTTCTTCTGCTTTCTTACTGAAAATCAGTATGTCATCCAAGTAGACTACCACAAAAATCCCTGTGAAATCCTTAAGCACCTCATTCATTAGTCTCATGAACGTGCTAAGGGCATTTGAGAGGCCAAATGGCATCACTTTCCACTCATACAACCCATCATTTGTCTTAAAAGTTGTCTTCCATTCATCACCCTCCTTAATTCTGATTTGGTGATACCCGCTCTTAAGATCTAACTTAGTGTAATATTGTGCTCATTCAAGGCAATCCATTAAATCTTCAATTCTAGGTATTGGGAATCTATACCTAATGGTGATCCTATTAATTGCTCTAGAATCAGTACAAAGTCTCCATTTACCTCCTTTTTTAGTTGCCAAAACAACTGGGACTGCACATGGTCTGATGCTCTTTTGAATTGGACCTTGATTCAACAATTCTTCCACTTGCCTAGCCACCTCTTGGTTCTGCTCAGGAAAAAGCTTGTATGCTGCTTTGTTAGGCAATGAGGCTCCAGGTATGAAGTCAATTTGATGACTTATTGCTCTCTTGGGTGGTAGAGTTGCAGGTGTTCCATCACTCACAATTTTCTTGTACTTTTCTAGTAGCCTTTGAACTGGTTCTGGGATGACTGTCTTCTCAGCCTTTTCTTCCTCTTTGGACTGCATTAGGACCACATAACCTTCATTCCCTTGGTGTAGATCCTTGATGAACTCTTTACCACTGCTCAACATGATATTAGGAACCTTGGACTACCCTTCATCATCCTCAATCAATGATTGCAGCTTGAAGGTTTTTCCATCCTTCTTGAATTCACTGGTGTTCTCCTTCCCATGATAAATAGCACCTCTGTCATATTGCCATGGCCTGCCAAGAAGAAGATGGCATGCATCCATGGGTAGTACATCACAAATCAGCTTGTCTTTGTAGCCTCCAATTGAGAATTCCACTGTAACCTGCTCATTCACTAGAACACTCTGCCCTTTATTCAGCCAAGGACCTTGTAGGGATTGGTATGGAAGTACCTTTTGCAATTTTAACTTAGTTACTGCTCCTCAGATATTATATTATTGTAGAACCATAATCTACAATGACCTTGCATACCTTTCCCAATATCTTGCACCTTGCTCTAAACAAAGCTCTCCTTTGCTTGGGTTCTTCCTTGACCGGTTGTTGTTGGCGTAACAACTAGCACCTGAGTAAGAGTTGGTACGGACAGCTATGCACCTACGCAATGAGTGCTCTTCAAATTAGGAGGGAAGCTCCCTCGCTGTGCTTACAAAAATACTTGCAAAGGGAAATAAACTAAACTAATTCCTGTCTTTTTGTTTCAGCTGTAGAGGTACAAGGCTTTCTCGAAAACTATATACGTTGCAGCTGAGAATTTTCTCTGGTTTCGTAGATTCACTAACTACAACTAAACTTAATTCTATCCAGTTTCCTCAAGAAAATCAGAGCATGAGAAAATGGAGCAAGGTTATGACTATCAGACGATAAACGCATTCAGATTCTCTACTTGAAGGCAAGGTGGCGCAACTATTATCTCAATCTGAACAAGTTTATTAGGCACAAAACAAATTTGAGAATTCACAATGACAATCTTATGAAACCCTATGTGGCATAACACTCAATCAGCATAGTAAAGACTCGCAAAACAGCTTTATCATCAAAATCTCTATGAAACCCTGTGTGGCATAACACTCAATCATAATGATAAAAGATTCACAAAACAGATTTTCTAATCTATGGGAAGATTTACCATGAAAACTTTATGAAACCCTGTGTGGCATAACACTCGATCAGCATAGTAAAGACTTCACAAAACGGTTTTATCATTACAATCTTACGAAACCCTGTGTGGCATAACGTTTGATCATAACAATAAAAGATGCACAAGACAGATTTATCTAAACTATGGAAAGAATCCACTATCACAATCGCATGAAACCCTATGTGGCATAACAATTAATTGCAATAGCGAAGACACATGAACCAATACAAAAAGAGCAATATTGAGGGCAAGGTAGGCGCAGCATATATTTCTCTCAAGCAAAAGTTAATTACAAATGAGCAAAAGCTCTTATTTATATACATCAAGGTGTAGGTAACCCTAAAATCACCTTGTGTTCACTACAGTTCTTGCAATGCATGCAAGTTATGCGCCAAACCCTCATGAAGTAAACTATACAGTTAACTGGGAAACTACCCTCAGTTTAACTGGTACAAATAACCTAATTGGACAATGTGCAAGCATGCATGTCCTTATTTAAAGCAAAGTTAACTCGCCACTACCTTCAGTTAACTGGAAACCCTAACCCTAACTCCTGTGTTGATAACTCCAAGGATGAGATAAGCATGTGTTAAGTCAGCAAGTGAACTGAAGACTGGAAGTCAAGTTAACTGCCACTTAGGACTCAAGCCTCGAAAATAACTGCACGTTCCAACTGGCAGATCACTCCATGTCAACTCGGTCTAACACTTCGACCAAGAACTCATCGATCTCCCTGTCATCTGGTACTTTGATGCTGCTAAAAATAACCGTCTGTTTCTTTAGTTCTCTGCCACTTTCTGTAATTGTGTGCATGCCATCTTTACATTCTTCAGTCGCCTTTCTCAAATTGGCTGCAATTACTGAAACATTCTCTAATTTGGGCGCCATAGGTTCACCTTCAAGGCTGTCACAAATCAGCTTCTCGAATTTTGCTTGTACTTTGTCCAACTCGACATACGTGCCATCTTCGAGAAGATAATGACACGGAATCTGAACAACGAAACCGCTGACAAGTGCAAGTACTCCAACCACATCATCCTTGAGTGAAAACAATTTAGTAGAGATCTTCTCACAAATTTCTGTCCTGAGAAGGTGCTGCTCTTTCCAAGTAAAAACTTTCTCCTGATCTTCGACCTCCTCTAAAGCATCGTATGCAACTGATAACTGAGAAATGAGAACACGATCCTTTGCCAAACTCTCTGCAACTGCAATCTCAAGAGACTGAATGCCCTGACGAAGCTTATGTGCCTCGCTCCTCAACTGATATAAATCTGCAAGAAGAGTTTTACCAACAGCAACTAAACTTTCAATCCAGTCATCCAAAAGTCTGCCATGACTAACTAACTGATCCAATTTTCGTTGTTCTGTAGGTGTACTCTGAGGAAGAACAGATGCTCTATTCGGGTTTCTATGAACAAGATCAGAAATGTACTGACGAAGTTGACCAATTTCAGCTTTGAGTAAAGCCTTATCTTCTCCATCTTTCGTGATACACTCTTCAAGATTATTGGTGACAATCTTAAGAAGAGTTACATCCGTCTCTCGTGTAGTCCTGCCAAGATTAGCCTTAGTGAATGTAAAGTCACCAACTTCGACTTCGCCTAAGCTTTTACCCTCTGGAGGAACTGCAACTTCTATCACAATCTCTGATTCAAGAGTCTTTTCAATGTGCACCTGTTTCTTTATCTTCTTATTTGATCTCTTCTGATAAGGCTCACCAAATTCGGACAAATCAAGGTTATAGGAAGGTTCACGCCTCTGTCTCCCTAAAGATTTCTCGAGCCAACAAGACTGAACAATATCATTCATCTGAGGAGAGACTGTACCTGAAGTATCAACCTGTGGTGTTTCAGTTGTCCCCGATCCTGTTTGAATTGGTGTCTCAGGCTCAGAATCTATGTCGATAGGTTGTACGTGAGGTGAACTAGGAAGTGAAACGTGAGGCTCAACTTGAATAACTGTCTCTACCGGAACCTCAGGAACATTCTCAATCTGTTTCTGCTTCCTCTTACCAGTAGCTCTTTTCCCTGTATTTCCACTGAGTCTAACCCCTTCAGGAGGTATTATAATGGCCTTGACTCTGGGTCTCGCTCTAGAAGTAGAAGGTAACGAAGAGAAATCCTTTGGCAGCTCTGCTACAGGAACTGACTTCCGTGTCCGTTTGCTCTCCAAGAACAACTTGCTAGTCTTGATCACTGATCTGGAAACCTCTTCAATGGAAGTATTCTCCTTGCCATACCAATCAGGTGAGCGGAGTGGCTGCCGAGCAACTTGATCTTTAACATAAGAATTGAGAAGAACTTCTCCATCATCATCCGACAAACCATCAACATCTTCTGACAAGTAATCAGAGAGCTGACCAATAGTGAGTCTACAATAATGACGACGACGAACCTCGAATTCATCTTCACAATTTGCCCAGAAATCTTCAAGTGTTGGCGCATGTGCAATCCCTCGCTCTAACCGGTTTGCATAATGTCCGAGAGGATCATAGGAACGCCTCTCAGTATAAGGCTTGAGTTTGAACCTTTCTATCTCAGTAGACATATGCCTGGCATCTGTTGCTGCATCGCATGTGAAAATTCCCAATGTGAATGGAAAATTTGCCGCAGCCTTGTGACGACTAAGAAGAAAGAAGTGAACATGCTCCATCTGTCTGAGGAACTCCATAAAAACAAGCCTATCTGACGGATACCTTGGTAACATCAGGGGCTCTCCAACATACCCATAAACACGAAGGTGCGTGAAAGTAGGAAACTGTATGAACCAATCTGCTCAAGTCTCCATCGCTGATTTAGCCTCGGCTGAAATACGAATGTGTATCTCGTCATCAAGATCTCTCACGGTTCTCATAGAAAAGTGATCATTCACTGCTCGGAAGTCCTGCTCGGATTGAGAAAACTCCAGCTGAGGATAATACTTGTGAACATGCTGAACACCGAGAGTGCCATTAGTTTTAAGGAGTCTGTAACTACCTTGAAATGCAACCAAGTAGACCAAATAGGATATCATATGAAACTCGTGGTATTTGAGAAAGTTAGTAATTTGCTGATGTAAGCAATCACTAATCAACATAGCCCAATCAAAACGCTCTGTACCATCAAGAATTCTGGTAATCAAGTAAAACATCCATGGACGAAAAGTACTAGCATCTGATTGACCAGTAACTCAATTGAGTAAAGTTATCAAAACAGCAACTTCCTCTTTAAATTCTCCACGACCAACCTTCTTAGGCAAGTTAGTTTTCTGTACTGTCAACCATTTTTGAGCAACCTTTCTCTGTGAACGTTGATGATCAGCATCCCATATCTTCTCACAAGCTTCAAGAACAACAGTAAAGTTATCTGAGCAAGGAGGAATAGCAAAACATTTCTCTATGTCCTTCGGTTTAAGACTGCAAACAACTCTCCTGTCAACCGATCTGATCTGTCGTGAAGACGAGTCATAATGCTTAATGCAAGCAAGTACGAACTCAAGATCGAAGATAGAAACCGGAATGGATGCCGCTGCCAGCAACCCAGAACGCTCAAGATTCCTCAATGAATTGCTGCTAACACCTTCCAAACTGCTCAAATTGACCACTGGATAAACATGATTTAGGTCTGTATCTGAAGTTTTGGTGAAATTATGTGTAAGGGCCGATTTCACCTTGTAATCAATGAGATTGAACTGCATTTTGAAAATGATGACTTTTGACTGTAAAGTCGAATATATCTGGAGAACTTTCTGAAAACCTCTGAACAAGGCTAAAAATAGCCTCTAACTGAAGAAATTTTCGAAGAAATTCTGGAACATGGGTTTTGTGCACAACTAAATTTTGAACAAACCCAGATAGCTGGATTCTCGAAAAAATGTGATTTAAGCCCACATGCAAAGAGATCTTCGGAAAAAGGCACAGAGCTTCAGAATGAAAGCTAGGGGCGATTTTCTCAGAAAAAATCTAAGACGTGGGTCTTGCTGCAAATGTTGTCTGCTTCTGAAAAATCTGCCAACCTCTTCTCTAGAACTTGATAAAACCTGCATGCAAATTGAAAATAAAGTCTAGAATCGACTTTCTCTGAACAATCTGAACTCGTTGCTTCGAAGAACGCTGAAAACGGACACCTGAATCACCTTAAGCTTGCTGGTCGCTCAAGAGAAATAAGAACTTCAGAGCAAAAGATGATGCAATAATGGACACCATTCTTGAAATATATAGATTTTCATCTTCAAAATTCGCACTAAGCAAAGAATGGTTAAAAATGGCGCTTGGCTTCTAATTGGACCTCATTTTAGTTAACTAAAACTCGAACAAGCTAAATAAGTGGTCATGCATTAGGGTTTGCCCTTTCAAGTCTTCAGTTAAACTTATCATGCGATTTTAGCTTTAGTTAATCATCTTTATCAAATTCGCCATCTTCAACCTTGCTTTAGATTCATCAAATTGACCTAAGGCGACCCTTTTGATAACTTCAGTTAACAATCAAGAATGAGAAGGGGAATTCGCCATCTTCATGCAATAATTATGCTAAAAATAGCTAGCCTTTTGGAACTTCAGTTGGCCTTCAAGAATGCGCCAACTTCACATGCTTTAATCAATAACATCTAAATATAGCAACCCTTTTGGAACTAAAGTTGCCATCCTTAAAAAGTGCGTAGCTTCACAAAACTATGCTTCACTTTTCAAACCCTAAATATGGCGACCCTTTTCATGACTGAAGTTAACAACTTCAAATTCGCCATACTTCACTAAAATATGCTTCATGCTTCACAAAATAATGCTTCACCAAAACATGGCGTCCCTTTTGAACTTCAGTTGACATTTGATGAAGCGCCAACTTCACTAAAATCTTCACAACCTTGACCAAATTCGCCATGCATGTAAACTTCAGTTGACATTCAGTGGTAATCTTCAGTTAACTGAACATGCAAGGTAGTTAACTGAACATGCAAACTGAAAGATCACTCCACATGCCAATATATGAACTAAAGATGACAACCCAGAAATCGTTCAGTCTAACTGCAGTCAGAACTCCAGTTAAGGCGTCCATTCAACTCACTTTCGAAAACTCAACTTTGACCTCTCAAGCGAATTCCAGACTTAGCCAAATTTTATGAAAATTTAGGCTAAAACACCTCTGTCAGGACCTCTGTTCATCCTCTGATACTGGTTGACTGACTTCTCCGATTGGCTGGCTGATAGGTGCATTGCAGAGCTGAGTAAAAACTGAGCAAAAGATATCTTGACACTGAACGTCATAAAACTGACATCTGAAGGCTCAAAAATCCAAGCGCCTTTTTGAAAAGCTGCGCTTTTTCTCAGACTTAGTCAAATTTTGACTTCTACATCTCGAACGAAGGGAAAAACAAAATCCTTCGTAACTTCTGTTTTATTAATTTTCAGGACTGGAACTCAGGTTCACTGCGTAGCTAACCTCATTATGCACGATGACTGCAAAGGCACATTTCCCAAGAAAACACTGTCTGAAGGGTGAAAAACAAGAGCGCCCCTTTCAAAAGTTGCTCTTTTCATTCCAGACTTAAACATTTCTGGAAACGACAAGAATAATACAAAAACCTCGACTGCAGGCTGCTGAGACGTCTTCTGAACTGACAGAGACAGGCAACGGAAAGCTGAACATAACACAGTCACATTGAATATCTGAAATCATCAAAAAGAAAGCATTAAAGGCCTGACAAGCTTGGGCGCCTTTCTCAAAATGTGCTCTTTTGCTAATTTCTACTTATATTGACTAAGATTTGACCCAACGTTCAACCTCAGGTTCAGGCACTTCAGCAACTCGGATTCACCCATTGACGGATGCGTCGCGAAGCTCAAACAAACGTGAGATAAACATCTTGGGTGGCGTTTAGCCAAAAACCTACATTTAGCACCTCAAAAAGATGGGCGCCTTTCTGAAAAGCTGCGCTTTTCTCCAGTGTTAGCCAATTCTCGCTTTCGCCTCGTTTTGCACTGTATCCTCCGTAACTTGCTTGAAACAAGTCCGTTTGGCAGGCTTGATAGCTCACTGCGAAGCTGACATGATGTCGGATAAAAGTCTGCTGGAGGTGACAAACCCTAAAAACAGGATCTGAGCCCCTAAAAGATAGGGCGCCCATTTGGAAAGTTGCTCCCTTCTCCAGAGATAGAAAATTTTGATGTTTTTCGTTCAGATTTTCACTTTTCTTAAATCTCTTCAATAACAGACTGATATGACACTGACACCAACTCCATATTTGAAAACCCCAAAAACGACCATTCGACAACACTTTAACAAGGTTTAGACTCAATTAAGCAAAATGCCTTAGTGAAGCAAAAATTTTGGTTTTGGGTACAACAGTTGTCTAATCAAAACCCTTTTAAACATCAGACTTTCACCTACTTCTGATTCTATATGACTGATCTCAGGTGATTTGACACTCATGGTGTCCTCATGTGCATAAGCTACTCTTTTGTCATTGCTTGATGAAGTTTTCTCCGGACACCTATAAGCTGGATGGCCTAGCTGATTACAATGATAACATTTCATGGTGGCAAAGTAGGAGTTACTTATGCCTGCTCCTCTTCCTTTGTTTGAACCTCCTTGGGGTCCTCTGCCTCTATTAAATCCTCCTCTTGATGATGTTTCACCTCCATGCTCAGTAAGCTTAGATTGTCCTTGGGTTCTTTGATCATTACCTCTTCCTTGGTAACCTCCACGCTGTCCTCTTTGATCTCTGCCTCTTCCTCTGCCCTTAGAGTACTGATCATGCTTCCTTTTATTCCTTTCTTCAATCTTTATAGCCAGCTGATAACATTGGTGGACTGTCTTAGGGCTGAGTAAAGCCATCTCTTCTTGTATATTCCACTTCAAACCATTGAGGTATCTAGCCACTTTTAGGCTCTCATCTTCTGCCACATTTAATCTCAAGCAAAGCTTCTGAAACTCTTCAGTATAGGTGTTGACATCTTGATCCTTTTGTCTTAAACTCTGCCTCTTCTTGTGAAGTTGGATCTCATAATCATCTGGCATATATGCTTATTTCACTTTAGCAACCATTCCTTTCCAGGTTGATATGGGCTGCTTGCCTTCTTTCTCCCTTTCAGTCTGAACAAATTTCCACCATGTCAAAGCTGATCCTCTCAACCTTGATTTTGCAACCTTCACTTTCTATGCTTCAGTGACTCCATCACATTCAAAGTGATTATCCATTCCATCTATCTAGTCCATAACCAAATCAGGATCCATCTTTCCATGGAATAGTGGTACACCCTCAAGTCCTTTTCCACTCAGGGCTTTTAATGCCTTCAAGAAAGGCTCCTCCTCGAGAACAGGGTGAGGTTCAGGGACTTTGTACTCCTCTACAACCTCTTCTTCTTTTGGCACTTTACCTTCCAACTTCACCTTGTTTAGTGCTTCCTCAAGCTGCTCTATTCTTTCCTTTAGAGACTTGTTATCCTCTTCTTGCTCTTCAACCATCTTGGCTAACTGTGCATTTGTCACCATCTTGGGCGGTTCACTTGATTCAACTTCTGACATATAAGCTGCTTTCCCAAATCTTTCACTGCTCTGATACCAATCTGATAGAAACAAGGTTGGATTGAGAAATTCACAATCTCAATGCTCTGAGTCCTTGTCTTGAGAACTCCTAAGGTGTCACTCTGTTCACCATTGAACCTATAGGTCCCTTGCTAGCTTAGGTACCCCTGGTTCATTGCCAACCCTGCTATCATCACTAATTTTGCTGCTACCAATCTGTTATTGGTGCTTTTCCACACTTACTCCATCTAGCCTTTAATAAGCCTAAAGACTAGTTAACCTCTAAAACCTCCTCACCAACGTTGCAGGGGTGTGCATAGGTTTTCTTGACTTCAAAATGGTCTAGGAATACTCCCTGTCCAAGCTCAAAGCTCCATTCTTCTATCGCTTTCCTTAAACCCTAGCTTAGGGTTTGGAAAGGCTACAAAAATTAGGTCTCTACAAACAAAACAAATGTTTAATACTCTTTCCTGCTCAATGAACACCCTATCCACAAAGAAAGAACCCTGGCTCAATTTTGGAGCACTACAAGATTTTAGTGGTTTCAGCACTTCTCAGGCCGTACACAGGGATATTCCAGTTTTTGAGAATTTTAGGGCTTTTTAAGCCTTTTATTGGATACAAGGAGGATTGTCTCCTTCCTTCTGCCTCCAAAGGACTTGGTAATGTTTCCTGCCACCTGTCAGACGATTGCAAGGTCTCCAACAATCTTTTCACGCCTTGGGTTTCCAATAGTTAATCACCCCTGCACATTTTGAAGCATTTTTGCTATATCTTTCCTAACCGGGCATGGTCTACTCGCCTAGGAATAGATCTTTGGCATGCCATATAAACTTCTACCACTTCCTATTGCTAACCTATATACAATAAAGGAGCTTATCCTATATACAATAAAGGAGCTTAGCCACGTTCCCCATGTTCCCATGCTTCTTGGTACAGTGGGAGTGCGGGCTAAGGCTCCATTTTATTCCATTTACCAGTCCAAACAGCAAGTATAATACAGAATTTTACAAGAAAGAAAGAAAGCTATGCAACAACTATTCAAATGATGCAAACAGAACTTCTAGAGGCTTAATACATGCTAAAGGAATCCACAAAAAATCCTTATTTAATTCATGCAAGCTGCTGCTACGGAAAACAAAACAAAAAACAGAGTTTTCCACACCAAAATTGCTGTTTTTTCTTTATTTTCACTTGAAACTGCCAACAACAAAACTTCTAACCCCTTCAAATGGTCGAGATTTCTCTTTGACAAAGCCAAGAAACAGTTAGGTTTTCAAATTTGAGCCTAAGAACGGCCAAAAGCCTCCTGTTGTAAAACATAGTGTGTTTTGCAATCTTTCACAAAAGCTTAGGAAGTGACCACCAAAAAACTTCCCAATTTATTCAACATTTTCCTATGAACCAAAAAGGTCCCCAAACACAACTAAAAGGAATTTGAGACCTTACACAACAAAAAGAAATAGATTTTAAAACAAGACATCAAAATATGCTTGCTCCTTGGCACCTTTGGCAGGTGCTCCTGCACCAGGGAGCCTGCTTGAAACATCCTGATAGCAATGTTAAGCTCGGAATTTGATTAGCCAATTCAATTTGACCTCAAAGTAGCCTAAAGATTGTAAACCCTAATTCATCATAAAGCCCTCTAGACTTGGCCAAAATTCAAATCTAGGTCAAATGGCAAGTACATCACTAGACAAAAAGAACCGACAAAGAGAGACAGACCCAAAACCAAAGCCAAAAGACCCAAATGAAGCAAAAATTAGGGGGTCCCCATCTTGAATGGGGTGATGTGTGAAAAGGTCACAACAGTGTCCAGTTTTAGCACTGCCAAACTTTACGAAGTGTCTTGATTTGTATTGTGATGCCTCAGGAGAGGGCATTGGTGTCGTATTGATGCAAGAGAGACACCCTATTGCTTTTGAGAGTAGGAAGCTTAGGGGTCTTGAGAGATTTTATAGCATTTATGACAAGGAGATGTTAGCCATTATGCATGCTTTGGCTAAGTTCAAGCAGTATCTAGTGGGCAATAAATTTAGTGTGCGTACGGATCACAATAGCCTGAAACACTTCCTTGGACAGCGAAACTTAAATGAAAGGAAGCAAAAGTGGGTCAATAAATTGCAATCCTATGATTTTGATATCACTTTTATTAAGAGAAAGCAGAATGTTGTAGCTGATGCCTTGTCTCGCAGACCCTAGTTGAATGCTATGGCACAAATTTCCAAGGACTGGAGGTACAGGATTATTGCTGAGTATGCTAAGAACCAATGGGCTTCTAGCATTATAGATGGGACAGAGCAAGATAGTAGATACATCTTTGTGAATGACTTGATCATTTACAAGGGGCGGATTTTTCTAGTTCCAAATTCAGAATTGAAGAATATAGTTCTGAAAGCCTTTCATGATCTTCCTATGGCGGGCCATCCCAGTTATTTCAAAACATATAAGCTGGTACGGGAATGGTTTACTTGGAAAGGGCTAAAGACTAATGTTCTTCAATATGTGCGAGAGTGTTTTGTTTGTCAATAGAACAAACAGGAACACACATCCTGCTGGCTTGCTTCAGCCACTTCTAATACCTAACAGGAAGTGGGAATGTTTATCAATGGATTTCATCACAGGCTTGCCGAAAGCCCAAGGGAAAGATTGTATTTACGTGGTTGTTGATTGGCTGACAAAATATGCACACTTTTTTCCAATCACCGCTACATTCACAGCATCGCAAACTGCAGAGCTCTTCTTCAGAGAGGTATTCAAGCTACATGGTTTGCCTCAGACTATAGTCAGCGATAGAGATAGTCGGTCCATGAGCAACTTTTGGCAGGAGTTGTTTAGGATTTGTGGAACCGAACTGACACCTAGTACCAGCTCCCATCCACAGACTGATGGGCAGACGGAGATTGTCAATAAGTGGGTGGAAGGATATTTGCGTAATTATATAGCTAGATAACAGAGAGCTTGGGTGAGGTGGATATACCTCTGTGAGTATTGTTATAACTCTACTCACCACATGACTATACAGATGACGCCCTTTATGGCATTATATGGGTATGAGGCACCCAACCTTTTGGATTTAGTGTTGAGTGACAACAGAGTGCCCAGCGCAGGTAATATGTTGCAGGATCAACAGGATATTATGAGGTCTCTCAGAGACAACATTCAACGGGCACAGAATCAGCAGAAGCAGTATGCTGATCAGAAAAGGGTTGAGCGTTCCTTTGCAGTGGGTGACATGGTGTATCTCATGTTACAGCCTTACCATCAATCCACTCTGCAAAAGAGTGGTGCAGAGAAGTTGAAACCTTGTTACTATGGCCCATTTAGAGTTATCAGGCAAGTGGGCGAGGTTGCATATGAGTTGGATTTACCGACAGATAGCAAGGTTCACAATGTGTTTCATGTTTCTCGCCTAAAGAATGCGTTGGGTCAGCATGTGATTCCCTCTCCAGTACTACCACCCCTTGATGACGAGGGGAAATTGATCCTAGTACCTAAGGCCATCCTCGATGTCAGAGAGAGACACTTACAGAGGCGGGTGATCAGGGAATATCTGATTAAGTGGAGAGACTTGCCGATTGAGGATACTACGTGGGAGTCAGAGGAGATTTTGTAGCATCCAGAGCTAAGATTGCTTGAGGACAAGCAATTTCAGGGAGGGCGGACTGTAATGTCCCCTTCCTAGGCAATTCAGGTGTTTGAGAGGTTAGCCTATTATTCAGACCCTCGTAGGCTAACATATGTGATTAGAGGGTTGCTTTTGGCAGTTACCCTGAGTTGTGGGAAATTACTCCTTTAGTTGTTTCAGGTTTGGACCTTTGCAGAGGTTTACAGAGTGATATTCAGGCACTTACTATTTATAGTAAGTCGGGCCAACAGGGGTTACTATTTCTGGCAGGGCACCTGGCTCAGCTGGTCATCTCAGTTTCAACCCAGTTTGACAATTTGATGAGCAAATGGAGAATATTGGAGCATTTGATAATTATTAAATGATTATTAAATTGTCTTTATAATATAAAGTCAATTAAATGAAATATTAAAGTATTAATTATTAATGGCAAATTATAAAGTATTTAATACTTTATAATAGAGGAATAATATTAATATTAAATGAGTACTCATTTAAAAGGGGACGCCATTTATTAATTAAATTGCCTAAGTCAAAAGGGGCAAATTTAATTATCATTTAATTGCTTTTTGAGAAGGGTCGAACTTGTGAGAGTGGTATTTATTTCTCAAAGACAGAATAGAACTCATTATGATATGATTATTCGAATTTTGTCTTTTTTTCTATCTGAAAGCATTTGGAGTTGGAGAAACAAGGGTTTCTGCAATTAGATTTTGGAGAATGTCAACTCTTCAGAATCAGGCATACTGAGGCTATGAAAGATCAGCTGAAGATTGTCAGTTGAGTGGCTTCAATCAAAAGTCATTACAAAGCTTATTGGTGAAGATTTAGATAGGGGTTTGGATCGATTTCTTTCTAGAGAGAAATCTTTTTCACTAGCCATTCATTATTTATTGTCTGGCACGCATCTCAAGGCAGTACGGATTTATCAGTTGCTGGTTTGTTGGCCGTACCTTACATCAGCAATGCCGTACCTCCATCCTCATCCAAAATGCCTTGCCTTTTTGTCAGATTCTTCCTCCAGTGGTGGCGCCTTGGTCTTCTGGAGTTCCTACGTCTATTTTGCAGAGGGAAATCATTGTTTGTAGGCTGGCCGTACCATTTTTTCACCATTTCAGGCGGCTGCAATAAAAATCAGGTTTTCATTAAATGTTATTGCCTTTTTACTTGCATGTTTGAAATTCGCTTTTGTAAGCATTCAGCAAGTTCAATAAATCAAACGCCTTCAAATTATAAGTTGATTTTCCTTCTAGTATTTTATCTATATTTTACAAGTATTTATTCTCAAAATCGCACTATTTCATTTATACTGCAAAAACCACAAAAAAACTACAAACATATCAAAACAAACAAAAACTTGCATTTCTGACAGTAGCTAGGGTTGAGAGACACCAGGTCTCTTACAGAGAAGGTGATTGACTAACCTTGGATAGATAATTTTCAACTTCTTCCAAATTGCCAAGAAGAGCAACCTTATTTTGAGGTAAGTGTTTTAGTTTCTTACCAACAAACTTCAATTTCTCTTGGAAACTCTTGACCGTTTTTTGTTCTTTCAACCATTTTTCAACCCTTTTATCAATGTCAATCTGACTCTGCCTTACTGCTTCAAACAAGGAATTCATCTAATCATTGGAAGTTGCCATGATGCCTACTAAACTTCTGATCTGGATTGAAACAAATATCAGTTACCCGACAGGCTAGTAGGATTCTTGGCTCTGATACCACTGTAAAGTCCCTTGTCAAATTTGCTATAAAATTTTCAATCAATGTGGTTTGACATTTTGTCAAACACTTGGCATGTAAACTGATTTTCTTGAATATGTAAGATTCTACTTGGCTGCAACTCAATGTCTTGATTAAACAATGCAAAGATAGTACCATGCAACCCACTTCTAATTGTAATGTCCCTATTTTCGATGTCCTCTTTCAGATTAGTCCGGTTCTGACACACTTATTATTTTTAGTAGGTGTTATATTTAGTAATTGGTATGACAGGCAAAGCGATGTAGGGTTTCCTATTTGGGCAATGTGTGGAAGTTGTCCGATGAGTTTTATTGCTTGTGGAAGGCAATGTTTGGACTGGTATGGCAAGCACGTTCTCAGTCTGAAACTTCAAGGCTATAACTTCTTTATCCTATTTGATGGTGATTCTCCTCCTTCCTGCCATTGCATCTTGAGTTGTACGAAGCACGTTGGAGAACATCTTTTGGGTCATCGAAGGACTTTACACTTAAGGAGAATTTCTCTGCTTTGCTCTTTAGCCCATTTCGCTGTCATTCTTTAACATTGAAGCCTTTTGTTCATTCCTCGTCCTTAGCCTTGAGGGCATTTTAGTGCTTGAGGATGAGCCTTAATGCCTGGGCCTTCATCTTTTTTTCTCTACTCTGATCTTTGTCTTGGACTCGCCCATTTCTTCCTTGCCCCCGACCTCTTTGAGTTGGGTGCATGCTAGGTCTTTGTAGAGAAACATCCAACACTTAGCCGCTTCTCTCATCATCTTCCTTTATGGCTTGGGCGCAAATGAGACATCGTGGAGGAGCTTCAACATGTAACTTTATCTTCTTCCAAATGTTGTCCTGGGGTATTTGTTCCATCACCTCAAGTCATCACGCCTTGGTCCCGGCGTTTATCTTGCAAAACAAACAAAAAGGAGAGCATCAAAACACTTCATGATATAAAATCTCTTCACTTACCTCATCTCTATGTTTTGATTTTCAAGGTCCAATTGACCTCTGGATCAGATAGAATTCACCATTTTTCTCTAGCAAACCTTTTGCCTCCTTCATAACTTTTCACCACGGGCGCATTTAACACCTGTGAGCTGGGGCGCATATCATCTTGATGTTTTCATCCTCTTGCCTTATCCATTTCATTCACCTATCTTGTCCATCTTCTCTTCGGAGCTTGATGTTTGAGTTCCACTTCGTCTTGAGGGCGCGTATGAAGGCTATGGCTTTCATTTTCTCTGACTTAGACAATTTCCTTACCCCTTCTCTTTCGAGAGCGCATTTGACCCTTTTGTTGTTTTATTCTTCATCTTCGACGCCATGGAGACTTTCATGTAACTTCATTCATCTGGTGCCTTGTTCCTTAAGTGTATTTGAGACCCTGAATTCTAAGCGTATTTCCACCTCGTACTATGGAATTCATGCCTTAGAAAAACCTTTCATGTATTCCCCCTTGGGCACATTTAGGAGGTCATACTTCACATTTCATGCCTTAGGAAAATGTCAACCTCCTCTTCTTAGGGCGCATTTCACCCCTAGTGCCTATTGTTTCGATGCCTTAGAAAAATTTTACCCATCTTCCTCCTCCTAAGGCGCATTTGGAGACTTAAGCCTTCATTTTCATCTCTTAAAATTTTTATCTCATCTCACTCTCCCTTGGGCGCACATTAATGGGTCTCTTACCATTTTCTATGACTTAGACAATATTTTTTTCTCACCTCTCCACTTTGTTCTGGGCACAAATGAGAGGGTCTTCTTCCATTTTTCTCCCTCAGACAAATTTTCATCTACGTTGTTCACCTAGGGCGCATTTGGAGGGGTGTGTCAACGCCTTAGAATAAAATCTTCTTCTCACTCCTTGATGGGCGCATTTAGGGTCCTCTCATGCCGTTTTCAAACACTTAGAAAATATTTTCAAACAACTTCTCTATGAGGGCACATTTGCTAGGTAGCACTTCCATTCCAAACACTTGGAAATATCTCTAAGTCATTACACCTTGATGGGCACATTTCACCACTTTAGCTTCCATTTTTTGTTACTTAGAAAATTTTCAAGCTTTCAGACCACCTTGGGCGCATTTCAAGGGGTCTCCTGCTAGTTTTCAATGCCTTAGACACTTTTCTCATCTCTCCTCCTTAGGTGGGCACATTTGGCTAGGTGAGGAGGAATTTGCAATGCTTTGAAAACTTTTCCAAACTCCACCTTCAGGATGGGTGCATTTCATGGGTGGAGGAGGAATTTGTCTACACTTAGAAAAAATTTCCAAGCCTTCCATGTTGCTAGGGCGCATTTTAGACCTCATGCTTCCATTTCATCATGCCTTAGCAAAATTTCCTCAGCCTCCTTGGAGTTGGGCGCATTTTAGGGGGGCTACAAGAATTTTCACATAACTTAGAATATTTTCTCACCATCTCCATCAAGGGCACATTTCATAGGTGGAGGAGGAATTTTTCATGCCTTTGACGAATTTTGTCCATGCTCCTTCAAACTGGGTGCATTTGAGGAGGTGAGGAGGAATTTTCATGCCTTGGACAAATTTTTATCTCCTCCTCTCTTATGGGCGCATTTGGAGGTATGCTCTGCCAGTTTCAGACTTAGACAACAATTTTTTATGCCTCCTGCCTAGCTTTCTATTTTTAGCAAGTTCTAGTGCTCTTATGATCTTCATGGATTTTCAGCATTTTCAAGACCTGATTTTGGCTGACCCTGATCCTCGTGATGTAACTATCGTGTTCACACCTGTCATATGTGCTGACCTACTATTTATAGCCTGTTTTTGGAGGTGACTTGCTATTTATAGTAACTGCTTGATTTCAAAACTTCTGCAACTCTGTTTGACGTGAAATTTGCTCCATGGGGTCCTTGTGGGTTAATTGACTTGTTCACACTAGTGCTTTGCGCTGACCCGCTATTTATAGTCATGTTTCAGAAGTGACTTACTATAAATAATAAGTGCTCAGATTGCCTTCAAATTTTACCAGTGGATTCCTTGAGAGATGCTGATCGCAATGGGATACATCAGTTTTCGGAGATTTTGGCGTTTTACCCCTCATTTTGAGTCCCGAAGCTGCAAACCCTAGTCTGACTTGCATGTGGCTCAAATGACCTCCGCTTGACCCCATTTCTATTGCATGTCGCTCTGTTCGTGATACTGAAGTGTTGGGTGGCTGCTGAAGTGATTCTACTAAAAATAGTAAGTGTCTGAAAAAGTGACCAACCGCTTGTCAGATGAGTTTGCATGTCACACTGCCCGAGAGATCTCAAAAAACCCAGTAAACTGGTCTGCATGCAAGCACTGGCCAAAAATAGTAAGTTCCTGGAAAGTGATCAACTCTGCTTGCATGTCGCATCATTGCGTAGCTCTCGAAAAACCCATAAAGGGTATCCTGACATGCATTGAAAAAGTACATATGCAAACACTGAAAATGGGCTCCAAAGTCAGAATTGTTGAAAGTCAGTATCTCAGCTTGCATGTTATACCATCACGGAGGTCTCGAAAAACCCAGAAAGATTCTCCAGACATGCATTGAAAAATCATACATGCAAACCCTAAAATTGACTTCCAAAGTCAGGACTACTAAAAATAGTAAGCTGTCAGATTCAACTCAAAATTTGCAGACAGACAAAAAGGGTTCTAAATGTGATGTAGCAGTCAAAATTTCAACAATGTTGAGAAAATGCCCCCAAATTGATTACTTACTAAAAATAGTAAGTTGTCAGATTTCAGTGAAAATTTGATGGGAGCCTGTTGGAGGCTCACTGAACGCAGTATCAAGCTCAAACTTCAATCCGCTCACTCAATTTGACTCAAACTGGCCTGAAGATTCAAAACCTTAATTTGACAGACTGAGCCAAAATTTCAATTTAAGCACAAAGACGGGCACATCCTCAGAAAGACAAGCAGAAAAGAGAGGGGCAGCGGGAAAACCAAAGCCAAAAGATGGGAACGAAGCAAAAATTAGGGGGTCCCCATTTTGAATGGGGTGATGTGTGAAAAGGTCACAACATTTGGGGATAGTGGGAAAACCAAAGCCAAAAGACGGGAACGAAGCAAAAATTAGGGGGTCCCCATTTTGAATGGTGTGACCTTTTCACACATCACCCCATTCAAAATGGGGACCCCCTAATTTTTGCTTCGTTCCCATCTTTTGGCTTTGGTTTTCCCGCTGACCCTCTCTTTGCTCCGTCTGTCTTCCCAGGGATGTGCCCATCTTTGAGCTTGAATTGAGATTTTGGCTAAGTCTGTAAAATTAGGGTTTGCACTTTTCATGTCAGTTTGAGGTTAAATTGGGTCAACAAATTGAGGTCCAAGCTTAACACTACAATCAGAGGACCTCCAACAGGGTCCCACTGAAATTTCACTGAATTTTGACCACTTACTATTTTTAGTAAGTGCTCAATTTGGGACATTTTATCAGCGCAGTCAAAAATTTTGACTGATACACTGCACTTAGAACACTTCAAACTGCCTGCACGCAAAATTTGAGCTGAATCTGATAACCTGCTATTTTTAGCAAGTCTGGGCTTCAAAGCCAATTTTAGGGTTTGCATGTTGGCATTTCTTATGTATGTCTAGAGATTCTTTGTGGGATTTTTGAGACCTTCGCAATGATGTAACATGCAAAATGAGATGATGACTTTCAGCAGTTCTAGCTTCAGAAGCTATTTTTAGGGTTTGCATGTGAGATTTTTCACTGCATGTCAGGTTATTCTTTATGGGTTTTCCAAGAGCTATGCAACGGGGTAACATGTAAGCAGAGTTGATCACTTTTCAGGGACATGCTATTTTTAACCAATGCTCGCATGTAGACCAGTTTATTGGGTTTTTCTGGGTTTTTTGAGATATCTCGGGCAGTGTGACATCCAAATTCATCCAACAGTTGATTGGTCACTTTTTCAGACACTTACTATTCTTGGCAGAATCACTCTAGTAGCTCCCCAGCACTCCAGTATCACGAAAAAAGCAACAGGCAACAAAAACAGGGTCAAACATAGGTCATTTGAGGTACATGCAACTCAGATTAGGGTTTCCAGCTTCGGGGTCAAAACGAGGGGTAAATCTTGAGAAGGCTGAAAACTGACTTATCCCATCTTGATCAGTATCTCTCAAGGAATCCACTGGTAAAATTTGAAGGCAATCCGAGCACTTACTATTTATAGTAAGTCACTTCTGTGGCAGGCTATAAATAGCAGGTCAGGGCAAGGTACCAGTGAATAAGTCAGTTAACTCACGAGGACCCCATGCAGCAAATTTCATGTTAAACGGAGTTGCAGAGGTTCTAAAATCAAGTACTTACTATTTATAGTAAGTCACCTATGGGCTATAAATAGCAATTCAGCACACAATGACAGTATGAACAAGACAACTAGACCATGAGGATCCTGTGGCGTGAATTTCAAATCAATCCAAGTTACAGAGGTATGAAAATCAGAGGATTTACTAAAAATAGAAAGCTAGACAGGAGGAAGCCTGAAAATTTCTAAGTTTGAGAAAATTCCTCCTCACCCCTTGAAATACGCCCAAGGTGAAGTTGGTTGAAGGATGAAAATTTTTCAACTGTTGAAATTCCTGTTGGACTCCCTAGATGCGCCCATGTCACCTAGCTATGGAGGACGCTGGAAAATATTCAAGTGTGGGAAAATTCCACCTCCCCAAGTGAAATGCGCCCACCCTGAGAAGAGATGGAGAAAAAATTGCTAAGGCGTGGAAAAGTTCCTTCACCACTAGTCAAATGCGCCCAAGTTGTGGTGATTGATAAAAAAGGTTTTCAAGTGTTGAAAAAGTTCCTCCATGACCCTTGATATGCGCCCAAGCTAGAAGATGGGGGTGAGGAAATATTCTAATGTTAAAAGTTCCTCCTACCACCCTCATATGCACCCATCTTGGGAAGGTGATTAGAAGTTTCTCCAAGGCATTGAGAATGGAAGTTGGTCACCTTGAATGCGCCCAGGTTGAGAAGCTAGTGAGGCAAGTTTGCCTAAGGCATGCTAATTCCTTCACCTCTGTGAAATGCGCCCAAAATGAAGTTGGCTGAAGGATAAAAATTTCTAAGTATGAAAAGTTCCTCCACCTTGTAAATGTGCCAATGTTGGAAGTGAAGGTGGTTAAAATTTTCTAAGTATAAAAATGGAAGTGTTACCTAGCAAATGTGCCCTCCTAGGGAGGATGTTTAAAAATATTTTCTAGGTGTTTGCAAATGGCAGGAGAAAGGTCCAAATGTGTTACATCCCGATTGTATAGCTACAAGGCTATTAGAGTTGAGTAAGGATTATGTGTTTGTAAAGACAATTTATGAATAAATAAAGATGTGAATCACCTTGTTGTCCATATAAGTTTCATACATTAATGATTGTCTCATTCTTATGTTGTTTATTTGATGTTTATCATAGTGAAAAACGTGCATAATGAGTTTAATATGTGATGTTTTATATCTTATGAAATCTATATGTGTTGCTATTTTTGTGAGCAATTGACTGCCGTGAGTTTATAACTGTGGATGCAGGAATGAGAACCAGTCCTCTAGGCAGAGGGGAAATATCACTTGGGAGAGGGGTATTGGTCGTTTAACCGGTAAAGTTAATCAATTGAGCATGCACACACATTGTGAACGGTACATACGAACCAGGTCAGATAAGTTAGTCTTGATAAGTCATCCATAGGCTTAGGAGTTTGATTTACTTCCTTATGCCTTATATGATGTGATTGTTAAATGTTAGTCTGACTATACTGTGACTCCCTGTATGAATGAAGTAGTTGTTATATGATAAAGGTCGAGTGGGTACGTATACACATGTATACATTGTGTACACGTATCTAAATGTATAGACATATCAATACGTACGTACATGAAGCAGATGGATATGCTTGTACGCATGTGTTGACATGTTTATATGCACACATATGTATACACAAGGAGTATATATGGACATAATGTTTATACGTACACATTCCGCCTAAATATCTTTGAAATAAATAATATTCAAATAATGTTGTCTAGGAGATTTACGTATATCTTTATGTGTAAATATATATATTAAAAAAGTGATTATTAATATATACATCAATACATAAGGAATATGTAAATAATTATATATTTATATATTTTATAAAATATATGTGTTAGCATTAAAATTAATATATATTCTTATATATAAATACATTTATATATAAAGATATATTAATATTTAAAAGAATACATATATATATATAAAATATACAAATAGATATATAGTTAAAATTAAAATGAAGGAAAAGAATTGCAAATGTTTTAAAGAATAAGCATTATTCCATGAAGGATATATTTGCAATATATGAAGGAAGAAAATATTTAAAGTTAGCCGCTGGAAATATTCAACTCATAAAATACATTTCAAAGAGAAACGAACTTTACAAAGGAAATATTTGAAAAGTTTAAACCTTGGAAAAATTGAATGGAAAACAAATATGAACATTCCCGTCAAAACATGGAAGCTCTTGCGCAGCAGAAAACGCAGGAAGAAGATTTCAAACTTGAAAACAGGAAAATGGCAATGAATTTTTGTGCTTTAGTGAGAGGAGTCTTGACCTAAAATGCAGCAATTAAAACCGTTTGAATTCATGTGACTGGCAAAAACGTGTACCTGTAGGTGGCATTTTTGATTGTTTGAGTTGAAAAATTCTTCAACTGCTGGCTCCATGAGGTCGAATCATCCTTGAAGATTATGACTAAGGGTTTAACAACATGCCAAGTGACGTTTTGACTGGGTAAGCATGTCAGTCTGTCATTTTACATGCCCAGAAATGGGGATTCTGTTGTTTTCACGCCTTATAAATACTTCTCTTCTCTCCTTTCGACAGGCATTCTTTTGTTTCTCAGCTTTGGCGAATTAGTGAGTTTTTATATTATAATTTTGAGCTTCTACTGTGAGTTAGAATTACTGTTTTGCAATATAGTAAATTCAGTGAGAAAGTTAGAGTCTACTTCAACTATGATTTTTAGACTGTGAAGAATTGGATAGCAATTTTCCAGTGAAGAGGTTTTTGTTTTGAAGAAAGTATTTTGGTGAAGAGGTTTCTACATTGGAGAAAGAAGGAAACTTCATTCTGCCATCACTATTTGAAGGCTGCTGCCAGAAGTACATTGAAGAGGAGCTTAACTTGATAGGCATGTTTCTTAATTATGATTTATAGCTTAAACGGTCTTCTTATTGTCTTAAGTTGCTGGTTGCATATGATATGAAATAAGTAAACTATCCATAGCAATCAAGTTTGTTTGATAGGCTGTAAATGCATAATTGTTCGAGGGATTTCATTTTAAATAAGGGATAAGGGTTTAAGGGTTGTCAATGTAGCTAAAGGAGAAAGCTTGAGCAATTCAATATAGTTAATTGATGGATTAAGGAATGATTTTATAGAAATTGGGGATTTTAAATGAAGGGATTCAATTTGATTAAGGAGTTTAAAAATAACCTAGCTTTACATGCATTATGTTAAGAGGGAAACGTTTGTGCGTTTGCTTGTTTTTATGAAATTGTATGATCTCCGTATATGGAGAATACGTAGAGTAAATATTAACTCCTAGGAACGAAATGACATCAAAACTAAGTATAATCCTAGTTGTGTTATTAGGTTAACAATAGTAAGCTTCACTCCTAGGATAAGGATTTCCGGAAACAGGAGAAAGGATAGTAAATACTTGTTTATAGACTCATTTCCAGTAAACTGTTTGAGGTAGGAAGTCTGGGGTAACTGAACCCATTGAAGGACATGGCCTACACATAGAGTAAGGCAAATCGGCCCTGAGTAGTGTAAGTGATAGATGACTTACTCAGTCATTTACTGAATCAAAATGCTATGGCCATAGTAATGTAATGTACCTACGTCCTCTTAGATTGGGAGATGATTACATTGTCAGTTCACAGTGATCCAGTACGTACATACTAGGTTGGGATTGTGGGTTACAAGAATCTAGTTATGTAGGACACACTATGCTCAGTTGGTTAACGGAATCAGTTACTCAACCAATCTCTTCGACAAAGGGAGGGCCATTCATTGAAAAATGAATGTGCGGGGGACCGCATTATTAGTCCGTGGTTGGCGGAAAAGCACCCGAGTGATGTTTCTCCTCCACAATCTGACATCCGAAGAACCAAGATTTGAAAGGGAAGATCCTAGACCGTCTTACTTCTATTTGTGCAAAAGTTGTTTAAGCTATGTATGTACTCTTATACTTTCATACTCTGTTATGCATTTGAAATAGTTAAAGTTATTTATTTATGAAAAGTTTTGAAATCGTATTTATATGTTGTATTTTATTTTAAAAAGAAAAGAAATATCTTTGTTACTTTGTTATTTACTCGTTTACTTTGGTTAAAAGTTATAAAATTTAGAAATTTTTATTTTACGTAGAAGTCGGGTCGTTAAATGTGGTATCAGAGCCAGGTTTAACTCTGGAACCTATGAGCTCATTAATTTTCCCTTTTCCAACATTATCTCGTGTTGTGAAAAATTCTGGTGTCGGGATGGTGCGTATCAGATTGACAGCTAGAAAGTCTATTATTGGAAATGAACACTACCTGAAAGCCAAGAAGGAAAAAGAAGCTATCATTAGAACCATTCAAGGAACCAATTACGACAACAGAATCTGGTTGAGTGATACAGAAACCTTCAGTCATGCACTTTCTCGAATCAGTCTTGAGAAGAGAAAGATGAAGATGGAGGCAATGTATAACTATCTGCCTGTAGTTCTACCTGAGGAATCTGATATGTTACCACTCTCCAGAGATATGCCATTTGAAGAAAGTACAAACTTTGCACTTATCTTTAGGGATCCAAGGGTTCAACCACTAGCTAAGATTATTGAAATTTCTTCGAGTAAAGAGTCTGAAGGCTATACGCCTAAGACACCACCAATGGAGAAATGGTCTCATGAACAAATGTCTACAAACATTGTTGATGAACACCATAACGATATTGCTTTACGCAATTATGTATCGGACAATAAATCCAAAGGATACTACCCATTTTGGGATAGGTATGAACAAATTAGAGATGAAGAAAACGAAAGGGATCAACAATTCTCTCAATCCGTAGGATATAACCCCTTAAGTTACGCGTCTGAGGGAGAATCTTACTCTCCTCTTGACTATTTGAAGAGTCCATCTATGTAATCGACGGAATATTGATTCCTATTAATATAAATAAAACGATGTTTTTCATCAATTAAATCTATTGTGAATTTTATTATTTATATGCATGTGTTTTCTTTGTAAGTATATATTTTACTTAAAAGTAAAATGATAGTAAGATTAACATGAATAAAATATTCAGGTTAGACAAATCTTATAATAATGGTGAGAACTTACGAAAGATCTCGAAGCAATCCTAGAACTAGTCGTGAAGGCGAACAAGAACCATCAGGAATGGAAGCAAAGCTGGAACAGATTCTGGCAAGATTATCCAATCTTGAAAAAGCAAAAGAAGTTGAGATACCTATCGCTAATAATGAAGAGGAAAGTTCTTCGCATGGAAAAGACATTAACCCTAACCATGAGAAGGAGAAATCTCCAACTCTACCAATTGAGAAAAAGAAGAAACAAGTGTCCATTGAGTTAACAAGGGATATGAAGAAGATATACCCTCCAAAATTTGATGGAAGTGTTGGAGGTGACGAAGCAGAAATATGGTTAGTACAAATGGAAAAGTATTTTGAAATAAGAAATTATGACGAAGTTACTAAGGCAACTTGGGGTGCATATCAGTTAGCGGGTGAAGCCTCTAACTGGTGGATGAACAAGAAACTAGAATTGAATATAAGCTTATGGAAATTGACATGGAATGAGTTTGTTGAAATATTCCAAAAGAGATGGTTACCCCAACTCTTTTATGACCAAAAGTTAACTGATTTTGAAGAATTGAAGCAGGGAAACATGACAATACATGAGTATTGGGAGAAGTTTACTAGACTTCTTCGCTATGTCCCAATATACCATAAGGATGAACGTTTTCGTATTAGAAAATTTATCTTAGGTCTCAATAGTAAGATTGGTGGAGAAGTTGATATGCATGGGCCAACTACTATGGAATTGGTATATGAAAAAGCTCTTAAGCAAGAACAGAAACTGAAGATAGATTTTGCAAGGCAAGAAAGAAAAGAACATAAGGAGGTTGAAGTTTTTAATAAAACAATTCCTAGGAAGGAAGAATCTATACAAGGTGTTTCTAAATCAAAGGGAAAAAGATTTCGCTATGGTGGAAAAGATTTCAAAGGTGATCACAAAAGAAGCAACACCAACACTGGCAATGTTAACAAAACCACTGTGAGTACAAGCAAAACTGGTGAAGCTGTTGTGAAAAGAGGTCCAAGATCGGGGTGTTTTATTTGCAAGGGAGATCATTATGCAAATGAATGTCCCAATAAGAATTCAGGAACTCAATCTCATGGCAATGCGCTACCAAGTCAGCAAGCAATGTTTCAACAGAGGATTCATGCCGCTGTTGATGATCGTCAGGCTGAATATCAAGTAACGCCAATTAAGACACCAGGTACTTTATTTGGTTTGCCTATTTCTATTTTGATTGATATTGGTGCTACTGAAAACTTTATTTCTCCTAAGATAGCAAATCAATTAACTAAAAAGGCAGGACACATGGCTATGTCATGGAGTGTTGAATATGCAAACAACACAAGAGCAAGGGTGGACCAATGTCTGTTTGAGGCTAGAATAGAACTACCTAGTTTCACAACCGAAGTCAATCTTTATGTTGCCCCTCTAGGATCCTATGATGTTATTCTAGGAATGAACTGGTTATGGAGACACAGAGCCATAGTAGATTGTAATACCAAGACAGTTGAATGTTTAGACGACTATGGTAATCAAGTCAAGATTCAGGGAGTACCTAGAGAAGTAAAAGTTAGGCAGATATCAGCAATGCAACTCCTTAGAGCTAAGAAGAAAGGGTGCAAACTCTTTGCAGTAAAAATAGAAGATCTTGAGTATGAAAATGAAAATTTTGATTTTCAGAGTCAACAAGAACTAGAAGATGGAGAAATTGAGGAAAGTGGAAAAACGGATATAGAAAAATATCCCATTCTAAAGAAATTTTCAGATGTTTTTCCTGATGAACTACCTAGTTTACCACCAAAGAGGGTATTTGACTTTTCCATTGATCTAGTTCCTGGAACAGAACCTATATCTAAAGTGCCTTACAGAATGACTGCTATAGAACTCATGGAATTGAAAGCACAATTAGATGAGTTATTGTCAAAAGGATTGATAAGACCAAGTGTTTCACCATGGGGAGCACCTGTGATATTTGTCAAAAAGAAGGATGGAACTTTAAGACTGTGTATAGACTATCGTATGCTTAACAAGATTACGATTAAGAATAAGTATCCATTACCTCACATTGATGAACTTTTTGATCAAATGAAAGGAGCAACCGTATTTTCAAAAATTGATTTAAGGTTTGGATACCATCAGCTGAGAATTAAAGATGAAGATATCTTCAAAACAGCTTTTAGAGCACGCTATGGGCATTATGAATTTACTGTATTACCTTTTGGATTAACAAATGCACCAGCAACATTCATGAATCTCATGAATAGTGTATTTAGAGATTATCTGGATATGTTTGTTTTGATTTTTCTAGATGATATGTTAATATATTCTAGAAATGAAGAAGAACATAGCAAACATCTTGAGATGGTTTTACAACGGTTAAGAGAACATAAACTGTATGGAAAACTATCTAAGTGCTCATTCTATCAGAAAAAGGTCCATTATCTGGGTCATGTCATTTCAGCAGAAGGAATTGCAGTAGATCCTGCCAAGATTAAAGCTGTAGTTCAGTGGCCTATACCCAAAAATGTATCTGAAGTAAGAAGTTTTATGGGTTTAGTGGGATATTATAGAAAATTTGTGGCAAATTTCTCTAAAATTGCCTTTCCTATAACTTCACTACAGAAGAAAGGAAAAAGATTTGAATGGAACGAGAAGTGTCAAAAAGCATTTGACCTACTCAAAGAGAAATTAACTACCGCACCTATTCTTGAAATACCTGATCCTGAAGGAAATTTCTTAGTCATAACTGATGCATGTGGAGAAGGATTAGGAGTATTAATGCAAGACGGGAAAGTGATTGCTTATGAATCTAGAAAGCTTAAACTATATGAAATAAATTATGCTTCACATGATTTAGAGCTAGCAGCTATAGTTCATGCTTTGCAAATGTGGAGACATTATTTGCTAGGAAGACCCTTTGAGCTTAAAACTGATCATAATGGTCTAAAGTATCTTTTTACTCAGCCAAACCTAAATGCTAGACAAAGAAGATGACTGGAGTTGATAGCAGATTATCACTTCAACATTAATTACATCAAAGGAAAAGAAAATCGGGTAGCTGATGTGCTAAGTCAAAGACGCCATATCTCTTCGATAGTAGCAATTCATACCGATTTTAAACAGCAAGTACTAGAGAAATGCAAAGATGATGAGTACTATTTGCAAGTAAGGCAAGCACTAGAAGAAAATCCACAAGATTCTAGATATGAAGGATTTCAGTTTGAAACCAATGGATTGTTAAGGTACAAAAGTAGAGTGTATGTACCTGATAACAAAGAATTAAGAAATCTGGTGTGGCAGGAAGTTCATGAAGCACCTTATTCTGGTCATCCTGGAATGACAAAAATGATGGCAGATGTGAAACCTTTATATTTCTGGAAAGGAATGAAAAGAGACGCAGCTAATTTTGTAGCAAGTTGTCTTGAGTGTTAAAGGGTAAAAGTTGAGCATCATCATCCTGCAGGATTGTTATATCCTCATGAAATACCAGAATGGAAGTGGCAAATAATTAGTATGGATTTTGTACAAGGACTACCTATGTCTAGGAACAGACATAATGCCATACTAGTGGTAGTGGATCAATTGACAAAAGTGGCACACTTTATACTAGGAAATTTAACTGATGGAGCACCAATTATCGCAAGAAAGTTTGTACAAGAAGTATTCAGGTTGCATGGAATTCCTGAAAAGATTATTTTTGATAGGGATGCAAGAATTACTTCTAGATTTTGGCAAACTTTGTTTATTACACTTGGGACACAGTTAAATATAAGTTCAGCATATCATCCAGAAACGGATGGGCAAACGGAAAGGGTAAATCAAGTATTAGAAGACCTACTTAGGGTATATTGCATGGATCAGCAATATAAGTGGGAAGAATACTTACCTTTGGTCGAGTTTGCTTATAATAACTCATATCATTCTTCTATAGGAATGGCCCCATTTGAAGCTCTATATGGTCGTAAGTGTCGAACTCCGATAAGTTGGGATAAACTTGAGGATCGAATAAGTTTTGGACCAGAAATGTTGGCAGAAATGGATAAGCAGATAAAAGTTATTAAGAAAAAGTTAGCAGAAGCTAACAGTCAACAGAAAAGTTATGCAGATGCCAAAAGAGTGCCCCGTAATTTTGCTATAGGTGACAAGGTACTTTTGAGAGTAAAACCTCATAAGAGTTCCATCAAGTTTTGGAAATCTTCTAAATTGTCTCCTCGTTATGGAGGTCCCTTTGAAGTCCTTGAGGAAGTCAATCCTGTAGCTTACCGAATCGCTTTACCACCAGATCTTGCCAAAATGCATAATGTCTTCCATGTGTCCTATCTTAAAAAGTACATTCCAGGGGATAGTCATGTTATTAATTGGATTGCTTTACAAGTAAAGGATCCCGGAATAATAACTCTCGAGCCCGTAAAGGTGCTGGAAGTGCGTAAACTCCATTTGCACAATAGGGATGTCACTCAGTGTAAAGTTTAGTGGGATCAGTACACGGAGGATTCGGCAACATGGGAGGACTATGAGGAAATTCTACGAAAGTTTCCAAATATTCTCAAAGCGTTTGAGAATAATGAATAAAATTTATGTATTTGTCTTTTTATGTTTGAAATAATACCTTAAGTCATCAGGGACGATGATTCCTAAGAGGGAAGTATGTTATATCCCAATTGTATAGCTACTAGGCTATTAGAGTTGAGTAAGGATTATGTGTTTGTAAAGACAATTTTATGAATAAATAAAGATGTGAATCACCTTGTTGTCCATATAAGTTTCATACATTAATGATTGTCTCATTCTTATGTTGTTTATTTGATGTTTATCATGGTGAAAAACGTGAATAATGAGTTTAATATGTGATGTTTTTATATCTTATGAAATCTATATGTGTTGCTATTTTTGTGAGCAATTGACTGTCGTGAGTTTATAACTGTGGATGCAGGAATGAGAACCAGTCCTCTAGGATGAGGGGAAATATCACTTGGGAGAGGAGTATTGGTCGTTTAACCGGTAAAGTTAATCAATTGAGCATGCACACACATTGTGAACGGTACATACGAACCAGGTCAGATAAGTTAGTCTTGATAAGTCATCCATAGGCTTAGGAGTTTGATTTACTTCCTTATGCCTTATATGATGTGATTGTTAAATGTCAGTCTGACTATACTGTGACTCCCTGTATGTATGAAGTAGTTGTTATATGATAAAGGTCGAGTGGGTACGTATACACATGTATACATTGTATACACGTATCTAAATGTATAGACATATCAATACGTACGTACGTGAAGTAGATGGATATGCTTGTACGCATGTGTCGACATGTATATACGCATACATACGTATACACAAGGAGTATATATGGACATAATGTTTATACGTACACATTCCGCCTAAATATTTTTGAAATAGATAATATTCAAATAATGTTGTCTAGGAGATTTACGTATATCTTTATGTGTAAATATATATATTAATAAAGTGATTATTAATATATACATCAATACATAAGGAATATGTAAATAATTATATATTTATATATTTTATAAAATATATGTGTTAGTATTAAAATTAATATATATTCTTATATATAAATACGTTTATATATAAAGATATATTAATATTTAAAAGAATACATATATATATAAAATATACAAATAGACATATAGTTAAAATTTAAATGAAGGAAAAGAATTGCAAATGTTTTAAAGAATAAGCATTATTCCATGAAGGATATATTCGCAATATATGAAGGAAGAAAATATTTAAAGTTAGCCGCTGGAAATATTTAACTCATAAAATACATTTCAAAAAGAAACGAACTTTACAAAGGAAATATTTGAAAAGTTTAAACTTTGGAAAAATTGAATGGAAAACAAATATGAACATTCCCATGAAAACATGGAAGCTCTTGCACAGCAGAAAACGCAGGAAGAAGATTTCAAACTTGAAAACAGGAAAATGGCAACAAATTTCTGTGTTGTAGCGAGAGGAGTCTTGACCTAAAACGCAGCAATTAAAACCGTTTGAATTCATGCGACTGGCAAAAACGTGTACCTGTAGGTGGCATTTTTGATTGTTTGAGTTGAAAAATTCTTCAACTGCTAGCTCCATGAGGTCGAATCATCCTTGAAGATCATGACTAAGGGTTTAATAACATGCCAAGTGACGTTCTGACTAGGTAAGCATGTCAGTCTATCATTTTACATGCCCAAAAATGGGGATTCTGTTGTTTTCACGCCTTATAAATACTTCTCTTCTCTCCTTTCGAAAGGCATTCTTTTGTTTCTTAGCTTTGGCAAATTAGTGAGTTTTTATATTATAATTTTGAGCTTCTACTGTGAGTTAGAATTACTGTTTTGCAATATAGCAAATTCAGTGAGAAGGTTAGAGTCTACTTCAACTGTGATTTTTAGACTGTGAAGAATTGGATAGCAATTTTCCAGTGAAGAGGCTTTTGTTTTGAAGAAAGTATTTTGGTGAAGAGGTTTCTACATTGGAGAAAGGATGAAACTTCATTCTGCCATCACCATTTGAAGGCTGCTGTCAGAAATACATTGAAGAGGAGCTTAACTTGACAGGCATGTTTTTTAATTATGATTTATAGCTTAAACGGTCTTCTTATTGTCTTAAGTTGCTGGTTGCATATGATATGAAATAAGTAAACTATCCATAGCAATCAAGTTTGTTTGATAGGCTGTAAATGCATAATTGTTCGAGGGATTTCATTTTAAATAAGGGATAAGGGTTTAAGGGTTGTCAATGTAGCTAAAGGAGAAAGCTTGAGCAATTCAATAAAGTTAATTGATGGATTAAGGAATGATTTTATAGAAATTGGGGGTTTTAAATGAAGGGATTCAATTTGATTAAGGAGTTTAAAAATAACCTACTTTTACATGCATTATGTTAAGAGGGAAACGTTTGTGCGTTTGCTTGTTTTTATGAAATTGTATGATCTCCGTATATGGAGAATACGTAGAGTAAATATTAACTCCTAGGAACAAAATGACGTCAAAACTAAGTATAATCCTAGCTTTGTTATTAGGTTAACAATAGTAAGCTTCACTCCTAGGATAAGGATTTCCGGAAACAGGAGAAAGGATAGTAAATACTTGTTTATAGACTCATTTCCAGTAAACTGTTTGAGGTAGGAAGTCTGGGGTAACTGAACCCATTGAAGGACATGGCCTACGCATAGAGTAAGGCAAATCGGCCCTGAGTAGTGTAAGTGATAGATGACTTACTCAGTCGTTTACTGAATCAAAATGCTATGGCCATAGTAATGTAATGTACCTATGTCCTCTTAGATTGGGAGATGATTACATTGTCAGTTCACAGTGATCCAGTACATACATACTAGGTTGGGATTGTGGGTTACAAGAATCTAGTTATGTAGGACACACCACTATGCTCAGTTGGTTAACGGAATCGGTTACTCAACCAATCTCTTCGACGAAGGGAGGGCCATTCATTGAAAAATGAATGTGCGGGGGACTGCATTATTAGTCCGTGGTGGGCGGAAAAGCACCCGAGTGATGTTTCTCCTCCACAATCTGACATCCGAAGAACCAAGATTTGAAAGGGAAGATCCTGGACCGTCTTACTTCTATTTGTGCGAAAGTTGTTTAAGCTGTGTATGTACTCTTATACTTTCATACTCTGTTATGCATTTGAAATAGTTAACGTTATTTATTGATGAAAAGTTTTGAAATCGTATTTATATGTTGTATTTTATTTTAAAAAGAAAAGAAATATCTTTGTTACTTTGTTATTTACTTGTTTACTTTGGTTAAAAGTTATAAAATTTAGAAATTTTTATTTTACGTAGAAGTCGGGTCGTTACAAAATGCGCCCAGCTGGTGAAGTAGACTTGAAAAATATTTTCCAAGTGATGAAAATGTCCAACTACGCCCAAGGAGAAGGAGCAAGAATAAACTTCGGTGAGAAATATTTTTCTAAGGTATAAAATTCAAAAAATTAAATGTACCCCTTCATCTATAGACGCATGAATTTTGCATTTTTGAGGGGAATTTTCTTTTGGGTACTGGATATTTTTGACAAGAGATTGATTTTGAAGTCTTCACTTCTCTGAAAATTTTAAAGTGAAGATTTTTACTCGGGCTCCAGCTTGATGGAATTTCCTAAGTAAAATTAAATTTTTGAAGGCAAAGAAATATTATCTTTGAAACTAAAAATGCCTTGGCTGGTGAATTGAAGTTGGGTGCCTAGATGAGTTTTGATGATATTCCTGATGAAGATAATTCTCCCGAGCCAGAGTTGGATAAAATAACAGAGTGAATGCCTTAGCCAGTGAAGTTAATTTCTTAAAGGGAGCAATTAAATTAATATTTTCAAAGGGTGATTTCAAAATGCTAGTGAAATAAAATACGCCCATGCCATAAAGATGAATTTCTTTTGAAAGTCAAATATTCTAGACGCCAGATGACAAGTGTTGCAGCTGCCAGAGGAGGGAAATTTGAATTCCTACAGCAGAGGAGTGGGAATTTAATGACTCAGCCAGAATTAGCCTCTTCTAGAAATTCGACTTGGCTATAAGAGTTGGGATAATTTTTATTTTCTTCATCAGTTGTTGAGTACAAGCTGAAACTTAGAAGGAGAAGAAATTCGAAGTTGAGCTCTAAGGAAGGATAAATTCGAAGTTGAAAAGTTGTTGAATTAAGCTTGGGCCGAATTTCTTCTAAGTGTTGGAAGTTGTGTTGTTGCAAAGAAAATTCTCTAAGTGTTGAGGGGAGTTCGAAGTTGCTAAAGGGTGTTGAGATTTGGAGTTGGATTTCAAGTGCTGAGGTTTCTCATTTTCAAATTTCAACTGGCAGCCTCAAAACAATTTTATTTTCTAAAATCTTAATTTCTAATGACTATCTTTCATTTTGCAGAATGGCTGAAGTAAGAGTGGTTGGCAAGGAGAATAATGTTGAATCCAGCAAGGCAAATGCATCACGACAGGCTGTGATCAAGAAACTGAGCAAGTCTTTCCTGTCGGAGTCAAAGTCTTCTTCGAAGCTGGGCAAGTTAAATGATACAAACCTTGGCTCATTCAATTTGGAGGCTTTCAGAAGCCGAATGTTGGGAATTGGAGGACATCGTCCATCAATCACTTCACACAATATTGTCAGAAGTGGACTTTATGCAGCTTCTGGTTTTCCACCAGCAATTCAATGTCCAAAATTGATTATGGAATGTGCCAACTGCTACAACTCAGAGCAGAGGACTATCACTTCACTGGACGGCAAGTTGCTTGCCAACCTCATACCAAAGGCTATTGGAGAGGCATTTGGAATTCCCGCCTATGAGAAGATGATTTACAAGACGAGAGAACGGGTTTAGCAAATGTATGCTTCGACATTTGAAAGGTGTGCAGATATGATAAACTCCCGTTGGATGAACAAGCCCAAGCCAACTCGCACGAAGCTGCCAAAGCAGATAATCTCAGATAACTTGAAGCAGGAGTATTGTGACTTAATTATGATGCTCAACAGGGTTGGAGGATGTCCCCAATCGTTCATCTTTGAGCCTTGGATGTTCTACTACATCAACCTGGTGCTAGAAGGCAAGGAGCATGTTGACTGGGCGGTGATGATTAGTGATAATTTGCATGAGCAACTCAGGAGTGTGAGGAGAACGAAGACATTTTACATGGGCTCATACATCATCTACATGTTGGCCCAGATGACAAAGTACAAAGGAATATCATACAAGAAGCCAATTGGGTGTGGCTCTCAGCAATTCAAGATTCATGAGGCCTGTCCACAGTTGCACTTGACGAGCACTTCTCACTACAAAAGGGTCAATGATGCCTTCACAATGCATATCACGAGGATGCTTCAGCAAAGGACTCATCATAGAATATCAAAGGAGGCTCAGGAGTTGATAGAGGTACGGATGTTGGTTTATCCAGTTTCCAAAATTCACTTACATCAGGTTGCAGGGTTCTCTTCAAATCCTTGCAGGTTACCCAGATACCCCACAAAAAAAATATTGATGTTGGAAATATCTAGGCAACTCATCGCCTACGATAAGATGATGAAGAAGAAGAAGAAGAAGGGAGGACTTGACTTCCCGATCATCATGGGAAATTTAGATGAAGTTTGTCCTTCACTGCAAGCAACCAAGGAAGTAGAAAATGAGCTTCAGTTCTTCCACCTCTCTTATCATACCAGCAGACAACATTATGATCCTTATAGGAATATTACATGGATATTGTCTGAAGAATTCCGACATAAGGCACACATTGAGGACTTCTGGGCAAGTGCGTTGGATGAGGCTGAAGTAAGAAGAAGGATGTTTTCAAGGATACCATTGAACATGATTAGGGAATGTGAGATTGTTCCAGTGCCAAACCAGGTGAATGAAGATATGAATGTTCTACAGGCTGATTTTGAGACAATGAGGAATACACCACTCCCACTTCCAGATTGGTTGGAGCCAGAGATTGCAGATTTAGATACACTTTGCATACCAGTCCTAACATTCACGAGAGTTTGGGTGGAGAGGCACATGAACAGGATTAAGAGCAGCTCAATTCCTCTTACAACTTGATGGGAGATCATAGGTCGCCAACTGTTACAAAGAAGAAACAGGTTGCTCGAGCTGTGGAGCTGCGAAGAAAAGAGCCAGTCCAACTAGAGCCTCAGAGAGTTGAGGAGGCATCACATACACCATCGAGGGCTCATTCCCCAAGTATATAGAAGGTCTCACTATTTGCAGATCAAAGGGCGAGGTTGAATGAAGAACAGGAATTACAAGAGGCAAATTAGCCACCTCGCAGGGAGTCAGTTGGCCAAAGCATCAATGTACCTAGAACAAAGAATCAGCAAGAGGTAGACAAAGAAACAGCCACAGATACTCGCTTTCAGCAAGAGATTGATGCAGCCTTTGAGGATGATACTACTACAAGGCAGGAGACCCAAGGTTCAGGAGATACTCATCCTATAGAGGTTGATGAGGCTCGTCAAAATGAAAACAGAGAAGAGGTTCGTGAAGAGGAAGCAAGGAATGAACAGTCATTCATCATTTCGGACTTGCAGCAGGCAATGCCTGATTGGCTAAGGGATAGGATGAGAAGGGATCCCGTTGAAGAAACCAATCCAGCTATTGAGATGGAAGAATTTCTGACTAGAATCAATGTGCCTCCAACAAAGAAGAAGGCTAGAAAGTTCTTAAAGATTTCAACAGATGAGGATGGCTCTCGCATGCTTCACATGGTTGTACCTAGGGTCGAATGCGACCGAGATGAGGCCATTCCAAAGAACTATGTAATCACTACCATGGAGTTAGGCCGCCTCACTGGAGCACAAATAATTGAGTGTGATAACTCCTATCAGGCACTCAAGGACAGGCTGCTTCGGACTGAAGGCAAGTATAAAAGATTGAAGATGGAGCACAAAACATTGATTGGTTGTGTACAACACCTGTCTCATCCTTGTGGGCAGGAGAATCCGGCAATTGAGCTCCCAGCTGAGTTTCCTAGAGAATCAGTCAGAGGCTTGGAGGACTTGAGAAGGATGGCGTGGGAGGCAGATAAATGGGTTGTGTTGTGACCTTTTCACACATCACCCCATTCAAAATGGGGACCCCCTAATTTTTGCTTTGTTCCTCATCTTTTGGCTTTGGTTTTGTCTCTCTCTCTTTGTCTCTCTTCTGTTGTCTTCCTTTCCGGGTATGTGCCCATCTTTGAGCCTAAACTTGAAATTTTGGCCAAGTCTGAGAATTAGGGTTTGCACTTTTCTTGTCAATTTGAAGTCAAATGGAGTGAATAAGTTGGAATCTGAGCTTCACATTGCAGTCAGTATGCTTCCAACAGGTTCCCAGCTAAATTTCGTCAAATTCCGACAACTTACTATTTTTAGTAAGTGCCTAATTTGGGGCATTTTCTCAGCACTTTTGAAGTTCTCTCAGTCACACTGCATCCAGGACATGTCAGGCTGCTTGTCTGCAAATTTTGAGCTAGAATGGACAACTTGCTATTTTTAGCAGTACAGCTTCAGGGGCAGATCTTAGGGTTTATATGCAAAAAATTTCAATGCATGTCTGGAGATTCTTTTTGGGTTTTCTGAAACCTACGCAGTGATATAACATGCAAAATGAGACTATGACTTTCAGTATTCAGCCTTCAAAGGCTATTTTTAGGGTTTGCATGTAAGTTTTCTCAGCGCATGTCAGCATTATCCTTCTAGGTTTTCCGAGAGTTTCACAACGAGGTAACATGCAAGCAGAGTTATTTCACTTTCCCAGAACTTGCTATTTTTAGCCAGTGCTCGCATGTTGATGATTTTACTGGGCTTTTCTGGGTTTTTCAAGATCTCTCGAGCAGTGTGACACGCAAACTCATCTAGCAACTAGTTGGTCACTTTTTCAGCTACTTACTATTTTTAGCAATACCACTCCGACAGCTGCCCAACACTTCAGAATCACGAACCTAATGACATGCAATAGAAATAGAATTAAACGGAGCTCATCTGAAACACATGCAAGACAAATTAGGGTTTCCAGCTTTAGGACCCAAAATGAGGGGTAAAATGCCAGAATTTTCGAAAACCGGTGTATCCCACTGCGAACAACATCTTTCAAGCTATCCACCAGTAAAATTTGAAGGCAATCGGAGCACTTACTATTTATAGTAAGGTGTTCCAGAAACTAGCTAAAAATAGTAAACCAACAGCAGGTGCCAGTGTGAACGGGTAGGTCACCCCATGAGGAGCACGGCATTCGAATTTCAAGTCAAACAGAGTTGTGGAGATCATGAAATCAGGCAATTGCTATAAATAGTAAACCACCTTCAGAAACATACTATTTTTAGCAGGTCAGCATGAGGCATTAGTATGAACAGGTCAAGCAAGTGATGAGGACCCCATGGCGCAAATTTCAAGTCAAACGGAGTTGCAGAGGTTCAAAAATCAAGCACTTACTATTTTTAGCAGGCCTGAGCAGAGGAATTAGGGTTTCCTAAAATCAAGGGCGAAACCCAATAGTTACAAAAATGCAGCATCCAGTCACAATCGACGTCCTTCGGGCAATCAGCACACAAAATTTGATCTCATTCTGAGCATTTACTATTTTTAGTAAGTTGCTAAAAATAGCAAGTACAAGCAGGCATCAAGCGCCAAAGGCTCAATCACGTCACGAGGGTCGAGGCAAAGTAAAAATCTAGCTTTTTGGAGCCAGAAATCAGCTTAAAATGCAAAATTTGGGAAACTTTCTAAAAATAGAAAGTTAGGGCAAGTTGAGGGCAACGTGAATAAACCACTTCAAATCGGACGAAAGCTTTGAAATTCATCCAACTCTGATAAAATGAAAGCTCCAACATGAAAGTGCGCCCTTGCAAGCTTGAAGGAATTGAAAATTTCTCTAAGTATGTGAAATTGAAAGCTCCAGCATGAAAATGTGCCCTTGAAGTTAAGAAGTGATTGAAAAGTTTCCAAGTCCTTCAAATTTGAAGCTCAAGCCCCTAGATGCGCCTTGACTTGGAGAAGAGTTGATAAAAAAATCTAAGTATTGAAAATTTGAAGCTCAAGGCCTCATATACACCCAAGGAGAAGAGGGGGCCTCAAAAAAATTTCTAAGTGTCTGAAACTTGAAGCTCAGCTAGCCAAATGCGCCCAAGAGCTAAGAAGGCTAAGGGAGAAAAGTTTGAGTGTTTGAAACTTGAAGTGGGCCTAGCTAAATGCGCCCAACAATCCATGATGACTCAAAATTCTTCTAAGGCAAGAAAACCTGAAGTAGGGACCCCTAAATGTGCCTTGACTTGGAGGTGCCATTGGACAAAAAATTCTAAGGCATGGAAATTGAAACCACAGCACCCCAAATGCACCCAGAGACAAGAGCAAGGTAAGAAATTTTCTAAGTCTTCAAAAATGAAACTAGAAGGGGTCATTTGCGCCCAAGGAGAGAAGAAGATGGCTGAAAGTTTCTAAGTATGAATAACTTGAAAGTAGACTCCCTCATATGCGCCTTGGGAAGAAAAGGAGTTAGAAAATATTCTAAGGCACTTAAATTTGAAGAAGAGACCCCTACATGCGCCTTGATCTTGAAGAGTTGGTGGTAAAGTATTATAAGTATGACAAGTTGGGAGTAGCTACCTCAAAATGCACCCTTGAAGTGAGAGGAGGATGGAAATTTTACTAAGTATTAAAAACTTGAAGCTTGCCTTGCCATATGCGCCTTAGGAAGCAGGAAAATGAACTAAGTGTTGGAAACTAAAAGCTACACCCTTGATATGTGCCCATCCTGTAGGAAGAATTGGAAAATGTTCAAAGTGTTGAAACTTGGGGTAGCTACCCCTAAATGCGCCCAGCCTTGAAGGAGGCAAGTTGAAAATATTCTAAGGGTTGGAAATTGAAGGTAGCTAACCCTAAATGCGCCCACCTCAAGGAGCTGATTGAAAATTCTTCTAAGTGTCACAAAATGGAAGCTCACCTAGGTAAATGGGCCATCCAAGAAGAATCAAATAGAAATTTTTCTAAGGAAAGAGCAAAGTGAAAGTATGAAGAGTGAAATGCGCCTTCACTTGGAGATGGCATGAGAAAATTTAACTAAGTATTGAAAACTTGAGACAACTACCTTAATGTGCGCCTAGGTTGAAGAGAAGTTGGTGGCATCAAAAATTTGTCTAAGGCACCCAAATTGGAAGTAAAGGTGGTGAAATGCGCCTTAGCTGGAGTGGCTTGTGATTTGACTAAGTGTTGGAAACTAAAAGCTTAGACCCCTATATGCGCCCTTGACTTGGAGGAGCCTTGGAAAATTTTCTTAGTGTCTAAAATGGAAGTATGACCCTGAAAATGCGCCCAAGCTAAAGAAGAGGTGAGAAAATTATTCTAAGTGTTTGCTAACGACAGGAGAAAAACTCAAATGCGCCCATGCTAGTCATGACATGTTAAAAAATTTTAAGTATCAAAATTTCACCTCTAGAGAAAGTACGCCCAGACTTGAGAGGGTGATGAAATTTGTTCAGGCATGGATGAATTGGCAGTTGATACGTCAGAATGTGTCAGCTTCATGAGATTGAAGAAGATTTTCAGGGCAGAGCAAAGAAAAAAGCCCAGAGATGAAGAATGGAAATAAAATTGTTGGCAAAATATTTTTCTAAGGTTAAAAATCCAAAAAATTAAATGTACCCCTTCGTTTGGAGACACATGAATTCGACGCTTTCTGAAGGGAATTTTCTTCTGGGTATTGGACGTCTGCGATGAGGAATGGATTTTAAAGTCTTCCACAACTCGCCAAGGATTCTGAGGTGAAGATTTTTGATGGGCACAGGATTGATGAATTTCCTAAGGAAAATTTAAAAAAAAATTCTAAGGCAAGGAATAAAATGTGTTGTGGACATAAAAATGCCTTGGCAGATGAATTTGAAGTTGGATGCCTAGATAATTTTTGATCAAATTCCTGATGAAAACATTTTGCTCGAGCCAGAGTTGGATGAAATGTCAGAGTGAACACCTCAGCTGGAAAAGTGAAGAAGATGCAGTTGAAGCTAACACTTTTAAAAGATGATTTTTAAAAAAATGCACCCTTAAGGAAGATGAAATTTGTCTAAGGCATTGAAATATGATGCACAGGTGTTATATGCCCCAACCTACAAATGTTGAAAAATCATGAAGAAAGCAAAGTTGGCTAGAGAAAAAACGATGAACCCTTGGAAGTTAAAGCATGAAAATCAGGTAAGTAGGGTGAGTTTATATGATGAAGTGTCTTGATACTCTTCTTTTTGTTTGTTTTTGCAGGATGAACGTCAAGGCCAAAGCACGAGGACTTGAAGCAATGAAGCAAGTACTCCAAGACTACATTTCAACCTCGAAGGAAGAAAAATTGCAAGTAGCTAAGTGTTGAGACCTAGTATGTGCCCAACTCAAGTGGCAAAGAGGAAATATTTTCAAAGCTCGGGATGGAAAAAAAAAAAAAATGGAAACCCAAGCAAGTACTTCAAAGTTGAAGAACAACATCAAGGAGGAAAATCATCGTCAAGCAAGAGAAAGAAGTTGCAGACTTGAAGTTTTAGATCAAGAAAGTGCCTGCCGTACCAGTCCAAGAAGTTGAAGCAGTGTTAACGCGTTTTTAGACAAGAATCTTCTGGAAGATGATGGACATTAATGGCTCATTTATTACCCCACTCCTCTTGGTGGCGGTTTTTAGGGTGAATCTTGTTTAGGGCTGAGGTGGCACAATTTGGGCCATCCAGCCGATTGTAATCTGAGTCGTTCGTTCGACTTGGCCAGCTATATAAAGGGGCATCCCCCCTCATTTGTATTTTAGTAGAGTTTAGACATCAGACTAGAGAATAGAGCAGAGAGATAGCTTAGCTTGTTAGCAAAGTATAGTTTGAAGGAGAAGGAAAGTTGTCCCTTGAAAACTTTGTAAGAGATTGTTGTGAAAACTATTATAATAAAAGATCTTTCATTGAATGGTGAATTCATCTTTGTTATGAGTAGCTAGCAAGATTTCTTCATCCCTTCTACTTCAAGTAGCATAAGGTAGCATAATTTCATTTTCATGCAAGTAGATGTTAGCTGTGGGTTTGTGGTGTTAATTAAGGCAACTTCGTTTTAGTCCATACCACTAGCAGCTTGCTGACGGCAAGTTTGCCTTGTGTGGTCAACTGGAAAATTTTACAAGCTTAACTTCGGTTGTGATCTACGTCTTGGCATGCGTCGTCTTGATGGTGTCTTGATGCCGAATTGCAACTTGAAAACCTCTTGCCACTCCCTTGAAGATTGCACCAACTTTGTGTAAGCTGTCCAACACGAGGTGAAGCAAAGTTTGGTTGAAGTCTGCCGAGATTGATCCCGCATACCGTCCTTAGATAGAACATAAAACTCTTAGGCCCTTCACTCATTTAAATTTAGTTCATTTATGGTTAGCATTAGGAAACTTTGCTTACCTGCCAAATCATTCGAGTCACATGAAGCCCTGAATCTGCTGTCTGCTGTTAGCTGCCAAACAATTGTGTAAGTCCCCTTGAAATACCAGCAAATCACATCGAGCCAACTGAGGGTATTCTATTGCACTAAAGGAACCTTGGAGTTGAACGCATGAACTCTCTCGCAATCTTAGCGTGCTGGATAATTTGATCAAGAGAGAATAGGGTAGCCATTGGCGACTTTATTCTGTGTTGGTGCAGTCACGAAAATCACATCAACAGGTTGCTAATGTTCACACTAAGACGAAGAAATTTATGGGGGACCTTGCTCATTCCTATCCACAGGCATCAAGCATCTTGGCAAGAATGGACTCAGTTGATCAAGCCTGGGGTGAGGCTCGCTTCTATCAGAACAAGGTTGTTCTTCGTCCGGAGGCTCTGATGCATATGCCCTTGCAGACTTCAGTTGAGGGAGGCGCGATTCAGGAAGGTGATAGGTATGACTTTTCTGGCTGGTATTCTTCAGTGGTCACTGGCCAAGGTTTCTTTGACGCAGCTCGGGCAGATTCCGCCAGAGTCAGAAAGGCCATGGGGAATATTATAGGAGTCCTGAACACATTGGAGGCTATCTTTGCTAGGAGATTGACTCTAGAGGAGGTGACTGCAGATGGTTTGAGGGGTGGATTAGAGCCTTTCTTTTCTAAAGTGAAGGCTTTTGTGCAAGATGACTTTGAGAATACCTCGACCTTCTCCAACCTTATTCAGAATACCCAGGATGCTTTGACCGCTTGGAGGAAGTCCTGCACTCGGCATGGGTAGATGGTGACAGTACTTGAGTTTTAACTTGATCATATCCCGCCTATTTCAGTTCAAGAGGTTTAGGCAGTATTGGCCAGGTTCATTGATTTTGCAGCCAAGGAGAAAGAAAATGGACACACCCTTCTAGATGATGATCTTCTAGAAGATGATGGTGGGCATTAATCGCCTATGCTATTTTGGGAGCGAGTGGAGAGTCTGTTGTTCATTTATTACCCCACTCCTCTTTGTGGCCATTTTTAGGGTAAATTTTTTTAGGGCTGAGTTAGCACGATCTGGGTCGTCCAACCGATTGTAATCTGAGCCGTCCATTGGACTAGGCCATCTATAAAAGGGGCATCCCCCCTCATTTGTACCTCATTAGGAGATTAGAGATTAGATCAGACATAGAGAGATTGCTAGGAGATAGAGCAGACAATTAGCATAGTTTGGTAGCATAGCATAGTTTGAAGAGGAAGGAAAGCTTTCTCATTGATTGCTTTGTAAGTTGTTGTGAACACTTTCATAATAAAAGAGTTTTCATTGATGGTGATTCCTTCTTTTGTTGTGATTAGCTAGCAAGGCTCCTTCATCCTTCCAAATCACTTAGCATTTTAAAATAACTTAGAGTAAAATAGATTTCATTTCATGCAAGTAGATGATAGTTGTGGAACGTGGCATTTAATCTTAGCGTACTTCATTTAAAGCCATACTACTAGCGAGATTACTGATGGTAAGTTTTCCTTGCATGGTCAACTGGAATATCTCGCACTTAACTTCAATTATGATTGGCATGTTTATATGCATCGTTGTGAGGGTATTTGCATGTTGAATTGTAATCTAAATATCTTTAGCCACCCTTTGAAGATTGCACCAACTGCGTGGAAGTTGTCCTAAATGAGGCGAAGCAAAGTTTGTTTGAAGTTTGCTAAGGTTGATCCCCGCATCCCGCTCTTAGATTAGTCCTTAGCTTTCTCATCCCTACACCCATTTAAATTCAGTACATTTCCAATTAGTATTAGGAAATTTGCACTTACCTGACAAATCTTTCGAGTCTCGTACAACCTCCTTTCACTTAGTCCGATGTCTGTTGTCGAACAATTGCGTAAGTCCCCTCATGATACCAGCAAATCACATCAAGCAAACTGAGACTATCCGTTGCTTAAAGGAACCTTGGAGTTGAATGCACAAACTTTCTTGCAATCTTAGCGTGCGGAATACTTTGATCAAGAGAGAATAGGGTAGCCGTTGGAAACTTTATTCTGTGTTGGTGCAGTCATAAAACACCCGTCAACACTAGGCAGTGGTCAGACGCAGTGGTTAGTCTACCAACTGGTCCCCGTAGGCTAACAGGGTGTTCAAGGGACCCCCTTGAGGGTGATCTTTGGTTCTTCCGCAGGCTTTTTGGTGCTTATTTCAGTACTCTTTAGCTCAGTGTCCTAGTTAATTTGTGGTGTGGCTTCCGGAGGCCATTCTGGACACTTTGACCCACACTTACTATTTTTAATAAGTCACTTGGATGTGTTGCTCATACATACTATTTATAGTAAGTCACTGGTATGGTCAGATGGCAAAGTTTCTATATTTGGCATGGTGGCATAATTATATCCTAGAGTTATATTGGTTAATATTAGTCCTATGCATTTATGATTAATAACATCGAATAATAAAGTTAAATTAAATAATTGAACTTTATACGTTATTAATTTTTTTTAAAAAGGGACTTTATTATAAAGGGGATAGAAGTGATCTTAAAGTATACTTCATAATATAAGTTAAAGTGTCATTTTAAAAGGGGAGATATAAGTGACTTTTAAAGTATATATTATAAAGTTGTGCATCAAAATTAAAAAGTAAATTGAATGAAATGAAATTTAAATGTGAATTTGAGGTGAAGTTGAGGATTATAAAAAGGCATTTGAAACTCATTTTATTCATTCATGATTATTATTCTTGTTTTGGAGAAATTTGGTGAAGAGCTTCAGCAAAGGTTTGTTGGTTGTGAAAACCATAGTTTTTTTAGGACAAAATCTCTCAGGAAAAACAACTCGGTACAGGAGTGAGAGATCTCCCAAGCCAGCTTGCAAACAACTTCATTCAGAGGTTGTGCTTGTGCTTCAACAAATTTAGGAAGTTTTCTTATTTAGGGTTTGAAAGATTCATCAAAATATTGCAAATACATTGATCATTATTCTAGTACAGAGGTATTCACAGGAATTTGTGAAGGGTTTGTGTTGCATTGAATGCGTAGTATCCATACTGATCTGGACATGGGTTTTACATATTGATCTGGACATGGGTTTTAGAGACTGCTGGAGTATTAGAGATGGCCATTGGGAATATCTGAAGAAGTATTGTTGGACGTGAGCTTTGTTTGATATCATTGCTGCTGTCTATGTGCTAGTCGTGGGTCAAAGGCAGGGTGGCATGGCTCTATGAAGGAGTGGTGGGTCTAATTAAAGACTCAACGTGGAGTATGAGGGCAGTAATCAGATTTTTGGGCGCCAATCTGCAATAGCAGACTGGTATACAAGGCGTCTACCTTTGGCAAATCATCTTCCAAGCACTGCAAGTGTTGAAGCCTTGTCAATCGTTATACTTGGGAGCTAATACTTAGGTATTTTAATATTATTTTCTGAGTGCATATATGAGATATATACTGCTGTTATACATTTCAGGAATAATATTTAAGTGTGAATCTACTCATTGTCATTGCTCAGAATTTTTTGTGAGGAAGTGTCAATCTGTATATGTTTGCAATACATATACATAGAATGCCTCATTGAATGTAATGCATATTTATTAGCATGAAGCAAATGGAAGTGTAATGTAATTTGCTTTGAGTTTATCATTTGAAAAATGCAAATATCAAACCTTTGAAATATTCAGTTCAGCTTTTCATGCCATCTATTTGACAAAATGACAATGTGTCAAATTGCTATGATCGCTTAAAATATTGAGCAAAATCGCAATAGAGATTGTTCCATCAGGGGTGGGACATTACAATGGGTTGGAAGGTAACAGTTACATGTTCTGTAATGTCCCCGTTTTGGAGGTAGTTAATTTAATTACTTTAATTAATTTAGTTGTCCAAAATAATGATTATTTTTATAAGGATGACTAATTAGTTATTTTAATTAAATCAAAAGTGGTATTAAGTTAATTATTTAAAAGGTTATCAATTAAACTTATATTATAAGGTGACCTTATATTTAATTAATTTAATAAAGTGACTTGAATTTTAAAATATATCATAAAGTCAATAAAAAAATAAAATAATATTCTAGAAGCTTCTAGAGGAATTGGAGAAAAAGAATAAATAGACTTTGAGGGCTCATTTCCTAGCAGGCAGATTTGATGTTGCTGTTGTTGGCATTTCATCCTGTGGAGACTAGGGTTTCTGCAGATTGCTTCTTTGTCATAGGAAACAAAAACTTCCTATTGATAGCAATTTTGAAGGTGTGAAATATCACTTGAATTATTGCAGCTGAGGGAGAGGTTACTCCAGACTTCTCATTTGCACAAAATTAGTGGCTAAAGGCCAATTTTGGTATAGGACGATTTGGGGTATCATTGGAGGATATTTTGGCATTTACATTCTTCATTGTTTGCACTCTTGGTGGACAAGGTTATTATTGTTGAAATCTGATTCAAATTCAGACATTGAAGATTTTCTATCAGCTTGACAAGGAAATTCGATTTTGCTTGTGGAGGGATCATTTAGCATCAATTTTGGATGTAATTTGATGGGAGCAATATAGAAGTCATTCGTGGCGTTAAGAATTCTTCTCTTATTGATGCATTTGGAGGTGAATTGAAGTGGTGAAGATTCTGATTTTGATCATCAGCAAATTGAAGTGCAAATCAGTATTCATGGAAGCCACGATTTTGCAAGGGGAGCACCAATAAAAATTCGATTTCATTCAAGGAGGGTGGCGCTTGATGCAAGGAAGGAAAGCGACCCCTTTAAAGGCATTTTGGAGCACCATAGAGCCTAGAAGAAATTTATTTCTGTCCTCATATCAGCTACAGGGACGTCTGAACAAGAGGGTCAATTTGACTTCAAGAAGGCACCATTTTATGTGTTATTGGTTGCTTCATCATCTCCAGCAATAGGCGACTCAATTCCAATCAGGTTCCCTTCATTAATCATTTAAATATCATTGCATATTCGAGTAATAGTTTCAGCTGTAGGTTGCATTCATTTTTCAGCAATTAGCATATTTGATGTCTGTAATTTGCCAAGAGTCTTGGCTGAATTGAAATCATCATTGTATTGGAAAGATATTTCCATTGAAGGAGTAATAAGAAGTTGTTCAAATAATAGTGTTATTGTGCAATCCAATTACATTATAATAAGCTTTAGAGTTTGCATGCCAAGTGTTTGACAAAATGCCTCTTGGCTGTAGATGCACTTTATGCACTTAGTTTTTCATTGGAATGCATTTTAAATTGCATAGGAGCATTGTAATTCATCTAAATGCTTGCATAGTAGTGGTAGAAGTTTATTTAAGCTTCCAAAATCATTTGGCATTCAATCTTGCATCAAACAACAAACTGAAAACAAAATATCAGCTACTTTACACATTTCATACAAAGTGTTTGACGAAATTAGAAGGCTGCAAATTGGGGCAAATTGAGGTCAGTTTGAGCAAGGCTCATTACATGTTCTTTCCCTTCTATATTATTTCTTTAAGTGAATAGCAGCAGAGCTAAACATTAATCCATAGTATGTCTTTGTTTTATTTGTGTCTTCCTTAACCCTCTCATTATGATTGCACTCATTTTTATTTCAATGGTGAAAGGATAATTGTGAGATTTTGTCATTTATACATTCAGCCAGGTTTAATTTGTTTTTTGTTAAAATAAAATGGTTAACAAGGGACCCCACCCTGTTGTACCCCAAAATTAAAAATTTTGTTACACTTAGACATTTTGAAGAAATGAGTAAAAGTCTTGTCAAATTTGTCAAAAAGGACAAAATTTGGGTGTGCATGTCTTGCATGAGGGGTAAAATCTTGAAATTCTCAAAATCTAACGATCAGGGTCTGCTCAGAGCGACCTAATCTATGAAACACTGATCTCAGTTTTTCATCCCTACTTTTTAGGAAAACTGCTATTTTTAGAAATGTTCTAAAAATAGTAACTTTTTCTGGGTTTCTTTTGAAACGGATACTAGCAAAATTTTCTAAAAATAGAAAGTTGGTCTATTAGAATTCAAACTAATTTTGATTGGCTCAAAATATGTCCATATCAGGGTGGTGCAGTCAGAATCTCAAAATAATCAGTTTTGCCCTAATGGGTCTATTCTATTTTTTGAGAAGCATATCAGGAGCTCTGAAGTCATCAATGGAGGTCAGTTGGCTGCCAGGCATCAGATTCAATGATCAAGCATTGAACAGAATATCAAATAATGAACACGCACGAGGAACGAAGGACGAAGGTGAAATCTGCTGAAAAATGGCTAACACTGCCAGCCATGGGCGCCCCAAGAGAAGATAGGCGCCCATCTTTTTAGGGCATCAAATGATGGAATTAGGGTTTGAGCTCCTAGACAAAATTGTTCAGAATCCTTCCAGCTCTGTAGCGAGTCCAACAGTGCAGTCAACGGATCATCCAGTCACCCGAAATTCGAGATCAAACGAAGCAGTTTCAAATAGGATACAAAGTGAAAATCATGAAAATATCAGAAAATTTTCTAACTCTGGGAACTGTCAGTGCCCCTAGTGCCCAGGGGCGCCCAACTTTTTGAGGGGCCTAACTCAGCAGTAAGAGTTTGCAAATATGCTCAATCTCTCCAGAATTCAGACAGCTTCGCAACAAGTGTCTTCGTCAGAGCATCCCAGTTGTCGTTCTCTGGTAAATCCAAATCGAGGTGAAGGTACAGAATGAAGGTTTGAATCTGAAGATAAAATCTAATGAAAAATTTTCTAAGTCTGGAGCACATAGGCGCCCCTGAAGGAGAAAGGCGCCCAAGTTTTTGAGTGTCCAAACAAATGAATCCGCCAGTGAAGCTCTAATGTGACTTCGTCAGATTTGATCAAGCTTTCCAACAAGATCTCCAGCACGTCAATCTGAGATCGTAGTCGTCACATGCAAAAGGCTAAACAAAGGGTTTGACGAGAGTGAAATTTTGAAAATCAAAAAGCAAGGTGAAAATGCAAGAAAATATTCTAAGTATGGTAGAGTTGGGCACCCCCAGCTAAGAAGGGCGCCCAAGCTTTTGAAGTCCCAAATCTAACTTTTTGGTGAAGTAACTCCCAGAGAACCCCCTCCAAAATCTTCTCGGCTTCACGACAAGCCTAGCCATCAATCAATCCGAGCTTCGGAACACCAGATCAAGCAGGATCATCTACAGAAGAGAAATTGGCGAAGATATCATAAAAATGGCTAAGTCTGGTCAAGTTGAGCACCCCTGGAGAGAACAGGCGCCCAAGATTTTGAGCTCTGAGATGATGGAATTCATCAATGAAGCGTCTAAGATCATCTCGTTGGTTTTAGCCAAGCTATTCAGTGAACCTGACGGTTAGTCAATCGGATCAGCGTAGTTCCCGGAATCAAGATTTCATCAGAAGATCAAAGGGAAATGAAGAAATTGAAAATCATGTAAAAATGGCTAACACTGTGAAAGTTCAGAGCCCTTGGAGGAAGTAGGCTCCCATGAATTCGAAAGTCAAAACGAAGTTTTTCGCCAGAGGTGCCTCCATAACAATCTTCTCAGAATTAGTTAGGCTACGTGATGAATCATCCAGCTCGTTCATCGGATCAATCTGGAAGTCGGAGATCGAGGTCAAACCAAGGGTCAAAATGGAAGAAAAGTTGAAAATTCTCAAAAAGTAGCTAACTCTAGAGAAAATGGGCACCCCTAGCCAAGAAGGGCGCCCAACTTTCAATGCCTTAGTAGAATTTTCAAAAATTTCAAAAATTTCAAAGATGGCAAGAGGAAGAGGATGTCCAAGTTCATTGAACAGGCCAAGTTTAGGGTTTTGAAGATAAAAGCAAAAGAAAGCAAACCTATTTCAAACCCTAAGTCTATTTAACACCTCTCTTCAGTGTAATTTTCATTATTTTTGTAGGTAGCATTCAAAGGAGAAAGTTGGAGCAGCAAGTTTGAAGTAATATTTCAAAATTCAAGAACTCAAGTTTGTTGATTCTTCATTAAATTTTTCAGACCAGCAGCATAAGGCCTTGCTTTTTCAAGCTTTTTCATCCAGCAGATCAAATTTTTGAAGGAGAAGGTCAAAGAATTTTAATTTTCAGCCATTTGGGTCTTTTCATCTCATTCTTTTGAAGAATTTTTGGAGAAATTCATCAAGTTGTAGCAACTGTTTTTTATTTGCATGTCAGTGAAATCTTCAAGGTTTCCAATTTTTGATCATCTGGGTCCTCTTGAAACAGTCTTCTGAAGAAAATCCATATCACAACTTTTTCAAGAAAATTTCAAATTCTAGGGTTGGCTGCTTTTTCGATCAGCCATTAGTGTTTTTCAAATCTGATCAACTAGGTCCATTTCTACTTGTATTTTGAACAAAACCCAGGTGCCAGCTTTTTTGGTGAAAAATTGAAGAAATTAGGGTTTGCTGCTTTTTCAGTCTAAATTCAAAATTTTCAAAAACGGACGATCTAGGTTGTATTGCAACGAAATTCTAAGCAAAACCCATATCTCAAAAAAAATTCCAAAAATTTGTTCGTTTGAGGCTAAAATACCAGCATTCTAAAAATAGAAAGTTGTTCAAAGCTTGTCTGAACATAGGCGAGTTTACAATCATTCTTCAAGGTTTTCAATATGGAGTACACTCCCCTCGAGTTTAAGACCAAATCAGCACTATGTCAAAACTTCATCATCTCAGCTGAAGAGCATGAAAAAGTGTGATATGAGCAAAAGAACAAGTGTTGGAAAAGAGTTGTGCAATACTCTTCTGTTGGAAATCAAGATAAGTGTTTGAAGAATAAAGTTGCAAAGCTGCCAAGTTATCAATTAGTTAGTCATCTCTTCAGGCAGCGATGTTTTCCAAGAATAGAACTCATAAAGCAACTAAAGAAGTGGAAGATTCTCTAAGTTTGATCACAGAAGGCGAAGAGATCTTGGAGAATCGGAATATTGCCTTAGATAGTATCAATGCACCTGACCAGGACACAGTTTCCTGCTTTTTAGCGGATGTGATCAAGATTTAAAGCAGCTTTCTTCTAGAAGCTTTCTTTCCTTTTTCTTTCTATTCTTGGAGCAATTCTTATCCATTCTTTGAAGAAGAGAAAGAAGATAAATGTAATAGTTGGCATTTCCTGCATTTCCAGCTTTCTTAGGTGTTAGATGTGATCTTCTTTCTAAATTTAGAAATAAAGCTTGCTTGCTGAGCAAGCCCTAGATTGTGAAAGCAAGGAGATTTTAGGGTTCCCTACTCCTCTGCTTGCCTATAAATAAGAGCCTTTGCTCATTAGTTTTCTTTTAACGGTTATTGTGATAGCAAATTGCTGAGTCTCCTTTAGGCAGCAAGCTGTTATTCAATGTCAGTTCACTTTGTGTTAGAACCATGCTAGTGATAGCAAAACGCAGAGCCTAAGTGCCTTCTATTGTTATTCAGTGTTGTTCAATTGTGCTTATGATAGCGAATTGTTGAGTCTCTTTTAGCCAACAAGCAGTTGTTGTAATCGCTGTCCTTTTTTGTGTAAGAACAAGTTTGCAAGCCTCTTTAGCTGCAAGTTCTTGTTTTGTGCATGTGTTTAGTGTAATCTTTGTTCCAGAAGTTTGAGAAATAAAATCATGAGCCTTCGTTGCCTTGGTATAACATCTTAGATTTCCGTTTATTGTGTTATGCTTTTGTGATCTTAATTTCAACTTACATTGAAGTGTGTAGATGTATGTTGAGAAAGAGTTCTCTTAAGCCTTTGTCAAAGAATGAACTTTGTTCATTTCTAAATTCTCTTGCTCTGTGTATTACTTGAGAAGTTAGAAACGTCTTTAGCTTAAGTTAGTTGTAGTTGAAGTTCTTAAATCAGAAAATCTCAGATGCGGCGTTTGTGTTTTATAAACCTTGTGCTCTAGCTGAAACAAAAAGATAGGCGAATTAGTTTTAATTTACTTTCTTTCATACCATCAGCAAGAGGGAGCTTCCCCTCCTAATTTGAAGAGCAGTTTTACTGTGCATAGCTGTCCATTTCAAATTCACATTCTAAGGTGCGAATTTAAACGCCAACACACCCTTACAAAATTCAAGAGATGAGATGAATCAGGACCCTACTAAGGAGTCCACACTAACAGCAAGATAAACAGCAAACAAACAGCACAGAACCAAAAAGCAAAAGAGAAACCAAGGGCACTAGAGCATATCCCACTCCTCAAAGATCAGGTGAAGCTTAGCCTCCAAAAATTCTAAACCTTCGATGGAATCCTCTGCCATAGACTTTCCTTTCGTGGACTGGCCTTTGATCCTTTCTTTCTACATTATCTTCATACTAGTAATTGTGCTTTTGAGGCTAGCTTTGCTCAACTTAATTATGTTATTGACAAATTCCTCTATCTCATGAAATTTTATTTTCATAGAGAGAATAGTGGCCTGTAATACATTCATTTTCTTCTCAATTATTAGGCAAATGGTCCATGGGGCACTATACTTACTATTTGCCACTTTCACCTCCATTTTCTTTTCCACCTATGAAGTCTTCTAAGGGATTTCTTCACTTCTAGGGTGAGGCTCTTTGATCTTCTAGGGGAAATCTTTTCCTCTTTCTTCTTGTTGGTAAGTGGCCCTCTTCACAGGCTATTTAATAGATTTGGCAGGGTAATTCTTCAGCTCCTTGGAAGAATCAGAGGACTCTGTGGTTATATTAGCACAAAACTGCTCATATGATGTCATGCTATCCTTTTCGTTGCTCTGCTCCTTGTCAAACCCATTGTCCAAGGACTCGTCACTCTCCACTTCAAAGACCAAGCAATATATATCTTTGCAAAAGCATTCAGTACATATAAACATAGCAGCATTGCATTTTCTCGGTATTAATTGAAATTATAAATGGAATTCAATTACTCAGGATCAAAACTGGAAAAACTTGACAAACTAAAAAATGATGAAATATTCATAAAAACAGGGGGAAAAACCTGTTATTGATTAAACAAAAAAATTGCCCAAAAATGCATGGAATTGAAAAAATAACCAATAAATAGACAAAAATGCATGCAATTGAAAAAGTTACCCAAAAATCAGGATATATGAATATGAATTGCTGTTTACTCACAATTTTTCAAGTAAATTGTGATATTTTAATTGTTTCATTGAAGAACCTGGTTCCTTCAAAAATTCAGTACGGTGATCTCAATTGGTATGAAATTGTTACAGTCAACAATCAATCACATTTTTTGGGTGTTTTCCGATAGTATGATAAAAGCAGCTTTTAATTTTTCTAAAAATGCATTTGTTTGACTGATAGAAATGATTTCTTCCACTTGAAGTTTGAATGAATGGGGCATCAGCTGTAAAAAAATAAAAAGCAGCACCAATCACTAACAAACAGTGTGGACAGAGTTTGTCAATACCTTTACAGAGAGAACCAATCCATGAACTGCCAGACGGTAACTTCTGGATATCCTTGAACCATAATTCCTTCGAACACAAATGCAAGAGAAACACACATACACCGTTCCATTTCCTTGTCTTTGGTGTTCCTCTTTAAAATTTATTGTCTACAACCAGAACCAGAAATTTGAAAAAGAAGACTAAAACACATTGCACCACTTTTTTTAGCTTCAAAATATGAGATGGCATGACATGAAATGACTTTTAAATCCCCGTGAACCAAATTATTCTGCAGGACGTGTCATGTTTTATCTTCTTGCAAAGATTGTCTCTATGGATGTCCAGTTTTAAATCTTATCTTTGTTTGCCTGTCCTGGTTAGAATCTAGTTATGACTGCAAATATCTGCGCAATTGTGCCAAAAATCATTGTAGGGTTAAAATCTCGTGTGTTAGGTATGCCGTATGACTGCAATTATCTGTGCAATTGTGTCAAAAATCATTGTATGCTAAATATTTTAAGGGAAATGTGTGGCACAAGTTAGAGATTCTTTCTTCCCAGTATGCTTGTAGGAATGTCTATGTACGGTTTTCCCTAATTAGTTTGTATTTCACATGAGTTGGTTCTTCGTTTGGCGATTATAATTTTCTTTTTGAGGCTGGTTACCTTGTGTTGGCGAGAAGAGTGCTCCAGACTAGGGTCGATGATACTATTATAATAGCAAACGATGTTTTTAAATTTGTGGTTGTTTGAAACCCGGAGTAGATGCAGTCAGTTTGTTTATAATTTAAGATAGTAAGAGACCATACCTTAATGTCTAAGTATAACAGTGGACTCATTCAGCTGCAATTTACCACCTTCATTTTATTGTTAGAATATCTGAAGAAAATTCTGAAAAAGTGGATGTAACATGGTGATTTCCTGATATATTTTTCAAAAAACTTTTTATCTGCAATTGTTAAACATTTATGGATCATTGAAATAAGCTGTGCTTCAAAACCCTGTTAAATTAATTAATTTGCTTTCACGCCCAGGTTTTATGATGTTTTAATAACATTATTCTATGATTGGAACTTCAAAAACATGATAGAAATAAATGCTTTACCTGTTACAAAATAGGACGTTTGATAATCATTCCTAATTGCGTCAACGACGACATCTCTGGGAATGGAGCCTGCGACCTCATCCTGCAGAAGTTGAGATTGCGAATGCTGCTCAGAAGGATTTGCTGTTTCCTTGAATAGTGAAGCTGCAATCCCGAGGGCCTCGGAGGCATACCATGCAAGCTTTAACACAATATTACTAGAAGTATTCGAGTCACCAGACTTGTCACGTCCTGTTGCGCAATATATTCTCCTACCCTTACAATTCTTCTCTCTCTTGACCGGTTTACTTATTTGAGGAGCCTGAGTAAAGCAAGAGGAGGACAATTGAACAGCTGAGTTGAAAGGAGTTGAAGCGGAGGCTACAGCCACTCTCAGGGCCGCCATGGCAGAGCTATTACTTCTTATAATTACGGCTCGAAACTTTGATGATGTGAGAAAAATGTAATAAATGACGTGGAGAAAACAGGGGACGTACGGAAGATAGCCCTAGGTAGCGGCCCTGATAGCTTTAGCTAGTGGTCCTATGGATGAGTCTTTTTTTTAAATTTAGTGGTTTTAAGTTCGAAATGTTAAGTTTTAAAATTTTGGATTGATGATCTATTTTATACAAAATTAATATATTGTACAATGTAGTCTAATGATTTATTGACGAAAAAAATAATTATATTGTTTCTACAAATAATAGATCTACTAATTTATACAAAGAATCATTAATACTAAAACATTACAATTTGTAGCAATCTTTGTTCATTACATGTGTGCTTCTTCTAACTATTTATAATACTTAAAATGAAATCACAATTAAACCCCTAAAAGCATTTTGAAAACAAATATACTAATCTTCATCACTCAAAAAAATGAAAAATCTACTAATCTTTGACAAGAAAAATGCAAATGTGTTCTAAATAATGCAACATCAATTAAAAGTGGAGTTTCAAGTTCAAAATCAAGCACATAAAATTTTTGAGCGTGAACTCCAAACAAATTGGGCTTCAAAGTTTCCAAGGAAAATGCATAATTGTAAAAAGGTTGCAATTAATTTCACTATCTAATAAAAGTTCACAAAACCATCATAGTCCAAAATTTTGAATTGTGCAAAGTATTCAATCAAATTGTTGCACATTATTTATTGAAGCCATTATGTATGATATTTTTCTTTTGTAATATTTCGCATTCTTTAAATCAATGATGTTGTTATGTATGCAACAAATAAAAGTGTGATTACATAATTTTGATGAAGTAAGGACTCATTGTCTTGCATTGGAAAATATATGATTTGAATAACATCTCACCTAAAATATTTTACAACATTTTTTGTTTTATTATATTGAATTATGTAACATGGCAATAGAATTCAATTTGTGGTTGTAACTACCATTTGAAAGTACAAGTGCTTCCCTCATATGCATGATCCATAGAAAATTGAAGTGCTACTAAATCATGTTCCTTCTAAGTTAATATTATTTTTCTCATGATTCTTATTACAAATATTTCAATGAGATTACTTAAAAATGTAAAAAAAATAAAGATTACATTACAATTTCTAAGGCAACAAATTAAAAAGGTCCAAGTACTAATATAAAATCTAGAGATTGAAATGGAATTGGTAAACTTAGTGACTAGCTACATTGTGAATTTGTCAAAACTACTTATATCATTGAGTAATTTAAACTACTAATATCACTATCTAATTAAACCACTTATATCACTATGTAACTAAACCACTTATATCAATAAAAATAAATTATACGAGACAATACATGAACCTAAAGAGGCTATGAAAATATCATTAGGTAATATCAACTTTGGTTCATAAATGTCTATAGTTGAATACAAAATTAAACATATCCAATAATCAACTTGAACAAGAAAAAATTAGTGCAATAACTCATGTCATAACAATTGTGTATTGGAATAGCTTTAGTGTTTATCATTTAAACATGAAAATTTAAACTATATACACCTCTAAATATAAATTGAATGTCACTTAAGGTGTCTCACATGTGAAGGTTGTACAAAATATGATGTAATAGAAACACATTTAACAAAAACCAAAGGCTTCAATATCTCTTGATAAGAATGATCCTTAATATAATAACAATAGTAAATGATTATTGGTGTACAATCTACTATTCATATATGGATCCATTCACCTTTAAAGGTTAAAGGGTTTCCACAATACAAATGCAAGACATCAACTTGGAGCCCCTTAAATATGTGAATAAGAAGGATATAAATTTTGCAAGAAATGTCAACAAATTTGCAAGTTGATCACGTTGGTGTGAACATGGTATATTACCTAACTAGTTTCATATTACTCCTTATTCACACATATGTAATCTTACTTAGGTCATTTACTTTTTGCATCTTATATAATAGGATTAAGATATTTGTCATGATCTTAGTATGTCATATGATTTCATCCTTATCTTATTGTTATCAATGTTGAATGCACCCTTGAGAGTGAAATGTTAACTCTCTCTCAATTGATATCATGGAAACACTCCAAGGCCTATGGGTTGCTTGCAAATTAGAGTGCATCTTTAAAGAGGGATAGTTCCCTTAAAGTTCTTTGTCTAAACTAATCTACCATACCGTTGTTCTCAAGGAAAAGGGAGCATAAAATGGCATAGGAAGAAATCTAAATCTTAATGGGAGGTAATTCACTAGATATTTTATGATTTGTACTTGTTTAGAAAATAAACAATGTAACCAATAAGTTGACTATGTACAACATAAATGACTCGAGTTTTGATATATGTTTCCATTAGTATTTCATAAAAAAGGTTATCTTTAAAAGCTAAACAATATTTAGGAGCTAGAAATATTCTCACAACTAAATATTTTTCTTAACTAGTTAGACACAAAATTTATGACATATAAAATTACACGTTTTCTACATAAAGACAACAAAAATGGGACTGAAATATGGGACAAAATGATATTACAATAAAATTACCTCAACAATTTTCAAAAAAATTGCACAGTAAACTCTTGAGAAAGTAAAACAACTTGCTTTCATTGATCAAAAGGCATCAAAAATGAGTAGAAGGTATTGTATTTCTTCAAAATAAGAGCTTTTAGTGCTCTTTTTGAAGTTTGAGTTACAATTCTTAGCTTGTTTTCAAACTAAAAATAACCAAACTAAAACTAACCTAGGCATCCATTTTCTCTATCCCAACATAGGAGAGAATCTAAGACATGCTTCTAAAGACAAATAATGATTTCTTTGACTTGGTAACTTGACCATACTTCACTTGGGCACTGAAAACTAACTCTCTTGTTTTGACTCCTTTGAAGGCTCCAAGTTGGTGTTGGTGGAAGAAGGTCCTTGACTTTTTCAACCTATTTCAACTTTTTTTGCCCCTATATCTTCTCTTCATCCATGTATATGCTTGCAAAAAGATCCAACATTGCCCCAAATTGAACTATCTAGATTTATAGCATTTTCACTACTTCTCTCTTATGTGGAAGGTTATTTTGGCTATAGGTGATCCTTGAACTACTATGGGGTTTATCAACAACTCTTACATCATATCAAAGCTCCTTATCTATAATTTATTTTCCATCTTTTAGAGATTTTTGTCTAACATATTTCACATAGTACATTCTAGTGCAAAATAGACCACATGGTTGAGCTCAATAGGCCTAGAAGCCTATAAATCCACATAAGGCATGATAGAGTTTGGTGCCAAAAAAATGAAGCTTTTTATAGGGTTTGCAGGAATTATCTAACAAAATCTATACAACTACATGAATCTATATAATCTTGTATGGTCATTGTAGATCTCATATTGTTTTGTTAGATTTGGTGTTATTGTTGTGTAAGAAATCATACTAGGGAATATTCCCACTACACCAACATTCAGCCATCCTTACATATGAATATAAAAAATTGAATCAGTGGAGCTAGTACAAAATTTGTAGGAGCTTATGTCATGAGTTCAACATTTTTAGTAGAGTATTTGAGGGTTGAAACCCTTTGTCATATTGTGGGTAAGGGAAAAAATTTAGTGACAAGTAAACAAGCTTGAGGTCAAAGCCCCTTTTCCTATGGGTAAGGGCACTCACAATCACCCCAAGCTAAAGGGGCTTAAACCTATGGGTGATGCCACCAAAAAAATCACCTCCACCAACAAAGAGTCAAGTCCCAATTCTAAGATTGTGGTCACATGGGTGACCAACACCTAACAAAGTCACCTTGCTTTATTTATGACCTAAAAGAGTTATTTTTTAAGACTCATAACAAAGTCACAAATAAATAGGTGTTGGAAAGCTAGTTCCAAGAGCTATGTAGCCATCTATTTGGTTTTTCCTAATTTTCCTCAAGAACCTATTATTTTAGATTAAATTCATAGTTTTGACTTGTAATTTATATATTTTACAAAATATGAGACCATTTTTTTATGTTTCATGGGTTCTAATTTCATAGTCTTTGATCTATAATCTATATATAAGGACCCTATCACTATAAAATCATGCATTTTTTTATTTATATTTTTTAATCACCCGAAACAAAGAGAACTTTAAGTCTTGGAAAGTGAAATCTCAAAATATCTCAAGTGGCTTCATCTCTTTCCCCAACTCTATGGATTTTTCCTTGAACCAAGGACACCTAATCAAAATTAAGCATGGGATATCAAGAATGATCATGTATTTGAATTGACTGGTAGCAATGTTGATTTTGAAACTATAGGTTCTATCTCACATATTGAGTGCCCCCATACTCCTTAGACTATAATTTGGGAGATCTTTTGAGACCCATATCTCTCTTCATTCATAGATGATCTTGTTATAAACAGTCTTCTACCCATTGATGATTGTGATAGCATATCATATGATGTTGATACAAAAGAGTAGACCGATTATTTGGTAAGCCTTAATAGTTGCAATGAGATTGAGGCTTCCCTTGATGCTCCTTATCCTCCTATAAAGACATGTATTTTATATGTCTTCTATATCTCTTAATAAAAATTTATAGGCTCCATCTTCATCATCTCTAATTCCAACATTGGTAGCTTCATCTCCAAGTGTTCATATTTAGGCATCTTGTTTAGACACATTATCATGGGATGGCTAGTTTAGTTGGTTGACATATACTGAGATCACATCTCCATATCTTGTTTCTTTGAGTCATTCTTTGGAGTAGGAACATTATAGTCTTCCAAATTTAGTGTATTGGAATGAATACTTGACAAATATTGTAGGTTTATTTTATGATTCCTCTTAAACACATTTGATAGACACACTCGGGGAATTCTATTTCTTCTTTGATGGAATTCCCATTGAATAACTATTATCACTCCATCTTTGCCTTTGGATCTTCTTCTTCATTTGCCTCCAAATTGTCTTGTTTTGTCACCTTCTTCATTTATTGAGATTGTACCTAATTTTATTGTGGCATACTTTTCATATCAATATGTTGACACTTAAGAAAATATTAGAGACAAAATCATTATAAAACATCCCGCATTTGTACTTGATTTTATTTCCTTTATAGGAAAGTTTTTTTGTTCAATATTATTAGATCTTGATCATTATCCTTTCTCAAGCATCCACTATCACCATAGGATATCAAACATTGTGGGGGAATACATAGTCTCTCTTTTTCTCTCCTATGGGTGGCTATCTATTTTCCATTTGTGACATTAGTAGTCCTTAGGGGGTTGTGTTAAGTCCTCCTTTCGTTATTTCACTAATACATGTTTGTTTACATCTTTTATCTTTTCTAGAGGGTCTTTTTCCTACCTATTTTTCTCCTTTAAACCACTTTTGAGAGATTCATTTGTTTGTGCATGTATACCTAACACAACCTTTTATCCAAGACCCATCCATGCATTTTTGCATATTTGCATTTTTTCATAATCCATAAGTTGCAATTAAAGGGGGTGTTGGTGTGAGCATGGTGTATTACCTAACTAATTTTAATAATAGGCCCTATTCACACTTACATAATTAAACATATTTAATTTACTTTTTGTGTCTCATATCATAAGATTAAGACACTTTTCACGATCTTAGTGTGCCATCAAGGGTTTCATTATTGTCAAGTTATAATATGAGTTTCTTCATTGTATATTGTACCATGTCATTTTACATCTACTGAATTTTTTGGCTTCATAGAAATTACATTTCTTTTATATTATGTGGAAGGTTATTTTGGTTGCAAGTGATTATTGGGCTAATGTGGGGTTGATCAACAACTCTTACAAATCACATTTGACCAAGGAAGTACTTTATTGGACAACATATCTACTTGCATAAAGAAATAAAAAAACCTCTTAGCTACTACTAGATGTTTATATTTACAACCTAAAAGTTGAAAATAAAATAGTTGCAATAATATTAGCTTGCACCCTTTTGAGAACAATAATTTTAATGTTCCTAGTATATCATCTCTCCTAAAATAATAAAATAGGATTGTAGTAATATTAGATTGTACCCTTATGAGAACAAGAATATTATTATGTTTGACACGTCATCTCTCCTAATATACCAAGCTTTGTAATGCATAGGTGTTCAATTGAGCAACTTTGGGCCTAAGGTAGATATCATCTTCCAATGGTCAACCACATAGTGTGTGGGATATATAGAGCACATTCCAAAGTAGGTAGAAGGGTGTTTTCTTAATAAAGGGGTTGCATATTTAGTTATGATATGAGTGAGTAGTGCTTATTCAAACATCATCTTAATTTCACTTGTGAACTTCAACATATGTGCATCCTTATGCACTTCCCATGTCATAGTTTTGGCATAACATAGTGACCTCTAAGTAATTCAAATAATTAGAGTGTTACACTTTATTTATTTCACACTTTAACTAAATAATAACTTTAACAAAAAATAGTATCTTCCATTGATGTTCATAAAATATTAAATCATAAAGTATAATAGTGTACTTATAGTAAAATTAAATAAAAATAATTATGAAAATTTCCCCAAATATTGTTGAAACTCTTAACATTCTTAGAAGATTCAAAACTAAATAAAAATAGTGCGATGATTTTCAAAACTAAGACAAAGCAGTACCTTCTAAAGGTGATTTCACTCTTAGTTTCTTTAGATATACATTCCTAAAATATTCACACCATTTACAAACATCAAAAATATTTCTCTAACAAGTGTTGTAACTAGATCACCCAATTAATTGGTTGGATATTTATTTTATTGTCAACAAAACCATCTTCATATGTGTGATATTGCTATCAAGATTCAACCATGTAGTTTTTTGAGTCAAACTCATTGACCCATGTTTCATGAGTAGTGGTCCACAAGAACCCATCTCTCATGATAATGAATGGTCCACTTAACACTCACTGCATCTAGGTGATTCTCACAAAAGTGAAACACTAGGCCTTCCTGGGAGGTCACCTATCCTAGTACTTCTCTAGCTCAATTGTGCTTAACCACATAGTTTTCCCCAAGGTTAAGCCCACTTAGATTGCAACCCCATTTACAAAACCTTCAACAAGTGTTGTGCCTTATGAACCATTCATTATAGATCCCCTTTAGCTCATCAATTGATAAGCAGGAGGCATTTTCCACAGCATGCCAAATTGTGATATTGCTATCAGGATTCAACCATGTAGTTTTTCGAGTCAAACTCATTGACCCATGTTTCATGAGCAATGGTCCACAAGAACCCATCTCTCATGATAATGAATGGTACACTTAGAAATCATTGCATCTAGGTGATGCTCACAGAGGTGAAGCACTGGGCCTTCCTGGGAGATCACCCATCCTAGTACTACTCCAGCTCAAGCATGCTTAACCATAGAGTTTTCCCCAAGGTTAAGCCCACTTAGCTTGCAACCCCACTGCAAAATTTTCATATGTATCAATTTTATCTTACACAAAGTTTAACATCATATTATTTAATATGCAACAAGTAATCTAGTGGTTTTTGGAAGAAAATTCCAATTTTGGATGCCACATTTTTTTAGCCTTCCAAGTGCACTCTAGTATAGTGTGTGTTGCTGACAACTTAAAATTGGATTCCATCTAACTATTTGTTAGAGATCCAATAAAAGACATAATTGACCATGGAAACAATGGATATCCACCATCACCAATAAAATTTTCATATTTAATGAGCCAATGAATATTAGTTCTCCATTTAATCTTTGTCATGTCCACCTTCACACATTTTATAAAATCATTGAATTTCATAGAAGTCTAGAATCATTTACAAAATGAGGCCACCTTGTAAAAGCATTCATGAAATGCATATTACTATCAACAATTTCTTGTAATTTCATCCTATAGTTGTAATCTCAATCATATCAATCATAAGAATACCCATTAGGTGGAAGAAAAAAATTAATGAGTTACACCTATAGCTCCTCAACAATTTGGAAATCTTATTTTTTTATGAAATCCTTCTTTTACATGCTCAAGAGTCATATGGATAGAAGGCCATTAAACACGACTTGAAAAAATAAAATTGAATGAGATTAATGAACTTTTTTGTTAATCTTGCCACAATTGACTTTCCACAACCAAATAGTTCACTAATGCTAAGAATTACATTTCATGTTACAAACATAAAATTTCAATGTAAACTTCTTTCTTGATTGGAAGGACCCTAATTTTTATAGATGTAGAAAATAAAAAAGGTATTTCACCTTGTTTTAGGTCTCATTCAAAGCTTCACAAAGATATTCAAACAATGTACATATGGTATCCTAAAAATTCCACAAAAAAGTTAATCATCACATCTAACTTGAAAATATAGTGGTTCCACCAATATAAAGAGTGTAGTTCGATAGACCGCTCACTTAACTCTTTCCTTCCCATTGAGAAAGAGATAAATTAATTCCTTAAATTTCAATTTCTATCTCACAAGTGATTGCATGAAGCATTATCTCCATGTCATTTGTCATTTGATTTATGTTTGAGATATCCAAGTGTTCCTCCTTATATAGACAATTAAAAATTGTCACCTCTTTTGTATCCAAATGGTAGCTACCTTAGTTGTCTTAGTGCTTATGGACATGAATTTTACATTAGTCTATCTATATACCATTAAGAAACAAATGAAGATGTCAAAATTTAACATGAAAAATGAAGCGTTTCATAAAAAAAATTATAACAAATTATTGAATTCTTTAAAAATAATATTAAGTTGTTTCATTAGCATATTTTCACATAATAAAGATTTTTTAAATTAGTATGTGGGATTGGGAATAATGAACATCCTATCCCTAATAGAATATCCAATAAGCAATAAAGTAACTTCTCATTATGTTTTTCTTACAAAGATTAAAATATTTTAGGGGTCCAATATTGCACCCATAAATAATTCAAAATGTGTAGAGGTTAATTTTGCACATTTCTCATCATATTCTACAAAATTGTCAAAGTATTTTTTAATTTGATCATAGTATATGTTTAGGATTTAATTTTAAAAATTTGTCTTCTCATTTCTATTTCACATATCTATGCCTTACCTTTATTCTATATATATGAAAATCACTCTTTGTATTTATTTTATTTGTACCATATATATGTTTATTAACACAACTTTCTCATACTTGATAAGGCCTTGATCTAGGAATTCAAGATTATTAATGGTGTAGACACTAAAAAATGTCCTAACTCCACAAGCATCATTTTTCTTGGTCGTTATCCTTCGATAATTGAATAATTTTAATTATTCAATTAAGTTTGTCTGCATTCCTCTATTAATTAAATAATTTTTAATTATTTAATTAATTCACCTTCTCATCTTTATTCTATCTTGATAAATTAAAATTATCTAATTGCATCACTAATTTCTCCCTCTTCTTCAATAGTTAAATAAATTATTATTTATTTAATTATTTTGTCACCTTTCATCTATAGTTAAGTAATTACCATTAATTATTTATCTGTCCATGGTCTTTTAATTCTTCTATAGTTAAATAATTATTAAAATTATTTAACTATCCCATGCCACCTCCCCTTATTTAAGGTCTAATTTTCATCTCTCGATAAATTTAATCAAATGCTCCTCTTTTCATTTTCTCCAAATAAATAATTTATTTTCCACTTGTCGATTTCCTCCACTCTCTCCATTTTTGAATAAATAATTTAAAATAAATTATTTATGCACCTCCACTTGGTCAAAGATGCTCTGTCATAATCCCCTGTCATAACATTCATTTTTGTCAAAGTTTGCATGTCTACCTGTCATGATTCCTCCAAGAATAGCATATTCTTGGTGCATCAAATCTGGACCATTGATCTTGGAATCCTTCTAGAGGATTAATCTCAGCCGTCCATTCGAAAGGTTGTCTATAAAAACAACCTTCCTTCTCCATTTTCAGCTTAACAACTAATTATCTTCAACTTTCTTGCTACCATTGCAGGTTTTGCACAAGTATTTCAACAAATCTGAGGGAAAAGTTGCATAACAAGAAGGAGAGCAAGAAAAGGAATCAACTACAATATAGGGAGTGTTTTATTTTGTTTTCTTTCATTTTGATATATCCATTTTGTTTGTATTCTCTTGTTGATGTGGTTTAATAGCTTAGTGGTGTTGGTTGTCACTCTATCTATTCTATTTGATTTCTAACCCCATCTCACATTGGTGAAACCGACGTGAATCTTACAATTTTGCAGAGAAATTGGTTTGTTTCCTTGTTTGTTTTTGTTGTTTTGCAAGTTACAGCCAAGAATTCATACGAAATCCCATCATTTTCTTTTGAGCACAGAAAAATAGGCTAATGAAATCTTTAAAAATGATTATCTGGGTTTGGTAGGCCTTGTTATTAGCTTTCCAAAACTTCAAATGGTTTAAAATTTCGTTAATATTTGAGAAAAATCTTGGAAAAATACTTTCTGGGTTTTGAAGGTTTGATTTTCAGCTTTCCATGGTTTCAAACGATTTAAAATTTCGTTAATTTTTGAGAAAGTTATTGCTATTTTAATTTGTTGTTGTCATTAAACTTTTCTTTTGAGTTACTAATCTCTTGTTTTTAGCATGTGGCACAGCTTGGAGGGAGTCTAAAAAATTGTTTCTATAGAAACAAAAATCGAGCTTTTTCATTTCTTTAGGCATAATCAATTTTGTTTGCTCTCAACAACAACAACAAATTGCATTTACACTCACGAGGATAAAATGAACAAAAAATTGCATTTACACTCATGAGAATAAAATGAACCACAATTTGCATGTCACTCATTTGGTCTTAAAATGAACAACAAATTGCATATTTCATTCATGGGGCTTAAAATGAACAACAAATCTGCATGAATCACTCATTGGGCCTAAAATTTACAATTACAACTTTCATTTTCATGTCATTGGGCTAAAATGAACACAAGCATGCATTGAAACTCATATGGTTAAAATGAACTTTCATTCTCACGGCATGAGTTTAAAATGAACTTTGTTTTTCATATTTCAAGTTAAACTTTTAAAAAGAACAAAGTGTCTTGTATGTCCTCCTCACATTATCATTTGGTAATTAAAATTTATAAGTGTCTTCAAAATTTTGTCACCTTGATGCAATAATCGAAGTATCCTCTCCCCTTGTGCATTCATGCGATCCTGGGTGTAAGAGAAATGGTTATTGTCTCTAGAACTTGGGTTTGTTCTGGTGGGAAAAAGTACTCACCCCAGGACAACTCAGACTGGTAGCACCCTAAATCCAAGGGACTTCCAACCGGTATATAAAAGTGGATTCTTGGGGAAAGCCCAAGAATCACACATATGGTTTCGACGAGATGGATCCGAAAGGGGACTCTCACTGCATGGATCATGCCCTACAAAATGGAATGCCCTTACTAAACACCTATTTTTTTAGAATCCAACCATTTTTTAGCCATTGCTTGGTATAGTGCAGGGTACAATATCATGCCCGAAGACACTCACTATTGATCCCCTTGAGTAGAGATAGCAATTCTTGGGAAGTGACTACCCAAGAATCCAAAGTTGGTGTGCCCGAATGACGTTAATGAGCTGTGGAGGGGAGCTAGTGCCACCAAAATTCTAAGCTATCTGCTCTCAAGAAGGAAAGGTGTTTAGCACCAATCTGGGGTATATTGGTGGGCTATATCAAGTATACAAACCCTTGGCCTATTGGCCTATTAGGATTGTGCTTGTCTCATGTGTGTTTGCTTACACCAAAATATCGTGCTTGCCAAGTATTTTCTGGATACTAAGATAAAGCAAACAAGATTCACACATCTAGAAACAAACAATCAACTTCAAACAAATCAAATTTTTTTACCAAAACTTCAAGTCCAAACATTTTTAGCCTGCTGTCAAACATCTTCTTCTAGAAGTCTTTTTGTCAAAACCACATCATAAAATTGCTCAAATCTCTCATTCCTTGTACACTTTAGCTTGCATCTTACCATAGGGTCATCTTTGCAAATATTTAGCTTCATCCTTAGGCTTCACCATTTGCATTTTCACTCATAAACCAAAAACTTAGGTCCTCATCTCATTTTGCATATTTTGAATTAGGACAACCTTACCTCACTTTGCAAAATCTTGACTTTCAAAATTAGGTTATCATTGGACTTAGACATCATTATCTCCTTTAGTCATTTTCCTTTTGTGATATCCTTCCGACTCAAAAGTCTAGTTAGGAAGACTCACTTGGAATTTTGTCCTTGTCATTTAATCCTTCAAACAAGTCCTTTGATATTCCAAAATTGAGACATAGATCAAGCATAGGGTGGTTAGGAAACCTTCTTCCAAATCATTTTAGACCTTTGCATTTTCATACCTTAGACTTTCAAATAATTTTAGTTCTCACCTTGCATATCTTTAAAATCCAAAATATTGTCATCATAGTCCTCATTTGGCATCTAGAATTTGCATTGGTCATTTCCTTAACCAACATTTTCACATTAGTCCTCACTGTCACCTTGGCATTTGACATCCTTTCTTGACAATTTTATCACCTTGCATTAGTCATTTTCCTTAGGCAAACATCATTATCACCTTGCATTGACATCCTCCAAAAATACAAAAAAAATTAGTGTCATAACTTGTCATCTTAGTCTTCATTGTCCTTTGGCATTAGTCATTTTCTTTAGACAACATTGTCATATTGCATCCCTTATTGTCAAAAAATCTAAAAACATAGTCTTGCATTGTCATCCTTTATCCAAAAAATCCAAAAACATAGTCGTAGTCTCATGGCATCCACCATTATGTGTTCAAGTCACCTTGATATGCTTGCTAGTCAAGTTGAATACAACTTTATTTGTAATGGTCACATTCAACTAGCCAAAGACTTCAAAAGAGATTATCTCCACTTCAAATCCAAAATAGTCGCAACCCATGGTCAAACACTTACTTACCCTTCCTACCAACAATCCATCAGTCCAAGTCTTCCATCCATCAACCCTCACTATCAAGAATCACTTAACGAAAATCATATCATTAATCTCCAACACATGTTCAGTTATTACCCTTGTCCTAATCTTGACAAGGGAAACCAACTATCCACTAGTCCATTACGAGTCTCCACGTCATATTCTATTCCTTCACCTATCAATCCCATCCAATTCTACATGCCTTATCAACCATCTACCAACTCATGTCAAGTCTCCACATCATACCTTATCGGTCCTGTCCAAGTCTCCACATCCTATTTTAGTCAACCTTACACCAATCCAGTCCAAGTCTCCATGTCATATCCTCGTCCTTCACATACTAGTCCAATCCAAGTCTCCATGTCTTATCCTAGTTCTTCATCCATTAATCATTTTCAAGTCACTCCCTCACAAGCCACATGTAGTCATGAAAATTCTATCATTCTCCAAAGTCACAGCCCATTGAATTAACTTGAGGTTACATGTCAAAACGAAAGCCCGAAGCATGACATCATAATATCACCCTCATGTCAAGAACAAGGTAGTCCATCCCATGACCCTATCTTTTAGGCCATTCAGGAAATCCTTCAAGACAATCATGACATCCAAAATACACCTACCATTGACAAAGACTCTGATCCCAATTATATCGTCTACAAAAACCCCATCTTTGACCAAGACACTACCATTGACTAAGAAATCCAAAACAATCCACTCATCAACCTTTATGTCATTCATGATCAAACACTTGACAACAACTCTATTCAGGCTCTGACTATTGACACTTTTCAAAATGAGACACTTGCCTCCATGGGACACATAGATGATATTCAACACAAGAGTCTTCCATTATGGACATATTTGCAAATGATCGAGCTATAGCTGAATTTACTGGGCTTTATGACACTGACCATAGGAAAAAGAAAGAAAGAAAATAGTAAAGAGAAAAATTTTGTCCAATTGTGAAAACCTGGCAAATAGGCGCCCTGGATAAGTACCATGATGAAAACCTAGAAAACAAGCATCATGTGTAAAATAAATTGTCTATGTGGACCATTACACTTGGGGGCAAGTCATTTCATTTCCCATGCCTTTCCTTATGACATTTTCATTCATCCATTTAATCCATATCATTCCCCTGCCCATTTTCCCACCTACCTTGGTCTTGACATAAAACATGCAAACTTAAATCATGCTTTGGGGAAAACTCTTGACATGTCAATCCTTTGGTCACAAACTATGCATGCAACATCATGTCATTTCCGTCGTAACCTCATTATCCCTATGTGACATAGTTCTTGAGGATCATATGCCAATTCCTCTAGTCGCATGTCTCCTACCAAGGCCACCTATCAGTCTTTCATGTTTATCACCTATCTTAGTTTTCCCTTGTCAATTGTCTAAGGATACTCCATCATCCAATTCAGTCATGAACACAAGTCATTCCAATCATGCTATGCAACCCCCCATCAAACAACGTCCTCACTATCACCTGTCAATTGGTATTTAGCTTGACTAGCGGCACAATCATGTCTATCCTTGGAATCATTCACATGCATCATAAATATGTCAAAAATCCCTAAAAATCATAAAATGTCCTAAAAAAATCATAAAATGTCTTGAAAAAAGACCAAAAACATCATAAGATGTCCTAAAAAAAGACCTAAACATTGAAAAATGTCCTAAAGAAACAAAATCAAATCAAATCAAATAACTCTCAAAAATCCCAAAATAGAGTCAACATTCACCACGTCGGTCATATAAGTCAAACATAGTGGCATCAATCAAATAAGTCAAACATAGTGGCACTCAAACAAAATCAATCATTCAAAACGTCGACATTTAAATTGTCAACCAACAGACAACATAGTCCAATCAATCATCCATTCAAAATCAGTCAAATTGCCAAAACAATGTCAATCTTGTCACTCTTTGGTCCCCTCTAGGATGTGTCCTTCTTGGACTTAGACCTCGTCAAAACGTCATTTTCCTTTTTCACGATGTGTCCTTCCTGACAATAGGCCCTGTCAATACCATCAAATTGGCAACCTGTCAAAACTATCAAACTGTCAAAGTGACAAACTATCATGAAATTCGTCTTCGGCAAAACAAACATTGGCAAACGCATATAATGGCTCTTGGTTTTTCTAGTCTATTTTGTCTTACCTTTTGTCCATTTTTTCTGATCCTTTTGTTATTTTTTCTTATGTTTTGTCGTTTTGTCTCTTGGTCATGTTACTAGCTACCTTGAGGATGTCCCTTGAAGGATTTAGAGGTGTGATGATGTCTCATGACCTATTTTGTTTTTCTTTGACTATTGTCTATGGATTGTCTTGACAAAAAGACTGGGGCAACTTCACCCTTAGTATGAGTTAGGACATTCCTTGTCTGTGACTGCTATTTTGCAAATGGTCACCTTGCACACCTGGGTCTATGTCATACCATGGTGTTTGTGGACCATTTGCGACATTTTGATGCCCAATGATGATAAATATAAAAATATAAGCATGAAAGTTGGTTCCCTTATCATTTCTCGTCTAGCTTTCCATCTTCATCCTCCTTTCTCTTCCACACTAATATCCATCCCCTTCCAAGCTAACATTTCTTCTATCCTTCATCCTCTAGTCTTATCATCCATTTTGAGAGCACATTCGTGTTCTTTGAACTCACCTGTCCTCTCGAGGGGGCATACACAACCCTCCTTGTCATTCTTCTTTCACTGGGGCTTACCTGTACCCTGCTATCACTGAGGCATATTTCACAATTAAATTTCTTTGACATAATGCGATGAACTGCAATATGTCAAAGAGGAGCAAAATGTAGACGCTAAAAAATGTCCTAAGTCCACGAGCATCATTTTTCTTGGTCGTTATCCTTCAATGATTGAATAATTTTAATTATTCAATTAAGTTTGACCGCATTCCTCTATTAATTAAATAATTTTTAATTATTTAATTAATTCACCTTCTCATCTTTATTCTATCTTGATCAATTAAAATTATCTAATTGCATCACTAATTTCTCCCTCTTCTTCAATAGTTAAATAAATTATTATTTATTTAATTATTTTGTCACCTTTCATCTATAGTTAAATAATTACCATTAATTATTTATCTATTCATGTCCTTTAATTCTTCTATGGTTAAATAATTATTAAAATTATTTAACTATCCCATGCCACCTCCCCTTATTTAAGGTCTAATTTCCATCTCTCCATTTAATTAAATTGATAAATTTAATTAAATGCCCCTCTTTTCATTTTCTCCAAATAAATAATTTGAATAAATTATTTATTTTCCACTTGTCCATTTCCTCCACTCTCTTCATTTTTGAATAAATAATTTAAAATGCATCTCCACTTGATCAAAGATGCTCTGTCATAATCCCCTGTCATAACATTCATTTTTGTCATACCCTGCATATTTGCCTGTCATGATTCCTCCAAGAATAGCATATTCTTGGTGCATCAATTCTGGACCATTGATCTTGGAATCCTTCTAGAGGATTAATCTCAACCATCCATTTGAAAGGTTGTCTATTAAAACAACCTTCCTTCTCCATTTTCAGCTTAACAACTAATTGTCTCCAACTTTCTTGCTACCATTTGCAAGTTTTGCACAAGTATTTCAACAAATTTGAGGGAAAAGTTGCATAACAAGAAGAAGGAGAGCAAGAGAAGGAATCAACTACAATATGGGGAGTGTTTTATTTTGTTTTCTTTCATTTTGATATATCCATTTTTTTGTATTCTCTTGTTGATGTGGTTCAATAGCTTAGTGGTGTTGGCTGTCACTTTGTCTATTCTATTTGATTTCTAACCTCATCTTACAAATGGTATCCTCAAGGATTCTATATATATATATTTGGACAAAGCATAAATATGGGTAAAAGCTCCATCTTTTTCATGAGCTCTCTAGTTATGTGACAACGTAGAGTCCTCCATTTTGGGTTGTAAATTTTAAGATCTCCTCTCCTACTTGTGGAATGCCCCTCTTCAAAGGTAGAATGAAAAACACCAACTAGAAAAACCTTTTGGATATATTTAAAGGAAATTTGGTTGGCTAGAAAGGATGTTTTCTCTCTTAGGTACATAAGTTCCAACTACTTAAAATGTTTCATCCAAATCCTCATATTCTATCTCATGGCTCTCTCTAATGTTCCATGAAAGGTTCTTGTAAAAATGAGTCAAATTCAAAAAATATTACTTTGGTTTAGAACTAAATTAAAGGATAGGATTCCTTTGGTGACCTTGGATGAAGATACTCTCCCAAAAAAATTTAGGGGCATGGGTCTAGAGAAAATTAAGGGCATGAATAAGTCCTTCCTAGACAAAACAGTTTAAAGACTCTTGATTTTCAACACACTTTGGACAAACACGATCAAAAATAAATATCTAGACAATATGGAAGTTGATCTCTTCCTCACCCTCAATAGTTTCCCTAAGGATTCTCCTTTTGGAACATGGCCAAGAGTACAAAAATTTTAAACAAAGGTTGCAAATGGAGAATCGGTAAATGCAATAAATCCCTCTTGTGGGATGACATATGAGTAAAAACACAAACCTATGTCACACTTTCAACCAACTAAATAGTTATGAGTGAAATAGTTTCAATCAAAACATCTTCACTTGAAACTACGTGGCCTATACGTGACACAAAGTTTCATATGAAACCCTTTCGCTTGAAACTACAAAATTTAAATTTTTCTCTGTCATTTTAAATGCAACTCAATTTATATGTAAGGTTTTTTGATAGAAAGGATTTTAGGTGAAAGAGTTTCAATTGAAACCCTTTTTCCTGAAATTGTTTATGCAGCATCCTTGTTGGCAACCACCTCATCTTTTTAAAAAAAATTCTTAAAATAAATCACTTGAACATGATATTTCTTCAATCAAAATAATTTTTTTCAAAAAATAAAAACACCCTTTTGTAGAGCTCGAAGTCAAGAATCCAAATGTATAATTTTATTAATATTTTGATTATTTTTAATATGTTTTTATTTTAAATAATGAAAATAGGTTGTTAAAATAAAAAATTAGGCTGATTAGAAATTAAAAAATACTAAAACATATTAAAAAAATTTGAAAAATATGTGGTGCATTAGAGGAGAGAATCTTCTTCAAAAGGGCATAATTTTTTTTTTGAAAATGATAAAAGAAAATTAGACAATAGTTGACATCAAATGAAAACTATCAAATTCTAGTATGTTTGACTTTAAAACATTATTACGAGGAAAATATCCATCAAAATTTTTATTTTATTTTCCATGCACTAGAAATTGAAGTTGTTTATTTGGGAAAAAAATTTAGGGCTAAATTAAAAAAACTATTTTTTTCTTGACATCAACTCAACGCCACTTTTTTCTAAAAATTTCAGTGATTCAAATATGCTCTTAAATTTATATAATTTTTTTTTTTTTTTTTTTGAAGTTATAGGAATAAACTTTATCAAAATTTCTACATTTCATTAGTTTGCATCATTTTGAAATTCAAAAACAAAGACCACTTTTATGCAGTCAAAGAACTTGAGAAATTTTGTTTGTGTTGGTTGATTCCTTTATAAAGTGTGATAGAGGTTTGTACTTTAACTCATCTATATCTTTAATACTCCTTTAAGCTCTTTTAAATGGTGGTACTCACTTGCTCCTCTCTTCAAGTTTCCTTATGGAAAATTTAAAGACTATTGGGTTGCTAGTGGTTGTGAAAAATATTTGAAACCCTTGGTTTTGGATAAGTCAAGCCCTAGGACCCTCAATTGTTTATTAAACCTTGATCAAAATTTTAAAAATTATACATCAATTTTCTCTAAAACTAAGATAATTTGTAACATCCATGTTATCAATATGAATATGCATCCTTGTTGAGCAATCATCTCAATTATTCAATGATGCATTGGATGATCTTTCAAGTTCTAGGTCTTGAAACTTGAGATCAACCTCCACAAAAAGAGTTGGTTCCCTTTCTACTAACTTTTCCTAATTTTGAAACTAATCCTATGCTACCTTGCTTTCTCCATGGAAAAAGATAGAATTTTAAACCAAAAAGTAAAATGGATGTGGTGATGCACCAAAGCGAGTTTAAAGAACTCCTATACTAACTTTGTATGCACAAAAAATTCTTTAAATGACTAACACATATGCACAATACTCATGAAAATCTTTGCAAAGGTGAAGAAATATAACTGAAATCATAAAAGAAATTCATCATTCACAAGATTAAAATTTAGAGATCTTAATAACACAATGCAAGGATATATGATAAAAGACATAAAATTACTAAATTTTATTGATCAAAAAGGTAAAAATACAATTGCTATAGAGTTCTTACAGTAGTTCTCTTAAAGAAATTAGAGATACATATCATATATAATTCTCCTTACCAAGTGGGCAATAAGGGCGTGGTTCGGTGGTCAAGTCGCTTGGTTGTAGTGACAACCACCAAGGTTCAAACCCTCACTGGGACAAAGTGTTCGCAGACCTTGTGCCTTCGCTGGGCCATTGTGCTCACAGGTTTGGTAGTTTCTTGTGGTTTCTTGTACCCGGTTCATAGCTCCGATCAAAAGCATTTACCCCTAATAATATGGGTGCATTGCACCTTTTTAAAAAAAAAAAATCTCCTTACCAAGTGCATCTTATACCCTAGAATTTTTTGGTGGAATAATAATGACAACTGTTGTGGTGATATGTGTTAAGGCTTCTTAGGTGCCAGGAAACATTTTCCCTCATTTTATCCTTCAAAATCTCCAACAAGATGTAGGAATGATGTTAATTGAATCCTTCAACTGAAAGGCTCAACATTCTTGAAAATATTGTGTCATAGGGGAAATATGGGTTAGTTGCAAAAAGCATGAATAAAGCAATTGATGTACAAAACACTAAAAACCATCAAAGATTAATCATATAAGCCCATACTCAATGAAATCGGTTAGCAAATGTTAAAAAGGTTCAATTGAAAGCATGAAAACACATAATTCAAAGCAATTAAATAAAAAAAAATGCAAAGCTTCAATCTCATTGAGGGATTATGCTCCAAATGAATGTGTATTGCTCTATTAAGTATTTAACCCATGGTGACAAAGCTCAATATTGATGATTGCGACTTACACTTTGCTCAATTTGCTCAAGCTCATGAGAATATAGAGATTGTGAATGAATTATGATGACAAATTGGCTTGTTTTATAGATTTGAAAATATTTGATCAACGATCAAGATCAAATCTCAAGATCGACGGATAAGAGGAAATCAAGGAGATCAAAAAAGATCAAAGGATGAAATTGCTTGAGAAACTGAAATATCCCTATTTTTATGGAAAATTGGTTAAAGATATTTTGGAGGGAAAATATCTATTCAAATTTGAATTTGAATTTGAATTATGAAATATTCTTTTTGGAGGGAATATGCCATTTAGATATTTGGAAGAAAAAGATCTTCTGAAAAGGGAATATTCTTTTTTGAAAAAGGAATATTCTTTGTGCAAGTTGGAGGAAAATTAGGGAATTAAATATGAAAATTATTTAATTGTGAGGATGAGAAGAAATTAGGAATTTTAATTAAATAGTTTAAAAATTATTTAATCAAGTGGGATAGAGGGAAAAATAGATTCAATTAAATAATAAAAATTATTTAATCATGGTGGAAAGAAGAAAATTGAACTTATTTAAATAATTCAAAATTATTCAATCAAAGAGGAAAATTAGTAAGAAATGATGAAAAACAATGAATTAATCAAATAATGTCAATTATTTAATTAATAGAGAAAAAAGATGAATTTAATCAAATAATTGAAAATTATTCAATTAAATTGAGGAAATCAGTAAAAATGAAGAAAATGATGTTAATAAGCAAAATCGATATGTTCAGTACAATTTTAGGTTTCTACAAATTGAAACTGTCCTTTGCCTGAGTAACTAGTACCCCCCTATTATAACTATCTTGATGGTCATAAATTGTCTCAAATTGCTCCTTGCATGGATATAGGACATGTCTCCTAACTTCTTGCACTCAATTTGACTCCTTTCACTTCCTTGAGGTGTTTGATGATGCTTCATACCTATCATTTCCATCTCTATCTCATCTTCCATGTTTTCAATTAAATGTAGGACAATCTTCCTAAAGACTAAGATGTTTGCACCAAAATTCTAAATACCCATTGTGAGATCCCTATTCTCTTCCTAGAACTCTTTTCTTTTGTTTCACCAATGTATTTACTCTGTTGTCTTGCTGGTGATGATTTCACAAACTCAATGGTGTCCTTTGCACTGTTATCTTGCAAATTTCTTCTATGGCCTATCACAAAAGTTATCAAACTTGCAAGATGTGAAAAGGTCTTCTATGGCTTGGTATTAGCCATTCATGTGTATTGGACATCTTTGAAGACATTTGCTACTGACACTTGCACTGGGGACCTTATGCTATTATCACATCATGAACTAAGCATGATCATTTTTCCATACATCTCCACAAACCTGTTACATGGTATTAGTTCCTCCAAAAAACAATTGATGACATTGTTTTAGATTAGTACATTTGTCGTCCCCTAGTCACATCTCCTGCAATACCCCTTCTCTATTTTGATGGCAAAGGTTCAACATGGTTTGAGAGAAACTCAAAGAAACCTTTACACATGTTTTGACATAAGCAATAGTTGACAAGATTCTCATTCATCATTAAGATTTGGACAATGCATAAGCCTTAGTAGATTGAAGGGTATCACTAACATTGCTTAGATAGTCCCTATGACCCTTTATAGAATTTTCCTTCTAAAGCTTTAATAGGGTAAAATAATCATTTATACAAGGTCAAGATCTTTGCAGGGCTCATGGAGATGTCTTAACAGCCAAATGTATAGACTTGTTTGGTATGCAATGTACCATACCCTTTTCATTATCATCTTAGACCTCACAGACTTATATAGTCCCCCTTCTCTTCTATCTTTCCCTCAATGGAGTTCATGCAAAGCATGTATAGGGTTTTGAGGATGTACTAGGGTTTCGCAAAGTTTTATGTCTTCTTACTATTTTGATGGAAATGGGATTTGAATGCTTTGAAACATCTACAGATCACTACTCACTGTCATTTAACACTTGACTACTCATCATATTCATGTAAGCATTTACATCTGTATCATACACAAGCCCTAGGTCTGTTAGCTCTCAAAAATGCAAGCAAAATACCTCAAGAAGTTGCCAAACTCTTGGTACGTTTCAGGGTAACATACAAGGCCAAATGGTTTAGACCTTCTTCTCTTTAGGTGCTGCTAAACCTAGGTGGGTCTACCTATGTGAACTAAGTAGACTTAAATGATGTGATTATGTTACAACAGTCTATTCACAATGGAAATCTTTCAGTGAACAGATGTAGTCCTAATCTAACATAAATTGTATGAGTAATATCAAACTAGCAATCGCACCATGGGGTGCAATGGGTACGCTGAAGACAATATAGTTAACTTTTTGTTAAATTTGTTTATTAATTTATGGGAAAACCAATTTAGAGCCATATTGTAGATTTTTATTTTTTACTTTATACAAGAAGTAAAATTTAAACCCCTTTAATTAATTGAAAATAGATTTCGAGTGGTAGAAATGTTTTTTATGCAACCTAATAATATGTTGTAATTCTAGTCAAAATAATGATTCAACCGTGTTTCTTGAATATATGAGTTGCACGAGAGGCCTTGATTTGCATCCAACTAAAATCCAAACACTTAATAGGAATGAACCATAAGTAAGGAAGCAAGGAATGAGCTCACAAAGCTCAATAGATTTCGACTAATGAACATAGACCCACTAGTTCAATATATTCTAGGGCATCTTTTTCCAATATATCTATACTTGTCTTCAGACAACTAAGAAGCCCATCTTTGTGATATTTTGATATTGCTTCTGCTTGAACATTTACACTTGCAAATGGTAGATGTATCAAGATGATTGCTTGCAACCCATCTCTCTTTATTTTACCTCAATTTGTAGACGAGATTGCTCAAGATCTCTAGCCATAGCATATAGATATTTGTACGTCCCACCTTGAAGACTATAAAGAGTATTAAGGATCAACTTTATGGCCACCGATTGTTGTAAACAAAAACAAACCCAATTAACTACTCCCTACCTTGGCATAGTAATCTTTCTAGACTCTCCTGGCAATCTAATGGCCACCCAAATGAATCACCTTAAACTTGATTTTCCCAATACTAAGTTCCTCAGATGTGGGATATTGTGTAGGTTGATGCTGCACTAGTCTCTATTACACCAAACCCAAATCAAATAAGAAAATGAATTCAAAATTCACAAAAAATATGACAGTGCAGCGGAATAGAAAAACTCATCTTACAAATTTGCACAAGCACAACATATGAAGTGGATTTTAATTTTCCTAAAAAATAAAAAATCAAAACTACATAGTAGAATCTATTTTTGTGGAAAATGAGCAAATTGGTGAATAATTTTCTTTTTTTCTCACTTAAAATTTTAAAAAAGTGGCCTTGTGAAAATTAAAATTGGGAAACAATATCTTCAAAAAATTGTAAAGAAGGTTCATGAATATCTCAAGTGACTTACGATGTCATACCACATGTATGGAGAATCCATTGGAAACCGATTTGAAGTGAACTCCATTGGAGAAAATATGCACCTCAAAACGAAGGGAAGCATTTTCATTAGAAAGAACCCATTCAATGGATACATAGCATACTATTGAGACTAGTGTATGCATACTTCCCATCAACTGTGAAGAAAAGATTAGAAAGAGTTATAAGTATGAACAGTGATGAAAAGTTCAGTATTTACATTTTAGAAAGGCAATATAAAATAAAGATTAAAGAACTTCCCAATTTATCATTTTTTTTACTAAATTAAAATAGAGATTATGATAATTGCATATTGATATTACAAATATTAGTTATATTACTACATATAAAACTCATAAAGCTCATTTAGTAAGCAAAATATCATATGCCCATTAACATATAGAAGAGATATCTTTTTTTATGATCATATCTTGTACCTCAAGTATGGACCAGTTGTTATGTTTTAAAGCTAATAAGCACCAGAGAGAGGGTATAAATTCATAGGAGCAAGCTATTTAAGAGGGCAGAATTTTAACAATGGATTTAACAAAATCTTTAGAGAAGAAAAGAAGAGAACAAAAAGGTCCCCAATATAAGAACATAAACTGTTTTCATATGGCATTAAACCTAAAATGAAACTGCTGAGAAGTGTCCAATATAGAGGTATTGACTGAGTGCAAAAGATGCTTGTTGTTAATGTATCTATACAATTTAAAACTCTCTGTGTCTATCAGATTCTATTTTTTCAATAGCAATCTTTCAATCCCATGTGAAGATAATACCATCATATGACTGTTTCATCCTTCCAATTTTGTAATATATATTGCAGAGAATTTGAAAACCAAAGAATATTTAGAAGTAGGGATATAAATCATAAAATTATCATGTATTCATCGGAGTAAACAACTTCAGTCAAATAGAAGATTGCCATCACATTAAATAATTCCAACCATCAATGCAGTGCACCTGCATAATCTTTCTATTTCACTAAGAATAAACACTTGACCTACAAAGATAATTCGTTATTCAGTATTTCAGAATATTAAAAGAGTGATGGTTATCATGCTTGTTGGCTTAAAAATGAACAGTTTGAAAATAATAAATAATGTGTTTGTTGTTTAAGCTTTACTTACTTGTAAATAAAATGTTGGTATTTAGTTTTGTGTTTTTGTTGATCATAAACATTCATATAATCATGAAATGAAAACTTTTATTAAAAAATAATACAAACATGAACTGGAAAAGCAGTTATCAACATTGCCACTCCCATGAACAAAATAAATGGACCAAGTTCACCATTTTTTTGTATAGTTTTCTTGAGATAAAAAGAGACTCCAACTCCTGCCATAAATGGTAGCGATATCCCTGCAGCTGCCATGACCACCACTTCTTTCCCAGTTTGACAAAGGAGACCGAGATCTAGCTCAAGCCCAACAAATAAAGAAAACTAATATCAGCAAAGGGAGTCATTTCTTAACAAGTAATGAATTATTGTACCAATGAGGACAAAATGAATTGCTAGGTTTGTATTTGCATCAATCCCTGATGAAAACCAACACCATCCTATAAATATGCAACTACACCCTCATAGGTTCGACATTGATTCAATACTGTGCCATTCATATCTATCATAGGCTTTACAAAGGGAAGCAAGAGGAATAAGAGCATTTTACTCAGGAAGTCTGGACCACACCTTTTCTTCCCAATATGGAATAAAAATTAAATGATTGAACAGATTCATTCCTGACACAAACTTCATTTGAGTGAGGATCTTTAGGGTTTTTTTTTTCAAAATCTTATGGCACATGCTTGAATGTGGGAAGCCTCTTATTTCTGACTTGGCAACTATCAACAGCTTTCACAATCAATATGATAACTCATCTATTACCCTCTGGTCTACAAGTACCCCGCTTGATGATCTTTATATAATATATTCAATCACAAAGTTCGTAGCTTTGTAAAATTCAAAAGACAAACCATCTATTCTCTTTAAAATGAGAACTAAATTTGTGTATAATTTTTATTTTATTTTATTTTTAAAATTTTAACGGAACCCATCTGTTTTTTTTTCCTACTCCAAATTATTTCAAGACTGTTAAAATACATTTTTTTAATGTCAGATGAACTTACGCTACAAATAGCATTGGGTTCTGCCAAGGGATTGAACTATCTGCATGAGCTTGGCAATCTACAGATTCTACAGCATAATACACAGAGACGTCAACTCCAGTAACATATTTGCTGATTGAGAATCTGAATGCCAAGGTTGCAGATTTTGGTCTGTCCAAGTTAGTTACCGATGGTGGTGTAGATGTTGGAGGGAAAAGCCACGTCTCAACTCAAGTCAAAGGGACACTGGTATGTATGCCTTAAAAATATTAATTAACCATCAATCAATCTGTAGAATAGATCAAATCACTAGAAATTAAAACAATACATCAAATGGGACTTGGAAAATTAAAATAGATAAGAGGAATCTGAAAAACAAAATTTGAACAATAAAAGCCTCCCCTAGATGGAATGTGATTAAAATTGGGTGAAAATACAATACAGCTTTCATTATCTTAAAAGAAATTAATTACATTAACATCCACAAATGACCAAATTTGGTCAATAGAGCTATGAAAGCACAAGAATAAAAAGGACAAGTACTCAACTCTCTCCCAGGGGCCATAAACCAAAAACAGAAAAGTAGAAAAAGTTCACCTACAAAACAGGGACACACCTTCCAGAATTGCATGTAAAACTACCAATTAGAAAAATATCACTTACACATATTTTCCATGATACACTTGTATTTTTTTCATGGTAAAGGTTAAATAAGAGGCACCTTGTTTGTTATTTGGAGCATTCAATATATCAAAATAAGAAAACAAAGTGACCATTATTTGCCTTTGGGCTCCCTGTACGATTCATAACACTGATGTATACCACAATTCAAAAACTGAACAATGAATAAACAACACACTTAATTGTTGAAAGTTTTGTCCTATAGTTATGGCAATTAGAAACCTTGTTATTACAACAAGACACTTATATGAATTATTCTCAAGCTCTGAGCTGCACCAGCCAAAGAGGTTGGGAAAGTCAATTAAAATAAATTTTGGTCCTCTTTTTGTATAAATTTATGTAATATATGAGTTCAGTTGGTAGGTCATTTACAAGGAGATGGAGAGGAGAGGAAGAGATAAATAAAAGTAGCTCAATCAATCGATACTGAGCAATCAATTTGAATTAAATATCAGAAAGAATGTAACTGTAGTTGGGTAAAAGTTTGTGCATTCATTTATAAATATGCACCAAAGATTTACATTTAAAGTTTGAAATAATAATGCTTGTAATTTCAGGAATTTTGATAACAATTTGCAGATGAGGTAAAATATATTACATAAATCAAACTTCAACCGACAAAATAGCAACTGTTTGTCTTGAAGATTGTCCCCAGAAAAGTTGGAGTGCACAAAAGCAACAATAGAGTAGTGTAGTGACTAAATTTAGGCCATTACTAAACCGAGGTAACAGACCATTGTTTCATCTCTATCTTCACCTGGCGTTTCTTGTTCAAGACACAGAACTTATCAAGTTCCCTCATGTAATTATTTTCTCTATAGAACTAGTGGAGTGCCATTCCGGGGCAAATGTGATCTGCCATCAACAATGAATAAAATTTTTAATTTAAGAGAGTAAACAAGACTAAATTCAAATAACACAAAATGAACAAGAAAATGATACATGATAGAAAGCAAACAACATGAAAGAAGACAAGTTAACCCAAGAGAATCTTCATCTGAGTAAAACTCAAGTTGAAATGTCAGCACAGTCTCATATTTAAAAAACAATATTATAAAATATCCCAACATTTAGGCTTGAAAAAAGAATTCGTACACCTCTAAGCTCTATAACAACGTTCAAATATTCACAAATTGCTCTCCTTGCCTCTGCTGCTATGAGAGCCTTCAGAACTTATGATATTGCACTTCAAAAACCCCTAATTGCAGCTTCCCAATGCATATTAAACATCCAATAATATACATTCAACCTTTACAATATATGTTGATAATTTTACAAGTTATAGAAATTCTTTAGAAGTCAAATTTCTAAACAACTTCAAGCGAATTTACAAAAGCCTTTTTCAACAGTCCTCCATCTTGAAAAGCCACAAATTTTGCAAACAAATTTAAATTGAAGTGAAGTGTTCTTTTTTTAATTGTATTTTCAATAAGAACAAAAAAGAAAAACTAATTAAATGTAATACAATCATAGAACCTGGAAAACAAGTCCTCTTTGTACCAATAAATACAAATCAGATCTTTTACAAATCTATATAACATATTACCCAAAGCAGTCCAAGAATTCAAAACTAATACAAAAACCGTTAAAAAGATACAATAAATTCCTTGAACTTTACTCTTAAGAAATTGCTTACCTAAACTCTAAACATGCCTCCTCCAAAAACGGTCAAGATAGATAGTTTGGGGACTGCTATCAAATAGAATAACCCATCACAACAACTCCTTATCACCATAAAAATGTTATTTCAAGACTGTTTCAGCTACATATCAATTTATCAAGGCATCAATTTTGAAAACAAATATACTCATATGTAAGGTTGTTGATCACTACACTGCATGCCATAAATCAGGCATTCATACCTACAATAGAATGAAATGATAAGAGTATGAAAGACTGGAAAGGAAGCCTGTAATTATAGATTGAGTAATTGCCAGACAAGAATGAGATCCCAGGCATTTTCTAGCATCACTGATTGTTGTAATGTCAATTTATGCTAATGTCGTAGTCTCTTTTAAGTCCCTATGCATCATTGATTGTTGTAATGTCAGTTTATGCTAATGTTGTAGTCTCTTTTAAGTCCCTGCTAGAAACCCAGTTCAGACAGCAACCTCTAAGGTCAAAATTTTCATGGATGAGAATTGGCAAAGCGTGTGGATTATCTTCTTATGGGTATTTGCAGTGATAGCACTTTTCACACGGAAGTTCTTCCAGTACAAAGATAAGCAAGCCTTTAAAGTTTGCACCTATAGATAATCAGATGAAGAAAGTTCTCAGTTAAGATAGTCTTTTGTGTGCTTTGATTTTAACTTCAATTTGACCTGCTATGATTCAGTGTTGCAGAATATTTCTTCTTGCTGGTTCAATTGATGCAACAATCACTCTTTGTGGGAGTACCTGCACAAAGAAAACACAACAGAATGGACTAGGAGAGAAGAGTAACAATATATGTAATTGCCAGCAGCAAAATTAATCCACACAACACTGAATGTCAAGAGGATTTCTCTAACCTTTGCTGATCTCAACATAATAAAATTGAAAAACAGATACATATGAAAACCACCAAAACATACACCTCATCTTTCAGCATATGCAGCAAAGTGGTCTTCCCTGCATTGTCAACATATCTCTGCCAATTCTTCCTGCCTGTCAATTATAGCCAGCGTATAGATCTAGTGTTATGTGCATTTGCTCTTGAAACTACAACACTACCCCAATGACAGCAGAAACTTTGATAAACAATGATCTACCTTGTATCCAGTGTATAGATGTTCCAATGAAATAATTTTAGCTGTGGGAAGAAACTTTCCAATAACAGATAGTAACTTCATAAATGGTTTTGTATTATTTTTTCTGCACTCTGAATGCTGTCTTATAATACATTCTGGAAGAAATTAGAATGCTCTGTTCTTTATGCGCTTTGAATGCTCTGTTTTCTAGCATCCAAAAGTAGAATATCCAATATTTCCTGTTTAAATATAATTTATCAGATCTTTTTGTATGAAAGCTGTTTATATTTACTATTAAACTACTTTTGCATCAACTATGTGGACTGGCCTCCTAATTGGGGGTTGTTTTAAAAAGTGATGTGGGCTTTGATTCCACTAATCCCAACTTCCAGAAGCACAGAAGAACTGTTTCAACTTGAACTGTTTCAAAACTGCCACTCGTGTTCTTACAGCTTGTATGCCTATAGTTTGATTGATAAGTAGGAGGTATGCAAGGCTCCTGAAACCAATTAAGAAAGTATGTGCTGAATAAACTGCTCATGGGAAAATGCTTAGAAACCAATAGAACTAAATATCTATTCTGTATCAAACAGATCCTATTGCCAATAAAAAAGCAACTGTGCCCAGAAAAGACCATTTAAGATTACCATCTCATATATAGAAAATTATTAAACCATATTTTTTTGAGCTATTCTGTCAAACACTTCACGTGCCTTGTGTATGTTTCCACATGTAAGCATCTAGCAGGGCATTTGCAACTACATCATCTAACAATAAATTGCTTTCTAATATGCTTTGATCGATGTTCATACCCTGTTCCAAAGCTCTCAATGATGTCCATACCCTGTTTCCACATATGCTTTCTAATTATGCAAGTGACTTACCTCAAGATTATGCACAAATTGTGGCGTGCTCTCAACAATGCGGATGAGAAAAAATGGGTAGAGTTCCCTGATGCGGTGAGCGAGCTGTATATCCTTAGGCATGATGGTATAGCCAATGGGAATAATACAGGCTAAGTGGTCAATTCCGACTACTCGTTGGAAGTGGACAATACGTATTAACTTCAAGAAAGCAATTTGCACAGCAGATTCATATGCATCTATTCTTCTGATTTGTTCAATGCTCAGTATTATTCTGATGTTTCTGTTTCTAATAAGAAACAAACTCCTTATTTTCCCTTTATTTGAGAGCAATCAGATGGTAGTTATACTAATACAGATCTGTTCTGTTTTTTTTAGTCATATTCATACTATATTTGCAAAAAAGGTAACTTCATTTTCTTAAATCTTGTTCTTTTTGTTTTTGAACGCCATTGTTTACTCTGAATTCCTTGATGAGTCAGATGATATTTCTAAATTTCTATATATTGTCCGCATGACAAACAGAAACTATCTAAAATGAATAGAAGACCATAGAAACTGGCTACAAAAACCTTTAGAAGTTAATACAAAGTTTCACAAACAGAAAAAAAGGATTATGGAAACTTTCGAATGTTGAGAAGATGGTGCATGAATGAGTGGTAATGCTTCTTATGTTCTGTTAGGTGTTCCCGAAAGAATCTTCACTTCATGACATTTCCGGGACACTGAAAATTGAAAGATGATTTGTGGGCATATGGTTAGAGGACATTTAGTTGATAATGAAAAATATAGGAAAGTTATTTATTAAATTTAGGTAATATATTTTACAACTACGAGAACTACAAAGAAAGAATTTGAGGGATCTTTACTAATATTTAACATGTAAAAATTGGGCTTTGCATTAGAACAGAAACGATGTAAGGGGAACAAAGCCATTTGAATTTTTCCTTAAACATTTCAATGATGTTATCATGTAATAGATAATCATAAACTCTCTTTTTGTGTTAGTATTGTTGTCTGTATTAAGAGCACTTTAGGGCAAACATTTTTCCTGAGATAGCATCAACCATATTAGTGAGAATTTGATTTGGCAGTCCTTTGCTCAAAACTCAAAACTCAAAACTATCATGTGACTGGTTAATATGTACCTTACATCTATCAAAGAAATTATTTTGGGCATGTAGATATGCATAAAAATCAGCTACAAGAATTTGCCATAAAGGGTGGTTTTGATTTACCTTGTTACTCCTCGATCCGAGAAGGTCCTTGTGGATGGTACACAAGTTTGTGTCCTCAAAGAACCCCAACAGGTACGCCTCTGTTGCCTCTTGCAACGCCGACGCGACTGAGCTCTGGAAGTGTAGATCCATTTTGAAATACTGTGCAATCTCTCTGACAAGCCTCTGGAATGGCAGCTTCCTTATGAGCAACTCTATGCTCTTCTGGTATTTACGGATCTCACGGAGAGCAACAGTGTTGGGCCTGAAGCGATGAGTCTTCTTCAATCCACCTGTAGTAGGGGTACTCTTTCTCGCTGCCTTGGTGGCTAGCTGCTTAGAGGGGCCTTCCTTCCTGTCGACTTCATTGCCGTTTGCTTTGTGCGCACCATTTGATACAAATCTTGCAGAGTAAAATCCCTTTCAACAAGTGCTACAAACATAGAATTCGAATGCTTTGATGGTGTCATGGCAGGTATTTAATAAACCCTAACGACCGACTCAACAATCGACAACAATAAACCTCACGATCTGAGTAAATGCTCAACGATCTCATCGCAAGTGGAGAAGCCAAAGGCCAATACCAGTGAGGCAGAGTTTGGAGGAGTCAGGCTCGAAAAATGATGAACCGTTGGGATGCATTTCATGGTAGTATGTTCCCTCTCGACGAATCTGCACCGTGGGACATGAAAAGGGCTCGCAAAAGCTAAGCGTGGGATGCCTTCGGCGTAAAAATATGTTTAGTTAACAAATGTAAAAAATAAAATGGATGAACTAAAAGATGAAATATGTGAGACCAATGCCTTGTTGGGTATGTGGAGTCTAATGAAGATCTAGAAAAGTGTAATCTGTGATGGCAATAATTCAAATTGTTTGGCACACAAATGTAGTTTATAACTTGTATAAGCATGCAAATAAATGGTTGACAAACTCTACTTGAGACAAAATGACAACCCTAGTTATGTGATTCTTCTTACTAATCCAATTAATACTCCCCAGTTACTGTAATTGATTAGAAGGATTTAATCTCTACTTCAAAGAATTGAATAATCACATCACACAAGTACAACAAATGTATATTGATAAACTAAATATATGCTTGATATATCAATTTAAACAACAAAAAAGTATAAAAATGGAGACAACCAAATAACTGTATAATTCCAACAAACAGCTGATACCAAGATTAAGCCACAAATTCAAATATCTCCATTAACTTCATCAAAATTCATACATGCACTTGAGTCTTTTTAGATGAAAACATCATTGCAAATTATCTATTGTATATTTCTCCTATCTGCCTATATCTCTTTGACAATATAAAATAAATATAAATACAACAAAACCGTGAAAGGACACGTCCCTTCAGAAATGTTTTTGCTTAGCAACAATAACAAACTAGAAATTAGGCTCTATTTAGCCATAAATGGAATTTTGACAAATGATCCAAGTAATCTTGTCTCTCATGTGTATCAGCATCTCCTAGCACATTTTGGATTGCTACCTCCATTATCACCATCCTTTCGTTCTGCTCACAAGCCTCGTCCAGTGTCGAATTGTTTCCTATAGCCGTATCTAGGATTGTTTGCAGCATTGACTCAAATTTCTTGACCCACCTATCCTTTTCTTTCAATTCTCCTTCGTCTTCAAATAGCACTAGTAATCCCTTTTTTGTGACATCGATCATCCCCTGTTCATCCCCCTGTAGTTATTCATGGAAGTCTCTATGTTTTCTTATGACATGGTTGGCAGTATCAATAGGTACATTATTTGGAACATCTCTTCCATTTATCTCTTGGAACTTCTCCTAGATTATTTAATCAATTCTCTTATGTTCTTGCTCTACAGCATAATTTTTTGAATGTGTTCCCCAAAGTCTACTCAACCAAGTCATCAAGCTGGCTTGCCTCTTCTTTATCATTGCAGTAAGTGCATCATATTTATCCTGTGAGTATGCATTTGATCCTTCCCACTGGTCTCTCATCTGTGAGCTCTCACCATGATTCAACTACTTTGTGGATCCTAATGTAATTCCCACCATGTCTTTCAAAAGATCATTTTCTCTTAGTAATATTTCATTGTTCATCTTATACATTTCTTTCTCCTTAATTAGCATCTGGATCTGAGATTTATTCAACTTGGCAACATTAATACTAATTTCTACTGTGGTTATGGGATCAGCTTCTCCAAATTTTAATGTCATTACATGCCCAAAAGCTTTCTTAGTATCAATTACAACAAATTTCTTATGTGGTGCATACAAGTCCCAAATCATGAGTGATCCTTCATCCAGATTATACCTAGATCCTGTGTATATCTCTGTTACACCTTCAGGGCTAGGCTTATATGTGGTATTATTATTCTTCAAAAAACTATCAAAGACTAGAGCAAAATTTAAATCTAGCCTAGGAAAAATCATGACACCTGCATCTTCTAGCAAATTTCTTTCCTTTTCAGGGGTCATGTCTTAGATTTCTTTATCCACACTTGTCCTTAAACTACCCAACAATTTCCCTTCATTAGTTGGTGTTATATTTCCAACTAATTTCCTTATTAAAGTTTTCCTTTCTACTTATATAAGAAGGCCTTAAACACTGGATTTTTTACAAATTCATCATCAGCTACAAATGATTTGTATGTAATCTTCCTTGCATATATATCTGAATTCCCTTCAACATTTGTTTCCCTAGGAGGACATTCGTAAGCTTGAGTTCTTGATCTAGAAATTTTATTAGTTGTGTTGTGAGGCCTATCATCACCAGATGTCTCTTCCCTTGAAGACAACATCCCTACATCTGACAATCTTTTGTTGTATTTATCAACCACTCTTTCTGCTTCTTCCTCCTCCAAATTCCTGATTAGATCATCATATTGATAGGGTACATGATCATACCCGCCCAAGTTCCATTTTATCACTTGCAAAGTGGATATACCCCTCTAGATAAAATCCTTTTTGTGGTGGACCTTTCTTCATATTGTATTGTAACAATTTATTTAGAACCATATCATATCTATCCCTCGCTAACACAATGAAATCACCAAAACAAAGTGTGCTGGGCATAAATGCCTATTTTCCAAAAGAACTTAAGTTCATGAAATCTGAATAATCTAACTGCCTAGCAATCTCTAGGTAGGCAATCTTGTTAGGTACTATTTTGGGAAGGATAAAAGGTGCATCCTCAAACCCATATATCCTGATCATAGTTGCACCTTCCAAGCAATACCAGTCTCCCCAATTGTGGTTAACAGGTCCATTAAAGTCCTTGGGTATGAGAAACCTTTTTATGTCATCAGACAATGAATACTCACAAGGGTGATTATACAATTTATACAATGGTTTCACAAAATATTCTTCAAAGTGTATAAAGAAAGAATTAGCAAATGCGTTGTCCCAGATGGCAGTCCAAAGTTGTACTAGTAATAATCCTCCCTCCTTATCCAATTGTGAAACCCTTCGCTTCTCAGGCCACATCTTCATCTCTTGTCCATAGTAAAGTATCATATGCATAAGGATTGAATAATGCTTCAAGTGAAAAATAGGAGAGCTTTTCTTTGTTGCCATTAACCCTGCATCGAGCTCTTTGAAAATATGTAAGGCATAATCGAAAGGTCGAGAGTTATGGCACTAGACATCCGTTGCAACTACCATTGGCACAATTGACATGTATTTAGGGGCCTCCATCCCCAACACCTGGCATGCTAAAAAATAGGCATATTTTATGTATGGCTCAAACATGTCAACATGAAATGGGGGGCCATCACTATCATTGCCATCCTTCTTAAATCTGTACAATGGTAACCTCCAACCCTTGTATATGGTATCCAATCTCCAAAATTCTCTTTCCGGCTCCTCATGTATAATTTTATCATCACATAATCCTTCTAGGTTAAACACTTCACAAATTGTAGCCTCTGATATATGCATGAATGGTTTTCTGGATGGATCACAAACAACTTTGAGCTTTGAATCATAATGAACTGCTAATATTTTCACCAATTCTACGTCTACAAATATGTTCAGGTAGACTAGTTTTCCTATGTTAAATTTCCAAGGGTTACAGACTAGTTCATACCAATTCCTTTGGTGGTAATGGAAAATAAACAACTCATATCCCCTAATTGGGGTCCATATATCTCCTATATGCTTGAACTTATCCTCTAATTTTTCTACTTCTGCCTTAAACTGTGCAGAGCACCTAGCTTTAGGACCTAAATCGAGCAATTGATCAATTAATTCTTGGTCTAGTTTTCTCTCAACTATCCCTGGCTCTTTTTAGGTTTCATTCTTTTGCTTCTTCCCGCTAGGGTGACCACTCTCACTCTGTTTCCTACTTTTTGATTTTCCTGAGTTGGTACTTTCCATTTTACTCTTTATAAATCATAGAATCAGAAATTCAATTACAAAGAACTTACAAATTTGTTTGAAAATCTTCGACTGTACAATCCTCCAGCCCTTCGTTCACCCTCTTGTTGCCAATTCTACAAAAATTTCCTTCAATTACTCCTCTTGAATTCGAGGAATTGCCAACACATTGGGTGTTCGTGCTGCCATTAATGCCTTAGCTTTGAACATGAGTGTAGCTGATTTTTGAATTTCCCACTATCACATCAAATATTTTTTATGGGCAAGACAATTCAAACTTTGGGCGATCCTTTTTATTCGGGTTTAGCCAATGTTCATTGAACACCCTATTGGTTGGGGAGACATTACATCTTTTTCACTGATATCACATAATCTACCTTTCTGATCCATATAAATATTGCCAAAAGTAACCTCGATGATCAATTTGATGCGTTCGTATCTTCATCGGCAATAGATCATGTATCGCTAAGACATTTAAGAGTTTCCTTGACATTATGAGTCTCCCCGATGTTCATTCCTTCGATCTCAAGTATGTCGCCAAGACTCTTGCCAATGTAATCCTATCGGCATGAGATGAAGAGTCAGGGGGAAATTTTGAACTCACCCTGATAGCATTTGTCTTGTCGATAGTATCTTCTTTTGTTTTGTCGGTGAGACCGGATGGGTGTCTTGTTGATGGTATTTCATCAGTGAGACAAATGTGCTCAGGTTAACTTAAGAATCTTACTCCGATAATGTTTGTTTTTCTGATATGTTTCTTTGTGCTTGATCGGTGAGACACGATAGATTTCTTCTTGATGGTATTTCATCAGTGAGACACATATGCTTGATATGACTTATTGATCTCACCCCGATGATGCTTGTCTTGCCAATGAATTTCTTCATCGATGAGACCATAAACTGTATCTTCCCGATACACACCTCCTTATGAAATTCGATCAGTGTGACCTTCCAAACCTTTCGCCGATATGCTGGAAAATATTTATAAGAATATAATGCTTTATGAATCGGGGAGACCTGCACCATCTCTTGCCGATATGGCTTATTTACTCAAATGCTTGGGCTTAGATGAATTTTATGGTATCAAATGGTAAAGACTAATGTGATCATTTGTAATCATGATATGTAGAAGATATTATATCAAAAAAATTATTCAAAATATGGACTTCTTTGGGAAAGTCATGAGGGTAATTTACTATAAAATTTCAAAATTTTATAGTTCCAATAGTGGCTTCGTCTGGGGATGAATGATTGTGAGATCATTGCAAGGATTCAGATCTCTAGAAGAGAAGACCATACTCCATGAATGAACTTGTGAAGAGGATGGAATGAGTAATGGATATGAAGATGGAATGATATGGAAATGACCCTATACTACTGTACATGAAAATAATTTTTATTTTTAGATGAAGGAATTCTAGGATTGTCCATGTACTGGCAATTCCCATTCCTTTTTATTCCCTAAACTACTATGCATGGAGAAAAATTTTGAGAGGTTTGTCAAGAGTTGTCCATGCATTGGCAACCCTTAATCCTCTATGTTTTTTAAGAGAAAAAATGCTTCAGGAACTCCCCATGTACAGTAAAATCTTGTTCTTCACCAGACATGTTCTGCAAGTAATATGAGTCTTCTCCTCTTTTACCAGTGACAACAAAGAGCCCTAACCATAAGGCTTAAAATTTACCATGCTTTCCCTTCTCCTGACACCTAGAATTCCACATCAGCACTAGATTATCCTCTTCAAATTTTGTATCTTTTGCTTCCTATCAAATAGATATTTCATCTGTGACTGCAACTTCACATTCTAGTTTTGAGCCGCTCTCCTTATCTCATCATGTTTTGTAAGCTGCTCCATTATTTCCTCCATTGGTTCTAGAATGTCTATATCTTCCTAAAGAATAAATTTGTAAACTGGTAACAGGTTTTGTAATGGCATCCTAGCTTGTGTTCCATAAACCAATTCAAACGAAAATTTTCCAATTTCCTTTTTCATAGTGATCCTATATGCCCACATAGCCATCTTCAACTTTGAATCCCATGCTTTTTTGTTCCCACCTAGCATCCTCCTTATGATCTTCAGAAGACTTTTATTGCTAGACTCTGCCTGACCATTTTCTTGTGGATGGTAAGGCGGTGCATAAGAGATAGTAATGCCATGTGTACTGCAAAAATCTTTAAACTCATCAGATCTAAAACACATCCCATTGTTTGTAATCAATCTTACTGGTGTTCTGAACCTGGTGATGATGTTTTCCATCAAAAAATTGATTACTAATTTACTTGTTGCTTGCTTGGTTGGGATTTCCTCTACCCGTTTAGTAAAATAATTGGTGGCTACCAAAATCCACTTATGCCCTCCACTAGATTTCTCGTGCATCTCCCCAATAAAGTCAATTTCCCATTGATGAAACGGGGCTTCTACCTGCAATGGTCTGAGAAGCAAGGCTCCCTGATACTTCATCTTCCTTGAAAAGTTCTGGCAAGCTTCACATCTTCTTACGTATGAAAAGGAATCATTAAATATCTTAGGCCAATAATAGCCTGCTCTGAGAATCTTGTGTGCAATTGTTTTGGCAGAGTAGTGAGCTCTACACAATCCTTCATGCATCTCTTTCAAAACTTGTCTAGCCTGTGATTCATCTAGACACAACAACAACATCCCATCCTTGTTTTTCCAAAACAAATCACCCTCTATGAACACATACTTAGATGCTTGTAGCTTCAAATTTTTCCTTTGGTTATCATTTAATCCTTTAGGACACTTCATGTGTCTAAGGTAATACATAATATCTGTGTACCAAGAAGTATGCTCAATGCTTGCAATTGTATTTTCTTCATCTTCTGCATTGCTAATTTGATTTGCTTCAATGATTGTTTTTGCCATCAACTTGGCCAAACCTAGTCCCCTCACTAACTTGGTAATTTGTATCTCCATATCAAATTCTTGGATTTTATTAATCCATCTGCATCTCTTCCCTGTTACCTCTCTCTACACCAGAATATCTTTTACAGCTACATGTGGAACATAGGCAATTACTTTGGCTCCAACAAGATATGGTCTGAAAGCCTTTGTTGATTTGACTAGTGCAAAATCTTGCTTTTCCATAATGTCATACTTCAACTCAGACCCCTGCAATGACTTGCTAAAAAAAGATATGGGTTTCTCATGACCTTCATCATTTTTTGTAACATGATAGCTACTATAGTATGGAATGAGGCAAATGAAAATATTTGAAAAGGTTTGGAAAAATCAGGTGACTTTAGGATAGGGGCTTCTTTAATGGACTTTTTGATGGATATAAAAGCTTCTAAGGCTTCTGTAGTCCAGTCTATCTTTTCTCCCTTTTTCAACATTTTAGATATGGGTTTAACAATCTCAAGAAAATTGGACATGAATCTCCTAACAAAGTTAATCTGCCTAAAAACTAACTGAATGGCCTTAACAGTCTTAGGAATGGGGATCTTATCTATGGCTTCTACTCTTTCGGGATCTATTCTAATTCCTTCCTTTGATACAATATGCCCTAACAATTTTCCCTCTGTAACAACAAAGTGACATTTTTTAGGATTCAAACTAATACTGTATTCCAAAGCTTTGATGAATATATTTTCCAGGTGTTCTACATGATCTTCAACCTTTTTGGAATAAGTAGTAAGGTCATCTTGATACACCACCATTATGGCATTGATCAAATCTGCAAATGCCATGTCCATAGCTCTTTGGAAGGTTACCCTTGTATTTGTGAGATTGAATGGCATTCTCACATAAATATATGTCCCCCATGGGGTGGTAAAGGATGTCTTATACTGCTCAGATTCCTTAACTTTGACTTGATTGTAGCCAGAAAACCCATCCATCATTGACAATAGCTCACATCTTGTTACTTTATGTAATATAGCTTCCAAATTAGGGAGAGGGTAATTATCTTTGAGAGAAGCAACATTTAGATTCCTGAAGTCTACACATAGTCTGATACCCCCATTCTTCTTTCTCACTGGAACCAAGTTTGAGACCCACGTTGAATGTCTAATGGGTTTGATAATACCCCCATCTCCGAGTTTTGCTAATTCCTCCTGCATCTTTGGTTCCAACATTGGGTTAATAGGCCTTTGCTTCTACCTAAATGGCTTTGCATATGGTTTCAGTGGGATCTCATGTTGAAATAAGTCCTCCCTATATGCCTTGAGATCCTCATAAGACCATGCAAACACATGCTTGTATTTTCTCAATAATGTAATCAACATTCTCCTGATTGTTGGGCTTATTTTCTTTCCAATATATACCTTTTTTGGTGCTAACTTTGTCCCCAGGTTGATTTCCTCAACATCCTCTATTTTGACTAGTTTTTGCTTCATGAGGGATCAATCATTTCCATCATATACTCTTTCCAACGCCACTAGCCCTGTGGGAAGCTTATTAGTTTTAAGGCTACAATACCTCTTTCCCAAACACAGTCTGCTTTCCATCTACTTCCTCTACAAAATCATTGAAATCAATTTCTTGTGCCTCATATTGATCTATGTAATGAAGAAATTTAAGAAGGTCAACATCATCATTGAAAACTTGCTAGTTGTATATATTGTTAGGAATAACAGTTTTGAATTCAATTTGAGATACTCCAGCCAGTGTAATATCATCTCTTCTCAATGCCACATTAGCTAAAAAATCTGTCATTATGTTTTTTGACCTATCTATCCATTCAATGGAGAAAGCATCAAATAATTTGATTGTGTCCCATACAACATTCCTATATTGCTTCAGTCTTTTGTGTTTCACAACATATTTTGACTTAACTTGTTAAGAAACTAGCTCAAAATCTCCTAGAACAACTAGCAACTTGATCTTATGTTTAACATCCATGTTTAAACCTATTAGCAAAGCTTCATACTCTGCTATATTGTTTGTACATTCAAATGCCAATATAAATGAATATTTGAATGTAGTCCCCTCAGGATAAATAAAGACTATCCCTGCTCCATTACCCTCTTGGTTGCAAGCTCCATCGAAGTACATCTTCCACACACCATGTTGATTATTTGAAATATGTTTGTCAATTGGGTCAGTGTTAACTAGCTCAGGCTGAGATGGTTCTATTATGAAATTCCCCATATCTACATCACAAAAATAGTTTAATTGATCTTGGGGCACATAATCTACAATCTGATTCATTCTTGGCTCCCTATATAATTTAACTTCTTGACCATTCACTGGTATTGTTGCATAAGATAAATCAAATTGCACATTTCCCCCAACTATTTCCATCCATTGTCTTGATAGAAGCATTCCAAATTGAGGAGTATCAATCATAGTTATATCTATACTGTAGGTTGCTTGAGGATAAGCAACTAATTTTACTTCAATATCCTTCATCACACCCACTACTGGAACAATTCTGTTGTCCATTGCATAAAATTTGCGACCAGTGGTATCTACCCACTTGCCAAGTTGTTTCATAACAACCACTGGCATGATATTAATTGCAACCCTAGAATCTATCATACAATTCCTCACTAGTTTGTTATTTATAAGCAATGTAGTTAAGAATGGGTCAATTTGTGGAGCATTTATCAATGTATCCCCTAGACATACCTCAAGAATGTTCACCTTTTCTTGCTTATTGCTAGCCTTATTAACCACTTTGTTCTCAGTACTTGTGTTTTATCATTCCCATTAGATATTAATTGAATGGCACTATCCCTATACTCCTTAATTTTCATCATTTCAAGTAATGGGACAAACATTTTTACCTAAGATAAAGCCTAAGTGAAATCAAAAGAAGAAATTTTTGCTTTGATCAATTTCTTTTGTTCCAATGTTTCTCCTTTGTTTTCCTCCTTTTCCTTTTTATTTGTTTGATCAATCCTTTTTTTTTCTTTGTGTAATTATTTACTTTCTTCTTTGTGGACAAGCTTTTGTTCCTTCTTATCATGTTGTTTGTTTTCTGTCTTCTTCAAAACTCCTTGTGTTATTTCTTTGTCCTTCATGAATATTCCTCTTGGGACACCTTCCTTTTCATTCACTGTTATGTTTCTTAGCCAATACTTGCTCTTTGCTTGTTCCACCACAACAATAGTTAGCCTTTTTATTTCCTCTTGCATTGGTCTTCTTATGTTACATTGAGGTGGTGTACTAGTACAATTATTCTCTTCATTATTTTCCTCAGCATCAGAAAAACCCTGTTGTTCTGTCATATGGATATTGTATCTTTGGTTTGCAACATCATATTCATAGCCTTCCTCCTTTGAAGATGAATACCTTTGTTCAATGGGGTGAATGGTTTGAGAGGTTAGATAGATTGTGTGATCTTCTTCTTGTAATTTCTGAGCTACGATACAGTGATCTGGGGAATGTGGAGCATCTCAAATTTCACACCAAAGACTATTATTAACCATATATGATCCTTTCTTCTTTAGGGGGTCTGGAGTTTCTTTGTTTCTAGGTCTGTCCATCACAGGCTTTCCATCCTTCCAATTTGTATTGTAAGGCATGTCATGTAACCTCGGCCTCTCACTTCTGTAGACATCTTCTTGTCTATGCTGAGGATTGTTGAACTGTTGAGGAACCCTAGGATTATCTCTTTTAGCAATCATTCATGCAGTCTTCTGATTGTTATCAATAGTTAATGCTATTTTTTGAGCTTCAGCTAGATTCCTAGCACACCTATTCCTAAGCTCATATCCCGTTTTTGGATCAAATTCCTTCAAATAAATACTCAATGCTGCAGGGTCTGCCAACTTTGACCCGGGTGGTATCTTGTTCTGCAATTTGTTGAACCTTCAGTTAAAGTCATAAATTGACTCATTTTGATTCTTTTGAATGGTTACTAATTCATGAAAGGAAAAGTTTGGTGCACATTGGTTCCCATATTGTTCAAGGAATTGATTATGAAATTCTTGAATAGAATCAATAGAAGCTATTGGTAAGCTATTGAACTAATCTCTAGCTTCCTCAATTAAAGACATAATGAATAACCTCATTTGCATGTCTTCATACTGCATCTCTAGATCTTGAATAAAGGCATTGAAACTCCTTAAAAGTTCTTCAGTAGTAATTGCTTTGCTTCCTGTAAATTTCAAGACTAGGCTTTGCCAACTGCTATCCATGGGGTAAGGACATAATTGAAGTCCTGCTAAGTCAAATTTTCTTATCATGGTTGTATACTACTGAGGAGGTAGGTTGTGAGGATATTGATATTGATATAGTGGGTTGTTATATTGCATGTGAGGTGGTGGAACATACTGCTGGCCAAGAGGTGGCATGTATTGTTGGTCTGGGGGTCATATATAGTGTTGGCCAGGAGGTGATTGAATATTAGTGTGTTGTAAAGGATTTCTAGGTGGACGACTTGTTGGCTTGTACTGATTTATTTGTTTATTTTGTGGTGCTCTTGGAGGATTTGAGGGCCCAACATTATTATTCCCCTGTCGGTGAGGTGGCACATATTTTGGGAGGTTATCTATCTTAGCAGCATGTTGGGAATTTTCCAACCTCATCTCCTGAAGCTGTTTTATTGATTGGAGCCTTAGTTCATACTCTGTTTTCTTTCTTTCCTTTTCTTGTCTTTCATACTCTAACTATGCATTTATCTCTTCTTGGGTGAGAAACTCAAAATTTTGTCCAAGGGCTACATTATCAACAGGTTTGTTTTGATTTCCTTCTACTCCATGATCATATTCATGTTGTCTTCGGGCTTTTTCAACTTCAACTTTGGCTTTAAATTTTGCATCTTTCTGAGGATCTTGTTGGTAGAAGGGGTTCCTCCTTTCTTCTAGAGTGCAGGGTTCTCCTGATGAGCTATTCTCATTTGTTAATGTGTCATAGTGATTATATCTATCATAGTGTGGTTTTGATGTTTTATCTTTATTTGTCATGCACATTTCTTCAGACACTTTCTTTCCTTTGTCATTCTTATGTGTCCATTTACTATTGTCTTTAGGACCTTCATTGTATAAAGACCTTCTGTCATTCATATTGTGAATTGTTTTTAGATAGTCTGATGTGTGATCTACATTTATCACATTTTCCACTCACTTATATGAAAGTGAGAAAATTGAATGCTTCTTTATTCTCAGTGGAGTCTGTATAAGATTCTTGACTCTATAACAAGGCCCTAATTCTAAATTGACTCCCCAGTAGAGTCGCCAAACTGTTAGCTCTCAAAAACGCAGGCAAAATACCTCAAGAGGTTGCCAAAATCTTGGTACGTTTCAGGGTAACATACAAGGCCAAATGGTTTAGACCTTCTTCTCTTCAGGTTCTGTTAAACCTAGGTGGGTCTACATATGTGAACTGAATAGACTTAAATGATGTGATTCTATTACAACAATCTATTCACAATGGCAATCTTTCAGTGAACAGATGTAGTCCTAATCTAACGTAAATTGTATGAGTAATATCAAAAAAAATGTTCAGTTAACAAATGTTAAAAAAAAAATGGATGAACTAAAAGATGAAATATGTGAGACCAGTGCCTTGTTGGGTATGTGGAGTCTAATGAAGATTTAGAAAAGTGTAATCTGTGATGGCAATAATTCAAACTGTTTGCAACACAAATGTAGTTTATAACTTGTATAAACATGCAAATAAATGGTTGACAAAATCTACTTGAGACAAAATGACAACCCTAGTCATGTGATTCTTCTTACTGATCCAATTAATACTCCCCAGTTACTATGATTGATTAGAAGGATTTAATCTTTGCTTGAAAGAACCAAATAATCACATCACACAAGTACAAAAAATGTGTATTGATAAACTAAACATATGCTTGATATATAAATTTAAACAACAAAAAAGTATCAAAATGGAGACAACCAAATAACTGTGTAATTCCAAAAAATAGTTGATACCAAGATTAAGCCACAAATTAAGATATCTTCATTAACTTCATCAAAATTCATACATGCACCTGAGTCTTTTTAGATGAAAACATCATTGCAAATTATCTATTGTATATTTCTCATATCCGCCTATATCTCTTTGACAATATAAAACATATATAAATACAACAAAACTGTGAAAGGACACATCCCTTCAGAAATGGTTTTTCTTAACAACAATAACAAACTAGAAATTAGGCTCTATTTAGCCATAAATGGACTTTTGAAAAATGATCCAAGTAATCTTGTCGCTCATGTGTATCAAAATATCCTAGTGCATTCTGGATTGCTACCTCCATTATCACCATCCTTTCGTTCTGCTCACAAGCCTCGTCCAGTGTTGAATTTTTTCCTATAGCCGTCTCCAAGATTGTTTACAACATCGACTCACATTCCTAGATCCACGTGTCCTTTTCTTTCAATTCTCCTTCATCTTCAAATAGCACTGGTAATCCCTTTTTTGTGGCATTGATCATCCTCTATTCATCCCCCTGTAGTTCTTCATGGAAGTATCTATGTTTTCTTATGAAATGGTTGGCAGTATCAATAGCCACATTATTTGGAACATCTCTTCCATTTATCTCTTGGAACTTCTCCTAGATTCTTTTATCAATTCTCTTATGTTCTTGCTCTACACCATAATTTTGTGTATGTGTTCCCCAAAGTCTACTCAACCAAGTCATCAAGCTGGCTTGCCTCTTCTTTATCATTGCAGTAAGTGCATCATATTTACCATATGAGTATGCATTTGATCCTTACCACTAGTCTCTCATCTGTGAGCTCTCACCATGAGTCAACTATTTTGTGGATCCTAATGTAATTCCCACCATGTCTTTCAAACAATCATTTTCTATTAGTAATCTTTCATTTTTCATCTTATACATTTCTTTCTCCTTAATTAGCATCTGGATCTAAGCTTTATTCAACTTGGCAATATTAATACCAATTTCTACTGTGGTTATGGGATCAACTTCTCCAACTTTTAATGTCATTACATGCCCAAAAGATTTATTAGTATCAATTACAACAAATTTCTTGTGTGGTGGATACAAGGCCCAAATCATGAGTGATCCTTCATCTGGATTATACCTGGATCTTGTGTATATCTCTGTTACACCTTCAGGGCTAGGCTTATATGTGGTATTATTATTCTTCAAAAAACTATCAAAGACTAGAGCAAAATTTAAATCTAGCCTAGGAAAAATCATGACACCTGCATCTTCTAGCAATTTTCTTTCCTTTTCAGGGGTCATGTCTTCGATTTCTTTATCCACATTTGTCCTTAAACTACCCATCAATTTCCCTTCATCAGTTGATGTTATATTTCCAACTGATTCCCTTATTAGTTTTCCTTTCTAATTATATAAGAAGGCCTTAAACTCTGGAGTTTTTACAAATTCATCATCAGCTACAAATGATCTGTATGCGATTTCCCTTGCATCTGTATTTGAATTCTCTTCAACATCTATTTCCCTAGGAGGACATTCATAAGCTTGAGTTCTTGATCTAGAAATTTTATTAGTTGTGCTATGAGGCCTATTATCACCAAATGTCTCTTCCCCTGAAGACAACATCCCTACATCTGGAAATATTCTATTGTTCATCAACCACTCTTTCTGCTTCTTCCTCCAAATTCCTGATTAGATCATCATATTGATAGGGTACATGATCATACCCGCCCAAGTTCATTTTATCCCTTGCAAATTGGATATACCCATTTGGATCTAATCCTTTCCGTGGTGGACCTTTCTTCATGTTGTATTGTAACAATTTATTTAGAACCATATCATATCCATCCCTTGCTAACACAATGAAATCACCAAAACAAAGTGTGCTGGGCATAAATGCATGTTTTCCAAAAGAACTTAAGTTCATGAAATCTGAATAATCTAACTGCCTAGCAATCTCTAGGTAGGTAATCTTGTTAGGTACTATTTTGGGAAGGATAAAAGGTGCGTCCTCAAACCCATATATCCTGATCATAGTTGCACCTTCCAAGCAATACCAGTCTCCCCAATTGTGGTTAACAGGTCCATTAAAGTCCTTGGGTATGAGAAACCTTTTTATGTCATCAGACAACGAATACTCACAAGGGTGATTATACAATTTATACAATGGTTTCACAAAATATTCTTCAAAATGTATAAAGAAAGAATTAGCAAATGTGTTGTCCCAGATGGCAGTCCAAAGTTGTACTAGTAATAATCCTCCCTCCTTATCCAATTGTGAAACCCTTAGCTTCTCAGGCCACATCTTCATCTCTTGTCCATAGTAAAGTATCATATGCATAAGGATTGAATAATTCTTCAAGTGAAAAATAGGAGAGCCTTTCTTTGTTGCCATTAATCCTGCATCGAGTTCTTTGAAAATATGTAAGGCATAATCGAAAGGTCGAGAGTTATGGCACTAGAAATTCATTGCAACTACCATTGGCACAATTGACATGTATTTAGGGGCCTCCATCCCCAGCACTTGGCATGCTAAAAAATAGGTATATTTTAGGTATGGCTCAAACATGTCAACATGAAATGGGGGGCCATCACTATCTTCCAGTGGAATTGCATTGCCATCCTTCTTAAATCTGTACAATGGTAACCTCCAACCCTTGTATATGGTATCCAGTCTCCAAAATTCTCTTTCCAACTCCTCATGTATAATTTTATCATCACATACTCCTTCTAGGTTAAACACTTCACAAATTGTAGCCTCTGATATATGCATGAATGGTTTTCTGGATGGATCACAAACAACTTTGAGCTTCGGATCATAATGAACTGCTAATATTTTCACCAATTCTACGTCTACAAATACGTTTAGGTAGACTAGTTTTTTTAGGTTAAATTTCCAAGGGTTATAGATTGGTTCATACTGATTCCTTCGGTGGTAATGGAAAATAAACAACTCATATCCCCTAATTGGGATCCATATATCTCCTATATGCTTGAACTTATCCTCCAATTTTTCTACTTCTGCCCTAAGCTGTGCAGAGCACCTAGCTTTAGGACCTAAACCGGGCAATTGATCAATTAAGTCTTGGTCTAGTTTTCTCTCAACTATCCCTGGCTCTTTTTCGGTTTTAGTCTTTTGCTTCTTCCCTCTAGGGTGACCACTCTCACTCTGTTTCCTACTTTTTTCTTTTCCTAAGCTGGTACTTTCCATTTTACTCTTTATAAATCATAGAATCAAAAATTCAATTGCAGAGAACTTACAAATTTGTTTGAAAATCTTCGACTGTACAATCCTTCAGCCCTTCGTTCACTCTCCTATTGCCAATTCTACAAAATTTTCCTTCAATTACTCCTCTTCAAGTTGGGGAATTATCAACACATTGGGTGGTAGTGCTGCCATTAATGCCTTAGCTTTGAACACGGGTGTAGCTGATTTTTGAATTTCCCACTGTCACATCAAATGTTTTTTATCGACAAGACAATTCAAACTCTAGGCGATCCTTTTTATTTGGGTTTAGCCAATGTTCATTGAACACCCTGTTGGTTGGGGAGACATTACATATTTTTCATCGATATCACATAATCTACCTTTTTGATCCATATAAATATCACCAAAAGTCACCCTAATGATCACTTAGATCCGTTGATATCTTCATTGGCAAGAGATCATGCATCGCTAAGACATTTAAGAGTTTTCTCGACGTTATGAGTCTCCCAGATGTTCATTCCTTCGATCTCAAGTATGTCGCCAAGACTCTTGCCGATGTAATCCCATCGGCATGACATGGAGAGTCAAGGGGACATTTTGAACTCACCCTTATAGCATTTTTCTTGCTGATAGTATCATCTTTTGTTTTGTTGGTGAGACCGGATGGGTGTCTTTCCAATGGTATTTCATTGGCGAGACAAATGTGCTCAGGCTGACTTAAGAATCTTATTCCGATAATGTTTGTCTTGCAGATATGTTTCTTTGTGCTTGATCAGTGAGACACGACATTTCTTGTCGATGGTATTTCATTGGTAAGACACATATGCTCGATATGACTTATTTATCTCACCCTGATGATGCTTGTCTTGCCAATGAATTTCTTCATTGGTTAGACTGTAAACTTTATCTTCCCGATACACACCTCCTTATGAAATCCAATCGGTGTGACCTTCCTGACATCTTGCTGATATGCTGGAAAATATGTATAAGAATATAATGTTTTATGAATCAGAGAGACCTACACCATCTCTTGCTGATATGGCTTATTTATTCAAATGCTTGGGATTAGATGAATTTTACGGTATCAAATGGTCAAGATTGATGTGATCATTTGTAATCATGATATGCCAAAGATATTATATCAAAAAAATTATTCAAAATATGGACTTCTTTGGGAAACTTATGAGTGTAATTTACTATAAAATTTCAAAATTTTATAGTTCCAACAAGGTCCATGGCCCTCACTGGATTAATGAGGCTAGGGCTATATCTAAATTCTGTATCTTCATTGCTATAGGACTTATCATTCAAAGGATAAGCTATGGTCATGAGAGCGAACTTAACATCAGCTAGAGACCAATCAGGATGAAAATATTTGACATAGGTTGTTGCAACTGTAGCATGAGGACAGGCCATGGAAGTTCCAAAAATTATGTTAAAATATACAAACCTTGTGTCCGTTGAGTCACTTACGGGTGGTGAACCCTTGGACCAAGTAGCCAAGATGCTTACTGCTAGGTTGAGACTAATGTCAGGCTTGAGTAAATTTGGTGTAACTGAACTTGGACCTTTGTATGAGAAATAAGGCATTATAGGCCAACTGCACCATTGGAGTTCTTAATATTTTTGTGAGAGGTGAGCTTGTGGAGTTGATGTAGGACTTCATCTTGTTTGCTTCTGCAGTTGGGAAAACTGTTGTAGGAAAGACATACTTTTTTGCTTCCTCAATGGTTTGCTCAATGCCATCCCAACTAAGTATGAAACCATCACCTCTAGCCGAGACCACTGCTGATTTGTTGAATCATCTTCTATTTCGTCACAAAGCACTATTTTTCCTTTCACTTAGATTTCATCCTCACCGAGGTCTTCATCATCATGCATAACTTCCCTCTCATATCACATGCATTTTCACATACATTTTCACACATTCAATCTCCTTCGGGAGGAAGAGTTACATAAATTTTTAAAAAATTGAAGAACCCATTTCTTCATAAAACCGCATAAGTTCAAAAGGTTGTTTGGCTAATTTGCAAGCCTTCGAAAAGATTATAATAGTAGCCTACAAAACTCCCAAGTGCAAAAATCCCCCTTCCTTCTTTATATTGAATTTGCAAGACATGATTTTTTTTGAATTTTGAACCTTAGAAAATAATTTTTTAGCAAATTTAACCCATTTCTTCATCCCCCTGAGAATTTTTTTCTTGCTCCTACTCAAAAAATTTTATTGACCCTGTGCAGCTGGCACCATCTGACTTCATCACTAGCAACTTCATCCAAACTTCATACTTCCAAGTCCAGGCATGATTTTCCTCTAGAGAGGTGGAATTTTGCTGACACTTAGAAAAATATTTAAATTCCATCACTAGCTTGGGCGCATTTAAGTCTTTGTCCTACCACTTGCAAACACTTAGAAAATATTTTTGGCTTCCTTCTTGGGCGCATTTTCAGGGTCATACTTCCATTTTTTCATACTTAGGAACTTTTCTATCCATCCTTTTCAAGGGCGCATTTTACCCCTTGAACACTTCAAACAATTTTCTAACCTCCTCCAGGCTAAGGCGCATTTAGTACCTCACACTTTCAATTCTCAAGATTTAGAAAATCATCAAGTGGTTAAGGTGCATTCTACCACTCCTTCTTCCAGCTGGTGACACTTAGAATAATTCTAGCACCTCTCCCTAGGCCAAGGCGCATTTCAAACCCTCTACCTCCATTCTACATGCCTTAGAAAGATTTTAAGTTACCCTCTTTCCTTTAGGTGCATTTAATAGGTTGAGCTCCAACTTTTAAATGCCTTAGTGAAATTTTCAATCCTCCTTTATCCTCAAGGCGCATATGGAGGGATGAAGTTTAAATCTGTAACACTCAACATTTCTCAAGTTCTCTCCTTTTGTCTTAGGCACAATTCTACCCTTGAGCCTTCATTTTCAATTTCCATTATACTCAGATTTTCCTTCAATCTCACATCAAGGGTGCATATGATGTGATGAGCTTTTAGTTTTGATAACTTAGAAAACTTTCTCAATCTCCTCCTTCAAGGCGCAAATGAGCCATGCTACTTTCATTTTCCATACTTAGAGAAATTCTAACTTATCCTCTTCAAGTTTAGGTGCATATAGAAGGGGCTACTTCAGCCTTAATCTTTTAACGCCTTAGTCAAATTTTCACACTCCTCCTCCTTAAGGCACAAATGAGACCTCTTACTTCCATTTTCTAGACTTAGAATCTTTCATCCAACTTCCATTTGGCAAGGGCGCATTCAGGATAGCAAGCTTTCATTTTGTGAAACTTAGAAAATTTTCAAGTTCCTCTTCTCTTTCCAGGCGCATATGGAGGTTGGAGCTTCCACTTTCAGCACTTAGAAAAAGTTTGTAGCTTCCTCCTTGCTAAGGGCGCATTTAAGCCCCTCTACTTTCAGTCTCACTTGCCTTAGTCAGAATTCTTGCCTTCTTAACTCCTTAAAGTTAGGCACAAATCCACCTTTGAGGTTCCAATTTCGAACACTTGGTAAAATGTTAGCCTTCAAGTTCCTAGGTGCAAATGGCACATAGAGCTTTCAATCTTTGACATGTCCAAGTTCAAGGGTGCATTCTGACCCATGGGCTCTCATTTTTCTTACTTAGGCAATTTTAAATTTCCTTACCTCACCTTGGGCGCATATCAATGGGTGGGCTTCAAGTTTAATGCCTTAGAAGTATTTTCAATCACTTTTCTTGACCTTAGCCGCAAATAAGAGGTCATGCTTTTAATTTGAAGACTTAGAATATTTTATGTTCTCCTTTCAACTTGGTGGGCGCATTTTAGCCATGGAGCTTCCAATTTCGAGAACTTAGGCGAATTTCCTCATCCAACACCTTCTAGTTTAGGTGCATTTTCCATGGGGGACATCAAATTTCAACACTTAGAAGATTTTGAATCTCTTTCAAAGTGGGGCGCATTTCACCCATGGAAGTTCCAGTTTTAATGCCTTGGTAAAATTTTACCTGTCTTCAGCCTCTTATAGCAAGTTTTGGTGCCGGACTTGAAAAGTTATCAAACTTGATGTGCTTTGTGCCCCTTTGCCAAATTTAGGGTGATTTTCTCCTGCTAACCCTAATTTTCCCTAACTTTCTATTTTTAGAAAGTTCTTCAAATTTTGAATTTCAAGCTAATTTCAAGCTCCAAAAGGTTGGATTTTTCTTTGTTTTGAATCTCGGGATGCATTTGCGCTGTTGATGCCTGATATCTGTCTGTAGCTGCTATTTTTAGCAACTTGCTAAAAATAGCAATTGCTCAGAATGCCTTCAAATTTTGCGTGCCGATTGCCTGAAGTGTGGTGGTCGTGGCTGGAGGCTGCATTTGTATGATTGTCATGTTTTTCCCTTGAATTTAGGGAACCCTAATTCCTCTGTACCAGCCTGCTAAAAATAGTAAGTGTCTGATTTTCCATCCTTTGCAACTCTGTTTGATCTGAAATTCACGCCATGGGATCTTTATCAACTGCTTGACCTGTTCATACTGACGCTTTGCATTGATCTGCTATTTTTGGCATGTTTCTGGAAGTGGTTTACTATTTATAGCAACTGCCTATTTCTGAGACCTCCACAGCTCTGATTGACTTGAAATTCGAATGACGCGCTCCTCACCACATGACCTGCCTATTGACATCGACGCCTGTTGCTGACTTTCTATTTTTAGCTAGTTTCTAAAATGACTTACTATAAATAGTAAGTGCTCCGTTTGCCTTCAAATTTTATCAGCAGATAGCTTGAAAGATGTTGATCGCGGTGGTTTACATTGGTTTTCAAAAATTCTAAATTTTTACCCCTCTTTTTGGGTCCCAAAGCTGGAAACCCTAATTCATCTTGCATGCATATCAAACGAGCTCCGTTTGTCCTCGTTTCTGTTGCATTGCGATCAGTTCGTGATTCTAAAGTGTTGGGAGGTGGCTGCCGGGATGCATCTGCTAAAAATAGTAAATTTATGAAGGAGTGATTATCTCACTTTGCATGTCATATCATCGTGAAGCTCTAGAAAAACCCATAAAGAATATGCTAACATGCAAAGAAAACCCTGACATGCAAACCCTAAAAATAGCCTCGGAAGGCTGAATTTTGAAAGTCGTTATCTCACTTTGCATGTCACACCACCACGAAGGTCTCTGAAAACCCAGAAGGAATCTCCAGACATGTGTTGAAAAATTCTTCATTTAAGCCTTGAAATTGGCTCCAGAAGCAGAACTGCTAAAAATAGTAAGTTGTCTGTTTCAGCTCAAATTTTGCACATGAGCAACTTGATGTGTTCTGAATGCAGTGTGACTGTCCGAATTTCAAGAATGCTGACGGAATACTTGGAATTGCACACTTACTAAAAATAGTAAGTTGCCAGAATCTGATGAAATTTCAGTGAAAACCTGTTGGGAGCATACTAACATCAACATCAATCTCAAATCTCAATTTACTCACTTCATTTGACCTCAAATTGGCAAGGAGGATGGAAACCCTAATTTCTAGACTTGGCCAAAATTCAAGTTTAAACTCAATGACGGGCACAATCCCGGAAAGGCAGATATCAGAAAAGAGAGAGAGAGAGAGACAAAGACCAAAGCCAAAAAGACCGGAAAGGAGCAAAAATTAGGGGTCCCCATCTTGAATAGGGCAGTGTGTCAAAAGGTCACAACAGACCTCAACAACTTAGACCCTTTCAAAATTTTCATAGCTTCCCTCTCTTTTTGGTGAATGTAGGCCTAAGGCCATGTTGATAAATCAACACAATGTGACATATCACTTGAAATTTGAGGGATGACAAGGTTATTTCGAAAGTTTAAATTAGACCTCAAAGATAAATTAAAAAGTCTATATATGATGTCCGAATAAAAAAAATGAATATCAAACATTTTAAAAAGACTTATGAGACTATTTTAGTTCAAAGATTAAAAGAAGTCAATAGTTCACATTGGGTAATGGTTACTACAATGTCAAGTCCAGATATCTACTTGGTCTTGAAATCCTAATGTTGTTTTCCCTAGTTCAATATTTAGGGAGAAAACACCTTAGCCTAAAGGTCAACCTTTTATTTTAGCTAGTCTCCCAGAACAAAATTCTTACAATTGTCAACCTAATGAAGAGAGTTGCTCCCTTTCCTAACATACACGCTCTCTAAAATTTTTTCTAAGGAATAATTCCACCACTTATTCTTAGATTGCTCCTTTTTCTCTAACTCCTTGACTTGATCCTCTCCAAGTTTCTCCTACCTTGAGCTAGAATATATTCTTTGTCTAATTTAATTTTGCAATGGGAGGCTCCCTCATTTCCTTCCCATTAAAGAAAATCTAGAAGCTTTCTCTTCCCCACCTCTTATGGGGGATTTCAAAAGAGAGGAATCTCAAAATTTTCTAAGATAAGGCAAGAATTGTTGTAAGCATAGTTACCACAATCATTGAAGCTATAAAGAACTTTTTAAGCTCTTTTAGGAATGACAAACTATAGGTTCCTAAATTAGAGGAGGGTCTTGTTCATAGTGGGATATGGGATTCTCCATCATGGAAATTTTGACAACCATCAAGCATGAGTGAAGTCTAGTCAAGTGGATCCTCCCTCTCAACTAGTTTAAGCTCAACTTTAATAGTGCCTCAAAGGGAATCCTAGAACTACTAGGGGAGGAGGAATGATAATGAATCATGTTGAATCTCTTGTGACTACTTATGCAAGGTCACTAGAAATTCAAACCAAACATTATGTTGAGGGTTGTATTGCTCTCTAGGGAATCTAATCAACCTTGAAACTCAACACCAAACTCTTCATAATTAAGGGATATTCACTAAATATCGTTAAATACCTCAAGGATATCACAACCTCTAATTGAACCATCAGAAATATTATGGATGACTCAAAGTTTCTCATATAGAATCTTTAAAATATAAAAATCACCCACTCCTATTGGAGTGGTAACCATTGTGCTAACTAGTTTTCCAGCATGGTTGTGACTAGTGAAGACTTTTTGAAGAGGACTAGTTCAACCAAACTCTCTTATCTCATCATATATTTCCTTGGTAAAGATGCCTTTGTTACACAAAATTGATTGCCTCTTTGTCAATGAATATCATCCCACGTGGATTTTTACTTCCTTCAACTAATTAACACTCTCCTCATCATTTCTTCCCTTGACCATGTAGTTTTGTTTGTTTCCTCTCTATATCATCAACTACTTTCATGTATGTGTTTGTTTGGTCCTTCTTCCTTATCATGTCACATGCCACCCCCTTATCTTGTTTATTTCTTATTGTTTATCTTTGTGGCTTGTTCCTTTCTTTGTTTCCTATCCCTACTATCTGACTCTCCCTAGTAATCCTAGTTCTCATTTTCTTGCACCTTTATTTGTTCTCTTGAGATGCACTAAACAAGAATGCAACTATCTAGAACATCCTAAAATAGGAGGTATGAACTTCTACATTGAGAAGATCAAGGGAAACAATTTTGGCCTCTCAATTCAAATCATCAAGGCATGGCAGGAGAAGGTTATCTCCATGAGAGGTGTCTTCATCAAAGTTTTGGAAGAGGGTTATTTCTATCATTGGAATGCCTATCAATAGCTTGAAACTCTTCAAGGATCAATGGAGAAAAAGGAAGAGATTGATACTTTCTTTAAGCACAATAACTGCATTCATGAACTCCAAAACGAAATTCTCATACCTTCCTCCTCCAAGGGACAAGGTATAGTTTCCCATTTTGAAGTATGTCACATTGGAAGATACATACATGAAGCTCTTATCTTATCATTTCTTCTAATTGTTTCATTAATGTTTATTAGGTCCATTATTTTTTAGTACTAAGGTGGGAAGCTTGATATGCCTATTCATCGGGTTCTCATCTTCCTTCTCTTATAATCTAGTAAGTCTTTGATGGTTCCCCAATTGATAGCTCTAAAGAACTTAACCTCAAGCCCCAAAATCTAGCATTTGGTGGCCCCAAAACCATTCCTCCCATTGTCATCTCTTCCTTAAATGATCCTTAGAACTCTTCTTATGTGACCCTAGGTAGCTAGATGTTAGGCTCTATCTTCAAGGGTAAGTTAATTATGGATTTGGTAGCACACAAAAAACTAACTAAAGATGCTAATGTGTGCTACATGTTCCAAAAACAAGCTTCCCTTGTACCCATCCCTACCCCTCCCTAAGTCTCCCATTCTCTTGTTTGGTCTATAAGTAGTTCCCTCTCTAGGAACATGGAGTCTTTCAAAGGTATAGTTTCAAAGAATAAAATATGACCAAAGAGCTCTTGAAAGTGCATGAAAAAATTGGAAAATTTAGGAAAGAAATTGAAGTGTGGAGCCAAAACATCTTTATCTTGATCTAGGAAAAAATTAAGGAGTATGTGGAAGGCATGCAACCTATATTAGAGAGACTAGAATTTCAAATTTAAGATATGGTTGGCCTCATAACTAGTATAAAATTATTGGTAATCGAGGCACCCTTTCCATCAAAGAGATTGTGGTTAGCACTGGAAAAATATTGAGCTTGGATGCTCATGAAGGAACCAACAAAAGAACATTAGGTTAGAAGTGAAAGAATGAGCTAAAAGATGTAATGACCAAGGAAAAATCTCTTGACTCCAAGGTCCAATCCCTATGTGAATAATGGGAAGATACCTAATTCCTTAATTATTTGGCTACCTAGTAGCTTAATGGTCATTTTTTTCCATATATATTGTGTTTTGGACAACTTTTGTTTGACCTTTGATTGACTTTTATTTTTCTCTCTTTTTGGCCTTGTTCAATGTTTATTTTTTATTGGCATTAAAAATTCCAATCTAAATCATTAAAAAAGGTTATGAGGCCATCTAAAAACCCTTATTTTTACCCTAATATAAACACAACATTTTTAGTAAAAATGATAAAATTTTAATGTGTATTTTATTGTAGCAATAAGTAGCATATTTTCTTGCCACTATCATGGATAGGATTTTGTGTCACTTGATTCTTGTCAAATGTGATATTATGATGTTTATTGAAATCATTTCACAAAATTACATAAAAGATGAATATATATTCTATAGATAATGACCTCCTTAATTTTGTTTCCAATACAAACAACCAATGAAACAATCATCTTTGATTTTTGTCCAAAAATGTAAATGATCAATGAAAAGTGTTCACCTCTAGTAAGGATATTGTATTTGAGAATTATAGGGTAATTTATTTTCTACAATTGAAGATAATTTTTCAACCAAGAAATCAAGTGGCCAAGATAAATCACCTTTGGTTCCCCCTAGATATAAGGGTAGGACATGTTGGAACATTCCAAACACTCGAGTCCTTATTGAAAAAAAATACATTCAAAGAGATACACAATTCAATGGAGGGATAATGAAACACGATATAACATCTATTTAAAAAAAAGTGGATAATTGTGTGATATTATTATTCTGCTCATAGTGTCCAACTAATGAATCAATATTAAGATCAACGAGAGCATATTTTACCAAATTATAAAATAATAAGATATTATGAGTCACATACTCCTGCTGCCCATGATAGTAATTAAAGTGTTAAAACAAATCAGACAATTGATAAAAATATTCCAAAAAAAGTTCTCCAAAGTAACTTGTGGATGTAATGGATGTTAGTTTTAGCAATGATAAAGCTATTGACCCTAGTAATATAACCATTTATACTTTAGACAATAGCTATGTATTGAGGGGTTTGATTCTCCAAATTAAAATATTTTAGTGGATGAATTTGAAACACCAAAGATAGCATGTCAAATCTCAATAAACATTTGGATTGAAAAAAATGCTTTTCATGGGTAAAATGAAGAATTCAACATGCAAGATAATATGTAAAAAATTCACTCTTCTCAAAAAAAGCAAATTGGTTATCTTTACATTGTAAACCACTAAAGAGGTGCATATGAAATGCCATGAAAAATATGATGCTTTAATGGAATGATGATTGATGTGATAAGGGGATGTTTTGGCAATAAGGATCACCCTAGAAAGACTTGAACACTCCATCAAGGCACATTAAAGATCTCCCAATACTAGGTATGATTGAGGGGGAAATTGAGGCTTAAGAACACAAGGAGAACGACATGGAAAGAATTTACATATGCCAAGGCCTGAAAATATGTGCACAAACATTAGATCTAGTTGGGGACATGTGCCTCTTTTAGACACAATGAGAGTCTAGCTATCTCTAGAAGCAGATAAAAATATGGGACTGAAAAATAATTAGGACAACCACACTTCATCATGATAAAATAGGGATAATAAATGTACAAAAATAATAATGATACATATAGAACAAAACACAACACAAAATAAGGAAATATAATATATATGAGGTAGGACACAACTCGTATCCAATGACATGAAAGCACAAGGAGGTTAAAGAGATTGAATGCATGTAAAATGGTATAAATGAATAAGCTTTAAAAGCAAACAAATTAAAATACTTAGATCTACTCATGCAAACCTCAAATTGAGCTCAATGTAAAGCTTTCTCCATTTTAAAATTTGGGTGCTCAATTCACTAGCATAACAATTGCATTCCCTGGATAACAAACTAATCAAATGTGGATGTATGAATGAGTGCTTGTGAAATGATAAATAATGGGTTTTATTTATAGACTTTAGGAGAATTAGATAAATGGTTAAGATTCAATTTGGTATCTCAAGTTTGATCCATGATTAGGGAAGTTGATGAGAGAGGTGGAAAGCATGGAATATTTACACATTTTTTTATTTTTAATTAAAATAATAATTATTGATTATTGTTCAACTCAAATTGACTAGGGAGATAATATATTTGATTAATGAGTTAATTTCCTACAATAAGTAGTTGACTAAGTGCATGAAAAATTAGGATCAAGTTAAATATTTTTATGGAATAGTTAACTAACTATATGGATCATGAAGTGGATTAGATTAGTGACTGGAACTAGGAGTATTTCTAAGTGAACTATATAGACTAGATAGTCAACTAGGTGAAGTGGATTTTAATGATTTAATTATTAATTATAGGTACATATTAGGTGGAAATTAATATCAATTAATGTATTAATGGATAATGAATGAAATAAATAAATAATCGGATAAATGAAATGAATAAATATGAATAAATAAATGGATAAATAATGAATGATTATGGATGATAATATATTTAATTAATGAATAATGTTAGCCTAACTTAATTGAATAATTAGGACTTATTTAATTAAATGACTAGGAATTAGGGGTCTTAGGTGATGAATGGGTGATCAAGTGATAATGTGTATTGATGGATTATAATAGGATAATGATGGAAAAGGTGAATTTATTTTGGTTTCTATATTTTTTCCCTCTTTGAGATAATGTTTGAAGTAATATTATTTAAAAGAAAAAAAAATAGTTATGAAGAAAGTGATGATATTCCCTAGTCATGTGGAGGAAATGATGAAAGATTGGATGGTGAGATGATCATGTTTTTACCCTCTTTGAGATGATGTACATTTAATTAAATTAATCAATTTAATTAAATGAGAAGATGGAAGTTAGAAAGGAATTAAATAATTTCATCAATTATTTAATCAGAGAAGAATAAAAGGGTCGAATAATAATAATTATTATCTGACTATAGAGATATAATTAAATAAATGATGATTTATTTAATTATAGAAGAAAGGGATATATTAGCGATGCAATTAAACAATTTTAATTGATCAGGATAAAAAAAGGTTAATTAATAGAGGAATGTGGTCAAGAATAATTAAATAATTAAAATTATTTAATTATCGGAAGACAAAGACCAAGAAAAATGACGCTTGTAGACTTAGGACATTTTTCAGTGTCTACAATTTGCCCCTCTTTGGCATAATGCAGTTCATTGCGTTGTGTCAAAGAAATTCAATCAAGAGATGCTTTAGGATGCCTTGATGACAACAATGTATAGGTATGCCCCCTTGGGAAAATTTGACAAATTTTCAAAGATTTTCAAAAAATTGGAAAATTGTCCCGTTAAGACAAAAGGAATTGACTAGGACTTTGATGGTGAAGGAAAAATTGATGATCAAGGTCAAAAACAAGTTCAAATTGGAGGTCAAGGGTGTCGAAGGGTGTGTCTAGAAGGCAAGGTAGGCCAAATTCCCTAAATTTGGACCTATAAATGGTAATTTGAATTTGAAAAAGGGTCATTTTCACATTCCATATTTAGAAATTTGCAGAGCTCAAAGTGATTATATAGCGAGAATGTCTCTTGTTCCCGAGGCTTCCCACCACGTGTATAGGATCTGCACACACCGTCGTCCTAAGGGAGTACCTGCCCTGGTATGTACTACTAACCCATGCTTTAATGTTTTTTGTTTCACATGCATTTAGGCTAGAAAATAATTCAGTAGACGAATGTGTCACATAGTGTATGATGCATTTGTTATTCTATTCGATGCATTCGATAAGCGGTTCACCGCAATTGTCTCACTGTGACGCAAGTGCTTAGGGGTAGGGTAGGAAATGATTGTGGTGCAACACATAAATTTATGTGACACAAGTGCACTTTCGAGTCACATATGTGATCGAGAATGACACAAACGACTTAGTGCGACACATACATTGCACAAAATGACACATTTGTTGGGCTTGTGACACATTTGTAGTTGCAGGCCGGTTATAATATATGTGACACATTAGATAGAAAGTGTGACACAACTGCTTGATGAAGGATTTTCTCCAAACTAGGAAAGTTTGACTTGGTCAATTTAGGTTTGATAGGTCAACTGAATGGTTTGGATTGACGTTATTGGTGGCTTGATTTTTTTAGGGGTGCTTCCCCCCATTTACACATGAGGGTCCAAACTAGATGTGTTTCAACTGCAAGACCAGTTAGGTGATGATGAGAAGGGTGTGTTGTTGGAGCTAGAATTGTTTTATGTGACATATATGCCCACTATTAGGGAAAACGAGGGCATGCTGATAGTGTTAGTAGAGCGGTGGCACTCAAAAATGAGCAACTTCCATTTGCTTATGATGGAGGCAATAGTCACCCTAGAGGATGTATACATGATTATGAGATTACCCATTCATAGTGAGTGTGTGTGGTATGACCTAACTCAAGGATTATAGGCATTGTACAAGTATTATGAGACCGAGGATGATGTTGAGCTCAGGATCCAGGGATATGAGATCCGGTGGGAGATCCTGGTGGAGACTTATGATCTGTTTGATTGTGTTCTATGTACACTAATAGCGGGAGTGATGATTCATGATCATAGGTGCCATGGATTCCCAATTGGTTGGGGAGAGATGTTGGGGTTGATGGTTTGACACAGGACCGTGTATGCATGGGGGGCATATCTTTTGGTGATGCTATATTTCCAGCTACACGATATTGTTTACAAAGAGGGATAGAGCCTGAGTTGTGGTGTGACCTTGCTAATAGTTTGGGCATGGGAGCACATAGAAATGTTTTGGCCATTGGTGGTTTGACAGGCAGTGGGCACAAAACCGTACTCTTATTTATATCAGGGGCATTGAATCAGACACATGTGGGGGGTGTGTGATACTGGAGGCATGTCATTGACACATTGGTGAGTTTCATTTGGAGACCTTACAAGACATGCCCGATATGGATAGATGAGGATGACCACTTACTTTGGTGCAGACAACCGAGACATCTGATCGAATAGACTATACAGAGTTAGCATATTGTTGAGATGTATCTTCTAGAGAGGGTCCGTTGGTAGTTTGGGGAGAGGCATGGAGCTCCAGTGGGAAGAGTAGAGTATGGGTGATCATCACGTGAGGTGCATCCTTGGGGCCCACAGATTGTAGTCGTCACAGTCAAGTAGGATATAGATGCCTTATAGGCATTGGATTGGGAGTGGTGGGGAGGAGATGCTTATGTGAGAACCACACCCAAGTATGATTATTGGTGGTGGATTCACAGGCCCATTCCACTTATAGATCCACAACAACTAGCGCTAGTAGAGTGTAGAGTGAGGGGTGTGAGGGGTCAAAGGGGAAGTAGAGGTGGGAGAGGTAGAGGAGATGGAGGAGGACAAGGGGATGATGGGGGTGGTGGAGGAGGAGGACAAGGTGATAGATAGCTGAGAAGGAGGGACAAAGGGCATCAGGAGGGTAGGTAGCGACAACCCATCCGAGAGGAGGTAGAGATGGAGGAGTATCGACCAGAGGTCAGGCAAGTAGTAGAGGCACTAGTATAGGCCAGGGAGTAGCATGCAAAGGTGCTTGTAGTGGAGGTTGGACAACCAGAGGCTATGGAGGTTAAGGAAGGCAGTGATGGAGGACAAGCAGGAGGAGAGGAGGCATATATGGATGAGGCAGAGCAAATTCTTTGTGAGAGGATCATCATGGGTGAGGAGGAGATGCCATAGGAGGTGGAGACCAGAGATGGGGAGGGATCAATGGAGTAGAGGATAGCCACTCTACAAGTTCAAGTATAGGCCCTGGAGGCATAGTTGAGGATAGTGACTGCTAAGAGGGATGGCCTTCAGGCTAAGAGGGATTCCTTTCAGGTAGAGAGGGACCTAGTAGTGATTGGGAAACAACGAACATAGCAGAGAATTATTGATTTTACAGCCACCTACAGTGGATTAGTGGTTGATATTGCATGGAAGCTAGCAAGGCAGGGTGTTGCCACCCAGTATTATAGATGGTTGTATGAGAGGGTTGTGCCATTAGAGAGGAGGGAGCCTAGCTTTTCATAGGTGGAGACTAGTAGATCACAGGGCAGAGCATGCATCTGATGGTCACACAATAGGTTAGAGGGTGAGGCTTCAGATGCCAGACAGGCCACCCCATATTGAAGGACCTCCCACCATAGAGCACAGGGCTAGAGGGGCCGAAGATGAGGGCGGTTTCAGATAGATTGTCTTTAGCATTTATCATGTTATTATATAGACACTGATATACTTGATTATCAAGCTTGCGAGCTCCATTTTATTTATGCATCATGATATTGTACCTATGACAGATGATTTTGAGTGATATATATGATATGATTTTGGTGGCAGTTGATGATATGCATTATGATGTGTTTATGCATTTATGATGACATACTATGTGATGGATGCTTATGTGTTTATTTATGCATGTTCATGTACTGATTTGCGATATGATGGATGATTATGCATGTATGATTATGATGTTTTTTGATGCATGCTAAATGATGATGCGATGGTTTTGATGTGGTTTATTATTATGTACCTATGACTATATTATAAATGTTTATGCTTTTATGATATGCAATATTGGTGGTCTAATGTTTACTAAGTGGAATGTGATATGATGATGATCTATATGATTATACTATGAGTATAGTGCAATATAATGACATAATGCATTTATGGTTATGGATGTTTTGATTATGTTATGTTTAATGGAAATGTATTAATGCAATATGAGATGGAATGTATTAATGTAATGTAATATTTGTATGATAATGCAAAATGTTTGATTGAAAATATGTAATGTGAATGCAAAATGTGACGCTTTAATGTGATGTGTGATAATAGGATATGGTGTATATGATATGTAATGTGATTTTATATGAGATGCAATTCGAATGGGTTGTAATGTAACATGTTATGGAATGTAATACTATGTGATATGAGATGTAGTGTTATAATGAAATGTATGATGCAAATGGTACTATCGTGATGATAAGATATGAATGCTATATGGATACGGTTTTGTGTTTTTGTATTTTCTTATGCAAATATATGTGACCTATTATGAAAAAGATGTTTATGATGATGGAATTTTCTATGACACAATCTAATATGATTATAGATGCAAGATGTTTTTGTGTGCCACAGGACTTTTTCAAGATGTAGACGAAAGAAATGTTAGTGTAGAGAAGATGGAGGAGATGAATGTTAGCATGGAAAAGAAAAAGGAGATGGAGATGGAAGGTTAGACCAAGAATGATAAGGGATCCAACTTTCATGCTTACCTTTTTATTTTTATCATCATTGGGTGTCAAAAATGTCCCAAATGGTCCACAAACGCCATGGTATGACATAGACCAAGGTGTGCAAGATGACCATTCGTGAGAGAAAAGTAGTTAAAAAGACAAGGAATGCCCCAACTCATACTAAGGACCCAATTGTCCCAATATTTTTGCCAAGACAAACCAAAAACAATAAACAAAGAAAAGAGGCCATGATCCATCATCGCCCCTCTAAATCCATTGATAGGACATCCTCGAGGAGGCTAGTAACATGACCCAAAACCAATCAAGAAGATAATACAAGTCCAAACCAATAAAGTGTTTTCCAAGATAGTGCTTTCCAATCATAATGATGAGATTGTTTGATTGTTTGATTTGGTTGACCAAGATGACTGAGTTGATTGATAGGTTGACAAGGATTGATAAATTGACTTGATTGACCATGCCTAGCCTTAGGAAGGACACATCCTGATGAATGCAAGATTGATTGATTGATTTGAAAAAGTTAATTGATAAAGATGACAAATTGATTTGAACGATAGGTTGACAAAGATTGATCGACAAGTTGACAAAAGTTGAAAAATTTATTTGATTGATTGTACCTAGTTTTAGGAAGAACGCATCATGATTAAGGAAAGATTGATTGACAAGGTTGAAAAGATTGATTGTGACAAAGATTGATCGTTTGTTTGACAAAGATTGAAAAATATGACCAAGTGATGTGACAATGCCTAACTGCAGGAAGGAATCATCCTGATTAAGGCAAAGGACACATTTGATAAAGTTGATCAGTTGAAAAAACACCTATTTGCAAGAAATACATATCATGCTTAAGGTGAATGACCAAGTTAAAAAATTCTAACCTCAGGAAGGACACATCCTGATAAAAGACAAGAGATGGGACCGAATGGGGAAAGTGACGTAATGCCCCATTCCGATTGAATGACCAAATTGAGTGATTGATGATAGGATGATTGATTGAATGGATTTGTTGGTTATGTGTGTTTGTCGGTTCATGATTTGGTTTGAATGATGATTGTTTTTGGACTAAGGACATGACTAGACCTAACAAACCCTAAGGGACTTGACCTAGGGGGCCTCGGGGGATCATCGATAGATGGCCTTGCCTATGTAGCAATGTGCAAAGACCTTGTAGTTCGACACAACTTGACTTTGTCTTATTCAACAAAAGACCGAGTCATGATTTTATTTGGACAACCTAGGAGGACCGACCTAATGCCTTGGGGGCTCATTTAAGATGAGCCTTGCCTATGTAGCAAACACACAGAGGCAATGTAGTTCAACACTACTAACACAAACTGACTCAGACTCAGACTCAAACTTAGACTTTGTTTTTGGGATTTTTGATTTTTTATGATTTTGATGTTTTATGATTTTTTTGGATTTTGATGTTTTATGATTTCTTTTGATTTTGATGTTTTAAAAGGATAATACCATGTGTTATTTCCCATGAAGATGTGAGTCAAGGAATTGCCCCCAGTTAGGTGTAGGATCAATTTATAAAGCACAAAGGGGAAGCAACAAACGAGTGTGAGGGATGATCAAGATGCTAAATGTCAGTGGTTTCCAGGCCATGGAAGGATGACAAATTTTATTATGGGTGAATGACATGCGCAAATGGATGAGCAGAAGGATAAATGGCCAAATGGAGTGACAATAGACGAGGGAGCAGGGATTGACTACACATGGCGCTTGTTTACTAGGTTTTCACCATTGTACTTATCCAAAGAGCCACAAAAGTGGTTTTCACTTTTGGATGAATTATTTCTCTTTACTATTTTTTTTCATTTTTTTGTTGTCACCAAGATGCCTGTTTTCCAGGTTTTCATCAGGGTGACCATTTTTTTAAATTTTTTTTGTATTTTTGACTTTTTAAGGGAATACTCAAAGAATCAAGTGTAATACTCGCGGAGGTGCATGCTGTTGATAGGTTTAGACAATGGCTCTCCTTCAAGAGTAGCAAGTTGATAATCACCTGATCCATATGATGTTGTAATGATATAAGGGCCCAACCAATTAGGTTTAAACTTGCCAGGTTTTTCTCATTCTGTTTGATTCTTCAAATTTTCTTTCAGGACTAAGTCGCCAATGTCAAAGCTTCTGGGTTAGACCTTTTTATTGTAGCTGTGTCGAAGGCAATTCTAGTATTCTTGCAGATGTGTCAAAGCATTCTATCTCTTTTCAGCCAATAACTCTAGCTCATGTAGACCAAATACATGATATTCTCTTGATTAATCAAGCCCTGCATAGAGACTTGCAAAGAGGGTAACTCGACCTCTATAGGAAGTATGGCTTTAGATCCATAGAAAAGGGAATATAGAGTGGCTCTAGTTGGAGTGCAGACACTAGTGCGATAGGCTCATAGAGCAGGATTGAGTTGTAAGTGCCAGTCGTGGCGACGTCATTGACAATCTTCTTTAGGATTTTTAGGATGGATTTATTAGATGCCTCGGCTTGGCCATTGCCTTGGGGATAATACATAGTGGAAAAATGATGTTGGATATGGAATTTGTCACAAAGCTCACAAACATCTTGGTTTTTGAAAGGGAGACCATTATTAGTGACGATGGACTGTGGGATACCAGAGTGGCAAATGACATAATTCAGGATGAACTTGGCTATCTGCTTTCTAGTGATGTAAGTCAATGTGATGGCTTATCCATTTAGTGAAATACTCAGTGGCGATAAGGATGAACTTATGTCCATTAGAAGAGGTGGGATGGATTTTTCCTATGAGGTTGAGTCCCCACTAAGAAAATGGCCAAGGTGATGTAAGTGGCTGAAGTTCTTAAGTTGGTGCATGTATAAGATCACCATGAATCTAAAACTGGTGACATTTCTTGAAAAAGTAATAAGTATCACGTTCCATCATAGGCCAATAGTACCCCATTCTCATGAGCTTTTTGGCTAAGGTTGGACCAGTAGAGTGAGCTCCACATATACCCTAGTGTACCTCTTGTAAGGCTATATGTGCTTCATTTGAGTCGAGACATCGAAGAAGGGTACTATCTAGGCTACACTGATAAAGTGTGTCTCCGATGATGGCATATTTGGACGCTTGTCAAATAAAGGTCTTTTGTTGGTTAAGGGACAAGTCAGGAGGGATAATTTGGTCATGCAAATAGGTGTAGATTTCTTTATACCATGGAGATTCGAGACCAACAAATTCATGCATAAGTTTTGTTTTGGGGAAATCGAATGCGAGGATCAACAATTGTTCCACCAAGAACTCATATTGCGAGGCATTGTTGGGAATGTCCAAGAGAGATCCAATCATAGCTATTGTGTCAGGTGCTTTGTTCTGGATTCTCGATATTTGTTCAAAATAAATATTATCAAATTATAGTTTGAAGTTGTATATCATGCACTTCTAGGGCATTAATTTATCATCCTTGGTGTCATAGTCGTTGTTAGCTTTTTTAATCACTAATTGGGAGTCACCATAGACTTGAAGGTCCTTGATTTTGCAATTTATTGCCATTCAAATTCTTGTCAATATTTCTTCATACCAGCCATGTTTTTTGTGCATGGAAATGCTATTTGAAATGACTTCTAAGAATGGATTCTCCCTGAGGTGTGATAAATAAAATACTGACTCCTCATCCATGACTTGTATAAGATCCATCAAAGTATAGCTTCCATGTTGTTGGCGTGTCTATGACAAGGATTGATTCATCTGTGAAGTTGGATACCAAAGGATGGTTTGCTTTTAATGGTGCATTTGCAAATTGGTCAGCTATTACTTGTCCCTTTATTGCTTTGCGGTCAACATACTCAATGCCATATTCACTAAAGATCATAACCCATTTAGCTAGTCTACCTATCAATGTTGATTTGCTGATTAGATATTTCAAAGGATCAATTTTGGTGATCAACTTAGTTTTGTGATTTAGCATATAATGTTTCAATTTCTGTGCTGCGAATACCACTGCTAGACATGCTCACTCAATAGGACTATATTTTAGCTCATACTCGACTAAAGTGTGACTGATATAGTATATTTCCCTTTCCTTGCCATCATTATCATTTTGTGTTAAAAGTGCCCCCAATGTTGATGTAGTAGTTGTCACATGAAGTATCAGATGTCTTCCGTTGATTGGTGGCATGAGGACTGGTGGAGTTAATAGATACTTTTTGATTTGGTCTAATGCTTCTTGATACTTGTCAGTCCAATTGAAGGGAATACCTTTCCTTAACAAATGTTGGAATGGATGGGTCCTGTCTGCTAGTTGAGCAATGAACCTGTAGATTGATTGTAGTCTTCCTTGTAATGTCCTTAACTGATTGATATTGGTTGGCGGTGGCATGTCTAAGATCACTTTTACTTTGGTGGGATCAAATTCTATTCCTCTGTGAGAGACTATATATCCTAGGAGTTTTCCTGATTGGACCCAAAAAACACATTTTTTTGGATTTAGCTTGAGTTGATATTTTTCAAGTTGGGTGAAAATCTTATCCAGTATTGCCAAGCGTCCACTTTTTTCTAGGGATTCAGAGAGGAGGTCATCAACATAATCTTCCATAAGGATGTGCACATAGTTATGAAATATTGTACTCATGGCTCTCTGATAGGTGGCTCTGACATTTTTCAGTCCAAATGGCATGACATTCCAACATAAATTTCCCCAAGCACACGTGAAAGTTGTATTTGGTTGATCTTTAGTGAAAATTATGATCTTATTGTAACATGAGAATCCATCCATTAGTGATAAAATTTCATGTCCAGTAGTTAGATCTACTATGATGTCAACGTTCAACAGAGGAAAGTCATCTTTGGGACAAGCTTTATTAAGGTCTCAGAAATCCATGCAAACTCTAATTTGACCATTTGGTTTTGTGACAAGAACTATATTTGTTATCCATTCTGCATAATCAATTGGGTGAATGAATCCAACATCCAAGAGCTTCTTGAGTTCTACCTTGACGAGGAGTGCAATCTGGGGGTGCATTTTTCTTAACTTCTGTTTGAATGGCCTGGAATTTGGTAGCAATGGTAAGTGATGTAGAAACAATTCGGGATCCAATCCATGTTGGAAATAGGATTCCATTTAATTTCAATCCTAAACATTATTTCATGTATCTCCTAAGTCGTTGGAAAGTGTTCCCCAACACTAGAATTAGAAAGAGATTAAATTTGAATGAAATAGTCACATTAATTGACATTTGTAATTAATTCTAAATGATAGGAACATGTGAGGGCATCCAATATGAGTTCCTAAATAATAGGAGCACATGGGGTGCCCACATGGAAGGTGGAACCCACCTTGAGTTAAGTTAACTGTTTAGAGAAACATATAACACTTTTGTAATGCATGTAAAGATCCTAGAAGTTAGGGATTGAGGTTTACATGCATGAAGTTCAGTTCAGTTCACTTCATATCACTTAAGTTTAGTTCAGTTTAGTTCAATTCAGTACCAGTTCAGTTCAGTTCAGTTCATTTCAGTTCATTTATGGTTCAGTTATCTTCAGTTGCATGTAGTTAGTTTCAGTTGAATGCTAGTAGACTTCAGTTGACTTGGACTACATTACTAATGACTTGAGTTGCATGAAAAATAACAAGTGACTAATTTTAGTTAATAGGGGATGATCATTCTTGCATGAATGGTGGAGAGATATGTTTCAGTTAATAGAGATTGACTTGGACCCATCTTGGGTGCCCAAGTTGGCTTCTTGGAGTTAACACTTTTGCATGATAAGATATTTTAGAAGGTTGAGTTAAGTGGGCCCATTCTTAAGTTCCAACTTTGAGGATAAGCTTTGAAGATATCTTTGGAATAAAGGTTGAGTTATGACTTCAGCTTGGGATGCCCAAATGGATGGAGTTGATTTGACATTGTTCTTCATGGTAGAACTCTACTTGCAAGAGATAAGCATAGGTTTTGTGAGATAAGAATTGAGATTTGTAATTGTAACTCTTTGGAGTTTACAAGGTTGATTATTGCCTATTTATCTCAAGCAAGTTGAAGAGAGTTTGTATTAATTTTTATTGCAGGTTGTGAAGAATATTTTTTGAAGGAAAAAGAAGCATCTCAAGCAAGGATTGGAATTATTGTAATCTTATTATGAGATTAAATGGTACATTGATTCTTGGTGGAGTTTTTTCCCAAAAGGGTTTCTCCACGATATATGTTGTGTTCTTCTAATATTCTATCTAATTCTTCTACGACCTTCTATCTTCATTCTACAAATGGAAAAATGAATCTAACCAAATAATCATCTACAAAGAATACATATTTAGATCAACAATCATAAATTTTTACAAAGTATGAAGCTACATAATCACCTCAAATTTCAACAATCCAGGCATATCAACATATGACCATGCGAAGTTGACTTGTCTTTCTGAGAAGAATGCTATGAACTCAGGCTTTTCCTCAATGCTCAAGGATGCTGCTTGTCCGCCTCCTAAATGATTCAACTAGGCCTTTACAGTCATGATTCATAGATTGGAAATCTAACCTAAATAGCTATTTCAATCATCAAGAAGGTGAATTTAACTTGTCAACCCAGGGCCGTGAACTTGAAATGGGTCAACATAGTATGTGCACTAGGAACCCAAAGTAGCCATTTTCATTCTACAGCTAAGAAAGACACAATGCTAAAAGTAAATTGCTTAGAAAGGAATAACATAAATGATAACCATCAATAAAAAATTACACCAAGTTGAAATGCATGACATTAATGAAAATCTAAGCAAAAAATAGGGCACTACTCTGTCTGCTTTGGTTGCAGGAACAATCACAAAATAGAATTCTAGTGGTTGCAGGAACAGTTAGTGCCAGATCTTCAACTAATTACTAAACAACAAGTAATACTAAAATAATACTAAACTAAAGGATGGATTTCTCACCAAGTGGCCCCCCTTAGATAAGTATCCTCTAAGACTAATGAGAACTCAGATGCTCAAACTTAGAACTTTATTTTATTCATTGTAAATCATAAGTACAAAAGAGAAATATATTTGGATTACTAAAACTTAAGAATGCAAGTACAATATCAAATTGTGTAACCTTCAAAGAAGGAGCATCAAATCTTTATTTATACTACCAACTAAACGAGGCAGTCAACTCCATGAACTAGGAGGATTCCATTTAGGGAAAACAAAGAAAGTGGGGCGATGGTTATGCATGCATGGAATCCGGTCAGATATGCATGTCCAACCATAGATTTAGTGTTGTAGTAATGTGCATGTTTTCTCAACATCAATAATGACCACTACAAGGCAGTTATGTTTGGTGTGCAAGGGGAATCTCCTGCCATCAACCTCCTTTGTGAACAATTCCCTTGCTGAATGTTATGGTGCATGCCCAATTGGCGGTGTCTTCCTCAATTTAGCATCCTTAAATTAAATCTACATGGCAATTTTAGTACACACAATAATTGCATATATGTAACCACCTTAAGAAACATTCATTAACCACATGCAAAATTAATATAGATAGTCCATTTAACATGCCATTTATCATTAAAGGTTTGCAAAAATAAGATTAAGCCCAATGTCTATAGTTTGAGGAAAATATCATAAAATTATCAACACTTAATGTTAAAGTCCATGATAACTTTAGCAACTAAGTAACAAATTCTACCCAAAAATGAGACCATAAACTAGACTCATCACTCCCCCCAACCTAAGATCTTGTTGGTCCTCCAAAAGGGGAAGGGTTGTTCTTTTGCTTGGCCAATACGCTAAAATTTGCAACTGACAACTGTCCCACATCAGAGTGTGTTGTGCATGAATCAAGATCCCAATAGAATCCTCCCAATCTATCCAATCTACTTCATATATGTTTCTCCACAACAATATCATATTGGTAGAACCTCAAGTTTAGTACAAACCACATTAGGATGGGTGGCTGAAAAGTCAGAAGAAGCCAGAATCGGTCTTTTGTCCTTCCAACGCGAATATATATGTCAATCCTTTTAAGAGTTGCTACATAGTTCTGGATGGAATAAGGCTTGGTCTGCTTGAGATCATTAGTTAAGTTGTTCCATCTTTGTGAGAGGTATCTCTTCATAGTTTCCTCTTTTTCTTTTGCCTTTGCCTCATATCCACTATAAAATGCTTCTATCCAAGGCATAATCCTATTACCATAGCTAGGTCTGAAAAGCATTCTATTCCATTCCCTAAAAATATCCTCTAGATTCCTTGATTCAGCCCTAATGGTTAGAGGGATGTTAGACTCCAATTGATTATAAGCCCCATAATGCTGTCCCCAACTAATCTCATTTTGCACCCAAGACATAAATACCCTTAATTGGACATCCCCAACATACAACAATGGATTCCAATCGCGGTCTTGAGTTACAACATAATTATGCAAATAAAACTCACACAACAAATTCTTTATTTTAGGGGAAGCAATTTTATAAGCATTGAAAAATTCAATAGGGGTCTCAATTGAAGGGTTCAAACCTGAGACAATTCTTGCTAGTCCAAAAGAGATATATTTCTCCTTCAAATGCAGAGCATAGACCCTTGGAGGGGTCCTAAATTCCAAAATATGTGGTACCAAGGCTGCCATATCATCCACCTTCTTCTTCAAGGTGGCAATTTTTGCATCTTTATCTTCAATTTCCTCATCTCTCTTTTGAATTTCCTTCTTCAATCTGCATTTTTCCTCCTTCCATTCCTCTTCTCTTCATTGCATCTCTTTCCATAAATGCATGGAAACCTTGTGCATTGAAAAATTAGGGGGGTTATGTATTCCTACCAGCATCTTCTCTAGCACTAATGCTAACTGCAAGGATTCAGGCTGTCCTGTCAATTCTAGTTGTAGGGGTACTGATTGTTCTCCCAATTCGGGTTGTTGTTGTAGGGACTTCTACTCCTGTTCTGGATTTTTCTATAGGATCTCTTGCTGTAGGACCTCTTGTTGCAGGAAGTCCTGATTTTCCTCATACTCATGATTTTTGACTTGTTTTGCAATATTGGCAAGATCAACCAATGTTATGTTTGCTGCTGCCTTAAATATATCTTCCTCCTCAACATTATTTTGCCTTGTTGAACCTTCTATGTCCCCTTGTGATACCTCTCTAGACTTAGGGATCTCCTGTGGAGGCATACCAAAGGCTGACCTAGTTGGTCTTGCTTTCCTAGGAGGGCTCTCATGTTTTTCTTTGGCTGCAGGATGAAAAGTGCCAACCTTTCTCTTCTTAGAGCTTGACACCTCTTTTTCTGCTGACCACCTTTTGGAATTTCCTTTTCTCATTTCTACTTCCCTCTTATGTGCCCTAGTTTTCATTAGAATTCCAAGTGGAACGTCATCACCAGAGCTAGGGGAATAACTTTATTTGTTTGAGTGCTCTGTCCGAGAAGAGCTAATTTCTATGGTTTCTTCTATTGTAGGAGGGTTTACGCTCGGGCCTGTGCCAAAGGTTGAAGCACCAAGAGTGGCTTCATCCATGCTCAATTGCCTGCTAGACCTACAAGGTTGAGGTAAAACCCTTGGTTGCAAATTCTCAGGTCTAATTTGATCAATTTTTATGAATTCTTCCCATATCATTCCAGATACATCATGCAAAGACTTCTCAACTAGCAATTTAATTAGAAAATGGTGGGAAACAAAATTGTCCCTACCTTTTTGGGTCTTGGCCGCCATGATTGAGAGAAGGTTGTATGATACGTTCGACATATTCATCCTCCTTCTAAGCCTCATATGATTCAAAATCTTGAAGTACACGAAATGCAAATTCGACTGACAACCTTCACAGGTGATGTATTTTATGACATAAAAAACTATCTTCTTCCATGGATCAGGTAGAGACATTCTCTTTGCACCCTGTTTATCTATGCTCAATGGAGGGTCGTTCGGCTCTATAAATTTGGCCCTAGCCGATCTGGCATCTTTGGAAGTGTTACCAAATTTTTGCTACAACTTAATTGGTGGAGCTGATTAAATATTGTTATATTTGAAAGTGAAAATTATAGTTATTTCTGTTTATGCTCAAGTGTTGTTTACATTTTACTCATCATTCATCAAGTGATAGTTATTCAAGTGTTTTGAGAAATTGAGTTTCAGAAGGATTGCACATATTTTTGAAAAATCAAATGGAGTACAGAACTGAATATATAAATGATAAAGCAACAGAGTGCTCTCGTTTATTTCATGAAATGTTTCACATTACATATGTTCATTTGATTGTGAGAATGAAAATGACAAGTACAAAATTGCATTTCAATGCTTTTCTTTCAGAATGGAAATGAAAGAACAAAATTTAATTATCCACACAAGCCGTGGTTTTAGCTAATTCCATTCATTGCGGAAAGTAAACTATACAGCTAAAGGTAAAAGAATGAAAGCAAATAGTAGAAGACATATCCATCATTGCATGATTCTTCATCTTCAGTTGAGACGCTACTACCTGCTCTATCCTACTTCTGCTCCTGAGTGTGCCTTCAAGAGATTGAGAGGGGTGTCAATTAAGAGATCTGGATATGAGTTATACTACAAGCTCTACCAACAAACATATAATTCATTCTTTGAAATGCATGGAATCAACTAAAGGAAGGAACAAAAACATGAATTGAAGAGGGAAACATCATCACCACATATCTTTTTTATGCTAACATCGTTTGTTTCCTTGTATAGGTATAGGAAAAGTCATGTAGCTGATTATCTTTTGAAGACCAATCATGTGGGAAAAAGGGGCTCCCACAAGGGTAGAGCTTGGCATGATACCCCTTATACATTACAAGTGAGCTAAGAAGGAGAATGTAATTATCAAGTTCATTTGAACTATTCAACTGAAAGAGTAAAGGAGAGTTCATTCATCAAAGCCATCAAGCCGAATGTTCACTCATAACGATCAAGTAATATGCTTTTTGAAAGCTACAGGTGGACATTAAACTTAAAGGATCTCAATCAATTCAATTGAAATATATCATTTTCATGATTGAAAAATATGAAATATTTTTGTATAGTTTGTATTTTTCTGCCATGGGTTGTGTCTATGCATCTTGTTTCAAGATATTGCAACAATGTTCTATCTCATAATCAATGATAGTGAATAGGCACACATAATTCATCACTAATAAGAGAATTATTTAATAAAGGAAGCATGTTTCAAGTTTCAAATTTTAGAAGAGAGCAAGTGCATGAAACAGTTTTATTAAATGGAGCATAAAAATGCATGAAGAGTGCCAGGTAGAAGAGCATACATTTAAAGGATGGTCAAGCATGGAGGGAGCTTCAAGTTTTTGATTGTCAAGTCTTCCATTGTGTTGCATTAAGTGGAGTAAATAGTACAAGGTATTTTTTATTGTTTGTCGTGTATTGCAAATGGAGTTGTGCATTTTTTTTCGTCATTCAAGGGATGTCTTCAAAGTGTCATTGTATGAGGTTAAAGCAAATGGACATGAACATGTTTGATAAAATTTGAGTATGTGAAGGCATTTCCAGATTAAACAAAGCTCTTAAAATATTTAAGTGAAAAGCATAATGGACTGAGCAAGTAAACATCTAAGGCTGCTATTCAATGGAAGTTTTTGGGTGTAGGGGTTTGTCCATAGTGCAATTCTTCTGTAGGAAGTTCAAAACCCATATGGGTTTCTTCCTCATTTGAAGTAGAGTTTGGGAAGTTGAACTCACTAGAGATGTAGGATAAAAGAATTAAGCTGGAAATAAAGTGAAGCAGAGATCATATACACTCATTTGTAGAAATGAAGGGTAAATAGTTGGAGTTTCAAATCAAAATATAGTCTTTTTCCAAAACAACATTTGCCCATGTAAGGGGTTTTACATAGGAATCATAAATGAGAATGAAATGCCATGTTGGGTTTTACATTAATTAAAAAAATAAGTGGATTCCTTTCAGAATTAAGTGAACCCAAATGAGGGTTTTTTTATTTATCAAAATGCAGATTTATCACCATTTCTAGCTTACCCACATGGGGTTTTCGACGAAAAAATCAAAAGAAATGCATTCTCTTCAAAATATTGAATACCCATGAAAGGGTTAAAACAAAGACTACAAAAGAAAGTGAAATTGCTTGATGGGTCGAGCTCCATATAGAATAAAATGGTGTTACTTTTGAATTTCAAGATACCCACATGGTGTTTTTGTTAGAATGCAAAATATTTATACAATGCTCTCATGGATCAAGCTCAAATTTTCTAGAAATGCAAAAATAAACAATATTCTTTCAAGATAGCAAATACACATATGGGTTTTTGTTCCAGGAGTTCAGAATACCAATGAAAGCCATGTTGGGTCAAGCCCAAATTTTGAATATATGAAATACAGTTTCTTGTTTATTTTCCAGTTTACCCACATGGGTATTTCAACAGAAAAGAAAAGAATGTATTTTATTCATAATATCATATACCAACATGAGGTTTTCAATAGGAGTAGTAAGATTAATCTCTTTTATTATAATTTAGAGATAACCATGTGAGGGTTTTATAAGAAATATAGAGGAAAGTAGAAATGCCATCATGGGTCAAACCCAGATTAGTCTCAGAATTCCTGATAAGAGGATGCACACGACCTGGCCTAGAGGGAGCCCTTGGCTCACAAATCATTGTGAATTCACAGAATAATTAACTCTTGTTAATTTTCTTTGAATGGAAACAAGGAGAACAAAAGAAACAAAGGCTTACCATCATTTTTCTATTAAGAAGCCACAGCCAAAGCTTTCACAGGAGCTTTCAAATTCAAAACTCAAAATTTCTCATGGCGGCCACAGTAGTATAAAAAACAAGCACAAAAAATGGAGTAAATACATCAGACAAACTTGTTATAGCCGTGGCCAATAAGCCTTTTTCTCACATAAAGAAGTCATGGAATCAAGTAAATGACATACGAGCTTACCATTGAGAAGTAGAGGCCGAATGTGATAAAAAATCGAAGAGGAGTGAGCTTGAATCAAGTCTCAAAGCTGAAACCCTAACCTTCTCATGGCGGCGCTGCTTGCAGAGCATTTTCCCCAAAAGTCACCAAGATGAAATGATCCAAATTTAGGGTTTTCTTTTGTTTTTGTCCATCTTCATGCCCTAATTCGAAATAGGCCTTTCATTTAAGATTATAATGTTTTAGGTATATCCTTTTATGTTTTATTCATGCCCTAGGTCGAACATTGTAGAGACTTTCAAATGATGAATTTTGCCTAAGTCTTTGGTTTGTTTAATGAATTATTTAAAGACTTTAGGCCTTTAGGTGGAGCCTTAAAATATTTTCTCAATGGATTTTGAGAAAATCAATTAGATTTTGGAGGGGATTGTTTTAAGCATAAGGATTAGCCTTAGACTATTTTCAATTGATTTTAAGAGAAATCAATTAAAATTATTGTTAAGAGATTGTATTTTATTTTATGATTTTTTTTGAGAAAATCAAGCATTGTAAGTGGAGAGAGAAGTTGTATTTTTGCAAAAGATTTCCAAAATCTTTAAATGCAAAAAAATAAATCTAATTGTGAGGATATAAAATCTACAAGCCATGTAAAGCAGGATTAAAGTGATATTTTATAAATTGCTTTAATTCTTCACTATTTTTAGCAGATTTCTTGCTTTTCTTCCTTGGGTCGGATTTGAGATTCCTGCTGGAGAGTTAAGGTGTTTTTTTTGCTCTAAAAGTAGATTTGGCCTATTTTGAGAGGATTTTCAGTATGTATTTGGAAAAAGTGTGTTTTTCTATTTTTTTGCAAGCTTATTGGGTAGTTTTGATACCTTTTCTTGAGCTTTCTTTTTAAGCTCAGATTAGGGTTTTAGAGCTATTTTATCTTGAAGAAAACTTAGTTTTTCTTCTTCTCAGTTCAGATGGTAGTTTCTTGCTCTTAACATATTTTAGCTTGTAAACTTATTTTTACTCAGTTCAGACAGATTCACTTTTTCAGTTTCAATAAAGCAACAAAGTTCTCCTTCTCATTTCTTGTCTCAACTTTGTAACATCGATTTGATGTCTTTGTGTTTTCAAGCTTGAAGCCTTATATGTCTTTCTTTTATGAGTCTTTGTGTAGAATTTTATGTTTTCAGGTTTCATGTTAGGTTTAGTACTTTTAAAACTTCACGCAAATTATTGATGAAATCATGTACCAATGGGATTATGAGAGCTATTGTAATAGACGAATTGTTGTGAGTGATAGAATCTAGATTTTCAAAAATTACAGTGAATCGTTAGTTAGTCTTAAATTTCATTTTCAGCTATCCTTCTATCCTTTTTCTCAAAGATCACTTAGATTAGGATTATCATTCAGAGAACCAACTCACTCTAGAGATTCTTTCTTCATTAAGATCACCCACATCTGAAGAAGGTTTCCATGTGTCATTAGATTGCTGAATTTCATATTCAATAGGGTGCAAATCTAATTGATAACAAGAAGTAGGGTAATTTTCACCATCAACAGGTAACCCTGTAACTTCTGCAATTCTTTCTTCAGTTGCTATGACCTCCAACCCTTTCACCATGGCCTTCCCTTCAGACAATTTCTGGGTGAACTCTAGTGCAATGTCTTCATTGAAATCATCTAGCTTCAGGAAGTAGTCAATCCACCCATAGTTTTTGAATTCAGCTAGATAGGGTGCATCCTATAGTAATACATCATGCACCATGGGTTCATTATGAATTAACCCACCTCCCATTGTCTGCAATCAAAAAAACACTCTGCGGTTTCCTTCCTGCACTTTCATCTAAAAATTAAATTCACCTTCCTACAACACTTGGTAACTTTCCAATGCCAATGTCGATTGGATTTTCATTTTTCTAACTTTCCTTTTGTTTACAACACAACTTTGAGATATGACAGGGTTAATAATGGCAAGGAAAGAGTAATAAAGGAAAGCTATAATGAAGAGAAATGGTAGCAACAATTGGTGTCACTTCACACGTGTGAGCTTTCCTTTCACTCAGATTTCAAATCAGCTCAATTTAAATTTTGCTGACATAGACCAACATGGACTGACATGTGGGAAAAATATTCACATCTTTTTCCTTCCCCCAACCTAAATTTGGGCATGCGTCCACACATGCAGAATGATGATTTGATAGGGAAGGGAATATTGACATGCTATGGTGAATGTCCATACTAATGTACATCAATTAAATGAATTCATTTAAAGACAATTAAGATATAGCAATTAATGCACACATACCTAAATGTGTGGAGGATTTTTTGCAAAGAATGTGGAGAAAGTACCGTTCACCTTTTTAGGAAATAAGTTGAGAAATTAATGAAGATGAGGTGGAATGAAGTGAAGTGAAGTAATGGAGGAGAGAGAAAGGTGGAAATGGATGGGTGGATGGGCGGATGGGTGAAGAAATGGACTCCCACAGAAGTGGAAGTCTTTATTATGACAAGTACATACCTTAATTAGCCAGAAGGAGGGACACTAGGTCCAATTCCTTTGGCTACAAGAAGCTTGGATGTTGCATGCTGAGTGAATTGTTGTAGGAAATATTCATTAGAAGTTGGCTTGTGATACAGTCTGAGGCGGTGACCATTGACAAGCAACTTAAATCTGACTGGGTCAATAGTAATGATCTATATAACACCATTAGGGAATAATTTATCAACCTCATATGGTCCTAGCCACCTTGTTGGAAATTTTCCTACATTGTCCTGATATCTTGAGTCATAGAGCAAGGCCCAATCTCCCAATTGGAATTTCTTGTCCTTGATGAATTTGTCATGCCACTTGATTCTCTAATTTTGCACTAGCTTTGTGTGATACAGGGCTGCTCTTCTCATCTCATCCAAAGCATTTAGCTGCATGATTCTTTCTCTCTGTGCCTCAAAGATATCCATCCCCAAATCTATTGCAATCCTAAGAGTCTTGTGTTCAAATTCAATGGTCGTCATAGCTATCTTTCCATACAACAACTCAAATGGAGTGAAGCCTGTGGTTATTTTCCAGGTAGTTCTATAGGCCCAAACAAATTATGACAATTTGTTTGCCCAATCCTTTTTGTGGATAGCTACTGTCTTGGTTAAAATAGCTTCAATTTCTCTATTTGTCACCTCAACTTGGCCATTAGCCTGGGGGTGATAAGGAGTAGAATTTTTGTGTCTTATGTTGTACTCATTAACTAGTGCTACAACAAGGGTTGATGTGAATTGAGCCCCTTGATCAGTCACTGTCTCTCTTGGAACTCCATATCTTGTGAAAATATCCTCATAAAGAAATTTTTCAACCTTGTTATCTCTTGCATGCTTCATGGCCTTAACTTCTACCCACTTTGTTACATAATTAGTGCATACAAAGATATAAGACTTACCATTTGATGGAGGGTCAATGGGTCCTACAAAATCCAATGCCCACTTTTCAAAGGGAGTGATTAATACCTGGGGATAAAGTGGCATCTCATCAGATTTGGTTGGCCTGCCCATTCTTTGACATCTATCACATTTTCTTGTATACCTTCCTGCATCATTGTGGAGTGTTGGCTAGTAATAGCCTATGTTCAAAATACTCATTGTTGTCCTCTTGGCTACAAAATTTCCTCCACATGGTTCATTGTGGCATGCATGCAAAATGTCGTATGTCTCATCTTCTCTCACACATCTCCTCATGACATGGTCTGGTCTAGTATAAAAAAAATCCAACAATCTAGGAGAAAGGAAAATATTTTTCAATGAGTGTCCTTCTCTCTTTTGGAGAGAAGTGATGTGGAACCCTACCTGTGACCAGATAGTTGGCTATGTCAGCATACTAGGGTGTTTGTACACTAATGGAGAATAGATGCTCATCAGGAAAAGAGTCATCTATGGCCTGATTATCTTCTGATGTAGTCAACCTTGAAAGAAAATCTGCAACAACATTGGCCTTCCCTGGCTTATTCACAATGGTTATATCAAACTCCTCCATCAACAATAACCATCTTGCCAATCTACACGTGATCAAAGGTGTATTCATGAGATACCTAATGGCTACATGATCAGTGTGCACAAAGATTTGGTAACCTATTATGTAATGCCTAAATTTTTTCAGGGCATAAATCACTGCCAACATTTCTTTTTCTGTCATAGTTGTTACCTATTTTTCACTACTAGCTCAAAACAGGTAGAGCTGAATTGCATCCATCAAAGAAGGTACAAAAAATTTCTACTTAAGTATTCATTATGTTCCAGAACTTTGATTACGTATGAATTTCAAGTGTTATTATGCAAATCTTAGACAAAGGAACTCATAAATTTGCATAAAAGAATGTTGCTTTATTCATATTGTAAAAGCTGAAGCCCCACACAAGCTACAGGAGTAGCCAATTTGATATTTATAATCAAATGATGAATACAAAAAGGAAGTGTATATCATACAACTGGAAATAATGTAAACATAAGATAGAAGGTGATTCATCATTGCCTGGAATGATGAATCATTGCTACATTTGAGGTCTTTAGTTGTCGTGTTGTGCTTTCGAATTGATCCAGCTCCAAGCTCCAAAAGCATCTGCAAGAACTATGAAATATGGTATTAGAGATGGTCTCTAAAAAATGACAAATCATATCCTATCATATGCCTACACTACCAACATAAATATAACATACATTCGATCAGACATCCATAAGATGATTTCACTGTTCAAAAGAAAACATATTTCAATGGAAGCTTTCAGCTTCTTTTATTTTGCTAATATGTTTGTTTCAATGTGAAGGAATAGGTTCATCATGTTCGAGATCATTTTATTAGATATGTGGAGTAAAACGGGCTCCCACAAGGGTAGAGCTCGACATATCATAAAGATGACACCTCTCATTCACATTATTACATGAGAGCATCAAAGAAATAGTCATCATTTAGGATTGTCATCAAGCAGTATAATAGCATGGTAAAATAGATCAAGCAAAGCATATTGTTGCTCATCATTTGAAGGAATAACTCATAAAGTATCTATGTGAACCTCAAGCATTGATCATTTATGACAGTCAAATGCAAGTATAATGAGGAGAGAAAACACAAATGAACAATGGCTCTTAATATGCTCAAGTAGTTTGCAAATTAGAATAAAATCCATCTTGTACATCATGGTCTTACATCAGAAATTTTATGTCATTCCTTCTTGTTATATTGCTATTTAAAAATATGATGCAGGTGTTCCTTACAAGAGGGCATCAAAACATCAATGAAGCAACAATCTAATTAAACATTTAGAAAACATCAATACGAAGATCATAACAGTCATGTAGGGAAGCACATTGAAAGTGGAAGGAATAGTCATCAAAAGGCCTTGCATGTACAGTCAAGGATACATTACATAATACAGGCTTGACAGAGTTTAAAGTTATCTTGACAAAGGAAATGGAGCTTTATCAAGTGAAATGTCTACATAGTTACCAGAAGGGCAGTCTATATGACTATATGAGAGAATTTTTGCAAATAATAATCATGCCTTGACCTTTTCAAGAATATGCAGTAAATTTAGAACAACCATTGTTCAAAATTAAAGCAATTTAATATAATGTAAATCTGCATAAGCAATGCTAAGGAGAGGTTGCTATCTACAGAGCATTATGTATGCAGCTCAAGGTATTTATTGGATGGTAATAAATACGGTGAAAGTCAGTTTTCAGTATGCAAAAGCACAAGATACAAGGTGAGTGCATCATGAGGGGCAGTAGATCAGCAAGTGCTGATAACACTAAAAGTTACAAGTCTACAAGACTATAATGAGAGCATTGCTATATGAAAGAATCAAGACAAAACATCATCCAGAGTTTAGATCTTCACCTTGCATTCAAAATTGCATCTTAATAAGAGATTTTAGATCTTTTGAGTTCATTGTTAAAGGTAAGATTCAACAGATTTTAGAATCTTACATGGAGATCCAATTCAAGCCTTGTCAATGAGTAGCAACTATCATAAAATGAACAACACAGTCAAATAGAGGAGGAGGCAGTTGAGGTGACAATTCATATTGGACAGTGGTTGAGATTTTCAAGAGAATGACAGTGTTCACTATATGCATTATACAGTCAAGGAATATAAAAGACAACAACAACATTCATAGTATGAGGAATGATGAAAGCTACATGTGCACACTATCAAATGATAGTCGAACATCACAATAGTGATAGAGTCAAAAGTCCATCCATATAAAGGAGGTATCATGTTCATGATGGAGCATCAATTTAACATTGAGAAGCATCAATACAAGGGTCATGATTGTAGCAATCTAAGCAGAACATCACTAAGTATGTCAGAACCTATAAGTGCAAATGATAGTTCTTTGTCTTGCAAATGAAAAGTCATTATAGCCGCATTCAATGAGTCAATAATGTTAAGAATAAGTGAAGTGCATCAGAATAATGGTCATCAAAGATATATTGCATCCTACGAGCTTGATAAAATTATCACAACAAGATAGTGCAAATCTTGCAACATGGGCAGTAATATATAGAAGCTTCAACTGAGAGGACAGTCCAATAAAATGATCAAAAACCATGCAAAGACAAAACTCTATAGTTTCATCATTGGAAGTAATCTCATAACTGTAGTTCATAAGCACAACACAGTCCCATGATGGTTATGCATAACACAAAGTTTTAAAAATTTCACAGTCGCAGCTTATTATTGTCAACATTTTTATCCTTCTCCAGGAGTACAGACAGGGATAAGACCAAGGGAATCCTATAAAGGCTATGTAAAGTCAAGAATCATTCAGAAGAAACAATATTAAGGAAAAAACCAAGATCCTTGTATAGTCGCAGCTGGTAAGTGTGGAGGAAATGAGGGGGCAAATTTTTTTTTTCCAGAATAAATGCACATGTGGGTCAAAGTTTTAGGCTTTGTAAGAAAAGTAAATTAAGAACACTTGCCATGGTGCACTAGGTTTTGTTTGTTCTATTCAAAGGAGATACAGATTCAAAATTTAAAGAGTACATCAGAAAATTGATTATGGTTGTAGCTATAAAAGCTTGAAAGTTCCCTCGAAATAGATCAAACTGTTTAGAATGCTGGAAAAAGAAAACTTACCATGCATTGTTTCAAGGAATTTCTCTGGAAATAATCAAGAATATTGATGTATGGTGGAGAAAAGTTCCAAATCAAGTATTCTTTTTGAAACCCTACTCCATGGCGGCGCAGCATAAACTTCAGAGAAATACAAAGTGAAAATACTTATGAATGATTAGGGTTCCATTATTTACTCGCCCTTTTCCTTTGCCTTTCATGGGCTTTCTTCATATTTTATGATGGGATATTTTGACCTTATGTTTTCAAAGATAAATCATTTCAGTGGTCTTGAATTGTGAAGTCAACGACTTAATCATGCAAAAGGAGGTGATAAAGTTATATGCCAAGGCATATAAAATATCTATTAAAGCATTGAGTTAGGGATGGGCTCGAGAGATATAAGGAGTGATATGATATTTTTATCAAATAAACTTTTTTAAGCCTTCCATATTATTTGTAAAGCTTATTTAACATTATTAAAACAATTTGTATTGATTGATTTTTAATAATTGTTTAAATAAACTATTTTAGAAGGAAGGTTGAGTTAATTGGTGATCACTCATACATGATTAATTTAGACATAGAGTTTCAATGTGCATGGGCGGATTGATATAAATGAAGAGATTTTTGCATGCTTTAGACCACTTTTTCAGGGATTTTTAGTTCAATTTGAGTGCTTTATAGTTCAATGACGAGTTGACTGCAGGTTCGAGACTGAGTTCACTCATTTTTGCATGAGTTTGAACCTCATTTTTAGGGATTTTTACTTTTGCTCAGATTTCACATCACTTTCTCACTGAAATTGACTTTTAGTTACTTATTCATGCACTTTGAGGTGCATTCTCAATTGTATATATTGAAAAAGTTTATCTTTTTCAATCTAGTTCTTGTTTTTCAGCCTTTGCACTCTGCAAAGTGAATCATCTTGTAACTCAGCTTTTAGATTAATACAACAGTGTTTTTTATAGGTTCAAAGTGTGTTATTGTAGAGAATTCCTTTAATTTTTAGTATTTTAGAATTTTCCTTCTAGATTTCAAGCATTGTTTTTGTGAGGAATTTGATCGAAGAATTACTGTGTTTCAGTTCTTAAACCTCTGATTTCTTCTATCTTTTTCACATATTTGTATGCAATTTAGTTTAAGTTCACTGGTTTTGCACTATGCTTGTAATTGATTAATCAATTTAGTCATGAAAACCTCATTTTCCCTCAATATTGCATTAGGTCAAAGCCTCTATTTAAATCATTCAAGTGATTAAATTATTAAATCATGGTTGTATAGATTGGAGTGTTGAGAATTTTATTGTGAGTCATAGTTGCAAATCATTATCGGTTAGGTGCATCACCTTCAATTTATAGTTTTGCATACATTTAGTAATAGTCTTTCTCCCTTTTCCAGCAAATCACTCAGTTATTAACCAGAAAATCAAATAGGAATTAGTCTAGAATCTAGAGGTCTAATTCCTTATAGGATACCCACAACCTGGAATTAGTTCCAATGTTTCAACATATTGCTGAATTTCAATATTCAAGCATTCAGGTGCAATCTGATTGAAAACAATAGTATAGTTGAATTTAGCTCCTTGCAAATTTTTGCTGACAAAATAAATGGTATTTTCAATAGCTCCTTCTTTTTGTCCTAAGACTGCTCCTATGGCATAATCTGATGCATCAGTATGGATGTGGAAAGGAAGCTCCCAATTAGGTCCTTTGAGTACAAGAGCATGAGTCAAAGCTACCTTTAAGTCATAAAATGCCTTGTCACAAGCTTCATTCCACTAGAATTCAACATCTTTAGTGAGAAGAGTATACAATGGTGCTGCTACCTTGCTGAAATACTTGATGAAATGCCTATAATATCCTGCATGGCCCAAGAAACTCCTAACATCCTTTAGTTTTGCAGGTGTGGGCAGATTTGTGATCACCTCAATCTTTGCAGGATCTACTTGAATTCCCTTGTGGGAGATGTAGTGGCCAAAAACTACACCTTCCTGCATCATCATGAAGCACTTTTCATTGTTTAAGGACAAGTTTTGGTCTTCACATCTTTGTAGGACTCTCCTGATATTTTCCAATGCTTGATTAAAATCAACACCATAAGTGGTAAAGTCATCCATCTAAATTTTTGTGCAATCATGAGAAATGTCTGAAAAATATGCTAATGACTACCCTCTTAAAGGTTGCAGGTGCATTGCATAAGCCAAATGGGAGTACAAAGTAGGAATAGGTCCCCCATGAATAGTTAAATATGGTCTTCTCCTAGTCCTCTGATAGAATTTGGATCTAGTTGTAGCCGTTGAATCCATCTAGAAAATAAAAGTATTGCTTTCTTGCAAGTGTGTCCAAAACTTGATTGATGAAAGGTAAGGGAAAATGGTCCTTCTTGGTGGGAGTATTAAGTTCCCTGTAATCAGAAAAAACTTTCCATTTCCCTCCTTTCTTGGGAATAATCACTAATGGAGACACCCATTGGCTATCTGAAATGGGGTAGATAAATCCTACATCTAGCAATTTCTGTAGTTCTCCTTTTACAATTTCTCTTAGTGCAGGGTTAATTCTTCTTTGTGACTGCCTCACTGGGGTGCAGTCATCTCTGATATAAATTCTATGTGTAAAAAGTTTAGGGTCCAATCCCTTCATATCATGATAATCCCGCACACATGCATGTTGATGGGTCCTTAATAGGTTTTCCAATAACAATTGCTATTCTTCACTCAGTTTGTTGTTAACATTCAGATACTTTCCTTCTGACACCTGTACTTGTGTCATCAAATTTATCATGGATGCTTCATTAACACATGGTACCTTTAGTTCATATGGCAGAAATGTATGGGACATACCTGTTGCTGTAGGAATTTTGTCTATAGGAAGAGGGGTTGCAGGAAGAACGTCTGCAGGAACAATGGTTGCAGGAAGAGCAAGTAGAAGTGTCTTGATTGGAGTAGAAAAATGACAAGATGATGCTTCCTCCACTTCACAATGGTTCTTAATGATGTTAGCCAATACTTCATCCTCATCTTGAAGCTACATGAAAGAGTTTCTACCCATCATCATAAGCTGTGCCACAAAATTAACTTGGCCTCTTCACCAACATGTGGCCATACGAGATTGTCCTCATCATCAGATGGCTAAACAAGAGGATAAAGAACAAAATTTTTAGTGCTCTTCCCATTTGAAATGGTCATGTCACCTGATCGACATCCAATATATGCATCTATAGTTGCTAACCATAGCCTTCCAAGAATAATGGGATACCCACCTAATGTAGCCTTAGGAGAAAGAATCATGAAGTTTGCTAGGTACTCCCAGGAGTCTAAAACTACCACAAGATCGTCCACTATACCATCAGGCTTAACAGTAGAACTATCATCAAGTTGCAGGATAGTAGGAGTAGATCTCATGCTTGCAACGTTTAGTTGCTACATGATGTCCTTGGTCATCACATTTATTTCTGCCCCTAAATCAATCAGAGCATTCTTTATTTTAATCCTATTTATAACAACTGCTACCACAAGACTACCTGGGTCATTATACTTGGGGATAGTCACTTTTCCAAGCATAATGTTAGCTAGTTGTCCCCTCACATGAACTGTAGTTGGGTCTTTCTTTTTCCTACTTGGCTTCTTGAGGCATACTTGCTTGATTGCCCTGCCATATATTGAAACATCCTTTATGGCCTAAAATAGAGGGATCTAGACGCATATATGCTTTAGCTAATCCAAGATATCAAAATTTGTATCCTCTTTTTCTTTCTTCTTCTTGGAAACTTCCAATCTATGAGGAAATGGTGGTTCTTGTTCAGTCTACTTGACTTGGATTGGTTCATGATTTTTAGGTGCACTTGGCTGAATGGGATCATTCAGAGGTTCCTCCTCCTCTTCCACATGAAGATCAGTAATAATGGGCTTGGAAGGGGGTGGTAGAGTAGTTATTGGACACAAGTGGATGTCACTTACACTCATAGCATATGTAGGGAATTGATTTGAATCAATAGAGTATGCAGGCTGCTATTGTGTCTTGTTATTTGGATTGGGTGTGGGCTAAGCTGGTAGTTGAATGGGTTTAGGTTCATTTGAGCTTGAATTAGCAGCTGGAGGCATTATAGCAGGCTACTGGGGCTGAGAAGGTGGCTACATGTAATTGGTTGTCTAGGTAGGCCATTGTTGTCCTCCCCTCCATTGATTTGTTTGTTGCCAATTTCTTAGAGGTGGCTGCTAATGCCCTTGAAATTACTGCCAATTCCCTTGAGGTTGCTACCACTGGGGTGGAGAGTTTTGATGATTGGTCCAAGCATTTGGAGGGTTACTCCAAGGTTGTGGTGGATATCCTTCATAGCTGGATGGATATGGGGGCTGCCATTGGTTTCTAGATGAATAGGAATTGAAATATGGTCCAACATAAGAGAGTGGATCTGGTGGCATACCTTGTCTTGGATCCCAAGGCCTCCTTTGTGCAACATAGTAGGCTTGGTCTTCTTCAATCTGAATTGGCTTGAACTCAGGTGTAATATGCTTTCCTTCAATATTGGCTACTATCATGCATTTGCAGTCCTTCTTCTTTTTTCTGCAATGAGGGCAATACTTTGCCAACATTGCCTCTGCCTCCTCTTACTTCTTCTTGGTTTGAAGTGTATCTAGTTGAGTAGCTAGATTTTTTATAATGTCTTGCTTGAAGTCTACCAACAAATGAGTAATCTAAATTCTTGAAACTCCACCGGTAGTTGAATTACCCATGGAAGATTGGTAAGCTCTCCCTTTCTTTGAAGCTACCCTAGAGTAGTTTTGACATATTTTCTTGATATCTCCCCAAGGAACTTGGGAGATATCTCCTCCTCCCATCAGGTCCAAGGCATTAGTGCAACTTTCATTGATTCCTCTTAGGAAAATCAACTTTTGTGAGTCTTCATTGAGTGTATGGTGTGGATATTTTTGTAGGAAAAGCATAAACCTTGCAATATAATTTTTGAGGCTCTCATCTTCCTTTTGCTACATCCTAAAAATATCACCTCCTCTCATGTCACTGCCCCTACAATATTCCTTGTATTTCTCAAGGAATTTTGTCTTCATGTCTTCCCAAGTTTCCATAGTATTTTTTCCTAGGCTCATGAACCATCTTAATGTTGCTTCTTTCAAAGTGGTAGGAAATAGCTTAAGCCTATGGGCATCAGTGGTATAATCATAACTCCTACAGAGTATGTCAAACTCGAACAAAAAGCTATCAGGGTCTTTTGTAACAAGTCCATAAAACTTGGGGAGTGTTGAAGCAGGGATATTTTTGATGTTGTCAACTTCATTCTGATGGGAAATGGGGAAAGGAAAAGTTGGTTGGTTATGTCTGTTCCTATTTGCATCACCTATGCCTACTTGATGTAGTTCCAAAGCAAAGAGATTTTCAAGTTGATTTTGGTCTTTAGAGGAGACTTCAGAGCTAGTCAAATTAGGAAATGTGTCAGCAAAGGGGTGTGGATCTTCTTCTTCTTTTTCTCTTGGTAGGTTTTGATATTCAACTAGTTGGAATGGATTAGGATTGTTAGGAAGGAATCTCTCATAAGCATCCTTCTCCTTTCTCTATGACTGCGGTATCAACTCACTATCAACCAACTCACACAAAGAATTGGTAAAGAATAAGGGGGGTCATTACTTCCTAAATGAGGGTACACTAAGAAAAAATTCCAAAAACACTACAACATGAGAAACTACCAATGACTCCAAAGAACTCCCTAGTTTGACACCATCCCTAGAAATGACGCCAAAAATGTCTACCTCCTACAATGATTCAACAACTAGGCCTTTATAGCCGTGATTCAAATATTGGACATCTAACTTGAATAGTTATTTCAATAATCAAGAAGGTGCATTTAACTTGTCAACCCAGGGACGTGAACTTGAAATGGGTCAACACAGTATGTGCACTAGGAACCCAAAGTAGTCATTTTCATTCTATATCTAAGAAAGACACAATGCTAAAAGTAAATTGCTTAGAAAGGAATAACATAAATGCTAACCATCAGTCAACAATTACACCAAGCTGAAATTCATGACAAAAATGAAAATCTAAGCAACAAATAGGGCACTACTCTATCTGCTTTAGTTGCAGGAACATTCATAGAATAGAATTCTAGTGGCTACAGGAACAACCGGTGCCAGATCTTCAACTAATTACTAAACAACAAGTAATACTAAACTAATAATAAACTAAAGGATGAATTACTCACCAAGTGGCCCCCCTTGGATAAGTATCCTCTAAGACTAATAAGAAATCAGATGCCCGAACTCAAAACTTTATTTTATTCACTGTAAATCATGAGTACAAAAGAGTAATATATCTAGATTACTAAAACTCAAGAATGCAAGTACAATATCAAATCACGCAACCTTCAAAGAAGGAGTATCAGATCTTTATTTATACTACCAACTAAATGAGGCAATCAACTCCACAAACTGGGAGGATTCCATTTAGGGAAAACAAATAAAGTGGGGCGGCGGTTATGCATGCATGGAATCCGGTCAAACATGCATGTCCAACTGCAAATTTAGTGTTGTAGTAATGCGTACATTTGCTCAACATCAATAATGACCACTACAAGGCGGTTACATTTGTTCTACATGAGGAATCTCCTGTTGTCGACCTCCTTTGACCTTTGAATGATTCCCTTGCTAGATGTTATGGTGCATGCCTAGTTGGCGGTGTCTTCCTCAATTTAGCATCCTCAAATTAAATTTGCATGGCAATGCTAGTACGCACAATAATTGCATATATGTAACCACCTTAAGGAAAATTCATTAACCACATGCAAAATTAATATAAACAGTCCATTTAACATGCCATTTATCATTAAAGGTTTGCAAAAATAAGATTAAGCCCATTGCCTATAGTTTGAGGAAAATATCGTAAAAGTATCAACAGTTAATGTCAAAGTCCATGATAACTTCAACAACTAAGTCACAAATTCTACCCAAAAATGAGACCATAAACTAGACTCATCACTGCTAACTGTATTATTATGGAGTTATTTGAGGTTCCAATGTTGACTTCTATTTCTTCTATAAGCAATGACGATCTCTCTCAGTCTATTGGGAGACAGTCCTATCCTCCATCCTCAGGCGCCTCTAAGAGGTTTTCACCTTCTAATATGTGCTTTATTTTTACTTCTTCAGGATCAATAGGCGCCTTTCGGTTTTCACTTGAAGACCTATTATTTTTATCTTTACTTTTTTCATTTTCACTTTTGTGACTAGAGGACAAGATGACCTCACCAAAGTATGCGACATAATTGAGTTCTATGGAAAATCCAACTTTATGATCACCACTTGGTATTCCATCACGAAGTCCCATGAACTTAGCAATAACTTTGTCGTTCTCAAAAGTGACTAAACTTGGTGGTCCTTGTTGGTCCCAATCTATAAGTTGAGGGTAGACAAGAGGTAAGCCGTCATCGGTATTGTCAAGGGTCATGGTGTCAGTAGACAGGGTAAAGATGAAACTGGAGTCATCAGGATCCCAAGAGGCTAGATGAATGAATTTCCAGAAGAAGTGTTGGAGCCATTCTTCTTTAGTCAAAGACATTCTCAGATGGGTACTCGATGGATTTCATGAAGAATCAAGGGCAAGAGTTTTGTCAAATTTCCCAAATAGTTTGTCAAGGTCCATGAAAGTGGTGGAGGATAAGGAGTCCCATTCATATTCATTGGAATCAACATCATAATCCCAAGGGTTATCATGTGTCTCGCTATCATCTGAAGCACTAGAAACCTCACTCGAGGGTGACCTGATACCTCAGATAGTCACTTTTATCGAAACAAACTCTATCCCTTGATGACTTATTAGCTTAAGAGGTTGCAGAGGTTCCAACATTCCTTTCCTATTTAGACCAAGGCCATTATGTCCATCATATCCATGTCATTTTCATTATTTGGAACCCTTTTGGATACTGTTCAATTGGCAATTTCTTAGTTTCAATGTCCTCTTTGTACAACCATGTAAGAATGTGGTCATCTAGAGATTCTTTAACAAGCTCCCCCCCATTTAGTGAAGGTGGTAGGAGGATTGTGGATGACAACTTTGGGCTACATAGGATGTGGTTTTCCATATGACTTTGGTGACTTAGGTGACTTTCCAATGAAAAAGATCCTCTTCATATTGTATTCTTCGCAGCCTTTGTCTTGGATCTAGATTTTAGGTGTGGAAGGTGCAATGAATGAGTTGGATGATTTGACAAGGGTGGATGGGTCAATGTAGTGAGATGGAGCAGCAGATGAAGTGGAAGATGAGGCCTCTCGATTAATGGGTACTTTACATTCAACAGTTCCTTTGAGGTTGGAACAATATTGGAGAGGATCAGGGTCACTTGGAATAGTGATTTCAGTGTCGTTATGTGGGAACTTGAGGCATTGATGGTAGGTGGATGGAATATCCCTCATGGCATGAATCCATGGGCATCCAAGAAGGAAATTGTATTGTAAATCCAAATCCAAGACGTGAAACACTGTGTCCTGTATGGCTGGTCCAACTCTTATTGGGAGTGAAATTACACCTTCAAAAGATCATTCAACATCATCATAAGCTTTGATTATGATTTTCTTGATTTGGTCAATGAAATTCTTAGAGTATCCCAATGCCTTAACTAATTTTAGTGAGAAAATATTCAGGCTTGCTCCACCATCTACTAGGACTCGTTTGATCTTGTGTGTATTAATGCATACTTCTAGGTGTAGAGGACTGTTATGGTTAGATTTTGGTGCCAAAAGTCTTGTTCGGAGAAGGTGACATGGTGTGACATAGCTAGGTATCCAACCATGGCCTAAAATTCATTGACATCTAAGTTTGTGGGTATGGAAGCTTCTTGCAAGGCTTTATCAAGGATTTCTCTATGCTATGGTGAAATGTAAAGAAGTTCTAAGATGGAAATTTGCACAGGAATCTTTCCTAGCTGCTCTAGGAGGTTATATTGACCCTTCGGTTGATGGCTTGTAGATGGAATTGGAATATTTATCTTGGTTATGTGGGTGGAAACAACACAATATGATTTTGGCTTATTTATGGTGATGGCAGCAATGCGATCATCAAAGGGTGTCACATTAAAGATGATAGTGTTGTAACCATGTTTGACAACTGCATAGTTGGCATTGTTGTTATTGTTCCTTGAACTAGAGGCTTTTCCTTTACCATGGTTTTGCAAAGGGGTCTTGAATATTGTATAATCAACATTTGTTTTACCTTGTGAATTATCAATTGAAATGGTTTGATCCTCAATAAGGTCTTGAATGATGTTCTTGAGCGCCCAACATCTAGATGTTTTGTGTCCTTTTGTGTGATGGTATTCATGGTATTCATTGTCTTTCCACCAATCTAGTTTGATCAAAGAAGGCTCATAATTTTTAGTGTCTAGCAATGTGATGACATTAGATTGCAAAATTCATTTGAGGACTGATTCAATAGGTTCACCCAAGGGGGTGTATGTTCTCTTGACATGAGGATTACCTCTTCTTTGTTGGTTGTTTTGGATAGCATTTAGCGTTTGGTTTTGAATTTGTGCCTAGGTACTCAACATGCTAGATGTATTTGATGAAGGACCTTTAAGTTGAATGATTGGTCCTTTGGTTATCAGGTTGGCATCAACAACTTTTTCATTTGCGACATTTTTGTTTCCCAATATTTTCCTTTTTCATTGTTGGGTTTATGATTGTCTTTATTTATTTTGACTGTCCTTTTGTAATAAGGACTTTCTCAATAAGGACACCTTTCTAAAGAATATCTTCAAAGGTTGTACAACATTGGATTTGAATTCAACTCATTAACTCTCTGTTAAGGTTTTCTACAAACATGGTGACAAGTTGTTTTTTAGGAATATGACAAGGGAATTTGCTAACCAAACCTCGCCATATCTGGCAGAATGAGATAAGTGATTCCCCTTCCTCTTGTTTGGTTGTGCTTAATGTTGCAAGGGTGACATCTTTTTTAATGTTGAAGGAAAAATGATTGATGAATTTTTCAGCTAGTTCACCCTATGTTCTAATTCCTTGTGGGAGATGTGAGAACCAATCTAAGGCTTCCCCTGTAAGACTTCGCAGGAATAACCTCATCAAATAGGTGGGGTCATATACAACTTCCATACATGATGTTTTGAATTCATGGATGTGTTCTATTGGATCCCCTGTCCCCTTATATTTAGGAAAAGGTGGTGTTGTGAAGTGTGGGGGAAAGGGTGGCATGTATAGATTTTGATCAAATGGAAAAGGGCACAACTCCTCCATGGAGTATGTCTTCTTGTTGGTTCCTAATTGCATGTTGGTCATTCATTGTTGAAGGGTCTGCATATGTTGGATCAAATAGTTTGTAAGGGATGATGTCACATTGTTTTGATGAGATGTCATAGTGTTGGCATTAGGGTCGTATTTGGGATTTGGATTCAGAATGATGTTTTGTGAGTTGTTTTGATTTGGAATGAAGTTGGTGTTTGGACTTTTCCCAAAAGTGAGGCTTGTATCTGGTATGGTACTTTGGAATTGTGGTATGAACTCTTGATTCATGCTTTGATTTTGGAAATTGAATCCTTGGTTTGCAAGTGAGGGTATGGGACCTTGAATTATGTTTTTATATGAAGGTGTAGGCCATTGATTGATGTTTTGATGTGAAGGAATGGTCCCTTGGTTGGCATTTTGGCATGAAGGAATTTTCCCTTGATTGACATTTTGAAGTGATGGTAATGACCCTTGAGTGGAGCTTTGGAATGATGGAAGGGGTCCTTGGTTTGTATTTTGAAGTGATGGAATAGAACCTGGGTTGGTAGTAGACCCTTGATTGTGGTTTTGATTTGGGGTCCTTTGTGAGATAATGTGCACCTTTCTAGGGTTTTTTGGTGGAGGTTGATTTAATGAAGGTGCACTTTGGAATTGGAATGAGGGCCCTTGGTTTGTGTTTTGGGATGTGGGTTTATAAATTTGGTTTGCATTTTGGATCAAGGGTGTGTGACCTTGGCTTATATTTTCGATCAAAGGTGTAGGACCTTGTGATGTGGGCCCTTAATTTGTGTTTTGAAAAAGAGGATTCATGAAAATTTTACCCATGGTATTTGAGGAACTACCAAATGTGAAAGTTTGACCTTGTGTGGTGGTATGGGTTGGGATATTTAGAATGTGTGTTGTAGTGGTAGTTTTCATGTGTGTAGTTGTCCCAAGGGATATTTTTACCATTTTTTGTGATGAAGGCATGCCAAATAGATTTTCAGTTTCTTGTTATATGATGGTTGATACGTCATAACCTTGAGGTAACTTGGAACCCTTTTTGGCTAGTGCATAGAAAAATTTGTTTGGATTGGCACTAACAAGTTGGTCAACTATGCTTAAAAGTCTTGGGTCTTGATAAGCTATTTCGATCTCTTGAGGGGTCAATTATTTGTTGACTACTTCAAAGTTTAGGTATTCCCAAGGGTCACTTTGTTCTCTTTGTGATGTGTTGTTGCGAGGTGTAGATTGATTTGAATATGTGACGTTGCCAAGAAAGGGGTCACTTAGGAAATCCATGACCTTTCATTTGGCTTGTGATCTTGTTTCAACCATGTGAGACTTTTGGGGGATAATGAAAAATGGCAATGAGACTATGCTATGTTTTTTTTGTTTTGGATTATAGGACATGAAAATGCAGTGATGCTAATGCAAGGATGATAATGCAAGGATGGCTAAAGGACACTAAAATATTGATTGATGGTCAAAGTGAGTGATACAGAGACTAAATGATGCTAATGGAAGATTAAGATGATAATGTAACTAAGGTTAAATGAGAATAATCTATGTTTTTGTATTTTTTGTATTTTTGGAATAAGGGTGTAAGTCTAAATGAGGGTGATCTAATGAAAAGGAACCCTAAAATTTTAAACAAAGGGTGGGACTCAAGCTAATGTGAATTCAAGGCAAAAAATTCCAAATGCCATTGACCATAAGAAAACAACCAAGACCAAGACACAAGACAAAGACTTAACTTGACAAAGTGACAATGACAAGAAAAATGACAAGGACAATGGTCAATGACAAATAGAATAAGTAACCAAAAATTTCCAAAAGCTCAAAGGTCTCCCTATGTTCAAAATTTGAAGGTTTAGATGCAACCTAAAAATCAAGATTTAATTTTGTGTATTGCAAGGAACGAAGGAATGCAACCTATAATGCAATGTTTTCCTAATGGAGATGCCAAAATGAGCTAGAAAAACTTGTAGGTCACTAGTTTATCAAATAGAGGTCACTGTAAACTGGATTTGATCAGGTTCTGCACACAAATTTCAATAAATTTTGTTTAGTAGAAAATTGTAGTTTAATTTTCATCAAATGCATTTCACAGTTGTGGTTCGTGTTGTCAGATGTGGCTCTATTTTTGGAAAATGCATTTGAAAATGACAATTGCAGTCTTTTAGCTGATAGTTGTGGTTCACTGTGAATATTGTGGGTCTATGTCTAATAGTTGTGGTTCACAAAATCGTGTTTTTGATAGTTTTGATGTATTTCAATGGTTTTGATCCGAGTTTTTGAATGTTTCTGATGAGATATGACTGGAGAACACAACAAACAATATCAATCAATTTGTTTAGGACTAGTTTGATGTGAAAATGTTTATTTTTTAAAGAAGACAAGCACAATCCTAAGGCTGGAAAGGATAATATTCACTGAATTCCCACTTGGATTTCTCTAGCCACACTTATTCAAAGCTGATAGCCTAGGAACTTGGTAGAACTGGCTCCCCTCCACGACACTCACTTCTATGGGCATACTAATTTCTAAATTTTTGGGTCATCACTTCCCAGAGTTTGCTATCTCTAGAGTGAATTGTGAGAATGTGGGACAAATTTTGAGGTCTGACCTTCTACACCAACAAATAGAGGGATTTTTTCCACTACAAACAAGAGGTGTCTAGTAAGGGCATCTGGTTTAGGAGGTACTTTGATAAACTCCCTCAGGAGGTCTCCCAACCCTTAGAACAAGGGTCTACATATCATAAATATACTAGGGGAGGGCTATCATTTCCACATCCCATTGATTGCAAAATTTCCTTGCAATCTCAAATTTATATAGGGGTTCAGAAGGACTTGGCTTTAGCCCGTTACCGCTTGGGTCATTCCCTTAGGGTGATTGCTTTTTCCCACTAAGGCAGTCCCTCTAATGGGTGAACACAAAATCGGATGGGTCTGGCTTTCTGATCACTGAGTTTGCACAAGGTGAGAGCATAATACCTACCGCCTTCAAACACTAAGACATGGTGTTCTTTACCCTCTAATTAAATCTATGTGAGAAATACAATCGTTCATTTTAAGCACCAAACAAAATGTTTTCTAATCTAAAACAAGCAAAGTGGTTTCAAAACATAATTCTTGGACATTCGAACCTACAAAACCACTTGATAGTAGTCTCAAAAGAAAGGTCTTGGACCAATGAAAAAGTTGCACAAACTTCAAGTTAGCACCAAGAAGGGGTTAGTACCAAACCAAAACTAGACTCTAACAACTACACTAAAAATGAAAGTAAAGATATTAACTAGACTAAAACTCAAATAAAACTAAAAACTAAAGGACCCAATTTTTTTGTTGCTCCAAGAAGCAATTTTGGGAGTCCCAACCTAAAGCCACACACTGTAAATAGAAGATTAGAACCCAAAAACTCTATTCTACTTGCAGGAATCAAAAGAAAGATGAAAAAAACTAAAATGAAACTTTTTACATAGCAGACAAATGCGTCACTCCCTTAGCAGTTGTGTCGTTGCACTGCATCACATGATGGCGAATGCATTGCATTTTTGAATTTGAATCCTCTTGCCCCTAGGTACCTCCTGTAGATGCGTCGTTCCTAGACAAGTGCGTCATTGCATTTGAAAAATGTGTCGCTTCTCAACAAATGCATTGCTACACTCAACATTTGCATTGCTTCGTACCCAAAATCTTGAAAAACAAGTAAAATCCATATGAAAAATTTGTAAAAAACTATGTTCACGTCAGGTTCACCAATTTGAGATGGGGTTTCTTAACTTCTAGCCTAGAATAGTGACAACTAACACCTCTAAGCTAATAAGACCTCATCAACAAGAGAACACAAATAATGGAGAGAATGAAAGATACAAAACATGAAATAAAATACTCCCCATCATGGTTGATTCACTTCTCTTGCTCTCCTTCTTCCTATTATGCAACTTTTCCCTCAAATTTGTTGGAATACTTGTGCAAAACCTACAAATAGTAAGCAAGAAAGTTGGATACAATTAGCTATTAAATTGAAAATGGAGGAGGGAGATTGTTTTTATAGACAACCTCTCGAATGGACGGTTGAGATTAATCCTCTAGAAGGATTCCAAGATCAAAGGTGGAGGATGCATGGGAGGGAGGTTACAAAATGGACGGTTGAGATTGAGTCTCAAAAAGATTCCAAGATTGATGGCCCAAAAAATATGCACCAAGAATATGCTATTCTTGGAGGAATCGTGACAGGAACCAATAATTAGATACTCCTTGTGTGTTAGGATTGAAGACCATTTTGAAGGAGGTGAACACATGTGATTTGTGGTAATAATTCTATTTGGATCTATATTTTTATTGACTATTGGAGTTGGTATTTTTAATGATCCAATTTCATTTAGGATCCACTTTGACTTCATGTTTCCACTTTATTTCTTTTTCTAGGTTGAAAATTTTAATTTAGATCTTTTTATTTGTAATGATTTTGTTTTGTTGGTCTCAAATAGTGGGTTGAAGGATTTGGGAATGATGGTCTATGGTGTGGATGGGAGGAGTATTGGAAACAACCTTGTGGTAAGGACTATACATGGCCTCTATTTTGATGCTCATATTAGATGAAGTTTCCCCAAGTGTAATGCCCACCCATTTGTTGCCTTGAGATGTCTTTGATTAGTATTTTTTTACTATGTATTAGGGGATGCATATGTCATGCTTATGCTTATTGATTTGAGTGTTTACTACTATTTTAGCTTCACTATTTTAATTGAAAGGCCCTTTTTGTGCATGTTTCTTGCTCTTTGAGTGGCCTTTTTTCCTTGTGAGATATTTTTATGCACTACTGGTGTGTTTGGACTACCTAAATGTTTAGAGATGGTGTTCCTCTATATGTCAGTTGGTATTGTATTGGTGCAGGAGCACCCAATTGGTTCCATTTGAATTGGATCAACATGATGATTCATCAGTTGAATTAGGAGGTTGAAGTCATGCAATGAGTCAATAAGGTCTAAAAAGACCATTAGAATTGTATTTAGTGCTCATTTTTGTAAAGCAATGATGGTATGATGTCAATGATGCTCAAAAGAGTAAAAACATGTAAATATGGGTTTTTGAATCCTAGATGGTGTCAAATAAGGTCCTAAGGGATAATTTAATGTTGTTTGAGTCAGTTTAGGGATCTCCATGAGATTTTGGGGGTTTATGGTGAAAAATATGCAAAATTGAAAAAATGTTGCAAAAGTTGTAATTGGAAAAATGTAAAATTAGGGAACTCAAGAGTCATGGGGAATTGGAAAGTTGAATAGGTGGCTTGGAGGGAAGATAGGTGTAAGAAATTTTTAAATGCATCCCATCCAATTATGTCCAAGGTTTTTGAAGCCATTTTTGGAGAAGAATAAATAAAAATACCCCTGTTATTGCATCATTTTCTAAGTTTTCTTGTAAATTCTATAATATCAGATAGTTGTACGATTTCGTATTGCAGTTAATCTTTCCAAATGCTTGTGAATATTGTGGAGGGGTTATTTTTCTATGATTCACACTTGGTTTGAGCCATTGAGATAGGTTATAAAGCATTTTAACTTCATTTGACTGAGAATGACCCGGGTATACCCTGCTAAGGGTTTTGAGGTTGTAACTATGTTGTAAGCCCATTCCACATACTATCACACCTGTAACTCCATGGAATGGGCATGCTAAGTTAGTTTAGGATGAGTGGAGGTCAATATTGCTGTGAGTGGTGAGTTTTTGGGGGTCAAAACCCTGACTGTCCTATTGAAAGAGTTGAATTAGAGTGTGAAAAATATGGTTTTTGTTGGAAATATGTGCCTCAAAGAATACAGGCTGAAACCTCCATTAGAGCCAAGTCCGTGTGACAGCTTCAATGTTTGGATGACAAGTAGTTTGTATCATTCTATCTTTGAACAGGTCGCTATGACCTTGCAGAAGTCTTGCTGAAAGTTTACACTATGGAGTCTATCACTGTGACATAGTGTGTTCGTTATGACCTCATAGCGCTCGGAAGACCTCTGGCCGATAGGCCATTCACTCGTTATTGGGGAGACTCTCGGTGACCATGGGCTTTGGGATAACATGTGACCACTCAGTGAGAAGTCTCAGTGAAAGCTAATGTCTCGCCGATAGGATGTTTTGTTTTATGGTCTTCAGGATAGCTAAGGGTTCTCGTTATGAAGTCTAGGTGAAGTGTCAATGTCTCGCCGATGTTGAAGTATGTTCTCAGTGAGACTCATGGTGAACAGTGGTCTTCGGGATAACACAATGGTTTCGATAAGATGTCCCAATGACATTGAAATGTCTCACTGATGGAGGCTCAAGTGTAAGTCATCGATGTAACATGGTGGCTCGGTGAAGAGTCTTAGCGAAAGATAAAGTCTCGCCAACAGTGCTTTTTGTTGGAGTCTTCGGGGTAAGTCTTGGAGTTTGATATGTTCTCTCGGCGAAGATGATATATCTTGGCGACTGCTGATGACTTTGGTGAAACATATGGATCTCGGTATGATGTCTCGGTAAAAACCAATTGTCTGGCCGATGAGAACACTTAAGTCTACATGACTTGCGGAGCTTCGACGTAATGTCTCAGCGAAGGTGTTTGGTCTTGCCAATAGGTGTATACTTTCGGTGTACCCTATTGTTGCTCTATGGGACCTCTTGGCGATATCGATATGTCTTGCTGACTATCCTGTGGAGCTCGATATGACAAATGACTTTGGTGTAACTTTGGTGACTTGTTATGACCTTCTGGAAAATGTGATAGGTCTAGGTGACTGCTTGGTGACTCGGTGTAACATGAAGCTCAATGGAATGTCCTGGTGATAATTGTGACTCTTGGCGATATCAATATAAAGTCTAAGTGGCATCGGCGAGAAACTGTTAGTGTCTCATTGAGATGCCAACTCAGTTTGTTTCTTCTGACCGAGCGATGACTATCTACGTGGCTTGTATTTGGCCAATCAGAGGAGCTGAATTGGAATTGTTAGGAGTTTGTTCGTTGCGACGGTTCTATGAGGGAGCTCAATAGATAGAGATCGACATGGATATACTTTGTGATCGTTGATTATGATCAGTTGGTTCAATCAACAGTGGAGTGTGAAGAGTTTGAACTATATCAGTGTATGAATTTGATTATGTAAAGAATGTAAACAGTAAAGGTTCCTATCCAATATTGTTAATGGTGAATGTTGCTGTAAATCAAACACCAGAAAGATAAGTTTGAAAATTGTATGTAATCCTTATTACTGTAATACAAAGTGATTTCTCTTGGTGTGGTGGGTTTTTCTCCCGTAAGGGTCTTCCCACGTATATCTGGTGTTCTTGTGTGATTGTCAAAACCCTATTTTTGTAATCTGTTTCATAGTGCATCTTAACTTGACTGTAATTGCAAATTTTAAAGTGTATCTGCATTCTTTCTTGAGGTATTGACGTTAGGAGAATTTTTTTCCACATCTAATTTTCATTACAAGTGGTATTAGAGCCAGGCCAGTTGTGTTATCCTTGGGGGTACATTGGGTTTTTTGTGTCAATTCTGTTCAGTGGGAGTCTTGTAGAGATTGTTATTTCTAATTATAGATTAAGATGTCTAGTTCATCTGGGAAGATTGAAATATAGAAATTCAATGGTAGTAACTTTGAGTTATGGAAACTCAAGATGGAGGATGTCTTAGTAGATCAAGATCTTTGGATTGCTGTGTCTAGAACTAAACCTACAGGCATGAAGCAAGAAGAATGGGACCTTGCAGATAGGAAATCTAAGGGGCTGATAAGGCTTTGTTTGGTAGACTCAGTTCTTCTCAATGTGCATGAAGAGAAGACTGCCTCTTCCTTGTGGAAGAGATTGGTGTCTATTTATCAAGGGAAATCTTTGGTGAATAAGTTGTTCCTGAGGAAGAAGCTCTACTCTTTGAGAATGCAGGAAGGAGGGTCTATAGCTGATCATTTGAATGCATTTAACATGCTACTCGTACAATTAACATTTGTTGGTATAAATATTGAAGAAGAAGATCATTGTATGCTTTTGTTGTGTTCTTTTCCAAACTCTTGGGATCATTTGGTGATGGCTATTGGGAGTACAACATCCAGTTTCAAGATGGAAGATGTTGTTGGTTCTTTGTTGTCAGAAGAAATGAGAAGGAAGTCTTCTGAGATGGAAAAGGAGGCTCTTGCTGTTAGAGGAAGGTCAAAGGAGAAAGGCAAGAAGAAAGACAAGAAGTCCAAATCGAAATCAGAGGGGAGATCAAAGTCTCTTGGCAAGAAGTCCAAGGTGAAGTGCTGGAATTGTGGGCAACCTGGTCATGTCTGAAAGGATTGTAAAGAGGGGAAAAAGAAGAAGGGCTCTTTTGATAATGGTTCTTCTCATAGTGATGTAGATGCCTTTATTGCAGCTTTGGCTACTCAGGCATCAGATGATGTCTGGCTGATTGGTTTTGGAGCATCATTCCACATGACATCTCATAGAGAATGGTTCACAAAGTATGAAGAATACGATGGTGGAAAGGTGTACTTGGCGAGTGATTCAACTTTGGAAATTGTTGGTCGTGGAAGAGTCAGAATCCAATTCCCTGATGGTAAAATAAAGGGGATCAATGATGTTATGCACATACCAAGTTTGGCTCAGAATCTAATTTTTATCAGTAAGCTTAATGATATCGGAGTACAAGTCTTGTTCTCGGGAAGTGGCTGCAAGATGACTAGAGGTTCAATGGTGCTGGCTAGAGATGCTCGAATTGGTACCCTGTACAAGCTGTTCAATGTAACATTGTCTCTTCAAAGTCACTGAAAGCTTCTCTTGGAGGTAAAGAGGGAAATATCCCTAATTATGTAAACTCTACGGAAGTAAAACTTCCTACATAGAAGACTATGCTTTGGCATCATAGGTTAGGCCACATAGGAGAAAAAGGTTTAAAAACCTTGAAGAACAAAAATCTGGTTGAGGGGCTTGACGATTGTAATCTGGAATTTGAATTATGTGAACACTGTATATATGGAAAGCAGCATTGTGTTTCATTTTATGACAGTCCTCATAAATCTTCTGGTTTGTTAGACTATATTCATTTAGATGTGTTTGGTCTAGTGAATGTTCCTTCATTGTCTAAATCAATATACTATGTGTCGTTCATTGATGATTATTCAAGGAGAGCATTTGTATATTTTTTGAAAAGTAAATAAGAATTGTTCAGTCAGTTTAAGGAGTTTAAAAATCTTGTTGAAAATCAAACTGGTAAAACAATAAAATGCTTAAGGACTGATAATGGCGGTGAATTCTATTCTAATGAATTTGAAAGATACTGTAAAGACAGTGGGATCAAAAGACACAAGACTACACCTTATACTCCACAGTAGAATGGAGTTGCAGAAAGGTTCAATAGGACAGTGATGGAGAGAGCACGAAGTATGCTTAGTAGTGCTGGTTTGGAAGAGAAGTTCTGGGCTGAAGCTACTGCTACTGCATGTTACTTAATTAATCAGTCTCCAAACTCTGCTCTTGTTGCAAAGACACCTTTGGAAGCTTGGTCTAGTAAGAAGCCCTCTCTTAGACATATTCGAGTCTTTGGCTGTGAGGCATATGCACATGTGCCAGATGTAAAAAGATATAAGTTGGAGAACAAGGCTGTCAAGTGTATTTTTATTGGCTATAGTGCTAACATTAAAGGATACAAGCTTTGGAATCATGTTACAGAGAAGGTTGTATACAAACAGAAGTGTAATCTTTCATGAGATAAAACCTTCCACCTTGGATCTGCAGTCAGAGACAAAGTCAGAAAACAATAAGGATGTAGCATTAATTCCTCCTACACCAGAGAAAGAGGAATTCAAAATTCAAAATTTATCTAAAACTGAGGAGAGCTCAAGTAGTTTTGAAAGTTCTGAAGAAGAAGAACCTCAGCCTCAACTAGTGAGGAGGTTAACCCAAGAAAGGAAACAACTAGATAGGTATGGGTTCTCATTAATTGATTCTACTTGTGCCTATGCTTTGATTTTTAGCACCGATGAGCCTAGGACTGTAAAAGAGGTAATTAAAATGTTTGATTCAGACTCTTGGTTGGAAGCCATGAATGAAGAGATGGCAACATTAGAGAAAAATGAAACTTGGAGTTTGGTGCCCTATCCTAAAGGCAGGGAAGCTGTGGGCTGTAAATGGGTATTTAAGAAAAAGATTGGTCTGGATGGCAGTGTAGAAAAGAATAAGGAAAGACTGGTTGCAAAGGGTTATTCCTAGGTAGAGGGAATTGATTATGGGGAAATCTTTTCTCTTGTAGCAAAGCTGACGTCCATTAGATTTCTATTGTCACTTGCAGTAACATATGATTTAGAGGTTGAACAGATGGATGTGAAGACAATATTTCTTCATGGTGATCTTGAAGAAGAAATCTATATGTCCTAGCCTAAACACTTTGTTGGGAAAGGTAAAGAAAAACTGGTATGCAAATTAAAGAAGTCTCTGTATGGGTTAAAGCAGTCACCTAGAATGTGGTACCAGAAATTTGATACTTATGTATTATCTTTAGGCTTTGTGAGATCAAAATCTGATCACTCTGTATACTATAAAGCTAAAAGTGATCAAGTATTAGTTATTGCTCTCTATGTTGATGATATGTTGTTCATAGGCAATAATAAGCTAATGATTTCTGATCTTAAGTCTCAGTTGTCTACTAAGTTCGAAATGAAGGATCTTGGTGCAACAAGGTATATTCTAGAGATGGAGATAACCAGGGACAGGAAGAATAGAAAACTGTGGCTCAGTTAGAGTAATTATATTAGGACTGTTCTTGAGAGATTTTGTATGAATGATTGCAAGCAGTTAGTTGTTCCAGTCATGCAGGGAACAAAGCTATCTGTTGAGGACTATCCAAAATCTCCTACTGAGATGGACGACATGACCAATGTGCCCTATGCTAGTGTTGTAGGTAGTCTTATGTATGCAATGGTCTGTACAAGGCCAGACATTTCCCAAGCAGTGGGAGTACTTAGTCGATTTATGGCTAATTCAGGAAGAATACATTGGGATGCTGTGAAGAGAGTATTTAGATATTTGAAGGGGACTTCAGAATATGCTTTGTGTTATCATGGGAATTCGGATGAATCATAGAGGACTCTTAGCTTTTGTGGTTATGTAGATTTTGATTGGGTAGGGGAAATTGATAGTAGAAGGTCCACCAGTGGATACATATTCATGATGAATGGTGGCACAACGAGTTGGATGAGTAAGCGGCAGGCTGTAGTCACTTTTTCCACTACAAAGGATGAATACATGGTAGCTACTCATGCTTGTAAAGAAGTTGTATGGTTGAAACATTTATGTTCTAACATTGATTTTGATGCAAGGGAAATAACAATCTTATGTGACAGTCATAGTGCCATTTGTCTGGCAAAGAACCCTACTTTCCATGCTAGGATGAAACATATTGATGTACAGTACCACTTTGTACAAGATATGGTTGAGGATGGAAAGGTCAGTTTGGAAAAGGTTGATACTCTGGAGAATTTTGTAGATGCATTGACGAAGCTAGTGAGAACATACAAGTTCAGGTGGTGTGCCAGTTCAATGGGCCTTAGTGCCCATGATTTTCAGTAAGTATTTTTTGTGCTATGGAGGTGCCTGTATGATCTTCATCAAGTGGGAGATTTTTGGAAATATGTGCCTCAAACAATACAGGCTGAAACCTCCATTAGAGCCAAGTCAATGTGACAACTTCAATGTTTGGCCGACAAGAAGTTTGTATCATTCTATCTTTGAACAGGTCATTGTGACCTTGCAGAAGTCTTGCCGAAAGTTTCCACTCTGGAGTCTATCTCTGTGACATAGTGTGTTTGTTATGACCTCATAGCACTCTAGAGACCTCTGGCCGATAGGCCATTCAATCGTTATCAGGAAGACTCTCGGCAACCATGGGCTTCAGGATAACCTATGACCACTTAGTGAGAAGTCTTAGTGAAAGCTAATGTCTCGTCGATAGGATGTTTTGTTTTATGGTCTTCAGGATAGCTAAGGGTTCTCATTATGAAGTATAGGTGAAGTGTTAATGTCTTGCCGATGTTGAAGTCTGTTCTCGGTGAGACTCATGGAGAATGGTGGTCTTTGGGATAACACAATGGTTTCGATAAGATGTCCCAGGGACATTGAAATGTCTCACCAACAGAGGCTCAAGTGTAAGTCATTGGTGTAACACGGTGGCTCGGTGAAGAGTCTTAGCGAAAGATACAGTCTCACCGATAGTGCTTTCTGTTGGAGTCTTCGGGGTAAGTCTTGGAGTTTGGTATGTTCTCTTGGCGAAGATGATATGTCTTGGCGACTGTTGATGGCTTCGGTGAAGCATATGGATCTCGGTATGATGTCTCGGCAAAATCCGATTGTCTAGCCGATGAGAACACTTAACTCTACGTGACTTGCGAAGCTTCGACGTAATGTCTCAGTGAAGGTGTTTGGTCTTGCCGATAGGTGTATACTTTCGGTGTAACCTAATGTTGCTCTATGAGACCTCTTGGCAATATTGGTATGTCTTGCTGACTATCTTGTGGAGCTCGATATGACAAATGACTTCGGTGTAACTTTGGTGACTTGCTATGACCTTTTGGAAAATGTGATAGGTCTAGGTGACTTCTTGGTGACTCAGTGTAACATGAAGCTTGATGGAACATCCTGGTGATAATTGTGACTCTTGGTGATACTAATTTGAAGTCTAAGTGGCATTGGTGAGACACTGTTAGTGTCTCACCAAGATTCCAACTCAGTTTGTTTCTTCTGATTGAGCGATGACTATCTACGTGGCTGGTATTCGGCCAATCAGAGGAGCTGAATTGGAACCGTTGGGATTCTGTTCGTTGCAATGGTTCTGTGAGGGAGCTCGACAGACAAAGATTGACATGGATACACTCTGTGATCGTTGATTGTGATCGGTTTGTTCAATCAATAGTGGAGTGTGAAGAGTTTGAACTGTATCAGTGTATGAATTCAATTCTGTAAAGACTATAAACAGTAAAGGTTCCTGTCCAATATTGTTAATGGTGAATGCTGCTATAAATTAGACACCAGAAAGATAAGTCTGACAATTGTATGTAATCCTTATTACTGTAATACAAAGTGATTTCTCTTGGTGTGGTGGGTTTTTCTCCCGTAAGGGTCTTCCCACGTATATCTGGTGTTCTTGTGTGATTGTCAAAACTCTATTTCTATAATATGTTTCATAGTGCATCTTAACTTGACTGTAATTGTAAATTTTAAAGTGTATCTACATTCTTTCCTGAGGTATTGACGTTAGGAGAATTATTTTTTGCATCTAATTTTCCTTACAGTTGTGGTGGAGAGTTTGCTAAAATAGTCTGAGTGAAGGATATATGAGTGTTTCTTGAGTGTGTGCAAACATCATACAAAGTGTTGGAGGATTTTGTAGGGTTGCGAGAGGTTAGAAACATTGAGTTTAGAAAAACCCTACCATTAAATGGCGAAAACAAGGGTTTCTTGGGACAACAATAGAATGAAAGTTTGGAACCATAAAAATTGTTGAAAATGGCTATTGGTAGACTGTCTTAGAGGTTTGAGCAGTTATCTTGAGTTGCTTGTAAGTTTTAGGAGTAGTTACTTTGAAAAATTGGCCTATTTGACCCTTTAGGATAGCGTGGCTACAAGGATTTGAGTGGATTGTTAAAAAGGAACATATATTGGTTTTGAGACATGTTAGAGAAGGTCAAAAAGAGTACTCAAATCTATGAAGATTATCTATAGTTATTAAGGATATTGTGAGAAAAGTTGGAAAATAGAGGTCTGCTGACCTACAAGTAAAAAGGAAGAGTTGTATTGAGAAGGAGTCAAGGGAAGGAGTTGTGGATTTGATTATTGTTTCCACTAACTAGAATTGTGTTGTTACAGGTGAAATCCATTCTCCCTTGCATCATGTATACCTTGAGATGTGTAAATGGTGTGTTATTCTATTTCCATATTTATATGGATTTATGGTTTATATATGATTATTTTATTGATTTCAACATCTTATATTTTATCTTTGTAGATATGTACATGCTAGAAACTCACTATTATATGGTGACTTTATGTTGGTTCAACTATTATATATTGAGAAAGTATGCTTGATGTGTGCTTTAATTATGTAGGTATAGGGTTATTTCTCCACCTAATTTTGCAAGTCCAAGTTATTCCCCAATGTGGTTAATCAAAGATGTTACCTTGGGATAATGAGTTGGTAGCTACTATTGCACTCAATTTTGTTAGGATTAGGTGCCATCCACCTTGTAAATCCTATGTCATGGTTCCAACATTCTTGGAAAGTGTCTCTAGGCACTTAGGGTGTATTAGGAAAAATATTTTGTGAGATTAATTCTCACCATTGTTTGTAATATACTCATAAGGGGTGATGGGTCCACTAGTAGCAGAAAAGGTGGGTTGTGGACGTAAATATTTAGTATTGTTTTCCCCACACGTGAATGTATAGAATGGGATAATAAAAGATAAAGGAAATGATAAATGACTATTGGGATTCTCCAAGTGGGTGCTTGAAAAGAGGCAAAATTTGTCACTTGCTTACCATCATTTATTGCATTTAATGTAATGTTTATCTTCTCAAGTTTAGGTGCCCAAGTTGGAGAGAAAGTATTACAGCCAAAACTGGTGTCTTTTTGAATGCCGAGGAGGTAATATAAAGGTTGGGGATGTTTGTAATGGTAATCTTGGAGCACGTTTTTTGGTGTATTAGATGTCTTCACACATCTATAAAATCAACCTCTTGGATGTAGAATGAGGAGGAATAGTTGAATGTAGTGTTACTCTATAGGAACAAGGATAGGTGGAGGCATAAGGAGGTTGTTCAAAAGTACACAGGTGCTTCCATGGTGGAGGAAAATAGGAGAATGAGAGTGGTTGTATTGTAATCTCATTTATTTGATGATAATGCATACTTGGCCTCTCTTCTTGGTGGAGTTTTTTCCCACAATGGTTTCTCCACATAAATCTTGTTTTATGTGATGATCTTGTGTTGCTGATTTGTGTCTCATTGCTGCTATCTTATATCAATGTTATTATTCATTTATTGTTGTTATAAGTTCACATTAGGCAGTGTTTATAAGCATGATACGTTGGTTGTTCTTTGGCATCATAAAGAAGATGGATCTAATCATGGTATTTCCATATTAAGGCAACTTAATTTTTGGATTTGCATATAAGTTTCATATTGTTGTAGTCCAAGCTTTGTATCTCATCAATTAAATTCATTTTTGGATAGAGATTGAATTTAACAACAATTGACATTGAACTTGTTTATTTCTCATCAAATTTGAGTGCATGATGAGCCTTGTTTTCCCTTATAGTTTTGGATCCAAATTGGTGGTGATTGGATTCGATGTGTTGTAAAAAAATCATAAATTTGTGATTTATATTGTGGTTATTTATTTTCCCTGATTGCATGCAATTATATTTGAAAAGTAAATATGGCATGTTAATAATTCCTAATGCATTGGGAATTAAGAATATTAGGAATGAAAAGAAAGGGAAATTTTAAATTTAATATACATTAGAAATGATACTTAAATTATTGTAGTTACTTAATTGTAATAAAAAATTCTTTATTTTGGAAAGTTAAATTGAATTATTTAAGTTTCAAAAAGAGAATTAAATGATATTATTTATTTACCTCTGGAAAAGAAATAACTTAGGAATTTTGTTTTTTGGAAAAATATATTTTGGTGAAAAAGGAACAATAAAGAAATAAAGGAATAAAAATAAAATAGAAATGGAAAGGCATAATGGGAAAAGAAATTAGCCATTTTTTGGAGGATTCTTGCACTTTTGGAAGACATGACTCTCAAACCCTCTCCCTCTCAAATTTGAAAAATAGATGGATTCACTTGCTACTGGATTGCTTGGAATTGGAATGCAAATTTACAAGGATTGAATGTATATTTACATTGCATCTTGGATTGGCTTCTCAAATTTGGAGAAAAGTGGAAGAAAATCCATATTTTGTGAGTGCGAACTTGAGGTAATTTTCCCCATTTATCCATATTTTAAATTATTTCTTTAAATGTTTTCCATTCTTACCCATCTGGAAGCATATGGCCCATATTATAGATTGAAATAATGTATTTTGAATTGAGTTAAATTATTGTGTATTTTGTAAAAAATGTCTAATTTGTACTCTCATTATGAAACTTTTTTCCAAAACCTTTGAAATGTGAAATAAACCTCAAAAAAGTGATGCTTTTTATTATATAAGTTGGGAAAGGATCATAGTCCCTTACAAAGCATAATATTTAATTAAATGAATGAGACATAGTAGAGACAACCAAAAGGAGTTGTCAGATATTTGTGATGTTGTTCACCATAGGATGAAAATGGTTATTTTATTTTTTTTAAAAAATATTTTGAAAATTCAAGCATTCAATAATTAGTTTTTTAGAATTTTATGTTTTCATTTGAAAAATATTTTGTAAAAAAATGAAATTTTGGATGAATTTATATGGTTTTTAATGTGGGAAAAGAAATCTCAATAGTGATTTTTATTTATAATATTTTGAAACTATGTTTAATTTCTATCCCAATTTTGTACATTGAAATCCATGTCATGTCCAAATAGTGTTTTGGCATGATGAACCTAGGATTTGAGGTCTAAGGTGTATGAAGGGAGTGGCTCTTGATGATTTTTAATATACAAAGGGATCCCATGATAGAACAAGTGAAGAGTTACTAATTAAGTGGTAATTAAACTTTATTGGGTAAATAAAAGGAATTAAGATGCTATTTTTGTGGCATACTTGAAAGTTTTTGAAAAAGGCTCAATGTGAGCATGAAAGACATGCCAAAATTTGGGTCACTAAATATTATCGACTAAGGACCCTCGTAGAGAAATTGGAATGCATACTCAACCTTTCTTAGCAACCACTTTGAGCTATTTCAATGACAATCCTTTTCTTACATCTAGGATTCTCATCATTGATGTTGTTGGACTTGGTGGTTGAAGTAATATCATCTATGGTCATGTTGTGATTGGATGAGACCATGAGTGAATATGGTTATACCCATGTTGTATGCTTTATCCTTGGCCTATTATGTATTTTATGTTGATCATGCTTGGTGACCTACTTATATTAGATGTTGATCATTATCGGCGACTTATTTTACATTTAATGTTAATAATTATTGTTGGCATGTATTCCTTGATGAGTTATCTCATTTGGTGTCATATGAATATTATGATGACTGTTCATATTGATTGGTGTGTTTGTGAGTCATTCTCTCATGTTTTACATGAGTATTGTGCTTGTCCCCAGTGACTATCTCCTCACATGATGGGGTAGACTAAGGGTGTGATGTGGTTTGATTGCATGGAACCATAATTGGGGATCAAAGTTATTAGAGGCTTCATCTTGGAGGAGATTTTTTTAGTGTGCAAGTGGATGCTCTCTACTCCTTGCTTCAATTTTTCTCTTTTGTAATATGATGTAAATATAATATTTTAGGACTTTAACTCCTCTTTTTTAACTATAATATATAATGTTGAAACCTTTACTGGTTGGAATGTAAGCCTCCAAAATAGGTGGTGATGGATATATCTAAATATTTACATGCTATCTCAACATTGGTTTCAAATGTTCAAGTTATTTCATATGTTCTTATATCATTCTATTTATGTTGGTAAAATAAAGTTAGAGAAAATTTTGATTTGGGATTCAAATGAAGATTTCTTGTGGTGTACATCTCCCAAGTTTGGGACTGTGTGTTGGTGAGAACCATTATGGGGTGGTGGTGTTTCGGTTCTCCCCTTTTTTGAAGGGTAAGTAGGGCATGTTGGGAATGTTTTCCCTTTGTCCCTCTTGTCCTTGGACTCATATTGAGTTTCCCATAGGCCTCTCATATTTTGGGGAGTGTCTTCTTTATTATTTAGGGTGTTGGAGGTTAGACAAGGTTGTCCTTATTGGTCTCTCAATCATTTTTTAATCATTTTAGAGTCATTTGTGTTGTAATATTACTTTTGTGAGTCTTGAGCATTGTCCCTAGGTATGAAACTTGGAAGCAATCATCCATTCAATGTCTAGCTAGGACTATAATGTGAGGTTAGGACTATAACACAAAAATTGGACTACAATATGATTTCTAGACTCCTATGCATGTTTTTGGACTTCAATGCATCTACAAGAATCTAGTGGATCATACTAGTGTCATTTTTGGGAGTTGTAGTCATTTTGTGTGTTGTATTCCCCTATTTTTTTAAACAAAAAAATCTTCTAACCATGCCTTAAATAAACCTTGTCTATGCAAGTTTTTCCCCTTGGCCTAGTGGTCTTCCCAAATTTTTTATTGACAATTGTCATATATGGAGAGCTATGGTGTCATTTACATTGGGAAGTTTTCCATTTCTTGAAAGAAACCCATTGTCATTCCAATTGGTGGAGGAATTGCACCTCTTAGTTTGGAAACCTCTTGTGAAGGTTACCTTTTGTTTTGGTATTGTATAATTCATTTTTCAATAGTTTGGAAACTAGCATGATCTTGCCATCTAGTAGAGATGTGATCTTTACTAGTCATTATGTCATTTGTATAGGTTTCCTTTTGTATTTATAGTGTCTTCAATTTTTTTGGTGTATATTTTAGATTAATTATTCCCTCGTCCTACCCTTTTGTTGTGCTTGTGAGAGAGCATGATCACATGTTAGTACCTAATTATCATTTGGATGTCATTCAAATCTCTCATAATTTCATTGTGGTGACTTCATCCCCTGATTAAGACAAAGAAGGATGATGGGAATATCATGGAAGGCTAGAGGATATATGGGATCTTTATCAACAATAGGATTATCTTGAATATCAAGATCATCTATAGGAAGTATCTAGGGAACTTGTTCTTTATTTATTTTTGAGGTTGTTTCATCATGATTTAGACTAATAAATTGGCATACATCTATTTTTAGCAATGGGATATGAGTGCAGATATGGATGGAGGATTCTTGGATGGACTCAAGATTTTGGCATGATAATAGTGGATTTTGAATAGGACACTCTAGAGTGGGATTGATAAGTGATGGGTTGCATGATAGTATTTGATCTAGGATATCTTGATCATAGATAGGATTTTATCAAATATCACATTAGTTTAGACTTCATGATTAACCTTGGGGAGAATTTGGGTATGCTTCAGAGAAAGTTGTTGACATAATTGGAAGTGTTTGAAAGAGATGAAGGAGGAGCATTTTGGTATCCTTTAGAGCACAAATATACATTTGGAGATGCATACATGGATGGTGACACTATTTTTGTTACTTATGAATGTGGAATTTTGAAGGATTTGATGAATTTTGGATTGATGACCACATGGTTGAAAAGTCATGTGTATAATGATAAAGTAGTGATATGGATGTATAAAACAATTGTATTTGTGTATTTCTTCTTAGGATCCTTTGTGGATAGCCCTTGAAGGAAATTATAAAATCATTTAGATGTCATTGATTTCCCTTGTGAAGGTTTAGTGGATGAAGGATTGAAAGGAGAAATTAAGACTACTCATCAAAAAGATTCTTCAATATAACCTGCTATGGAAATATATGAGGTGGATATGTTATGTTTATAGATGTTATTAATGTGATTTTTTTGGGATGAGCCATTTCTATATGTTGGTGGATGGTTTTGATCATGCTTGGGAAAAGGATGTTGATATGTGTGATTTTTCATTAGGTGAGGAGGTGCATGACCTTCCACTTCAAAGTCAACATGATTGATGAGTTATTCAATATGTTTTTTGAGTTGTATGCATCTTGACATGGTGTGGAATTTGATTTGATAGTACTCAAAATATTCATTTTCTCTTTATCATGTGGGTTGGGATTTACTATTGTTAAAAAATTTTATGCATGTAAATTTTATTAGGTTTTCTTGGGTGAGTTTATAAAATATAAATTTGATAGGTTCCCCCAAAGTATTATACATAGGTTCATTTTTTGGACTTTTTGGTCATTAGGATTTTTTGTTCATGTATTTTTTGTGTAGTCTATATGAGTTTGGAGTTAGTTTACCCTACCACTAACAACATTTTTATTCTTAGCCCAAAAGCATGAATTTTCATTGGTTTAGTTATTGTTTTCTTTGTCTTTGTTATAGATTTTTACTAGACATTTGGTAATGAGGGATTTATCAATGGTGATCCATTTAGCTATAATTTTATCAAAATTTGACTCACAATGGACTTATAAATGAAAATACATTTCAAGAATAAGATGTGATGAAGATATCGACATGTCATTTTTCTAGTAGCGGCAAAGGAAAGTGACTAGCGAGACTCCTCCATCACTAAAGGAAGGATAAAAAACTTTTCCCATTTCATTGTTTGTCATTGAAAATATGAAGCATAGTTCGCTTGTGCTCAACATTGCAGGAGAAATGGGTTACAAATTTCTCTACCAATTTAGCAAAAGTTTGAAGGAATCCTTGAGATAGGTGTAAAAAGTAGTCAAGTGTTTGTCCTCTTAAGATGTGAGAAAAGAGTATCATAAGGTATATATTTCTATAGGAAAATTATTGGCATACTGATGAGGTATAAATAACCTCATGATTATAATAAGCTAAATACCCTTCTTTGTTCTTACCAAACACTCTAGCCATGCCAATTGTTTATTTTTAGGAGAAATAATTGTCTACTTTTTATAAAATGATGTATAAATATTTATTTCTCATATTGATTAAAATTAGCTAACTAATGTTGATATAATGGTATAGAATTTAAGTCATTGTCTAGGACTTATGCACGATCGAGGAATGGAGTGGACTTTAAGCAGAATTCAAGCGGTTGAAGTTTAGTGTGCCGAAATTTTGGGTGCTAGAAATTTAGGCATGCATAGTGCAACGATTTCCTTTAAAGCCTTATGTTAAACTTTTTGTTAAGACTTTATAGCTCCACTCAGAGCCTTTATTATATTTTATGTCACAAACATTAGTTAGTTGGCTGGTTGTAATTCTGTTTAAGAATTTTTCAATGGTATCCTATTGCCATCTAAAAATTAGGATTTTGTTCTAATACAATATAAATGTGTAACTATCAAAGCAATGAGGTGATGCTATTATGATATGCTTTGAATACTGCTCAACTATGTTCTCTATGTTACACTTTTATGATATGAATAAATAAATATTGCTAGCCTTATTCTGAGTCAATAGTTTTGAGTAATGGAACTACTATGAATGGATTACTTTGAAGTTGCTAAAGTTCTACATATGATCTGAGTTAATTGTAGGAACGGCCGAGAGTTGGCCACTTGAGGGATCTTATAGAGTAGATAAGTATCTTTATTGTTAATACTATTACCTTCATTCTATACATGTTAAATTTAGATGAATGTTATTCTGTGTTGAGCTCTGTCACGTGATCCTCCAAGTTGTAGCTTTAAGTTTACAATCTTTAAGTTATGATCATTTGGAAATTCTGGAGCACCCACTCTTGTTGTTAGTTACAAGTCATTAAGAGTATTTTCTATCAGTAGTTAGTCGTTAGCCGCTAGTTTCCTTCATTTAAATTTTATAGTTTAACTGCAAGTATTAATTCTTAGGCAATTTCTATGCTTTCTAGAATAGGAATTTGAATACTTTCTAGCTTAAATAATTTTGTGCTTTCTAGTTTAATTTCCATTTTTATACATTTCAAAAATCTAGAAAATCTTACTAAAAGAGATGGACAAAATATCCCCTATTGCATACAACCTTTGGACACTACCCTGTCGACATAACTAATATATTTTTAACTAAAGTGTTAGAACCTTATGACAACCTATCACTTTTTGGCACCGTTGTTGGGGAAATTATTTTCTAGTGTTAATAGGAGATTGTTTGTATATCTCTTTTAGAAAAAAATAGTTGTTACACTTCTTTTTCTGCATGGTCAAGAAACGAGGTCCACATGGAAGATACGTACCAAAAATCCCCCCAAAAGACATTACAACCACAAGCAAGGAGGTAGAAGTCTCAGTCGATGAATTTATTAAAGAATTGATTGAGCAAGATCAACTTGAGACCTCTTAGTATACCCCTGATACTTCTCATTATATCCTTGAGACCCTCCAACATATCCCAAAAATTCAGCCATTGGAGCAAACCTTTGAAGAAGAACACATTCCTGTTGACAACATGGTTGATAACAAAAATGATAACCCTTTCAATGAAAGGAGAAGAAACTAAAGAGATGGTGATAATTCAAGAGCACATACATTTACCTATCCTATTTCTCTCAATGAAGATGATGATACACCTATGAAAAACATTTCACCATCTATTTTACCAACCTTTAGAGGCTTATCCTCTAAAGACCCTGACTAGTTCCTTTTTGAGTTTAAAGTTTTGTGTTAGACATATGACTACAAAAATGATAACCAAAAACTAAAACTCTTCCCCTAAACTCTAGAGGACACTGCAATGGGTTGGTTCATGGGGTTAGCTTCAGGGTCGATATCCACTTGGAATGATATGGAGTCTGCCTTCTTGGACAAATACCAAAGCAACATTAAAGTCAGTGATAGGAAAGAGGAGTTGTTTAAATTGAGAAAAAATGTAGATGAAAGCTTAGAAGATTACTTGGATAGGTTCATTTTCTTATCTAAACAATGTGGTGAAGAAGCTATAAGTCTAGAAATTCTGAAGACCATATTTCTCAAGGGACTTGATGAGGATGCTAGGAGAAGTCTATATTTGATGGGAAAAGGAGATGTGTCCCAACTGGGACTTGATGTTATCACTGAGTTATGCTAGAATTTCTCCCGTACTTGAGGAGGTACTCGTAAATCTAGTCTTTTTAGAGTTTCCAATGAAATAGGTAAACTGTGTGAGGAAATAGAAAATCTCAAAATCAACATTCTTGTTCAACTAAACACCACATTGGATGGAATATAGGCCATAACACGTAATCTTGAGAACTTATCCATCTATTTTCCTAGGTGTCAAAACAAACATCTATTATGAGAATGTCCTTTGGATAAAGTTGAAATTTTCCAAGTTTTTGAAAAGAGTCATGCTATTGATCAATGTGAGATCCTAAATACAATAAAAAATTCAAAGAAGAGGGCATCTCACACAGAAGAGGAGAGCAATATTGTGAGCCAAGGATATGGAGGGAATTTCTCTTATGGCTAGAATTCAAATCCCTCTTGGCACCCCTCAAATAATTGGAATAATAATCAATGGGTGACACCTTGGCCTCGAGCACCACATAATTGGGGACCTTACCCATGGGCACCACCTGAATGGGCGAACTAGCCTTGGGGAACTCCCAAATGGCCAAACTGAACTCAACAATAGTGGTATCCTCAAAATCTTGTGCCTCAATGGAATCAAAATCCAAATCAATTTTATACTAGGCCAAGGAGGATGCCTAACCCACAACAAAACCTTTTACCAGCTCCTTAGAACCCTCAAAAAAATGAGCAGGTTAACCAATCACAACTTCCAACACAACCTATTCCTAATCCAAAGAATAATCATCAAAATACTCTAGTGTATTCAATAGAATAGGAAAGCATGACTGGACTTAACGGTATCCATTGTGGAAACCTACAACTGAGGTTGGGAAAAACACTTCCGCAACCTACCATAGTTGAGATCCTAGATGAACCAAACAAAGAATCTTCTGAAGGGTCTAAGACACCTTCCATACCTTCAGAGAAAAACCCAACAAGTAATCAAGACAAGCCCCTTCCACAATCCTCATCTAGAACTCCTGAGTTATCTCAAGAAGAGGATGGGCCAACGTTCAATAAATATTTTAAATAAGGATCATACTGTGAAAGAGAAAACTCAAGTGCCTTTTCTCGAGTGTCTCAAAGCAACTGCCTTGAATAACCCTCTGGAAATGGCCTTTTCTACAGCACCATGCTGATACAAGAAATTAAGCAACTTCAAATTGAGGTTCCTTTGTTACAAGTGATTAAATAAATTTAAGAACTAAAACAACTAATTAAATAGTTGTGCATCAAAACACCAAGAAGGAAACTGAAATGGATTAACACTATCCACATAAATGGATATCTAGCTGACCTTCTAGATGGAAAAACTTCAGCCCCAAAATATGATGACCCAGGTAGTCCACTTATAATAGTGACAATCAATGAGGTAGCAATACCTAATGCACTTGTGGACTTAGGAGCATCCATTAATGTCATGAAGGTGGATGTTTTGGAAAAATTGGGACTCACTGGTTTGCGTCCCACAACTACCGTATTGCAAATGGAAAATTAATCCATTATTGTTCCCAAAGGTGTCATGGAAAATATTCCTGTTAAGGTTGATGGTTGGGAATATCTAGTAGACTTCAAAATAATCTAGTCCCTCACACCCAAGGACAATTATCTGATAATATTAGGAAGACCTTGGTTAGGTACAGTTGCAGCCAAGATTGAATGCAAAGAAGGAGGAATGACCATTTCACATGGTTCCAATGGTAAACATTTATTCTTGTATCTCCCCACTCAACCTGTTGAACATATCCAAGTTTGGGTTGATGAACTAGATGGTGCTAATAAACAAGAGAATCTAGCCTCACTTGCTATGGTAGTCATTAAACAACATAGTGAAGAGTTGGAAGATGAATTGGAAAACAATATGAAAAATATTATAGTAGACTCAAGTGATGAAGAAGTTTTACAAGTGGAAGAGATTTTAGGGAACCCAATCAACATTGATCACACCAAATTTGATTACACCAACTTCATAGGGTTACCTTGTCCCCTGGATAATATCATTCTAAAAATGGATCACTTCTTTGAAGATATTACTAGACTCCACAAAACTATATTGCATAGATGTCCTCTCACCACCTTAACCAAAGAAGTTTATACTGTCACCTCCAACTACCCAATCCAATCAAAACCCTCATGTTACTACTAGGGAAAACTTTAAATATCAACAGTTGGTTGACAGAGTCAGAAGAACTCAAATTGTTTGATGTTTTGGTAAATAGATCTAAAGATTTTTCTTGGGATTATACAAACATGAGAGGAATGTTCCCAAGTGTCTGTACCCATCACATATATACTGAATATGCTAGACTTTTTCATCAACCATAGAGAATACTCAACCTTGCTCTCAAAGAAATTGTTAAAATGGAAATTGAGAAAATCTTGCAAGTAGGATTCATCTATACCATCTCTGACACCAAATGGGTTTCACCTATGGTAGTGGTCCCAAAGAAAAAATGGGAAGTGGAGAGTGTGTGTTGATTATAGAGAGATCAACAAGGCTACCCATAGAGATTACTTCCCTTTAGCCTTTGTAGACCAAGTCTTGGATAATTTAACTGGGAGGAAGTGTTTCTCATTCTTGGATAGATTTTGTGGATATAACCAAATGCAAGTAGCAGCAAAATGCCAGGATAAAACAACTTTTACTTTCCCTTTGGGAACATTCATATATCGTGTCCTTCCCTTCGGGCTATGTAATGCTCTTGCAAAATTTTAGAGAGCTATTTTGGCCATATTTGTTGCGATAGTAAATGACTATGTGGAAGTCTACATGGATGGATTCACTATGTATGGTTCCACTTTTGATGAAGGACTTCAAAATTTGGACAAGGTATTGAAGCAATGTGAGGACCATTGGCTATCCCTGAGTCATGAAAAATGTCTAATAATGGTGGAACAAGGGATAGTGTTAGGACACCACATTTCAGCTAAAGGGATAAAAGTGGATCCTAAGAAAATTGAGGTAACACAATAATTAGAGACACTGAAGAACCAAACTGATGTCAAAATTTTCTTAGGACATGCTGGATACTACCGAAGATTCATAGATTATTTTAGTAAGATTGCAGCCCCCATGTTTTCTCTCCTCCAAAAGAATACAATTTTTTCCTGGATGGTAGAATGTCAAATATCATTTGAGATTATTAAAGAGAAACTCATTTCTACTCCTGTCCTACGCGGACCTAATTGGAACCTTCCATTCCAAGTTTATGCAGATGCTTTTGATGATGCTATTGGAGCAATTTTAGGCTAGGAAGATGGGAATGGAGGGAAGTATTCCATTTATTTCATTATCAAGAATTTGAATCCCACTGAATGGGATTACACCACTACGGAGAAGGAATTCCTAGTTGTGGTGCATGTGATAAGATGGTACAAGTAATAGTGTTCACAAACCATTCAGCTATCAAGTACCTAATGAATAAACCCGTAGTGAATGGAAGAATAATCAGGTGGCTATTGCTTCTACAAGAATTCAATGTGACCATCATTGATAAACCTAGGAAAGCCAACGTAGTCACATATTTCTTATCCTGCATCAAACAAGAAAATGGAGATTGTGCTCCTGTGCAAGATGAGTTCCTGAATGAAAACTTATTTTCCATCTCCATTAAAACTCCTTGGTTTTTAGACATCGCCAACTATCTAGCCACTTCAGAGTTTCCACCAAACTTTATGTCAAAACAAAAGAAATGCCTTGTTCATGAAAGTTCTCCATTCAAATGGATTAATGGAATGCTATTTTGATGTGGCCCTAATATGGTTTTATGATGTTGTGTTAGAGCAGATGAAACATATAGCATCCTTAGAGCTTTCCATGATGACCCCTCTAAAGGCCATTAATTCACCAAGAGGACGTCTCATAAAATCTTGGGCATAGGATATTACTGGCCCTCTATGCATAAAGATGTGAAAAACTAGGTTTGCCACTATGATGAATGCCAATGAGTAGGAAGACCCACTGCATCCAGTGAAATACCTCTGCAACCGTAGGTAGTTCTTTAACCATTTGAAAAGTGGGGATTGAATTTTATCAGTCCTATAGACCCTCCTTCATAAGGAAAATAATAAATTTTGGTCTATATTGACTATTTAACTAAGTGGGAAGAAGTCCAAGCCCTAAGAGTCGCTAGGGAAGAACACATCATTGAATTCCTATATAATAGTATTTTTCTGATATTCGGAGCCCCTAGAACAATTGTCATAGATCAAGGACCCTAGTTTATGTCTAATGTTTTGTTAGCCTTTACTGATCATCTCTAGGTAAGCCATAAAAAGTTGTCACCCTATCACCCACAAGAAAATGGTCAAGTAGAAGTCACTAACAGAGAACTTGAGAATATTTTAACAAAAATAGTTTCATCAAGGAGAAGAGATTGGACCAAAAAATTACTTGAAGCTGTTTGGGTCTATAATACAACATGGAAATCAACCACTAGTTTTACTCCTTACGAGTTAGTTTTTGGGAAGAAACCTCTTCTACCCATTAAATTTTAACTCCAAAATATTAAAACAGTAATGGAGTTAGGCTTAGACCTCAAATGAGCCCAGGTTGAAATAATTCTATAGCTCAGTGAATTGGATGAACTTCATTTGGAAGCTATCCACAAAACTGAACTAGTTCAACAACAATGAAAATCCTAGCATGATAAACACATAAAGTAAAGAGAGTTCCACAATGGGGATTGGGATTTGTTATTTGATTCTCAATATAAGGATCACCTAGGAAAACTAAGGATTCATTGGCTGGGTCCATATGAAATTTATGAAGTATTTTCAAATGGAGCAGTGTAGCTCAAACCTATTGATGTTGACACTCGAACTCTCTTAGTCAATGGTCATTGATTATGAATCTACTACAAACTTGTCAACAAAGAGGAATTTACGAGAATGGTAGAAATGCAAGGAGAAACACAATGCATTGACTCTGCTACGGTAGAGCCAATGTAATTTTAAATGAAAATAAAACAACCTTAAAAAAATAAATATATAAAATAAAAATTTGCATGTGTATATATTTATGATCACTTCAAAGCATTTCTTTTTTATTTTTGATTTTTTTGACTTGGCTAAATTTTATTTCTATTTTGCAGGATTTTATTTTAATCAAATAAAAATTCCAATGCATCTTGCAACGATGCTCCAAAACTTGTTCAAAATTTTGGTGCATCTTGCAACAATGCTGCAAAACTTCTTCGTTCAATTGGTTCCATTCCCTGGTTTGTTCCTGCAGTTCAATGCAGCTTTCAGTGATGCTCCAAAATGTGGTTAGTCTAATGTGCTTCATTCTATTTATTCTTGCATTTTGATGGCATCTTTCAATGATGCTCCAAAATTTTTTTCCTGCATTCCAGTGACATCTTTCAACGATGCTCTTTTTTTCCTACATTCCGGCAAAATCTTTCAACGATGCTCCATAATTTTGTACTTGTATTCTGGTGGAATCTTTTAGCGATGCTCTAAAAATTTGTTGTTGCATTCTAGCTACATTTTTTGGTGATGCTCCATAATTTTCTCCTCCACTCTAGTTGCATCTCTCAGTGATGCTCCAAAATTTTGCTTCTTTTGTCCCAGTCGCATCTTTTAGCGATGCTCCAAAATTTTTGTAATTACCCTTCCTCTTCAAATGCTCTAACAGTTCTGATAACATCCCATGCTCATCATTAAATTTTTCCATCACCTTCAAAATTTACGTCCTACACTGCCATCTTTTACCATAATAAATCAAAATTATTGTGACCTCTTTTCGTCATAATAATTGCAACACTTATTAGCCATCCCATCTTCATCCATAATAAATTCATTACCACCCCTCACCATCCCATCTGATGATACTATTATGTTAGCATAGGTAAGCGACTTTCAAATCGATAACGTGACATAAGGTATGCACATCTTTTATTTTAAGTAGGTAAATTATTGTGAATAAAAATGAATAAATTGACATGTTCCACCTTCCTTTCCAAATTTAGTAAATTGTGCAGATTTTACCTCCACTTGTGACGTGACAGTAAAAGCACTCTATCCCATGCAAAATAATGATTCTCATGCAATGAAGTTAAATGCAACAATTAATTTGTGTCCAATTAGTAGTGTCAAAGTACAAGTGGTTGGAAGATTGCATTTTTCTTTAATCTATATTGTAGTCTTGTTTAAACAATTTTTCACATTTTGAGCGCCAAGACATTCAACAAATACTGAGTAGAATCACAAGAAAGGGACAAAATGAGTAGGGCTAAGAAAAAATTAGAGCCAACTTCCCCAGATAAATTTTTGGCGCTAAGTAACATTTTAGAACTGTTTAAAAGGATAGGTTGGTTTGAGTTTATGAAGAAATTTGAGGGGCACAATGCGTAGCTAGTCAAGGAGTTTGCAGAGAACTTCTCGGATGGCCAAACCATAGTGTGTGGTGAGAAATTTAAGGTAAGACCTCAAATAATTTCTCATTTGTCTGGTA
>VDFB02000002.1:103391689-103426931 GCA_007258455.2 Sequoia sempervirens | reverse complement strand
TTAATCATCCTATCATTTTCCATATCAATTCATATTACAAATTTATGATGCCTATCATAAACACAACATTCATTTTCCATCATATTATCATCATTTACTTGCATTTTCCAATCCAAAAACAAACATTCCATACATACATTTTCATATCATTTTCAAACAACATTTTCATAAAACATATCAAATATCCCATGACATATTCTCATAATCACCTCATAGGTCATCCACCTGCATGACATCATTAGTACACATCATCAATCATTTTTCATCATCATAAAAACATCATATCAAATCATCCTGCATATCATGTTAGTCATCAAATCATTCCAATGCATATCAAAATACCATAACATATAGAAATAAATGCATATCACATCATCATCTCATACATGCACATCACATCATCAAAAATCATCACCGCTACATATCATCGCTCATTATAAATAATAAAAATGTCCAATGTCCAAGGAAGCTGAAAATTCCAAAGAGAGATACATGGGATATGATCAAAAAAATCAAATATACATGCTCCCAAAATGATATACATCTGTGAAATATATTTGCATCATAACATCATAAAACTAGCTAGTCGATGCCCCTGATGGAGTCGGTCTGGAAGGAGTTGGCCTGCCACTAGTACCTGCGTCTGGATCCTGTCGAGGCCCAGTAACCCCTAGGCTCTGTGTACCTATCTGTGACCTACTCCTGGTCCTAGTGTGGGACCGTCATAATGGCTCTCTACACTCAGGAGGACATAACTCCTCATATCGGACTTTGTAGTACTCTGCCTCCCTCACCATCTCCATGCCCTCTGCAATAGCCTCCCGCAAGGATGTGCTCTGTACAGTACCCATCAACTTTTGTGCCACACCCTCAGCCTCTGCCACCCTCTGCCTCAATGCATCTCTCTCTGTCATCACCTAGGCTAACTGTGGGTTTGGGGCAGGAGCCTGTGCCTGAGCCTGTGCCTATGCCTATGACTGTGCCAACTGTGTCTATAGCTGTGTGACCAATCCCTGTGCCTATACCAACTGACTCTATAACTGCACCTGCTATCCCTGCAGTGTTTGCACCTGGGCCTGTAGGGTGGCTAGCTATCCTTGCTATGATGAGGATCCAACCTTGATCACTGTCTGCCGCTCAATCCTAGTCCTCGGCCACCTCATGATATGTACACCACTAAGAAAATCTGGCCCCGACCTCCCTGGCACCTACCCCTCATCCCTGCCATCATCCCCATTAGAGATATCCTCCTCTCCACTCTCCTCATCCCCCCAACCACTGCCGCCTCCCCCCTGCCACCCCCTCCTATCTCACTGCCCCTGGATGTGGTACTACCAAAATGGGTGTTGGCTCATCAGGACAAGTATAACATGGAAAGGGATGTGTATGATAATAAACAGAATACTCGTTTGACATACCAACATCAATAATGTCTCATCTATCATCCCATGCCTTGGAGCTAATGCCATGAAATCTGTATATGCTATCTGATAGGAGATACATGGCCCCCATCCAGCCTCATCTCTACTCCATGCATAGTGTGCAACCCCCTGTGGCATCCCCTACATGAAACCATACTGTCGCTACACCCGCAATGCCAAAAACCTCTCAATGATGAAAGGAGTCCTCCCTATCAAAAATTATAGAATACCTACAAACGACATCTCCAGGTGATTTGTATCCCAACGCTCACAATCAAGGTATGGTTGCCATACCACTGCATCCATATCATCTAGACACCGTCTCTAGTAATCCACCTTGCCCAACTTGGGCTGGACAAGGAATATAGCATAAGCATACACATACGGCCTACCTGATGGCCTCACTTTGGGGCACACTGGTCTTGTCATAGCAAGATGCTCCCATGCCCAGATCTATAGTAGTGTCATGTCGCATGACAAACTAGCAGCACCCCTGTATACTACTTGATGTAAATCATGGTATAAGTGAGCTAACATATAGCTCCCCCATGCATATCTCTGTGGTTGTAGCAACATCTGCTCTAGAATCCTCCCCCATCCCACTGATAGTCCCTTTGACCGGCGATCTAGACAAAGGAAACCTCCAATAAATGCCCCCAAAACTGTAGGCAAGGCTGGATATCCTCGGAAGTCAGCCCATGGCACCCAGTACCCTACTATATGTGCATCACCATATACCCTCCTTAGAGCATTTGTACCCCTAAGATCCTTTTGATCATAGAACACAAGGGCACCAACCACTGGGATACCTAATATCCTGTACACGTCCTCCGGAGTCATGGTCACCTCACCAGTCATAAAATGAAAGGTGTTGTGCTCCGAATGCCACCTCTTTGCTAACATGGTCAACAGTCCCCTGTTGACCCGAATCAGTGGCATAGCCAATAAGGGTCTCAATCCACATGTATCTATCAATGCTACATCAACAGGTGTTAGCTCAAGTATCCTATCCCACCCTTCCGAGTGCTGCTCCCTAATCTGGAGGTTTCTGAAAACCTCCTATTTTTGGGTTATCACAACAATAATCAATCAGAATGATACCAATGATTCAAATCTCAAGCAAAACATCATCAATCTGACTCATATCTATCAAGTGATCCATATCCTATCAATCATCTACTATTTGTTTTCTATTGCAGAAAGCAAATTTATCAGAATATCATATCAATCATTTACTAATTTTTTTTCTATTGCAGGAAGAAAATTTATCACAAAGTACTCAAACCTCTACTATTTATTTTCTATCGTAGAAATCAAATTTATCAAGCACTTTATCAATCATCTACTCTTTGTTTTCATACAAGGGAAACAAAGTTATCAGCTATCTACTCTTTGATTTCTATTTTGGAAACAAAGTTATCAATGTAGCATTAGATTTTCTATGCACATCAACAAGATGATAGGACATTTTCTCAATCTCTTGACCAAGGAATGCAATATACATCATCATTTTCACATCACTCTCATCCAATCACACATTCTTCTTTTTTACCAAATGCGCTAATATGTGGTCTCTATGCGCTATTCTGTATGCTGGATGCGCTAAAACCCATATGCACCGTTCTTTTCCTTGGATGTGCTCAAACAGTTTCCATATGTGCTACTTCCCCATATGTGCTAAAACTCTACACCTAAGCGCTATTCTATTCCTAGGATGTGCCATTTCCCTATATGCGCTACTATTTTTCCTAAATGTGCTATACTCCTAAATTTCTTATGGTGCCCTATATGCGCCACTGTTTTCATTGAAAGCGCTATACTGGGTTCATGCTAAACATGTAATATCTAACCTATATGCGCTATTTTTTTCATTGCAAGCACTAAAACATTCATTGAAAGTGCTAAAACATCATTTTCAAACCCAAAATCCATGGAAAAATAGTAAATTTTGATTCAAAATGTAAAAATTTGAAAGCCTAAGTGGTTCGGTCGACTCACCAGTGGTCCATACGCAACTGGCCTCTGGTATTGGCGAGATCTCTCAAATCGGTGACGATGATATGGAATCTCCATGTCGCGAGGTCACTGTCAGAGCTACAACATTCAAAAAGTCAAAAAGTGCAAATGACTTGTCTTTTTCTACCTTTTTACCTTTTAAAGGTCAACCAAAGGTCAGTTTTGTGACATTTTTATCCTTTTTTTCAAAATTTGACTTTATTTTCACACTGGGGCATCTTTTACGTCACTTATCGGGAGCTAAATCACTCACTCCCCAACAGAATATCATCATCTGTGATTTACCTCCTGAGGCGGCATCATTAGCATCAACATCAAAAACATATTAGAGGAAAAAAATTTATTTTCTTTGAAGCAATGTGTTTCACACATCACTTCAAAGAGAGGCAAAATGTATACGCCTAAAAATGGTCATGGTTAATCAAGCTTGTTAATTAATTAAATATAAATTATTTAATTAATCTTCTAAAGTCATCTACATATAAATAAATTTAATTATTTATTTATATTGTTCACTCTTATAATTCTTCTACCTTAATTAAATAAATAACTTTATTTAATTATTACCATCCTCCATATTCCTCTTAATTAAATTAACTAAATTTTATAATTTATTTATATTAATTATCATGTTATTCTAAATTTGAATATTTGAATTCAAATAATGGAATATTCCTCCAAACACCCTCTTCATCTCATAGTTAAATTAAATATTATAAATATTTAATTTAATACCTTTTCCCACTCCACACATAATTAAATATTACTTATTTAATTATGCGAACTTCTAAATTCATCTCCCAAACATAATTAAATATTACTTATTTAATTATGTAAATTTCTAAATCCATCCTCACATATAATTAAGTTTATTTATTTAATTATGAAATTCATTTTCAACTCATTCTTCAAATGGCAACCTTCCTTTAATTCTGAATGAAAAAAATTGAAGAGGAGGAAACCTTCTATCTCTCTCTCGATTTTCAAAAATCTCTCACCGTTCATCTCGACAAGCTTGATCTGAACCGTTGATCACAACAGCCAATCAGGTTCTTTCAAAAACTCTTTAAATACATGTGCAAATCAAAGCATTGGTTACGAACACACACATACAAACATATACGCAATTACGCTTACACTTTTACATCTTCAGCATTTCAGCAATATTCATATCTTGGCAATAATAATCTTATCATAGCATAGCATATCTTGCATTTTAGCATAGTATGCATTTTAGTTTAAATCTCATTCTCTAGTAGTCCATTTCGTTGAGCTTGGCATACTAAATCTGAGAGCAACTTGAACCAACGAAATGCTGGAGATAGAGAACAATAAAACGACTTTGAAGAAGCTGCTATAAAGAGTTTGTTTATTTTTCTTTTAGTTTCCTTGATATAATGTTTTATTGAATGTGTTTTGAATCCTTTATAACAGGCATATTTTCATACACATGGCTACAACTAGGTACCATACGATTATCATTGTGTTGTTCCATGTTCAAGTTTTCTTGTATCCTAGTAATAGATGATATGAAAAAAAATCTATTTTTTTGGTTGGGTTTTAGATGATCTTTTAATTTTTTGGTATTTTTTGATCATTTGAAATTTTTTTATGATTTATGATTTTTTTTAATTTTTGGGATTTTTTTATTTTTATTGTATTTTTGGGATTTTGTGAATTTTTTTAATTTTTGGTTGCTAGGATAAAGGTAAAATGAAAGATCAATGATGTTTGACTAAAGTTGATGATATGGATGGTTGTGATGGTTATATTAAAAAAGATAGTTAAAGGTGGGTTGGGATGAAGCAATGATCGATGGTCCAAATGATGAGATTGTCTAAATCAAGATGTAGGATAGGTGATTTGTGATTCGATATTTCCTACTTGAGATAGGAAAGTTCTCAAGCAAGAGTGACAAGGATTCTTAGACTAATTAACTTAAGATAGGCCAAATTTCTAAGTTATTTTTGTCCAAGGTGATAAGATGATTTAAATTTGTCAATTTACTTGATATTTGAGATAGGAAAACTTCTTAAGTACACAAGAATTAAGGATAAGATAGGATATGGAGTCTATATTTTCAAAGGAATTTTTTTGACTTAGATTGAAATTTATTATGGTGTGAGTTGATTTGGTATGTGTTTTGGATGATATGGGTGAGGTTGTTTAAGGCCTATGTTTGAATGGTCAAGATTTGATGTGGTGATGTGGAAGGAATGTTTTTCTAGGTATAATGGTGTTAGGATAGGGATGTAAATGATGGTGTTAAACCTAATAGTATAACAAGATGATGTTATGATATGGATATAAATGATGGCGTTGATCTTGAGATTTGGAAAAGATGATGTTATTGTATGGATGTAAATAATGGTGTGACCCTAAGATTTAGACAAGATGATGTTACTATATGGATGGTAATGATGGTGTTGATCCTAAGATTTGAACAACATGAAATTATGATATGGATGTAAATGATGTTGTTTATCCTAATATTTGGACACTTAGATGATGATATGGTATAGATGTAAATGATGGTATTCATCCAAAAATTTAGATAAGATAATGTTATGATATGGATGTAAATTTTGGTATTGATCCTAAGATTTGGACAAGATAATTATATGATATGGATGTCAATAATGGTGTGGATCATAAGATTTGGATATGATTATGTTATGGTAGGGATGTAAATAATGGTGTTCTTATCTATGGATGAAACCTAAAAGGAGATGGATGTGAATGATATGTAGTTTTCAATTTTAGAGAGAGGAGATAGGTGACATTTTAATGGATGAACCTTAAGGGGGGTTTCTAAATGTGATCTAGGGTTATGATTTATGGTGTCAAAACGAAATGGTTTTATGGATGATCCTAAAAATGAGATTATTGGATATGGATTTTGGGGTTTTGATAAAGATTTAGGATGAGGTGGATGAACTTAGGATGTAAAGAACTATTTTTCCTAGTAGCTACTAAATGGGGTTGATGCATGTAGTTGAGTTTTAGGTGTGAAATTTGACTTAGATATGGTGAACACCTAAACCTTGGAAAGAGAACAATCATAATCTAATAAAAAATAAAGACCATTGTGTTTTAAAAAAAAAAAAATTTTTAATTTTTGGTATAAGGCTATAAACATGCACTTGGTATTCAAAACACACAACAAAGAAGATACATTGAAAATCTAAAATTATTCAATAAAGAGTGTCTACTTGGTTATAACCCCCCCAATATTCCTTGTCTAAGAGTGATGTGTAAGTCCTATTTTGGGTAAAATAACTACTTTTGATCACCCATGATCACTCATAATGTCACGTTGTGGTGCAGGAGCACTCAAGCCAATGAAGTTCACATCAAGAGGTCAATTTGCTAAAGTCTAGGTGATAGGGTATTTAGGAATTAGATGTAGTATATTTACATTAAATAAGGTCTAATGAGACCATGTATGATGTAATTGGTAGGTTTTAGGTTCATTTGTGTCTAAAGAGAAAAAGTTGCAAAAATAAATAAATGTTGTCATGTAAAAACTGTCAAAATTGTAACATTTAGGAATATGAAGGGTCTTGGAAGTTTGAAAAAGTAGTTGTGGGAAATTTCCAGTTATGTTTTGGAGGGAAAAAGTATAAAAATCCTCAAAATGCTTGAAGATTAGTTGTTGAAGGATATAGTGAAGTTTTCCCATCAAAATACAACACTAATTCTGCAAAAAAATTTTGTTTCTGAACTTTACAACTATTGTATGATTCCGTACAGCCTGCAATTGCTTTGAAACTCATAATTTTTTGTTGTGGTATGTTTTAAATTTCTTATGAATCCATTTTGAGGGTCTAATATTAAGATTTGAGTAAGGTTTCATTGATTTATTGTAACTACCTGTAAGAGGCCAGCAAGGGGTCTGTTTTGAAGTCAAAATGACAAACTAGTTATTCCACCTACTGTTCAAAATTGTGCCTCAGTGGAATGACTCATCTAATAGTAGGTTAGGTGTTTCCAAGGTTTTGAAGGAAAAGGAGTTGAGTTTTTCTAATTGGGATGATGCCCTAGGGTTGGTTAAGGTGTTTTTCCCTATGAAAAAGTGGTGTTGAGATAGGGTTTTGATGAGGTGTTGATAGAGTTGGTCTTGTGTTGGTTTTGTGAGTTTTTCCAGACTATTTAGAGTCTGTTGGATGCAATTTTTGGGTTCTATAAGCCCAGGTGTTGTGAGATTGAGTAAACCCTAGGTTATTTGCATGGAAATTGAGTGTTTAGTGGATCAGTGGTTTAGAGGTCAAGAAACTAAGAAATAATGGTGGAATATGATGTTTGGTAACACAATTTGAGTTTGTCAAAAGAGTTTGAGTGATAACTTGATGATTAGGAGGGACCTCCTTTGTAAAGGAGGGCTAATTTAGTAGCCTAAAGGTAGGGTAGCCTATTCATTTTCAAATTCGTTTCAATGAAACCCTATTGGATCCTATGGTATGTTGTGTCAGGACTTGAAAAAATTCTTAAATGATATTTGGTTGGCCTCAGTACGAACTTCTCAAAAAGATTTTGGGAAATGTTAGTTTTGAAGGCTAGATGCCTTAGTGTGAGTGTTTGAGACAAGTTGAGTGGTTTTGTGTTCAAGGCCAGGGTTCTTTGTTTGGATTAGATTATTGTGAGTTTTTTTGAGTCATCACCACCTTTCTTACATCAGGTGGTATTAGAGCAACACAGAGTATGTCTTTTGATTGAAGGTTGCAGGTTTGTGAAGGACAAGTGGGAAGTTGAAGAGACATAATGCATCGAGGAAATGATATGGAAAAGGAGATCATAGAATTCCAAGTGAGACAAGCCAAGATGAAGGAAATGACACAAAGAAGGGAACTATTTAGGACAAGATACAAATGAAAAAACAAGGTATGTAATGTGGTAATAGATTCAAGTTCCATTGATAACATTGTGTCAGTTGAAATGGTAGAAAAATTGGAGTTAGAAATAATTCCACATGAAAGACCATATAAAGCATTTTGGTTGAATAGTGATTAGTTAGTTGTGGTGAATGAACAAGCTTTAGTGGATTTTTAGATTGGTGCATATAAGGATAGCATTCTGAGTGATTTTTTTCCAATAAGTTGTTGTCACTTGTTACTTGGAAGGTAGTGGCAATTTGACATGTATACCTTACATGATGGTAGGGATAATGTTTATAAAATTGGGAAAGATGGTATCAAATTCCAACTAACATCATTGTAGGGAGATGATAGAACAAAAGATAAGGTGGAAAGGATAGTGATGATAGGCAGAAAGGATTTTCTAAAGCATGAGGAGGACAAAAAAAGAGAAGGTGCAACCACTACAAGAAAAGAGAATGTTGAGATAGCAAGTATTGACAAGGATGCAATGTCAAAAAGAAGAGGGGATGATGATTTGATAAAGAAACTTGAGAGAGAAGAGATTAATAATGAATGCTTTGTGAAGACTCAAGACAAGGTTGGAAAATATGGTTAAGTCAAGAGAGGAAAAAAAAATTCAAGCAAAGGTAAAGGAAGATGTAGGACAATCAAGCAATATCAAGACAGTGATGAGTAGAACTGATATAAAAGTTTGTGAGAAGAAATTTTGTGGGGAAAAGACCCTAACAAAAGGTAGAGATGAGAAGTATGCAAGAGGATTTCCTAAGGAAAGGAAAGAAGGGTTTGGTGAGGGGACCATGAAGGAAGAATGTTGTCCACTGATTGGAAAAAAACACAAAGTGCAACAGAAGGCTGATGTTAAAGAGGATGGAAAGCAACAAGAGATTGTTCATGAAGAAGATGGTAGACCTAATGGAGAAATGGTTTTAGAGGTTGAGAAAATAAAGGCAGCGGTAAAAAGTGAAAGAAAAGAGAGTGAAAGGATTTAGGAAAGCAAAAGAAGGCTTGTGAGACATGAAGGAATCATGGTAGGGGAAGTATTATGTTCTTTGAAGGTAGATACTGTTGGGATAGAGGTATATGAATCTGAAAGCACAGTGATGGCAGAGGAAGAAGCTATGATAGAAGTTATGAGGATGAACGATGCAAAGAGTCAAGGTAAAGGGCTAGTGGGAAAGTGTAAGGAAGTTGAGGTAGAAGAAAAGCAATGTGAGAGCATAATGATCAGAGAGGATGGAGGACAATCAGTATACATTGACAAAGTGGTTCATAAATATAATAGGACAGAGGTCCTTGGAAAAGAACACCAGATGCTAAGTGTGGATAGTCAAGGAAAGGAAATGCAAGACAAAATGGTAAAGGATACAGTGAGACTAGAAGAGTGGCAGAGGTCAGTGGAAGGAATGGTAAAGGTTGAGAAAAGAAAGAAGGTTATAGTCACCCCAAGAGGTGAAGTTGTGAAGACAATGAGTTTGGAAAAATTTCTCAATGGAGGAAGGGACCAAAAATGTGAAGATGACAGTGATGGGCCTAGAGAAGGCCAATGACAGGTTGTTTGAAAGAACTCCAAATGAGTTGGAGAAGTGTGATGAAGGAATGGTTGGGACAATGCTATGTCCTTTAGGGAAAAGAGAGGCTGGTAGGTAGTTAGAGGCTGCTATGATAGAGATTTCATAAAGGTTCCAAGAGTGGAGGACCTGCGATTGAGTGAGAAGGAAAAAAGTGAAATAAAAGTGGATGTGTGGCAAGGAAAAAATGGGGTAAATTCAAATATGCAGTAGAGATCATAAGGAAGAGAGTCCAAGAAACAAGAGTAAAGTGTTTGATTATAGGTAGGACATCAAGTTTTGATGAAAGAAAGGGTAGAAAGTATGAGGCAGGTCAGTTTGCAAAAAGGTAGTCATATCAAGTTGAAGGGCAAGCAATAGTGGGTGAGTTTGAGTTTATTTCAAGGATGAAGATGAAGACACTTCAGTCTTAGATTGGTAAATGTTTGATTATAGGCATGAATGAAGGAATACTAATAGGTTTTGATCAAGGGATAGGTGAAAAACCATCATTAGGTCTGATTGCAATAGTGGAATCAAATCCAAGTAAAGGAAAGTTCAAGGATGCAGGGTATGGTGCAAGTTTTTAGAATTTGAACCAGTGGGAAAGATTTGCAGACTAGAGGATGTGTGTAAATATTGGAGGACATGGTGCAAAGAATAACTTGTGTGACATGAGTTCTTTTTCAGTGTGGTTGTATGGTGCAGGAGCACCCAAGCCAATGAAGTTCACATCAAGAGGTCAATTTGCTAAAGTCTAGGTGATAGGGTCTTTAGGAATTAGATGTAGTATATTTACATTAAATAAGGTCTAATGAGACCATCTATGATGTAATTGGGAGGTTTTAGGGTCATTTGTGTCTAAAGAGCAAAAGTTACAAAAAATGAAAATGTTGTCATGTAAAAATTATCAAAATTGCAACATTTAGGAATATGAAGGGTCTTTGGAGTTTAAAAAAGTAGTTGTAGCCGTTTGTCAGTTATGTTTTGGAGGGAAAAAGTATAAAAATCCTTAAAAGGCTCGAAGATCAATTGTTGAAGGATATAGTGAAGTGTTCCCATCAAAATACAACACTAATTCTGTAAATTTTCTGTGTTTCTGAACTTTACAACTATTGTACGATTTTGTACAGCTTGTAATTGCTTTGAAACTCATATTTTTCTATTGTGGAATGTTTTAACTTTCTTATGAATCCATTTTGAGGGTCTAATATTAATATTGGAGTGGGGTTTCATTGATTTACTATAACTGCCTATAAGAGGCTAACAAGGGGTCTATTTTGAAGTCAAAATGACAAACTAGTCATTCCACCTACTGTTCAAAACTATGCCTCAATGGAATGACTCATCTAATTGTAGGTTAGGTGTTTCCAAGGTTTTGAAGGAAGAGGAGTTGAGTTGTTCTAATTGGGATGATGCCCTAGGGTTGGTTAAGGTGTTTTTCCCTATGAAAAAGTGGTGTTGAGATAGGGTTTTGATGAAGTGTTGATAGAGTTGGTCTTGTGTTGGTTTTGTGAGTTTTTCCAGACCATTTACAATCTATTGGATGCAATTTTTGGGTTCTATAAGCCCAAGTGTTGTGAGATTGAGTAAACCCTAGGTTATTTGCATGAAAATTGAGGGTTTGGTGGATCGGTAGTTTAGAGGTCAAAAAAGTAATAACTAATGGTGGAATATGATGTTTGGTAACACAATTTGAGTCTATCAAAAGAGTTTTAGTGATAAATTGATGATTAGGAGGGACCTCCTTTGTAAAAGAGGGCTAATTAAGTAGCCTAAAGGCAGGGCAACCTATTGGTTTTCAAATTTGTTTCAAAGAAACCCTATTGGATCCTATGGTATGTTGTGTCAGGACTTGAAAAAATTCTTAAATGGTATTTGGTTGGCCTCAATACGGCCTTCTGAAAAAGATATTGGGAAAAGTTATTTTTGAAGGCTAGATGCCTTAGTGTGCGTGCTTGAGACAAGTTGAGTGGTTTTGTGTTCAAGGCCAGGGTTATTTGTTTGGATCAGATTATTGTGAGTTTGTTTGAGTCATCACCACCTTGCTTACATCACGTTGGGAGAGCATACACAAAATACACATATTTTTGGAGGAAAAAGATGAGTAAATTCTCAAGGCTAACCACTTATTGGTGCATTATAACCAAGCACAACCAAAAAATATTAATCTAGCATATACAATATTTGCAGGGAATCCTCAATATACTTAAAAGGACAAGAGGCTTAAATATGTGAACCAAATCCCATCTATAAGGATGACACTTAAGATAAATACAAGTTTGCTTCACCTTAAGTTCTAATGAATAGGGGCCCCGAGGTTATACCAAACATGATGATTACTCTTTTGAATTATAACTTTCATTCTCCCCCCTTTATAAACCCCATCAAAACACATGGTTTAGGTTGTCCTCTAGGGTGATGAAATTCCTAGATAGGGAGCTCCTAAAAAGAAAAATGGGAAGAAGTGTTTGTTTTGATTTTCAAGATCACACAAGCATGTGAGAGAAAAGCATACACACCCTACTTCTTTAGGATTAAAAAAATCATTAAATTTCAATCCCAAATAAAATTTTGAGAGAATTTTTTTACCCAATATTCAATGGTGAGAAAAAACATGAAAACAAGTAAAAAAATGAAAAATTTCTAAAAATAATCTTCAATAAGGTATCCTACAAAACCATAGACTAACAATTTCAGATTTGTTCTTTGATAAAAAAATATTGCATAAAAAAGGCTAGATAAAAATCATAAAATAGGTTATACAATAGAAAAAATAAACTACACCATTAGATTCCTTGAAATTTTCTAATAATTTTTTTTAAATCACTAAAAAATGACTTCGTGTGCAAAGTTATGAGCATTTAAAGACTTAAAATGAAGCATGAATTTCAAGAAAGTTTTCTTGATGATGGATATGCAATCTATAAAAATGGCTTCATCCACTATTTAGGGCTTCAAACAAGCTTTCTAACACCTACAAAAAATTGAAGATTTAATTAGTTATGCAAAAGTTATGTCCATTTTCACAAAGTGCTTCATTAAGGCAATTGGAAGAGAAAGGAAGGGTCCCTTAACTCCTTACATGCTAGCCCCTAGGTACAAATATGACAAAGGATTAAGGAGTAGGTGTTGGGAACTAGGAATGAACCCCTACAACCATGGGCTAAAAGACCTACAAAAAGGGCTTACAATAAGAAAAAATCCTAGTCGTTCATATGGCCAAGAGACTAATTATTTAAAAATATATTAATTAAAAATTCAAATTAAAAAAATAGCAAACCCTAATGAATATATGCAACCATATATTTTCCACATGGTACAAATATCATGTGAGTGTATATCATTGTAGAGATATTCTAAAATATGTTGTGTGTATATATTGTACAGGTTGTGAACTATATATATGCTTGATATGTGTATGTACTTATATGAGTATATACTACAAATATATTTTATGAATATATATTTTGATATATATATATATATATATATATATATATATATATATATATATATATATATATATATATATATATATATATATATTAGTATATGTCCACTCCATGTATATCTCACCATTTATAACATATATATTACATTATTTTATAGATATACCTTGATTATTTGACATGTAAACCTCTAAGATTTATTATGTATACCTTTACAATTTTATGAGTATATTGCAATCAATGTGGGTTTATGATTATACACCTATGGATATATGTATATCCCATGAATTTGTGTCTATATGTTTGATATTGTTAAGGCCTCTATGTACACACTTGCAATCATCGTATATACATTCATGCCTCCATACCCTCTACATATATACCTACAATAGAAAATGAATAAAGGTCTAATTTTGTGCAAGAAGGTATGGCCAATATGGCCATATGGATTTTTTTACTAAAGATTTTAGGGGGCCTAGCTTTTTTTATTAAATTTTATTTTTAAAAAAATATAACAAATTATATATCAAAGCTCATCTCTTAGTGCCTCTAGATAGAATCACGACATCCATTTAACACTAGGAGGATCCTATTAAAAATTTACTCCCAAAACCACCTCAAAGAAGACACACATATAAGATTAAACCACAAAAAGCTCACAAGTACCAAGATTAGAAGTGTATTAGTTCACATTAGGTTCACCAAAATGAATGAATGCAAAATAGAACAAATGAATAAGCATTCAAATTAAAAAAAAATAAAACACTCACATCTACTCATAGAAACCTCATATCGAGCTCAATGTAAAGCTTTACTTGTTTTAAAATGCGTGTGTTTGATTCGCCATCATGACAATTGTATTCCCTAGATAAAAACTAACAAAATATGGATTTATGAATGATTCTTGTGAAATGATGAATAATGGGTTTGATTTATATTATTTTAGGAGAATCAAATGGATGTCTAAGATACAATTTGGGATCTCAAGTCTAATCCATGATTAGGGGAGTTGATGAGGAGATGTGGAAAAAATATAATATTTGCACAATATTTTAATTTTTTATTAAAATAATTATTATTACTCAACTCAAATTGAAGAGAGATAACATATTTGATTAATGGGTTAATTGCATACATGAAATAGTTAATTGAGTGCATAAGGGAATTAGGGAGAATTGACTATTTGTTTGGAACAGTTAACTAATTGCTACATATGAGTGAGTCGATTCAATTGGTGAGTAAGACTAGGAATATGCCGAAGTGAACTAGATAGATTAGATAGTCAACTAGGTGAAGTGGATTTTAATGATTTAATAATTAATTACAGGTGCATATTAGGTGGAAATTAATATCAATTAATTTTTCAATAGATAATGGATGAAATAAATAAATATTTGGATAAATGAAATAGATACATATGAACAAATAAATTGGTATATAATGGGCAATTATGAATGATAATTTATTAAATTAATGAATAATGCTATCTTAATTTAATTAAATACTTAGGAATCATTTAATTAAATGACAAGGTGTTTGGGGTCCTAGGCAATGAATGGGTGATCAAGCGATAATGTGTATTGATGGATTATGACAAGATAATGATGTCAAAGGTAACTTTATTTTGGTGTCTACAACTATAGTTTCAAATAAAACTTACTAACATACTTGTAAGTTAGACCTTACATAAATACCCATGATACATGGCCATGGAAAATTGTTGCATTTATTTCCTTGGTAAAAAACAAGCCTACTTAAGGAGTTGATTTTCCTCAAACCCAAGTTCTATTCATCCCACAACTACAATAAATGAAGCCTTTTATATGCATGTATCAATATGTGAACACTAGCCAAGGAGTGAAGGGATACTTCACCATAAGAAATAGGCGTTGGACCTTTTCTATAATGTACCATGCAAGCACACTAAAATAGGGGGTGAAACTTGAAAAATCAAGTTGGCATCAACAAAAATGTAACTTATGGAAGAAATTAAATTGTTTTCACATATGGGTGCATCATTGTAATATCTATTGACCTCTATATTTGAATTAGAGAAAAAATAAAATGTCTCCAATTTACATGGAAAAATAAAAGTATACCTAATTGCAACACTATTAAGTTGAGAAACATGCTAATCTTCAACTTGGCATACATGTTATTCAACATCATTATAACTTGTATGTTGGACCCACAAAAAGGATTCAAATTCAGACATGCCACTATCATTCATAGTAGTATAAGCCACACTTCATCACAAAATAAAAATTTATTGTCACAACCCTCTTTTTTCTTCTCAAATAATTATTTATATTGATTAATTGACTTAGTGACAAAAGAAAAGAAATCTATGATTATTAAGGATATTTGAGGGATTGAGAAAGCCTGCATTATCCAAAACTAGTTTGTTTCACAATTGTTTTATTTTCTAGGTTTTAATTATATTAGACTTTTACCATAGAATATAGTCCCCAATCCAAGAATTTTTTTTCCTTCTTTTGACCTTTTAATAAATTCAAAATTCTAGATGAAAATTTCATAGTATAAAAAATATAAATCCTTGCAGTATCATTTGAAAATAGTTTTCCATACTTATGAAACCTAAGAGGCTAAAAAATAAACCAACATTACCTTTCTCTATGTAACTTTCACTGATATGTGAGTTTTCATAATCTACATTATGTTTTATAGGTTCATTATTATATGGATTTATTTTAGTTGAAGAAATAAAATAATATATAAAATAAAATCAACATGTTGCTAGCGCTATGTCAACAGTAGGGATGCCTTGTCAAAATGAGGAATTTGATCATGGAATGAGATAAAAATCTCAGAGAAAAACTCTATGTCAAAGAATATGGACACCTTGTCAATGTTACCACATTTTTCATGCATGTTGGAACATCATCAAGAAGAAAGGAAGACTAGATGTCAAGCCTTGAATCATCAAAAGACATTGAATGCATGTAAATAAGTCATCCATGTGTGGAGGTTTCCCCTATGATAATGCTAAATTTAATTCCTTTTCCTCTAAATCACAAGTCATATGTTATCCGAACCCCCATTCTCAACATATATCACAAGAATTTAAATAAAGTTACGCCCAAAATAATGGGGGCTCTCCAAAAAAACAATAGACCCAAAATTTATTCACTCAAGACAAGTAGAGTTGGGGGATGGATCCTTATGCACTTCCTGAAGATGCACTATTTATGGGTTTCGATAGCTCTACATAGTCTCTAAAAGATAGTTTTGGATTGCAATCTTTGCATTGTCTATTCTAAAACTATTCATTTTTACTCATAGCTAACCCATTATAAAAATAAGGATGGAGTACATAGAGATCCTTCTGGGACATGGAAGCAAAATTCTATGTGTTGGGAGTGGTTGTGGGAGTGCAATGGAGATGTATGCAAGGTGGGTACTACCCATTTTCTTTCTTCTACACAAAATCCCCCTCCCCTCTTTTTAATCTATGCTCCCTTAAGTTTCGGGGACGGGGACGACAATGGATAGTGGGACGTGTTTCCGGTACGTGGGTACTTTTGGGTCATTTTTTAGGGGACGGTAGGGGATGACTATAAAAAATAGGGAAATTTTAAAAAATATAGAGAAATTTCAAATATTCATAAAAGAACATTGATAAAGCATTCATCATAGGCATTGTAGAAGATTAATACATAACATTAGACTTGAATTGAGATTTTACATGAGAATTGACAAACAAATTAACAAAATTCAAATGCTTTTATGGTCAATGTGCATACATATTAAATAAGAATTATAATAAAATGCACAAAGGCTTCAAGTTTCAACTATAAAATGACAAAAACATAGAGAATATATGGCTGTCCCTAATCAACAGATGTAACTGGTAGGTCTGTATCAAAATTGGAGCTCAAGTTTGTGTCACTGTCAGATGCAAAGGTGAGGGGAAGTTTACGAGGAGTCCCCAAGTCCTCCAAGTCCTTGAAACGTTTTCGGGATGGGGATGGGGGTACCAAGGTCGGGGACGGGTCCCCATGGAGCATTGTTTTTAATTGCAACCATAGAAATATATAAATTTTGCATTCATGGAGGCATTTATTCACTACTCTTTTGTATTAATCCACCAGGATTTATTCATTTAGCATTTATGATCTTTGATGCATATGTGATTGGAAGAGAAGATGTATATGGGATTGTGGTGTTGCAAGAGTGGTGGGGAGTTAGACTTTGAACACTAGTCAAGGAGTGAAGAGCTACTTCATGATAAAATTTGCTATTACATGGCAACCACAAAAATAGGTGTTGAACCTATTTCATAATGCATCATGCACGTACACAATAATATGAAGTGAAATTTGAAAAATCAGGTAAGCATCAACAAAAACCTAATTAATGAAAGAATTTAAATCACTTTTGTATATGAATACATCATTGTCATATCTATTGACCTCACTATTTGAATTGGGGAAAAAATAAAATGTCTCTAATTTATATGGAAAATAAAAGTATATCTAATTGCAAGCCTTCTCAAAATGAGGAAGGAAATCATCTTGAACTCCAAATTAGAATACCAAACACATTATTAAATTAGGAAAATTTGCTAATCTTCAACTTGACATATATATTTCTACTCAAAATCATTATCACTTGTACGCTGGACCCAAAAAAATGATTCCAATTCAAACACACCACTATCATCCATAATAGTATAAGCCACACCTTCATTACAAAAGAAGACTTCATTGTCACAACCTTCTTTTTTATTCTTGAATAATTATTTATACTAACTAATTGGTTTCGTGACAAAAGAAGAAATCTATGATTAGTAAGAACATTTGAGCAATTGAGAAAGTCTACATTATCTAAAACTAGTTTGTCTCACAATTTATTTTATTTTCTGAATTTTATTGATATTAGACTCTTACTATAGAAAATAGTCCCCGATCAAAAAAAATTTCCCTTCCTCTGAACTTTTAATACATTCAAAATTCTAGATCAAAATTTCACAATATTACATAACATTAAACTATTACAATATCGTTTGAAAATATATTTGCTTCTAAGAAGGTCAAAGCTAAAACAACATTATCTTTCTCTATATATTTTTACTGATGTGAAACCTAGCATATGAATTCTTGTGATCTACAATATCTTTCAAAGCCCATCATTATATGGATTCATTTTAAGTTAAAAATCAAATCAAATCGATATGTCGCCAGCACTATGTCAAGAGTAGGGACAGCTGAGACAAATTTCTTAGAAAACTTGTCTGTCAAACAATACGCACTCCTTGTCAATGTTACCACATTTTCTATGCACGTTGGAGGACCACCAAGAAGAAAATAAGACTAGAGGTCAAGCTCTCAAAGACACCCAATGCATGTGAATCATCCATCCTCTCTGATAGCGATAAAATTAATGCTTTTCCCTCTAAATCGCAAGTCATATTTTATCCATCTCCCCCATTCTCAACATATATCTCTCCACAATTTAGGTAAGGTTAAGCCCAAAATCATGGGGGATCTCAAAAAAAAAAAAGAGACCCAGGATTTATTCACTCAAGAAAAGCAAAGTTGGGGGATGGTTGCTTATGCATTTCCTAACGATATACTATTTCTGGGTTTAAATAGCTCTATACTGTCTCTAAAAGTGACAGTTTTGGACTGCAATATTTGCATTGTCTATTCTGAAATTGTTCATTTTGAATCATAGCAACCCGATAATAAAACTAAGGATAGAGTACACAAAGATCCTTGTGGGATGGGGATGGTAGCAAAGGTTGAGAAATTAATTTCATTTCAACTATGAGCTTAAGTTGGTGCAGGCCATTTTTGGGGTGAAGGGAGAGCAACTCATAGCTTTCACAATTATATATCTCCTTATGATGTTATTATGTACTAGTTAAGTTTGCCAGGAATACTGTGAATACAAGGATCAGGGATGGAATAGATTTGTGTAGGTGCAGTGAATACATTTATATTCTTGGAATGTTCTCAAATTTATAGATTTTTTAATTTGATATTTTAGTGGCTAAAAATCAAACTATTAATCAATCAAAAGGGAAAATGAGTGACAAAGAAACCAAACTACCAATTGATCGAGTGGAGGAAATGAGGAGTGGAATTGGAATGGGTGGAGATGAGAATTAAGCTAGAAGCTCACACAAAAACCATTAAATGGTTCTTGAAAGTTATGAGGTTTTAAATACTAATCATTCACATCATTTTTATTATGATGTTATATTATGCTTTTATTTTTTTTTATTTTTTTTAATTTGATATCTTATCACTATCGACCATGTTCAATCAGAATCAATTTTTCAAGTTAATGATTTCTAAAATTTCATGTTTGATTTCATGGATGTTTTTGTAATGCTTAAATTATTCAAGACTATAGAACAATTAATGATACAAGAATCAAATCCAAATTCGCATATTTTTCTCTTTTTATGAATTTTGATATACTTTTAACTTGTCACTACCTTCCATCCTCTAAAAGTTTGACTTGTCCCCTACCATTAAAAAAAAAAAAAATCATTCCACTTGTCATCCCTATCCCACAAAACATGTAACATAATGAAAGAAAAACTTTTAAGATTTAAAATTTTCAATGTTGACTAATACATTGAGAATGTGCACATTACAAAAAATAGTCTATAAAATTACCATTTTTATTGAAACTCGCACAACAATGCTGCCATGAGCCATGAACTTGTGAAGCCCGGTGGATTTTTTATGTTAACCCTCGTACATAGTACAACAATAACTATATTGTACAATCATCTAACCAAGGACACATGTTATGATATCTCTAGCTCATTGTTTTAATACACTACTTCAAGTGAAAAGCACGATGTGAAGCGGCAAGACGATGCAATAAGACACTAACACCTATATACCAAAATGACACACTTGCAAGAAATCAAAGCCACCACACATCTTGCATATAATAGTGGGGTTCACACCCCAAACCATGATGTGAAGGAACTATGCAATGCAATAGGGAATTACCAACTATCACAAGTTAACAAGACCTTTTGTTCTTACTCCTTGATGATACATATAATAATTTATAGAAAAATCAAAGGATGTCAACTCAATATAGGGACAATACCACATCACACAAACTAGAAAGTATGACTATGCACTTAGGGACACATGTCATACTATTACTAGCTCATAGTTTTAGAAAAATATTTCAAATGAAAGCTGCGATGTAAAGGACCTACATGATGCAATGATAATTTAACACATGGAACACCAATGTGGACCTAAAGCTACAATGTGAACATGACTGGATAACATAAGGAATAATATAAACACATGTAAACACCATTATGGAAAAATAAAGGGGTAGGTAGGATAATGATATTGAAGGAGATCAAGCTATATACTTAAGTCAATAAACCAAAAAAACTAGTTAACATTAGAATCTAGAAAAATATAGAAGTGAAAATATACAAAGGGCTAAAGCACAAAAGAACTAGGGTTTAGTCATAAAAATATAAAGGAAAACACTTATGAACTAGAAATACTAAAACCCTAAGAAATACTAGAACACTTCATCTAGACCCATTGAAGATCTCTCGGCTTGAGTATAATTGATAGGAAGAATAGGGCTTAAGAGCACAAGAAGAATAATATGGGAAAAACTTACAAATTTTGAGGCCTCTAAATTTGGGCAACAACATTGGCTCTAGTTTAGGATGTGTATCTCTTGCAAACATAGTGAGAATCCAACTATCTATGGGAGCATACTAAAATAGGGGACCAAAAGATGATCATGACAACCACACTTCAACATGATAAAAAATGGATCATGAATTTATAAAAGAACAATGATACATGTAAGAAAAAATATAATACAAAACAAGGAAACATAATGCATACAAGGTAGGACCCAACATGCAACTAAAGACATGAAATCACAAGGAACTTAAAGATATAGCTACAAATAAAACCAACATAATTACATGCTAGACCCTACACAAATACTCATGGTACATGGCTATGGAAAAACTATTGCATTTAATTGCCCCTATCATTGAAGAAAATCCTACTGAAGGAGTTGATTTCTCTCAAACCACAATTGTATTCACAGGTCCCAACTATAATAAATGAAGCCTTCTATCTACATGCGTGAATCTATGGACACTACATAACAAGTGAAGAGTTAGTTTACCATAAAAGTTTTGATATTATAGGGAAAGCACAAATAATATGTGTTGGACATATTCTATTTATTCATCATGCATGCTCATAACATAAAAGAGGTGAAACTTGAAAAACTAGGTCAACATCAACAAAAAAGAAACTATTTTTCACATATGAGTGCATCATTTACATACCTACCGACCTCTTTATTTAAATTGGGGAAAAAGTAAAATTCCTCCATGGACATGGAAAATAAAATTATACCTAGCTACAACCCTACTCAACATGAGGAAGGAAATCATCTTGCACTCCAAGTTGAAATTCCTTAAGCTCAAGTACACTATCAAGTTTAGCAACATGTCGATCTTTAACTTGGCATACATGTTGACTCAATATCATTATCACTATGCTCGAACCACATAAAGGACCCCTAATTTAGGCACATCACTATCATCCATAGAAATATAATCCACAACTTAAATCACAAAGGAAGACTTCATAATTAGCATTATCAAGCTCTACAATAATAGGTAGCTAACTTACATCACTATCATACTTGCCAATGTACTCCATTTCTAGATCAAACATTTTATCCACATCTTCATCATCATTAGTAGCATAAGAGAACACCATGAGACACCTCATATGAAGAACCATGTTCTTTACTCCATTTCAAGTTCACTTTGGTAAAATGTTATGTCATATGTGCTTCTAAAATCAAACCTCTACATATTTCTTCTTCTTCCTTAGTCACTATACCAACATTTTCTTGTGACCCATTTGAAACACACTCTATATGAGGAAGAAAATATTGCACCAAATAAATAGGTTCTCATGTAAGCATCCATATGATCACCATCTAGGAAAATCCTCAAGAACAAGGTATTCAAGCTAAAAATCATTGGTTGCACTAATAGTTGTCTTAATTCTTTTGTCATCAATTGCATCCATGTCTAAATCTTCCTCCAGAAAACAAGAATTAGTTGCTTCAATATTAAGATTATGGAAAAATAGGGCAATAAATCAAACAAGAAACTATTTCTTGTTCACTACTTACATCACAACCATATGCACACCCTATATTATCAACCTCAAGAGCTAATCCATCTGATTGCTCACTTGTGAGCTTTTTAATTAATTTATCATTAGTTAAGAAATTTCATTAAACACTATAGGACTCTTCCATCCTTCTCCCAGTGCTTCAATTATGTAAATGGCTAATTCATTGAACATGTCCCTTAATTCCTCTTTCTCCAAATTCTTCTAAATATTTCTTGAAATTATAAGGTTTCTATAAGATCTATTCCTTTTGTAAATATCATCTTGATACCATCTTGATGTTTTATGCTAAATTTTTGAGGGTTTAATTTAGATATAGGGTTTATTGAAATCTCAATCCCTTTGTTACTAGTGACCCTAATATTTGAAAGATCTATCTAGTTCATAATATGGACCATGGGTCGAAAAAATTAAATGGCAGCTAAGTACTCTCGCTTCTAAGCCCTCCCTTCAATGATTCCTTAAATTCATTATAATAGTTCATCTACTTTATCAATTTGATCAAAATTTCCCTTTCTATTATAGTATGAGCGATTATCTACTCAAATATGTCGTGGTAGTTAAGAGGCACTATCTATTTTTAGCCCCCAATACAATTTTTTCAACTATCTATCTATCCTTTCTGCAATGAGACTCTTACCTAAAATTAGTTTTTTCCACAATTTCTTTTATTTTCTAGATTTTATTGATATTAGACTCTTTCGATAGAAAATATTCACCAATACAATTTTTTTTTTCCTTCCTTTGACTTTTAATATATTCAAAATTCTAGATCAAATTTTTTAGTATGAAAAAACATTATATTCTTGAAAACGTTTTTCTAGAAGACCCAAAGCTAAGACATTATTTTTCTCTATATAAATTGTAATGATATGAAACCCACCATATAAGTTTTTGTGATCTACATTATTTTTCAAAGTCCATCATTATATCGTTAAAAATAAAATAAGATGGATATGTTACTAGCATTATGTCAAAAGTAGGGACACCTCCTCAAAATGAGGAATTTGAGCATGCATGAGACAAATTTCTTAGAAAACTTGTCCATCACACAATACGCACGCCTTGTCAATGTTACCACATAGTCCATGCACGTTGGAAGACCACCAAGAAAAAAAGAAGACTACAGGTCAAGCTCTGAAATGCATGTGAATGGAGGTCTCCCCTCTGATAGCGATAAATTTAATGCATTTTCCCCATATTTTATCCACCTCCCCATTCTCAACATATAGATCACTCCACAACTTAGAGAAAGTTAAGCCCAAAATCATGGGGGATCTCCAAAAAAAGAGAGACCCAGGATTTATTCACCCAAGAAAAGCAAAGTTGGGGGATGATTGTTTATGCACTTCCTAAAGATATACTATTTCTGGGTTAGGTAGCTCTAAAAGTGAAAGTTTTGGACTGCAATCTTTACAATGTCTATTCTGAAATTGGTCATTTTGAATCATAGCCACCCCATTATAAAACTAAGGATAAAGTACGCAAAGATCCTTGTGGGATGGGGAAGCAAAATTCTATGCATGGGAAGTGGCCATGGAGATGGATGCGGAGCAACTCCTATCTTTCACAATTATCTCCTTACTGCTATATCAATATTATGTATTAGTTAAAATTTCCATAAATAATGTGAATACAAGGATCAGGTATAGATCTGTGTAGGTACAGTGAGTACATTTAATGTTTTCAAATTTTTAATTTTTAATTTTAATTGTATTTTTATACTCATAAGTGATTAGTAACAAAGAGACCAAACTATCAGTCAATCAAATGGAGGAAATGAGGAGTGAAATTGGAATGGATGGAGATGAGAATTAAGTTGGAAGCACAAACAAAACTCATTGAATGGCCCTTGAAAGTTATGAAATTTCAAATACCAATCATTGATATCGTCAATATTATCATGTCATATAATGCTATTACTTTATTTGTTTTTTTTTAGTTTGTGATGTTTTATCACTATGAACCATGCTCAAATAGAATCAATTTTTCAAGGTAATGATTTCTAAAATTTCATGAGCATTTTTGTAATGCTTAAATTATTCAAGACTATAGAACTAGTGATACAAGAAGCAAATCTAAATTTGCATGTATTTCTCTTTTTTTGAATTTTGATATACTTTTAACTTGCCACTACCTTCCATCCTCTAAAAGTTTGACTTCTTGTCCCCGAACATCACAAAAAAAAATCATTCCCCTTGTCGTGTAACATAATAATTTTTTTTTGAAGATCTAAACTCTTCAATGTTGACCAATACATTGAGAATGAGCAAGTCAAAAAAAGAGTCTATAAAATTATCATTTTTTATTGAAACTCACACAATAATGCTGCCATGATCCATGGAATCGTGAAGTTCAATGTTTTTTTTATGTTAACCCTCATTAAAGTATAAAATAAAACAAACTCCTAATCAAAATTGATATTTAATCTCTAAATTAATCATTTCAAAATAAAACTAACTCTAAACTATTTAAAAAATGGTCCATTAATGTTTTGCATTAGTCTACCTTATGTGTTAATATGTACCAAAAAAAGGAATATGGCTTTTGGGGGGAAGTTGGTGTAGCAATTGTTTTCTAAACCAAATTCAAAATGGTGTAAGTTAATGCAAAGTAAGTATTTAGACAATCAAAATTTGGCTAGAAATTTCACTGTTTCCAATCCTCTAGAGGGCTCAGCTATGTGGAATTTTATTATTTCATGTAGGAAACTCATCATTCTTACATTTCATGGGAAGTACACAAAGGAGAAGCAGTTAACTTTTGGAATGACTCATGGAATGGCTATCCTCCTTTGAAGGACTTTCAAGAATTACAATCAGTCATACCACTTCTATCCCAGCTATTGGGCAATAAATTAATAGACCATGTCCACACAATGGATGAAATAACTAGTAGAGTTGTATGGAAAGATTTCATAGTGACTCCAATAGCAATTGCTCAACAACAATTGTTACAAGGTATTTTATTTGAAAGACTAGTAATAATAGTAGGACAACCAGACCGAATAATATGGGCTCCGTCCAAGGATTGATGTTATTCAATCAAATAGGTATCAGGCACTACTCAACAAAAAATCTCAAATGCAATCCAAACGACCATATTCTTTTTGTTGGAATAACATGGTATTGCCAAAATCAAGAAGCTTTACATGGTTAGTATTAAGAAAAAAGGTGCTGACAAGTGATAGGCTAGTTAAACTAGGCTTAGTTGAGCCTTTCAAATGTGTATTATGTGGTGAAACCTTTGAGGATGTAGATCACTTGTTTTTATAATGTTCTTATGCCCACTTTGTTGGATGTTCATTCTACAAAAGTCAAACTTTCATACTCCTTTGCCAAATTTAGTTTGGGATCTCCTTTCAGCATGGCTGGTGTTATATAAGTCCTCACTCTTCTCATGTTTTTGGTGTATCATTCCTACTATAGTGCTTTGGTCTATTTGGTGGGAAAGGAATAAGCGGATGATGAGGGCCACATTGCCCTAAACCTTCACAAATCACAACAATAGATACCAACATAAAAGATGCGAGATAGAAAATAACTCACTTTCAATTTATTTTCAGAAAATGGAATTACAAATTCAGAACTTACAATGATGTAGCCTCATAGGCTTGATTCATTACAACAAAATCAGCTCTGAAAACAAAATACATTATTCGGAGCCACAATTTGCACTAATGGAGCCACCTTCTACAACCCCTACTTATCCCTTTTTATTTTACCCAATAAATTCCCTAGAATGTTCTGGAAAGTGTAACTTTCCCTTTTGTTTGGGTGTCAAAAGTCCCGCTGTTTGATTTCTTGCCTAGGAAGATATTTTAATGAAATTCACTTTTTAGAGGGGCAGCTTCGTAGGGCCATAACTTTTGATCATGGTGTCCAATTTTCTATTATAACATATCATTGGAAAGCTCTCGAAGAGACCTACACCCTTCAAAGATCGGTTCATCAACTTTTTGAGCTATTTCGAGTCCTCTAAGGTTTTTCATATTTGAATTCGAAGTTGCATTGGAGAAATTTCTCGAGGTAAAAACTTTATTATCTCCCAAATCGTGTAGGGTATTGAGATGATTCTTTTGTGACTGGAATTTTTTTTGCATTTCTGCTCCTTGGGGTAAATTTTCAAGTCCATACAAGCCCATTTAGGCTGACTTACTAAAAATAGTAAGTGACCATTTTTTTCCTTTTCCGACTTCTGACTATCTTACACCCCTTAAGTGTCATCATGGGACTCAAAACAATAAAGAAAATTAGGAAAAACATTTTTTGGGTGATGCAAGATTGCCCTACATCACTGGATGCTCCTGCATCATACACCTAAGGTAATTTGAAAAGTGACACTGTCACTTCTCAGGGGTTAGAGGGAAACCAAGACGGTTAACCTTAGCCTCAAACAATCATGATGAATCTTCAACAATCCTTCCTCTCCATTTCACCAAGTACTTTGCATATTGCCCATTTCTTGTGCTTCTACCCACACGACTATCCGAAATTTCTTCTATCTCCTCCTTTTCTGAAGTAGGTGCTGGAATATTCCAGTGTGCTATTATTTCATCAATTCCTCCATGATATTCTGTTAAATCTGAAATGTTAAACACAGGAATATGAATATCATTAGGAAACTCTACCTCATATGCATTTCCTGAATAATGCTTCTTCAAAATCTTGCATGGTCTAAACTTCTTCATCTTTAACTTGTTGTATGTACCAACTGGAAACATCTTCTTTTGCAAATGAACCATGACTTCATCTCCTACTTGGAACTCCTTATACCTCCTTTTCTAATCTGCCCTAGCCTTATATTATGAGTTCATCTTATTAATCGTGTTTCTTCACTTCTTCATGCAAATTCTTTAGGTTCTCAACAAAATCTTCAGCCTCAGCACTACTCTTCTCCCCCTTATCCATCTTTCTTAGTTTAGAAGCAGTTCTTAGACTACTACTATACATAATCTGGAATGGTGATTTACTAGTCCTCTTGTTGATAGAATTGTTGTAAGAAATTTTTTCCTATGGTATAATCAAATTCTATCCCTTGGGCTTACCTCCTACTAAGCATCTTAGCAAGTTACCCAAACTCCTATTCACCACCTCCATTTGTCCATAGTTTGTGGATGGTGTGCAAAACTAAACTTCAAATCTGTCTTCAACTTCTTCCATAATGTCCTCCAAAAATAACCAACAAATATGGTATCTCCATCAGAAACTATACTCTTCGGTAGACCATGTAGTCTCACCACCTCTCTGAAAAATAACTCCGCAATATGAACAACATCATTGGTCTTATCACATGGGATGAAATGTGCCATCTTTAAAAATCTATCCACCCCCACAAATATGGAATCATGCCCTTTTTGTGTCCTTGGAAAGCCAAGAACAAAATCCATGCTAATGTCCTCCCATGGCCTCTCAGGTATGGGTAATGGCTGATACAATCCAATATTCTGACTTGTTCCTTTCGCCATTTGACATACTCTACAACTCTGCACAAACTTCTTCACATCTTGTTGTGACTGTGGCCAATAATAATTCTCACTAACAAGAGCAATGGTTTTATCTCAACTTAAATGTCCAACCAATCCTCCACTATGCTTCTCCTTGGAATGTACAATTGGCTTCCTCTAAACAACATCCCATCTTGGATTAGGAAATCCAACCATCTTGTCCTATCTAATGTAATAGGTTCCAAACAAGCCTTCCAAGCTTCTGCAAAGTCTGGATCTTTAGGATACAAACTCTTGAGTTCATTGAACCCAACAACCTCTAGTTCATCTCTATCAACAAATTTTGCCTCCTCCTCAAGGCATCTACGACTCTGTTTGACCTTCCACTCCTATGCTTCATAACAAAAGTATAGCTCTGTAAAAACTCAACCCATTTAAGTGCCTTTGATTTAACTTTCCTTGACTATTCAAATACCACAAAGCTTGGTGATCAGTATATAAAACAAATTCTTTTGGAAACAAATAGTGTCTCCATTTCTTCAAAGCTTGAACTATAGCATAAAAATCCTGATCATAAATAGAATACTTCTTCTTTGCATCATTCAAATTTTCACTAAAATAGGCAACGGGTTTACTTTCTTAACTCAAAACAACTCCAATGGCATTACTGCTAACATCACAATCTACTTGAAATACCTTGTTGAAATATAGAAGTGCCAAAACAGGTTGCTCTATAACTTTCTTCTTCAACATATCAAAACTTTTTGTTGCTTTTGTAGTCCACTTAAACTCTTTTCTATCCCCTCTCATTGTTTCAATTAGAGGTGCACAAATACTACTGAAACCTTTGATAAAATTTCTATAAAAACATGCCAAACTGTGAAAAGATCTCACCTCTCTAGCATTCCTTGGTGTAGGCCATTCAACAATAGCTTTCACCTTCTCTGGATTCATCTTAAGACCCTTTGTTGAGATAAAAAATCCCAGGTACACCAACTCTCTTTTCACAAAGCTGCACTTCTTCAAATTGATCAACAATTTCTCCTCTCTCAGCTTCTCAAAAACTTTTCTAATATGCATCAAATGCTCCTCCAATGTCTTACTAAAAATTAAAATGTCACCTAAATAAACAATGACAAATTTACCTAGAAACTCTTTCAATACCTCGTTCATGAGCCACATGAACGTGCTCAGTGCATTGGTTAGCCCAAAAGGCATGACTAACCACTCGTACAAGCCCTCTTTGGTCTTGAAGGTTATCTTCCATTCATATCCTTCTCTAATCTATATCTGGTGATAACCATTCTTCAGATCTATCTTCGTGAAGTACTCAGCCCCACTCAAATAATCCATGATGTCATCCATCCTTGGCAAAGGGAATATGTACTTGATGGTGATCTTGTTGATGACTCGAGAGTCTGTACACATCCTCCATTCCCCATCCTTCTTTGGTTCTAGTATTGCAGGTACAACACATGGGCTCAAACTCTCTCGAATCAATCCCTTCTACAACAATTCTTACACTTGTCTATTCAACTCATCATTCTCTCCTGGAGTCATTTGATGGGCTACCTTATTTGGAAAATTGGCTCCAGGAATCAGATCCATCTAATGGCTAATCTTCCTTACTAGAGGTGAACCTTCAGGTACGTTATTAGAAACAATACCTTGAAACTCATTCAACAAATCTGAAACCTCTATAGATACCTCATTAGTATCTTCTTTATCAACTCTAGGGATGAATGCAAAACACATATGCTCATAACTCATACCTTCTAGGAACTTTCTTCCATCAACCAAACAAATTTTCATTACAACATACCTTTTCCTTTGCCTCATTTAAGGGCTTCAACTTATGACGAACTCCATCCTTTTTCAAAGAGTAGGTGTTGGCATGTCCATCATGTACCACTCGTAGATCAAACTACCACGGTCTACCTAACAACATATGAAAAACATCCATAGGCATAATATCACACAATACCTCATCATGGTAATTTCCAATCTTAAACTTTAATAGACATTGTTCATTTACCAAAGCTTTATGGTCCTCAAGGTTATAATCATTCAACCCCTCAACAAGAGTTTTATTTTTTCATTTCCTAAGACCCTTCTTACCTATGTGGCCAACCCTTTAATGCCACAACACGGTCTTTTCTACAAAAAACTTTATTTGCAAAAAATGAGCACCCTTAGGTACCTAAAAATCAAAACTGGATATGACACACCTCTTTAATGTTGGTTCCAATGATGAAGGTGAATACTCTACAAATTTCTTCACTATAGTAGAAGAATTGTTGCACTAAAACATGCACGCATCTAGATGAAAAAGTAATAATTCAAACACCCTTAGTAAGCATCATAGCTCTTATAACTATCTTGCACCCTCCATTTGAGAAAATAACGTACACACTTGCATCATTCAATTTAATTATAGATAATAGATTCCATGCCACACTAGGAATATATGCAACACACCATCGATCTCATTCAATTTCCTACAAGAGAATCTAATCGATAGTCTTCCATGACCAACAACCTTTAGATGAGAATCATCACCCAATGACACCTTCCCACCATAATATTCTTCACATTAATACTTACCCTAATGTGAGGTCATGTAAAAGAAGCATTAGAGTCAATAAGGTGTGTGCCTTCTAATGTATGTGTAGCCAAGGCCACAACAAAAGCATCACCATCATCTTGAGATGATTTATCATATTAATCCTTATAATTATTTTTTTCTCCTATTTACAATATTTTCAAAAGTGACCAAGCTTGCCATAGTTCAAACATAATACCTTGGAATTTCTAGGAGACTTAGATCTCTCATAGGATTTGGATCTAGGCTTATATTTATTTTCATCCTTCTTTCCTTTTTCTTTTGATCTATCACCAATTGCAAGGGCCTCCTTTTTCATTTCAAAAGTCTTCCTTCACATCTATTTATAAAGTAACAACTCAACCACTTCATCCATCTTGAGCCTGGTAGTAGTGCTTTAAATGACCATCACAAGATGGTCCCATGAGTCTAACAAAGAAGATAGAAAAATCATGTAATGATCCTCCTCCATTTTAACTCCAATGGAGCTTCATTGAGCAACTATCATATTGAAGGAATTCAAATGATCAACTATAGATCCACCATCCTCCGTTCTAAGAGAATACAACTTCTTTGTTAGGAATAACTTATTTACTAGGGATTTAGCCTTATAAATATCACCAATGTTTTTTCTATTCATTTGTTGCACTAGTCTCTTTATGAATCCACAAAAAAGTCTCACAAGACCCTTAACATTTATATCCATCAACTCCCAATCTTCTTATTTCATACCCATACCATGGTACAAGATATTGCAACCCATAGATCTCTATCCATGAGCATATCCTCCAATTTAAGTTTTTACAACCAAAAAATACTACCATTAAAATTCTCTATTTTAATTCTTAAAGTTCTTGCCATATCTTCCTACAATAAGATCAAAGTTCCTCTACATAGGCTCTCATTCAATTGAATATTAGTACAAAACCCCTCTACTTAACAACTAAGATCAAAGGTGATCAAGCTTTGATGTCAATTGAAAGGAAGCGAGGTGTACATAAATGATTTCTACAATCTAATGAGGAGAAAAATGTGCAAGTTTTTAATCTAAGTAGAAATACATATAAACATGAAATAAAAAATATATTATAAAATAGGTGTATATGGAGAAAACCCTTTCAAGAGAAAACACCAAACTCCAAAATGGTCCAATGTGTTATTCAAAAAATGAATAGATTAATACACATGCAAAGAAAGCCTTCACAAGAGTATCACCAACATACAAATTTGAAGTGACTCTAGCAACATAATTGTACCTACAAAATTAACCATACAAACTACAACTCCAAGAATCAATTTATAGGCAAGAATTCAAACTAAAAACCATTAGAAAAGCCATAAGTATGGCACCAAGACTTGGGTCCAAATTCTAAAGCCACCTTCTTGGTCTTGGTCTTCTTGGGTATTATAGCATATTCTTGATATATCTTATGGATGTCATACTTGCCATATTTGATGACCCAAACTTGGATGCCTCAATTTGTGTTCATTCAACATATTCAAAGATGCTTGGTGACAAGTATCCATACTTGCCAGAATATTGGCCAATATTTTGATGTAAACATCATAAGAGTCTATCATAGGCAACTCCCCTCATGACGACCTTACACACATCACAAGATGTCAACACATGGCCAAATCATGCCACCTAAAATTAGGGCACCTACCTCCTCATATAAGGAAAAAACTCACTAAAATATGAAATCCAATAAGCCTCCAAATAGGATGCCAACTCTCTCACAAGAAGATAAAACTAGTAGACAACGAAATAGTGAATGCATACAAAATGCATTAAAATAAACATTAGGAATGAAAGGTTGAGATACCTTTTCGCAACATAGTATGCAATGAATATGATATGCTTCATTATTTGTGAAAATAAAATATTTACTTGATTTAGGTCATTTTTTTTTGGAATTGAAATTCATATTTTACATGCCACACCTACAAATGCTACTTGCATAGTTATCTTAAATATATATATCTAATATATGTTGATAGATATCAATCTTGAGATTCCTATATCAAACTTGTCACATATATTAGTGCAATAATAAAAGCAACCTTTTTAGAATAGCTTATAATAATTAAGTACATTAACAAATAAATCACACTTAACCTAGATAAATCAAAGTTGGGTAAATAAATGTTTTTTCAAGGAAATTAAAATACAAATGGAAGGTGTACATAGCAGTTGAACTAAATACGAGATATAATGTTGATGATTTGTAGAATTAATTTGTTGGGCTAAGAAAGCAAGTGCATGATGCTCTAGATGCAAATTCATATGTAAGTACCATTTTGTTTAGTGTTTTAAATGTAGATTTTCTTGGGAATGCTTCTTATATTGTGGACAATGCTTGCTATTTTTGGATGTGTTTAAATGTTCAAATGAACGTCTTTCAATATCGAGAGATAATGAATAGTCACACAAACATGTGCTAGGTTGGCTTCTAATGGCTAATAAGAAAGAGTAGGAGTCAACAATTTTGAAATTCAAAAAAATAAATTTCAAGATAGATCTATATCATGTAAGAACGCTTTAGTATATTGTGAGATTGACCCAAAACAAGAAATGCTATATCTCGAGATCAGGGGTGAACATGTGGAAGCGTAAATGAGTAAGAACATTTTAGTATATCGTGAGATTGACCCAAAACAAGAAATGTCAGATCTCAAGATCAGGGGTGAACATGTGGAAGCATAAATGAGTTATAGATCAAATGAATGAGAACATGTGTAAACATGACCATGATAAAATTAATTGTATAAAGTACATATAGATAAGAAAAAGTGATGATGGATAGAAATTGAGAAAGCATCCAAACTTAACACTATTCCATGAAAATAGCCCAGAACTACATAAGAATTGACATGAGTAGGAAAAAGTAGCACCTCAAAAATATCTCAATAAAAAAAATATGTGTGTAGTTGTATGACTAATAAAAAGTGGCGAAAGTTGTGCACTTTTGTCATATGGTGAATGATTTTATAGAGCCTAGGCACCTATCTATTTTCTTATTTGTCTCTTCACGAATTACAGGTGGAGGGTCCCACGGTTCGCCCCCTAAAAATTCCAAGTGGGGAGCGTAATTGTGACGTCATCACAGCTCACAAGTTCTACGTGAATTTGGACCGCACCTTAATACGTCCTCCCCATCACTGTCGCCCATTTTCTTCAAACACAACTGAAAATTGATGGGCAAGGAAAGCTATTTCTTTACAACTTTTGCTGAGCCTAAAGATAAGCATCTAAAATGCCTACAACTTGCAAAAAAACATTGGCCCAATTTCAAATCAAAGCATTCTTATTATAAAACTATGCTACGCATGCACCAATTTTCAATATATTATAGTCTTAACCGTCCTTCATCTTTATGAATTGGAAAACTCATACATCAACCAAATACTACACTTGTAGCCTAATCCTAGGCTAAATAAACAAATGATTTAGTTGATTGGAAATAGTTGGAGGTTAGTTTATTGATAGATATTTGTAAAGTTACATTAAAAAAAAGGGGAAGGAATATGGAAGCTAAAGATGTTTATAATTTGATTAATCAATGTTTAGAAAATAATATTTTTGATATGTTTAGTATTTTATAATTAAAATAAATTAGAAATTTGTTGTGAGTTGATTTTGAGTAACATAGATTTGTTTTTTAATGGGTGGATCTTATTCAATATTCAATGTACTTTGGTAACTTGGTTTGTTGTGATCTTTAGTATTTGAAGATGTGTAAGGATGATAGTATTTAAAATTACCCAAGTATGTAGATGGTTTATATGCAAATTCCAATGCAATGAATTCATTTTAAGCTCCAAAATCCAAGTTTTCTTCGAATGATGCTCTTTGATAATTATTTGATCCTTATTATTCCTAAATGGTCTCATCTGTCAATTAATCACATAAATAAATGTCTCCAAATTTAAATGCCAAGACACAATAGTAAGTCATTCAAACATGTACCAAGTTGGCTACCATTGAATAATAAGAAAGCACAAGAGTCAAGAATTTGAATTATTAAAGTTTGAGGTTAATCATGAGCATCTCAATATTGAACTTTAGTACTATGGGATTGATCTAGGACAAGGACATGCACACCTTAGGATCCAGAACACATGCATGGAAATGTGAGCTAATAATAAGGGGAATGTATGAAAATATGTGCAAATAAGAATGAGATAAGGTTGAACATATGGAAATGTGTATGTAAGCACATAGATCATGTAAATTCATGCAATAAATTTCATAGATATTAATGTGACAAGTAAGGAGTAAAATGAGATGATAGCCATTTAAGGTACAAAAGCTAGAGATAATCATCAAGGTACATAAGGTGTAGGGCCCAACCCTTTTATGATCCTTGTAACGCAGGCCTTTGTTTGCTTATTGACTCTAATGCTATTAACTAGTTGGACCATTTGGTGAAAATTGTTACTCTTTTACAAGTATATTTTGGTGATATCAACCTCCTAATTAAATTATATGGATAACCTCTTGATTGCAAACTTTATATTGTTAATTGTTGAATTTTATTAAGGTTTTGAATGTTTTAACTTGATTCATTTTAAAGTGTGAGATTCACTCATTGATGTAACCCTAGGCACACTCCTTACACTTAACAATCTTGCTAATCCCATTTGATTGTGAAACTTACATGAGATCTTCTAACCTTATAAA
>VDFB02000002.1:103197077-103391589 GCA_007258455.2 Sequoia sempervirens | reverse complement strand
AAAAAAGAAGACTACAGGTCAAGCTCTGAAATGCATGTGAATGGAGGTCTCCCCTCTGATAGCGATAAATTTAATGCATTTTCCCCATATTTTATCCACCTCCCCATTCTCAACATATAGATCACTCCACAACTTAGAGAAAGTTAAGCCCAAAATCATGGGGGATCTCCAAAAAAAGAGAGACCCAGGATTTATTCACCCAAGAAAAGCAAAGTTGGGGGATGATTGTTTATGCACTTCCTAAAGATATACTATTTCTGGGTTAGGTAGCTCTAAAAGTGAAAGTTTTGGACTGCAATCTTTACAATGTCTATTCTGAAATTGGTCATTTTGAATCATAGCCACCCCATTATAAAACTAAGGATAAAGTACGCAAAGATCCTTGTGGGATGGGGAAGCAAAATTCTATGCATGGGAAGTGGCCATGGAGATGGATGCGGAGCAACTCCTATCTTTCACAATTATCTCCTTACTGCTATATCAATATTATGTATTAGTTAAAATTTCCATAAATAATGTGAATACAAGGATCAGGTATAGATCTGTGTAGGTACAGTGAGTACATTTAATGTTTTCAAATTTTTAATTTTTAATTTTAATTGTATTTTTATACTCATAAGTGATTAGTAACAAAGAGACCAAACTATCAGTCAATCAAATGGAGGAAATGAGGAGTGAAATTGGAATGGATGGAGATGAGAATTAAGTTGGAAGCACAAACAAAACTCATTGAATGGCCCTTGAAAGTTATGAAATTTCAAATACCAATCATTGATATCGTCAATATTATCATGTCATATAATGCTATTACTTTATTTGTTTTTTTTTAGTTTGTGATGTTTTATCACTATGAACCATGCTCAAATAGAATCAATTTTTCAAGGTAATGATTTCTAAAATTTCATGAGCATTTTTGTAATGCTTAAATTATTCAAGACTATAGAACTAGTGATACAAGAAGCAAATCTAAATTTGCATGTATTTCTCTTTTTTTGAATTTTGATATACTTTTAACTTGCCACTACCTTCCATCCTCTAAAAGTTTGACTTCTTGTCCCCGAACATCACAAAAAAAAATCATTCCCCTTGTCGTGTAACATAATAATTTTTTTTTGAAGATCTAAACTCTTCAATGTTGACCAATACATTGAGAATGAGCAAGTCAAAAAAAGAGTCTATAAAATTATCATTTTTTATTGAAACTCACACAATAATGCTGCCATGATCCATGGAATCGTGAAGTTCAATGTTTTTTTTATGTTAACCCTCATTAAAGTATAAAATAAAACAAACTCCTAATCAAAATTGATATTTAATCTCTAAATTAATCATTTCAAAATAAAACTAACTCTAAACTATTTAAAAAATGGTCCATTAATGTTTTGCATTAGTCTACCTTATGTGTTAATATGTACCAAAAAAAGGAATATGGCTTTTGGGGGGAAGTTGGTGTAGCAATTGTTTTCTAAACCAAATTCAAAATGGTGTAAGTTAATGCAAAGTAAGTATTTAGACAATCAAAATTTGGCTAGAAATTTCACTGTTTCCAATCCTCTAGAGGGCTCAGCTATGTGGAATTTTATTATTTCATGTAGGAAACTCATCATTCTTACATTTCATGGGAAGTACACAAAGGAGAAGCAGTTAACTTTTGGAATGACTCATGGAATGGCTATCCTCCTTTGAAGGACTTTCAAGAATTACAATCAGTCATACCACTTCTATCCCAGCTATTGGGCAATAAATTAATAGACCATGTCCACACAATGGATGAAATAACTAGTAGAGTTGTATGGAAAGATTTCATAGTGACTCCAATAGCAATTGCTCAACAACAATTGTTACAAGGTATTTTATTTGAAAGACTAGTAATAATAGTAGGACAACCAGACCGAATAATATGGGCTCCGTCCAAGGATTGATGTTATTCAATCAAATAGGTATCAGGCACTACTCAACAAAAAATCTCAAATGCAATCCAAACGACCATATTCTTTTTGTTGGAATAACATGGTATTGCCAAAATCAAGAAGCTTTACATGGTTAGTATTAAGAAAAAAGGTGCTGACAAGTGATAGGCTAGTTAAACTAGGCTTAGTTGAGCCTTTCAAATGTGTATTATGTGGTGAAACCTTTGAGGATGTAGATCACTTGTTTTTATAATGTTCTTATGCCCACTTTGTTGGATGTTCATTCTACAAAAGTCAAACTTTCATACTCCTTTGCCAAATTTAGTTTGGGATCTCCTTTCAGCATGGCTGGTGTTATATAAGTCCTCACTCTTCTCATGTTTTTGGTGTATCATTCCTACTATAGTGCTTTGGTCTATTTGGTGGGAAAGGAATAAGCGGATGATGAGGGCCACATTGCCCTAAACCTTCACAAATCACAACAATAGATACCAACATAAAAGATGCGAGATAGAAAATAACTCACTTTCAATTTATTTTCAGAAAATGGAATTACAAATTCAGAACTTACAATGATGTAGCCTCATAGGCTTGATTCATTACAACAAAATCAGCTCTGAAAACAAAATACATTATTCGGAGCCACAATTTGCACTAATGGAGCCACCTTCTACAACCCCTACTTATCCCTTTTTATTTTACCCAATAAATTCCCTAGAATGTTCTGGAAAGTGTAACTTTCCCTTTTGTTTGGGTGTCAAAAGTCCCGCTGTTTGATTTCTTGCCTAGGAAGATATTTTAATGAAATTCACTTTTTAGAGGGGCAGCTTCGTAGGGCCATAACTTTTGATCATGGTGTCCAATTTTCTATTATAACATATCATTGGAAAGCTCTCGAAGAGACCTACACCCTTCAAAGATCGGTTCATCAACTTTTTGAGCTATTTCGAGTCCTCTAAGGTTTTTCATATTTGAATTCGAAGTTGCATTGGAGAAATTTCTCGAGGTAAAAACTTTATTATCTCCCAAATCGTGTAGGGTATTGAGATGATTCTTTTGTGACTGGAATTTTTTTTGCATTTCTGCTCCTTGGGGTAAATTTTCAAGTCCATACAAGCCCATTTAGGCTGACTTACTAAAAATAGTAAGTGACCATTTTTTTCCTTTTCCGACTTCTGACTATCTTACACCCCTTAAGTGTCATCATGGGACTCAAAACAATAAAGAAAATTAGGAAAAACATTTTTTGGGTGATGCAAGATTGCCCTACATCACTGGATGCTCCTGCATCATACACCTAAGGTAATTTGAAAAGTGACACTGTCACTTCTCAGGGGTTAGAGGGAAACCAAGACGGTTAACCTTAGCCTCAAACAATCATGATGAATCTTCAACAATCCTTCCTCTCCATTTCACCAAGTACTTTGCATATTGCCCATTTCTTGTGCTTCTACCCACACGACTATCCGAAATTTCTTCTATCTCCTCCTTTTCTGAAGTAGGTGCTGGAATATTCCAGTGTGCTATTATTTCATCAATTCCTCCATGATATTCTGTTAAATCTGAAATGTTAAACACAGGAATATGAATATCATTAGGAAACTCTACCTCATATGCATTTCCTGAATAATGCTTCTTCAAAATCTTGCATGGTCTAAACTTCTTCATCTTTAACTTGTTGTATGTACCAACTGGAAACATCTTCTTTTGCAAATGAACCATGACTTCATCTCCTACTTGGAACTCCTTATACCTCCTTTTCTAATCTGCCCTAGCCTTATATTATGAGTTCATCTTATTAATCGTGTTTCTTCACTTCTTCATGCAAATTCTTTAGGTTCTCAACAAAATCTTCAGCCTCAGCACTACTCTTCTCCCCCTTATCCATCTTTCTTAGTTTAGAAGCAGTTCTTAGACTACTACTATACATAATCTGGAATGGTGATTTACTAGTCCTCTTGTTGATAGAATTGTTGTAAGAAATTTTTTCCTATGGTATAATCAAATTCTATCCCTTGGGCTTACCTCCTACTAAGCATCTTAGCAAGTTACCCAAACTCCTATTCACCACCTCCATTTGTCCATAGTTTGTGGATGGTGTGCAAAACTAAACTTCAAATCTGTCTTCAACTTCTTCCATAATGTCCTCCAAAAATAACCAACAAATATGGTATCTCCATCAGAAACTATACTCTTCGGTAGACCATGTAGTCTCACCACCTCTCTGAAAAATAACTCCGCAATATGAACAACATCATTGGTCTTATCACATGGGATGAAATGTGCCATCTTTAAAAATCTATCCACCCCCACAAATATGGAATCATGCCCTTTTTGTGTCCTTGGAAAGCCAAGAACAAAATCCATGCTAATGTCCTCCCATGGCCTCTCAGGTATGGGTAATGGCTGATACAATCCAATATTCTGACTTGTTCCTTTCGCCATTTGACATACTCTACAACTCTGCACAAACTTCTTCACATCTTGTTGTGACTGTGGCCAATAATAATTCTCACTAACAAGAGCAATGGTTTTATCTCAACTTAAATGTCCAACCAATCCTCCACTATGCTTCTCCTTGGAATGTACAATTGGCTTCCTCTAAACAACATCCCATCTTGGATTAGGAAATCCAACCATCTTGTCCTATCTAATGTAATAGGTTCCAAACAAGCCTTCCAAGCTTCTGCAAAGTCTGGATCTTTAGGATACAAACTCTTGAGTTCATTGAACCCAACAACCTCTAGTTCATCTCTATCAACAAATTTTGCCTCCTCCTCAAGGCATCTACGACTCTGTTTGACCTTCCACTCCTATGCTTCATAACAAAAGTATAGCTCTGTAAAAACTCAACCCATTTAAGTGCCTTTGATTTAACTTTCCTTGACTATTCAAATACCACAAAGCTTGGTGATCAGTATATAAAACAAATTCTTTTGGAAACAAATAGTGTCTCCATTTCTTCAAAGCTTGAACTATAGCATAAAAATCCTGATCATAAATAGAATACTTCTTCTTTGCATCATTCAAATTTTCACTAAAATAGGCAACGGGTTTACTTTCTTAACTCAAAACAACTCCAATGGCATTACTGCTAACATCACAATCTACTTGAAATACCTTGTTGAAATATAGAAGTGCCAAAACAGGTTGCTCTATAACTTTCTTCTTCAACATATCAAAACTTTTTGTTGCTTTTGTAGTCCACTTAAACTCTTTTCTATCCCCTCTCATTGTTTCAATTAGAGGTGCACAAATACTACTGAAACCTTTGATAAAATTTCTATAAAAACATGCCAAACTGTGAAAAGATCTCACCTCTCTAGCATTCCTTGGTGTAGGCCATTCAACAATAGCTTTCACCTTCTCTGGATTCATCTTAAGACCCTTTGTTGAGATAAAAAATCCCAGGTACACCAACTCTCTTTTCACAAAGCTGCACTTCTTCAAATTGATCAACAATTTCTCCTCTCTCAGCTTCTCAAAAACTTTTCTAATATGCATCAAATGCTCCTCCAATGTCTTACTAAAAATTAAAATGTCACCTAAATAAACAATGACAAATTTACCTAGAAACTCTTTCAATACCTCGTTCATGAGCCACATGAACGTGCTCAGTGCATTGGTTAGCCCAAAAGGCATGACTAACCACTCGTACAAGCCCTCTTTGGTCTTGAAGGTTATCTTCCATTCATATCCTTCTCTAATCTATATCTGGTGATAACCATTCTTCAGATCTATCTTCGTGAAGTACTCAGCCCCACTCAAATAATCCATGATGTCATCCATCCTTGGCAAAGGGAATATGTACTTGATGGTGATCTTGTTGATGACTCGAGAGTCTGTACACATCCTCCATTCCCCATCCTTCTTTGGTTCTAGTATTGCAGGTACAACACATGGGCTCAAACTCTCTCGAATCAATCCCTTCTACAACAATTCTTACACTTGTCTATTCAACTCATCATTCTCTCCTGGAGTCATTTGATGGGCTACCTTATTTGGAAAATTGGCTCCAGGAATCAGATCCATCTAATGGCTAATCTTCCTTACTAGAGGTGAACCTTCAGGTACGTTATTAGAAACAATACCTTGAAACTCATTCAACAAATCTGAAACCTCTATAGATACCTCATTAGTATCTTCTTTATCAACTCTAGGGATGAATGCAAAACACATATGCTCATAACTCATACCTTCTAGGAACTTTCTTCCATCAACCAAACAAATTTTCATTACAACATACCTTTTCCTTTGCCTCATTTAAGGGCTTCAACTTATGACGAACTCCATCCTTTTTCAAAGAGTAGGTGTTGGCATGTCCATCATGTACCACTCGTAGATCAAACTACCACGGTCTACCTAACAACATATGAAAAACATCCATAGGCATAATATCACACAATACCTCATCATGGTAATTTCCAATCTTAAACTTTAATAGACATTGTTCATTTACCAAAGCTTTATGGTCCTCAAGGTTATAATCATTCAACCCCTCAACAAGAGTTTTATTTTTTCATTTCCTAAGACCCTTCTTACCTATGTGGCCAACCCTTTAATGCCACAACACGGTCTTTTCTACAAAAAACTTTATTTGCAAAAAATGAGCACCCTTAGGTACCTAAAAATCAAAACTGGATATGACACACCTCTTTAATGTTGGTTCCAATGATGAAGGTGAATACTCTACAAATTTCTTCACTATAGTAGAAGAATTGTTGCACTAAAACATGCACGCATCTAGATGAAAAAGTAATAATTCAAACACCCTTAGTAAGCATCATAGCTCTTATAACTATCTTGCACCCTCCATTTGAGAAAATAACGTACACACTTGCATCATTCAATTTAATTATAGATAATAGATTCCATGCCACACTAGGAATATATGCAACACACCATCGATCTCATTCAATTTCCTACAAGAGAATCTAATCGATAGTCTTCCATGACCAACAACCTTTAGATGAGAATCATCACCCAATGACACCTTCCCACCATAATATTCTTCACATTAATACTTACCCTAATGTGAGGTCATGTAAAAGAAGCATTAGAGTCAATAAGGTGTGTGCCTTCTAATGTATGTGTAGCCAAGGCCACAACAAAAGCATCACCATCATCTTGAGATGATTTATCATATTAATCCTTATAATTATTTTTTTCTCCTATTTACAATATTTTCAAAAGTGACCAAGCTTGCCATAGTTCAAACATAATACCTTGGAATTTCTAGGAGACTTAGATCTCTCATAGGATTTGGATCTAGGCTTATATTTATTTTCATCCTTCTTTCCTTTTTCTTTTGATCTATCACCAATTGCAAGGGCCTCCTTTTTCATTTCAAAAGTCTTCCTTCACATCTATTTATAAAGTAACAACTCAACCACTTCATCCATCTTGAGCCTGGTAGTAGTGCTTTAAATGACCATCACAAGATGGTCCCATGAGTCTAACAAAGAAGATAGAAAAATCATGTAATGATCCTCCTCCATTTTAACTCCAATGGAGCTTCATTGAGCAACTATCATATTGAAGGAATTCAAATGATCAACTATAGATCCACCATCCTCCGTTCTAAGAGAATACAACTTCTTTGTTAGGAATAACTTATTTACTAGGGATTTAGCCTTATAAATATCACCAATGTTTTTTCTATTCATTTGTTGCACTAGTCTCTTTATGAATCCACAAAAAAGTCTCACAAGACCCTTAACATTTATATCCATCAACTCCCAATCTTCTTATTTCATACCCATACCATGGTACAAGATATTGCAACCCATAGATCTCTATCCATGAGCATATCCTCCAATTTAAGTTTTTACAACCAAAAAATACTACCATTAAAATTCTCTATTTTAATTCTTAAAGTTCTTGCCATATCTTCCTACAATAAGATCAAAGTTCCTCTACATAGGCTCTCATTCAATTGAATATTAGTACAAAACCCCTCTACTTAACAACTAAGATCAAAGGTGATCAAGCTTTGATGTCAATTGAAAGGAAGCGAGGTGTACATAAATGATTTCTACAATCTAATGAGGAGAAAAATGTGCAAGTTTTTAATCTAAGTAGAAATACATATAAACATGAAATAAAAAATATATTATAAAATAGGTGTATATGGAGAAAACCCTTTCAAGAGAAAACACCAAACTCCAAAATGGTCCAATGTGTTATTCAAAAAATGAATAGATTAATACACATGCAAAGAAAGCCTTCACAAGAGTATCACCAACATACAAATTTGAAGTGACTCTAGCAACATAATTGTACCTACAAAATTAACCATACAAACTACAACTCCAAGAATCAATTTATAGGCAAGAATTCAAACTAAAAACCATTAGAAAAGCCATAAGTATGGCACCAAGACTTGGGTCCAAATTCTAAAGCCACCTTCTTGGTCTTGGTCTTCTTGGGTATTATAGCATATTCTTGATATATCTTATGGATGTCATACTTGCCATATTTGATGACCCAAACTTGGATGCCTCAATTTGTGTTCATTCAACATATTCAAAGATGCTTGGTGACAAGTATCCATACTTGCCAGAATATTGGCCAATATTTTGATGTAAACATCATAAGAGTCTATCATAGGCAACTCCCCTCATGACGACCTTACACACATCACAAGATGTCAACACATGGCCAAATCATGCCACCTAAAATTAGGGCACCTACCTCCTCATATAAGGAAAAAACTCACTAAAATATGAAATCCAATAAGCCTCCAAATAGGATGCCAACTCTCTCACAAGAAGATAAAACTAGTAGACAACGAAATAGTGAATGCATACAAAATGCATTAAAATAAACATTAGGAATGAAAGGTTGAGATACCTTTTCGCAACATAGTATGCAATGAATATGATATGCTTCATTATTTGTGAAAATAAAATATTTACTTGATTTAGGTCATTTTTTTTTGGAATTGAAATTCATATTTTACATGCCACACCTACAAATGCTACTTGCATAGTTATCTTAAATATATATATCTAATATATGTTGATAGATATCAATCTTGAGATTCCTATATCAAACTTGTCACATATATTAGTGCAATAATAAAAGCAACCTTTTTAGAATAGCTTATAATAATTAAGTACATTAACAAATAAATCACACTTAACCTAGATAAATCAAAGTTGGGTAAATAAATGTTTTTTCAAGGAAATTAAAATACAAATGGAAGGTGTACATAGCAGTTGAACTAAATACGAGATATAATGTTGATGATTTGTAGAATTAATTTGTTGGGCTAAGAAAGCAAGTGCATGATGCTCTAGATGCAAATTCATATGTAAGTACCATTTTGTTTAGTGTTTTAAATGTAGATTTTCTTGGGAATGCTTCTTATATTGTGGACAATGCTTGCTATTTTTGGATGTGTTTAAATGTTCAAATGAACGTCTTTCAATATCGAGAGATAATGAATAGTCACACAAACATGTGCTAGGTTGGCTTCTAATGGCTAATAAGAAAGAGTAGGAGTCAACAATTTTGAAATTCAAAAAAATAAATTTCAAGATAGATCTATATCATGTAAGAACGCTTTAGTATATTGTGAGATTGACCCAAAACAAGAAATGCTATATCTCGAGATCAGGGGTGAACATGTGGAAGCGTAAATGAGTAAGAACATTTTAGTATATCGTGAGATTGACCCAAAACAAGAAATGTCAGATCTCAAGATCAGGGGTGAACATGTGGAAGCATAAATGAGTTATAGATCAAATGAATGAGAACATGTGTAAACATGACCATGATAAAATTAATTGTATAAAGTACATATAGATAAGAAAAAGTGATGATGGATAGAAATTGAGAAAGCATCCAAACTTAACACTATTCCATGAAAATAGCCCAGAACTACATAAGAATTGACATGAGTAGGAAAAAGTAGCACCTCAAAAATATCTCAATAAAAAAAATATGTGTGTAGTTGTATGACTAATAAAAAGTGGCGAAAGTTGTGCACTTTTGTCATATGGTGAATGATTTTATAGAGCCTAGGCACCTATCTATTTTCTTATTTGTCTCTTCACGAATTACAGGTGGAGGGTCCCACGGTTCGCCCCCTAAAAATTCCAAGTGGGGAGCGTAATTGTGACGTCATCACAGCTCACAAGTTCTACGTGAATTTGGACCGCACCTTAATACGTCCTCCCCATCACTGTCGCCCATTTTCTTCAAACACAACTGAAAATTGATGGGCAAGGAAAGCTATTTCTTTACAACTTTTGCTGAGCCTAAAGATAAGCATCTAAAATGCCTACAACTTGCAAAAAAACATTGGCCCAATTTCAAATCAAAGCATTCTTATTATAAAACTATGCTACGCATGCACCAATTTTCAATATATTATAGTCTTAACCGTCCTTCATCTTTATGAATTGGAAAACTCATACATCAACCAAATACTACACTTGTAGCCTAATCCTAGGCTAAATAAACAAATGATTTAGTTGATTGGAAATAGTTGGAGGTTAGTTTATTGATAGATATTTGTAAAGTTACATTAAAAAAAAGGGGAAGGAATATGGAAGCTAAAGATGTTTATAATTTGATTAATCAATGTTTAGAAAATAATATTTTTGATATGTTTAGTATTTTATAATTAAAATAAATTAGAAATTTGTTGTGAGTTGATTTTGAGTAACATAGATTTGTTTTTTAATGGGTGGATCTTATTCAATATTCAATGTACTTTGGTAACTTGGTTTGTTGTGATCTTTAGTATTTGAAGATGTGTAAGGATGATAGTATTTAAAATTACCCAAGTATGTAGATGGTTTATATGCAAATTCCAATGCAATGAATTCATTTTAAGCTCCAAAATCCAAGTTTTCTTCGAATGATGCTCTTTGATAATTATTTGATCCTTATTATTCCTAAATGGTCTCATCTGTCAATTAATCACATAAATAAATGTCTCCAAATTTAAATGCCAAGACACAATAGTAAGTCATTCAAACATGTACCAAGTTGGCTACCATTGAATAATAAGAAAGCACAAGAGTCAAGAATTTGAATTATTAAAGTTTGAGGTTAATCATGAGCATCTCAATATTGAACTTTAGTACTATGGGATTGATCTAGGACAAGGACATGCACACCTTAGGATCCAGAACACATGCATGGAAATGTGAGCTAATAATAAGGGGAATGTATGAAAATATGTGCAAATAAGAATGAGATAAGGTTGAACATATGGAAATGTGTATGTAAGCACATAGATCATGTAAATTCATGCAATAAATTTCATAGATATTAATGTGACAAGTAAGGAGTAAAATGAGATGATAGCCATTTAAGGTACAAAAGCTAGAGATAATCATCAAGGTACATAAGGTGTAGGGCCCAACCCTTTTATGATCCTTGTAACGCAGGCCTTTGTTTGCTTATTGACTCTAATGCTATTAACTAGTTGGACCATTTGGTGAAAATTGTTACTCTTTTACAAGTATATTTTGGTGATATCAACCTCCTAATTAAATTATATGGATAACCTCTTGATTGCAAACTTTATATTGTTAATTGTTGAATTTTATTAAGGTTTTGAATGTTTTAACTTGATTCATTTTAAAGTGTGAGATTCACTCATTGATGTAACCCTAGGCACACTCCTTACACTTAACAATCTTGCTAATCCCATTTGATTGTGAAACTTACATGAGATCTTCTAACCTTATAAATTTTGATTTGTAGACTTCACATTGATTGTCTTGTATTATTAGATTTTAAAATGCACTATTTAACTTAATGGATAAGGTTTAAGTAGTAGAGGATGAGTGAATAAACTAAAATTAGATAAAGTGACCTAATCTCTAATAGTAGGAGTTAATTCAAGGACATGAATTATGAGATGGAAATGTATGTTAATATTATTATATAATCAATTGTTGATGTGGTTACAGTCTTTGACAATGGAGAATTAATAATTAAATAAAATCATATGACTCTAAGTGATGGTACTGCTAAATTTTTTGAAGGTAGAATTATTAGCGAGTAGACTTGGGTAAGCTTTGAATGCATCATATCTTGATAGTTGTAACTTTCTTGTATACAATTATTCTAAGATAAATTAAATAATATGATGATATATTATTCTTAACCTTAACATCCATATCATTACTTAATTAAAAATTCAAATGCTATCAATGATACTTAAATAGATTGAAAATATTATATTGCATGATGACTTGAAAACTAATTATTAAAATTATGTTCCATTTGGAATAATAGAGTTAATGAAAATTTATATCAAATTTATAAAAATGAAATAGAATTTAATCAATTGAAATATAATTTTAATGCTAATTATTAAGATGATTCGTAACTATTATGTATGTGATTTACTTTAATTGGTGTGGTTGAGCAGTGTAATCTTAATTGCTTTGGCTATATATTTTGACAATGTATTGATGTTCGCAATAAGTGCCCACGTGTATATAATTGCTAATGAAAAAATGAGAGAATTATTAAGAACCCTAATTTCCATCCCACTTCACATTGTGAAGCAACAAGATTTTTAATGTGTATCTCAGTGAGCCAAATTCCTTAACCTAGAGTAGACTAAGGCCCCTACTTTTGAACCATGTTATCTAAATACTTGTGTATTGTTATTTTTAGGACTTTATTTCAACGTGTTAGTGTTCATGTGTACTTCCATGTGTTTAAAAGTGGGTGTAATAGGGAAAGGGTGGTTGATATTTTGGGCAAAAATTTATAGGTGGAGGGTAAAATTTTGTATTGTAAAGACAATTTGGGATCCCAATTGAAGTACCTATTAGTAGGATGCTTTGTGAAGCATGTAGAAAATAAAATTATATATTGTAAAGTCAAATTTAGGACTCTAACCCAAGTATAGGGTACTTGGAGAAGGGTATAAGATATATTTTGGGGTTTTGTAGTGTATTTTGAAATCTCTTAGAAAGACCAATAATTTATGAAGATAAGTTTGGGTAGAGGTACACCAATTCAACCCATGACCTTTTAGATGGGTTTAAGAAAATGAACCCAATGTTTTAGGTAAGGAGACCCATGTGAGCTTAGATGGGTGACCATGTTTGATTTGATGTGATGTAAGGGAGGTCGGCGTATAGGGAGAGAGGTTTCATATGTATAATTCATCCTATATGATGGGGGGTTGCAATCAAACTATTATAGAAGCCTCTCTTTTGGCCTTTGTGAGGGATTCTTTTTCATTAAGTTAGCATTTTTATTTGGATATGGAGAGAAAAGTAAGGAAATTGGAGGGAATTTCTATGTTTTGGGAAAAATTGTTAGATTATCTTGGCGATATTTCAATGTAGCTAAGTTTTGAAGAGGGTAGGAAAAATAATCCAAGTGGAAGAAGAATCTTCAACTCATTCCTTGTTTAGCATAAGAGAAATTTTCAAAAAAATAATAATTTATGAGTTATTTTCTTTGAAAGAGTAAGAAGAATTATGGAAATTTGATCTTAAGTAGATCTTGTGATGGATTTTTAAGTTGGTGTATTTTATTATTTTTTGTGTTTAAGCAAGTAATATTCTCCTTTTAGGTGGATCTGTTATTTTCTTTTCTAAGTTTTCCTTTTTATGTATTTTGTGTTTTTCATGTGAATTCCAAGGTGTAAGATCTTATCCATGTGATTTATAATGCATGTAAGTATTTTCTCAAGGTCCTAGTTCATTATCTTGGATCAAGGGATGGTAGCCATATATGGCTTGATGATACATCATATTATTTAGGTGAAGAGTATTCCCATTCCATTACAACTTCTTCTTCAAGATTGTTGGCTCTCAAAGTCTCTTCTACTTGAAAGGAAACCAAGACTAAGTTTTTGGAAAAGAGATTAATAGTTATGAAAATTTTATGTAAGGAATAAGTTAGAATGTGAAGGTGTGTGTATGACAATTTTAGAAAGTGGGTTATTTATTGTAGATTTCTAATTGTTTGAATTTAAACATATAAAATTTCTTCCTTGTAAATTTATAATTTTTAAAGCTAAAATAAAAGTTTAATCTTGATCAACCTAAGATATATTTGGCACAAACAAGTTAATAAAATATACTCATAGTCATGTGCATTTAAATATGAAAATAAATGATTAAATTCTACTTTACATGGAATACAAAAAAAATACACATTCCCTTAGAGAAATTTGCATATAATGTATCTATACATAATATACTAAATATGCATATATTAACAAATATATATATATACCTTCATACCTTTCATTTCTCATTCTAGAAAAAATAATCTAGTTAAATATACTAAAATTAGAAAATTAACCCAAAAAAAAAATGCAAATCCATTTTGTTCATATCTTATAATCATGGGATTTCATGAGAACACATTTATTTAACCATTTGTCAAACTATCCATATGCCTTGTCTATACTTCCACATTTTTCATATGTCTCTCTTAGCATATTTGCAACTACAAGATATTACAAAATTTCCTTATCCTTGTATGTTTTAGGATGTCCATACCCTATTCTAAACCTAGCATAGGTTGGAAGGATGATGTATAAGATTGTGGAGACTAATATTTGCACTTACCAACTATATTTGTATACAAGATTTAACTAACAACAACAACAATAATAATAATAAAACATTCAACTAAAAAAATTAAATGTCATCCTTGTACCATGTATGTGAGTCTTATGAGAGTGGTTTGAGGCCCTATAATAGATGCATGAACCCCTATGTGGGCAAAAATTGTGGCAAACAACCCATATGGGATTCATCACCTATAGGGATTGGTGGCACCTCTTTGGGAAAGCTCACCTCTATCAAAGAAAACTATCATTCCATATTAAGCCTTTAGTTGTTCCTCTTTATAGTTTGACCCTATGTGTTTTTAATATTACAATAACCCTATAAAATGGTTTTCCTTGCAAAATAGAAGAAAGGATATTTAAAAAATATATTTTTGGTTTTTGTATGTAATATACAATAAAATTAGGTTTCCACTTATATGCAATGTTTAACTATGTTTTAAATATGTGTATATTTATAAATGAATATAATATTCATAGGCAATTAATAATTTATATACCATTCGGTTTGAATTTATTAAAATCTATATATATGTGTGTGTGTGTGTGTGTGTGTATAACACATGTTCATATAAAAATGATATTTAATACAAATTAAAATTGGCATATATATTTAGGATCTATATGGGTAGCCATAATATTGTTACATATAATATTGCAATAACATTATATAATTATAGAGGAGGGGGACCGACTGCTTAGGACCCCAGGTAATGGGATGGTCTAGAACAATAGGCTGCCTTGATCTACCTCAAGCTAAAAAAATGTTTTGGGAGATTTTAAAGTTTAAAGGTTGAAAGGAAGAGCAACCAGGTTGTTGTTGTCCTTTTACAAGCTCAAATATTTCAGGAAGTTAAGTGAAAAATTTCAGAGTCTAGACTGTAACTTAGACAACTCATTGCTAGGGGACTACAATGCGAGACATGGACATCAACGTAGCATGCTAGCATCTTAGTGGGGGGCATTGGCGTCTATACAGACATAAAGTGTAAGATACAGTCAAAAGCTAAGGAAAACCTACTAACGATTTAACAGATGCAGTTTGATGGAATAACAGAAACAAAGAATAACAAAATAACATAATAGCAAGAAGAATACTTTAACTAATCTAATTATGAAATGAAAAATAGGGGTGAGGAAAGCACACCTTCCTACCCACAAATTGATATCTTCAAGATCTTCACCTCAAGGAGAACCTACACACAAAAGACAAAAAAATGTTGGGGTTTTGTTTAGAGGAATGCCTTAGTCAGTCCCCTGCTTTGGTGTTTCCACCTCCACAGACAACCAAATAGCAATGATGATAGAAGTATGATAAAGAAAGTATGTAGAAATAGAGATACCAATCAATAAGCAAACATAATATGCTATGATATCAATACAATAATGCAAAGTGAATAGGAAGCAGGAGGATATCACATTCTCAACCAAGTACACTCAAGGAAAATGGAGGAAGATGGAAGCTCACAAGCTTTCAAGAGCTAACATTGCTACAACAATGAAGAGAGTGAACCAAGAACACACCAACTTGCAGCTTCAATGGAGGTGGTGGAGATCAAAGGAGCTGGAAGAGTAAAGAACATTGTCCAAAGTGTGATGGTGATCCAAAAGAATGAAATAATGAAAGAGATAGTCTTTTGAAAGGTGAAAATAGAGGCAAAGGAGTCGTTCGAAGTCAGTCTGAAGGGCAAGAGACATTACTTTTCATGTCCAATGGAGGAGTGTAATGCCTCTATGGATTCCAAAGGTGGGAATCCTATTAGGATGACAATGCACCACGTAGATGTCTGCACGTCACACTAACGTACCCGACATAATATCTCCCATTAACACAAAAAATAGTTTTCAAGTGGATAGGGAAAGGTGGTAGAAATATGAATTGCATTATCGGATTTAAATTTCTAAGGTAGGAGGTAGTGTAAATGAGGAATTTGCAAGAGGGTGCAAATTCACACCATTACATTTTTCCCCCACTTTAGCGCACATAAATGTCAGTGAATACATGGTAAAGTAGAAAGAAAGTTGAGGAATGTATACCTAAACCATCAATGAAGCAGACCGCAACCTGGAAAAATCAAGTGTAGGAGAGAGAGAGATGGCTCCACAGGTACTCGATCTTATGGAGATTTTAAAAAAAGCGCCACAGGTGCTTGATCCTATGGAAGGTGAAAAAAAGGCTCTACAAGTGCCCGGTCTTGCAAAGGAGGCACCGCAGGTGCTCAGTCCTGAGTGAGGAAAGATGTGAAAGGATCTGCAAAGTCTAATTGACCATCACAAATGCTTGGTTCTGCAAGGAAACATGTTAATCTGTAGAAAAAACATGTTAGGCAAGCAAAAAGTCACACAAATAGAAAAAAAGTCAAATCTCAAAACAAGAAATTGAAGGAGAATCTTTCAAAGGGGTCCCTCAAGATCCCTTCAAAAGAAAGAGGGGTCCACTCAAGGGACACTTCGTTTGAAAAGTGATGACATTTTTTGCAAGAAAATGATCTTTTCTTCAAGGAATCCTTTTGAAAGATTCTCTTTTGTCAAGGAATTTGAAAAAGAAGAATGGCCTCCTCAAAGTCAAATTCTTAATTCTTTTTGCTACAAATTTGATTTCAAAAGAAAATCTTGCTATGGGATACTTAGTGAAGGATGAGATTTTTGAAAAAATATAGAGATTTTTAGCAAGGGATTCGTTAGCCACCGAATACACCTTATTGAAAATCGAAGAAGTAGGAGCCCCCCTTAGGATGGTGTGTACAAAATGAAGGATCATTTGGCATCCTAAGGATAGGATGATCATGTAGAGATGTCATGGCCCATGATACATGATGAGATGTAGATGTGGAAATTTGTCTCACATGTGATGGAAAACACGTAGGCACCATAATATCAAGAAGCAAGAAAAGAGGAGAGAAAGATTAAAAAAAAGGAACAACAAAGACAAAGAAATCGAGAGATAGGGGGATTTGATAATTTGAGGTTAAAATTGCTCGTAGATATAGATAGATAAATATAATACACGTATGAACTTTCATCAATCCCCTACTATATCAAAACATGAAGAAAGGCACGTGAAAATAAAATAAAAATAAAAAATTGGGTCAACATGGAAGGGAGGCCTAAATGCCCCAAATACTTTGCATCATCCCAAATTGTTGAAAATCAAGGCACAACAAATATAAGAATGATACAAAAAATAGAATTTCATGAAACAAAACATTCTTGTATCCAAGCACCTACAAGGGTGGAAAGGGTCCTCAAAGAACACATAAAACAAGAATGGGCGAACAGAAAACACACACAAATCTAATCTACAAGTAAAGAAGAGGTGCTCTCATAATCCTCATTAACCAGGAGGTTGTCGTTCTCCTAATCTAGATTAGTATAAGGAGAGGTCGAATGAGCCTGTGAGGTTTGGATAGCAAGGGGAGCACCCTTTGACTCTCTTGCAATAAAAGCTAAGGAAGAGGGCCCCTCGAGGTCTTCTATGCTCAACTCTTGTGAGGTAAACATCATTGATTTTGCAAAGATCACCGATAGAGATGGGACAACATCCACCAAGTTGAGCATGCACTTGATGGGAGTGCCATGTGTCAACCAAGTGAGTGAAGATGGAGGTGCCTGAGATCCACTGTCGATCTTGTCAAGAGAGATGGTGATACACTTAGTAGACGTTGGAGCTGCCTCCATCACTAGGACGACACGAACCAAAGCAAAACCTTCTCTTGAAGATGACAATCCTCTCTTCTGAAGCTCATTAGAAGAAGGTTTTTCCTCTAACTTACGCTTCATCAGAGGATGCGAGATCCCCATAGAAGAATTGGAGGGCGAGGAGGAAGAGGACAAAACCATAGTGGACACCATCGAGGTATTTAGCATATCCACGGGCTTAGGGAAAGGTGGTATTTTTAGAAGGGACATTAGGAGATGAGGCTCAACTAAGGGAGTGATGAACACTTGCACCCTTTTAAGGTGAGGGTCATCTACACTCACAGGAGGAGGTGGAAGCAAGATTGAGGCATCGAGAACTGAAATAGAAGGGGCAAAAGAGGGGGCACAACAAAAGATTCCAAAATAGGAGATGTCAGCTCCTCTTCAGCTTGCACGATAGCCTACTTAGTAGCTAGATCCTTTCTTTGACACTTACGTTCACACACAAGGTGGTTTCTTTGGCTCCAAGAGCTAGAAGCTACGATTTGAGGAGAAGCAGAAGGTTCATGTTCTTTCATGGGAGTGTCTAGAGTCATCGCCGATGAAGGGAGCGAGTCTTGCATAGAAACATGATGAAGAGATGAAGAAACATAAACAACAATTGATAGAGAAGCAGACTCAAGTGCCTCAATGATAGGCCTCTTCCCATTCGCTGCCCTAGGGGTAGGAGCAATAGGAGACCACAAAGGCTGAGACTTAGAGGCAACTCCACAGGGATCCTTCCCCTTCCCATAAACAATAGGGGGAGGCATCGTGGGTAAGATAAGAAGCTTGAATACTTAGCACTTGTCCTTCCACCAAGTGGGCACCATCAGACTTCCCATGAGATGTGTGGAGGTGGAAGCTGAAGACGCTGTAGCAAGACAAGAGGTGGAATCACATGAAATAGCAAAAAAAGAGGAAGGCTCCTGAGCATGAGCAGACTTCCCCTTCCCCTTTTGAGAGGAGGAAGAGGTAGCATGTTGTTGTGCTACCATGGAAGCCTTAACCAAAATAGCATAAGTGGAAGGAGGGAAGGTCACCTTCAATGCTATATCCCCATTCTAATATTCAACATAAGTACGATACAATAGGTTTGTCCTTTGAGGAAGCAGATCAACAGGGGTAGGCAAAAAGTGATCTAAAGAGAAGCCTCCACATGACACTAGGGGTTTATACCCAGTGTCATGCACAACATGAATGGAGCCCTCATGAGAGAATTTAAAATATTTATGGATCATCGAAGGCATTGCGTTCATGGAAACTAGCCATGGAATGCCTAGCTTCACTCTAAACAACTTAGACTTTGAGATGATATCGAAAATAGTATTCATGGTCTTGGAACCTACCAAGACTGAAAGAGAGATAGAACCAAGAGGATTCAGCGAGATTCCATCTATTGAAATGAACAAGACAACTTAGAGGTGGGTGAATCAGTTGTAGCAAATTAAACCTTCAAAACTCCTCAACAATAATCAGATCTACAAGCATTCATTAAGCCATGATTTTGTTAGATTGGTTAAACATGAAATGTAGATAAAAGAAACTAAAATCACAACACCATACATATGAGAACACCAGATTTACATGGAAAACCTAATGAGGTAAAAACTACGGTGAGGATTAGCTCACAATATAAGTAATAGCAAAACCGGTACAAAGGGGCTCACTACTAGAATAGGACACATTGTCCAAAAAGGCTCATAGTCAGTGCTTATTGCCACATAAAGAATACAGAAGATAGAAGAAAAATGTTACACAGAGAAAAAACTTCTCAATGCAACAAGGATTCCACCACAATTGTTTGCACACTTTCGTAGTCTTCACATGAAATATTTCAAATGCCTTCAGCTCACTACCTTCAAGAACCCTAACATGAAATTTTAACTGCTCTGCTCAACTTTGCATCACCCACATTACTTGCAACAATCTCACATCTATCGTTCTTCTTAATCTTTCCACACCCTCTTGCATCAACACAATACATATTTATATCAAGCTCAATCTCAAAAACTTTCTCCAATGTCGGCCACTAGCTATTATAAATTCAAATTTGAAATAGGTTGGCACCTAAACATTCCCACAGTGGAAAGGAACAAAAGGAAACCTACATAAATCCTTAATTAGGACCAAAATAGATCCCAACACACTTCAACATGCTTCTACAAGCCTTGCATGTATTGTTAAATAGAAGATCAACCAACACCCATGCAAAACACCATAGACATTAAGTACACGCTTCCTTAAATCAACCCAAAAGTTTGAAACAACATAATTCACTTGAACTCAATCTAAAATAATCCACGAACTACATAAGATTCATCAAACACTTCATCCAAGCTAACATCAACAATTAATTTAACTTAGGACAACTAAAAACCCTTATTTGCATACTGATAAATGAAACTCTCACTATACTACACCAAATCACGTTAAAACTTGAAAACAAAAATATTAAAAAAATATAATCATCTTCTCAAATCTGCACAACCTGAAGCCAAATTATGGACAAATGTGGAGAAAATACATTTCTCTGAGATCATAAAAAACATCACTAACCAACTAGTTCACATGCTGGTGAAAATATCTCACACTCTACAATGATCTGAAACCTAAATTCTGAATATAGCAACCTTTATCAACCTTAAATAACATGTAATATCCACACATGCATAACATCAACACAAAAAGAACATGGAGAAAAATACCAGAGCACACTATGAACATTTGCACAACACAATTTACTCTATTTATTAAATTTTCTCAAAAGCACTTGGAAACCAAGTACCAGAAACATTATCTCAGCTCATTACTTTATTCCAACACACCTTCACACTCTGAAAAAAAAGAATAAATCCATGTACTCACAACACTTCCTCAAGGTCTCAACTACACATGCACAACTTGTTTTCCTCTTTTCCATAATTTTCTCAATATCCTCAACATCTTCATCCCATAGTTGACACCAATGACAACACTAGTTAGTAGACTTCTTGTTGACATCAATGACACAACCATCATTCTTGCAACACCATCGTGGGTATGAATAGTGCTTTTTGTCTTCTTGTATTCCTCGTTATGAAGGAAATTTAGAAGTAATGTATCCTCTATGATCACATTTACATGACTCGTAGGGTCCAGTACGATCCCAATCACAATGTTTCCATTGAGGAGAGCGGGAATGTATAAAGGAGAAGGCTTCCCATTCACAAGTAGATCCTACGATGTAAAGAATAGATCTGGAAAACCAGTCGTAGGTTGAGTTGGGGGAATGCGAGTAAATGAAACCACATTAGTGTACTTTGAAATGACTTCCTTAGAAGGGTCCAAAGGGTGAACAATGAAGTTCATGAAGTGTGACAAAAAAAGGTTTGTGTAAATCTGCAACTCACTATTAGCTTTTTCCACACATTTGTATTCTAATTTTTCCCATCAAGGTGGATAGTACAGTCATTGATGTGATCCTATATCTCATGATGCAGGTGCATACATCGCTCGGTATTGTGTCTATTAATCTGATGGTATTGGAAAAATGTATTTTCTTCATACCAATTAGGGTAGGGCTCAGTAAGAGGTTGAGGATTTGGTAAGGTTATGGTCTTATCCTTCAATAAATTTTTCAAGATAAAGGATTAGGATTCAGACAAATTTTTGTACTATCTATTATGTTTGAGTCCTTTGTCACTAGATGTGGCAACTACATTCACAACATATTTACCCTTACTAGAGATCAACACAATGGACCTCCCCTTAGGATGAGAACACGAGGAAGATCCCCAAACTAGGGAATCGTCTATTGGTATTCTCGTAGGGCCGCACATAATTGCACAAAAGAAGGGTACTTCATCAAAGTGAACTCCTGCCATGACCTCTATAGGTTACCGATGAAGACCTACACATCTGAGTCAAGAGGAGGGTAAGATATATGTGATAATAGTGCTTGATGTTGAGCAATGAATTCGGTTATCTTCTCATGCTCTCCCTACTTACATCATATGAGATCTAAAAAGGCCATCTTCAACCCGATGTTCACCTAGAATTGTCAGAGAAATTGATTCACTAGCTAATCAAACAAGAATTTGGAGTTATCAGGCAAGGAACAATACCGCTCTAGTGTTATGTCCTTGAGAGATCTAGGAAATAACTTGGCCATCAAGGCATTATGGTGAAATAATTTCGTGCACATCGCATTAAATGCCAACATCTATGTTTGTAGGTCTCCCTTACCACCATACTTCTCAAATTTAGGAATCTCCATTCCTTGGGGGAAGGAAGTGTTCAAAATTTCTAGCGAAAGAGGACTATAATGAAAGAAAGGTTGAAAGATCGGTTGGGAGGTGGCTTGCGAGAGGTTCACAAGTTGATTATGCATCTGGCCCATATTTTGTAGCAAAGCATTTAGAATAGGGTAAGATGATGAAATAGGACTAGTACAACCACTGCCAAAGCCACTACTAGCACCACCAAAGCCATAAGAACCACTTCCCCCCACTCCTCGAAGGCTTCCACTGCCAGAACCAACATGGCCGCTAGAGTTACCACAATGAAAATTAGAAGGAATAGCACTAAAACCAAGAGGAATTTTGTTTACTTTGATGGTTAGAGGTGCCTTGAGCATAGGGGTTGTGTTGATGGAAGGGCATGATTCGACCATGTATATCGACGTTATGGGCATTGAAACTCCTATTTGTCTTCCAGAGGTTTCGAGCCTAGAACTTTAGGTAACACCCAATCCATGGTTGTATGAGGGGACATATGTTTCAATTATGTCATTGATTCCTTATAGGAACTCCAAGCCCATAAAATCTTTATCCAACATATATCTCATCTCATTGACAACCTTAGTGGGCCTAGCTATGTTCCATTGTTTCCCCAAATGATTTGAAAGGTCCAGTAGCATCCTATCTAGAGCCATAAGATGTTCTGTAGGAATACCAAGAGCATCATCATCATTCATAGGTGGGGTCGTAGGAGAGTCAAGAGGAGTAGGGGCACAAGTAGTCTCATCAAATAAACTCATCTCTACCCCCAAGATCATCTCCTATGAAGTGAAACTAGTAGTGACCTTCGAGAAATTTGTTCCTATGTGTCAGTGTCACACACTCCTTCACACAACATACCTAAAAGTTGTAGATTGATTTGTAAAGCTCATAAATTTTCACAACCCCCAAGTCTGCAACCCACACAAGGTATGGTAGGAGGAGTCCCCACATAAGGAAACAGATACTATGTTGTTCACATTGGGTTCACCAAATGTAGAGGAGGGGGACTGATTGTTCAGGACCCCAGGTTATGGGAGGGTCTAGAACAATAAGCTGCCCCGATCTATCTCAACCTAACTAAATGTTTTAGGAGAGTTTAAATTTTAAAGGCTAAAAGGAAAGCAACTAGGTTTTTGTTTTCCATTTACAAGCTCGAATGTTTCAGGAAGTTAAGTGAGCAAGTTTCTAGAGTTTAGACTGCAACTCATAAAACTTTACTAGGGGACTACAACATAGGACACATAATTCAATGTGATGTGTTGGCATCTTAGTGGGGGGTGTTGGTGTTTTTATGGACAAAAAGCATAAGATACAGTCCAAAGCTAAGGAAAACCTACTAACGACTTAATGGATGTAGTTTGATGGAATAATAGAAATAGAGAATAGCAAGAAGAATACTTTAACTAATCTAATTACGAAATGAAAAAGAAGGGTGGGGAAAGCGCACCTTCCTACCCACAAGTTGATATCTTCAAGATCTTCGCCTCAAGGAGAACCTGTACACAAAAGATGAAAAAAAGTTGGGTCTATGTTTAGAGGATTACCTCAATTATTCCCCTACTTTGGTGTTTCCACCTCCATGGACAACCAGATAGCAATGATGATAAAAGTATGATAAAGTACATAGAAATAGAGATACCAAGCAATAAGAAAACACAATATGCTATGATATCAATACGACAATGCAAAGTGAATAGGAAGCAGGAGGATATCACCTTCTCAACCAAGTGCACTCAAGTGAAATGGAGGAAGATGCGAGCTCACAAGCTTTCAAGAGCCAACATTTTCGTAACAACGAATAGAGTGAACCAAGAACACACCAACTTGTAGCTTCAATGGAGGTCGTGGAGCTTTAAGGATCTGAAAGAGTAAAGATCGCCATCCAAAGTGTGAAGGTGATCCAGAAGAATGAAAGAATGAAATAGATAGTCTTTTGAAAGATGAAAATGGAGGCAAAGGAGTCATTCAAAGTCGGTATGAAGGGTAGAAGATGTTACACTTCACGTCCAATGGAGAATGCCTTTGCAGATTCCATAGGTGGGAATCTTGTTAGGATGACAGTGCACCACACTAGTGTCCCCAATAGAATATATCCGACTAACACAAAAACAACCACCAAGTGGATAGGGAAAGGTGGCAGAAATATGAATTGCATTATTGGATTTAATTCTCTAAGGTAGGAGGTAGCATAAACGGGGAATTTGCAAGGGGGTGCAAATTCCCATGATTACAATAATAATATTTTTTTATATGTTATCTAAATTTTAAGAAATGAATTAAATTTGTAAAAAATAGTATCCTCTTATTTGCAACAGTGGTTTTAAAATTTTTACTTATAAAACAAAGTCATAAAGTTTCTCCCTTTAAACCTTAATGTCTCAACTTAACTATAGAAATAACATATTGTCAAATTATAGCATTTAATAGAATATGAAATGGTGGTAAAATAAGAATATTTATAAAATGAATAATTAGTGATTACATAATGAATATATAAAATAGAAGTTATTAAATTTTATCACACTCCTTGTCTTTGTGAAGGTGTTCATGAATTTTTCTACTTAGTACTCTTAATCTATTCTAAGAAGCATATTGAAGAATTTGTAAAAAAACCTCCAAGGCGTGTCAAGTCATGTGGAAATTAGATTGAGTAAGTATGATTAACTATAAAAGAAATATCATACCTCCTTCTTTGAGATCTATTACACTTAGGGTCATTTTCTCTTATAAGATCCTTGGGAAACATGACAAAATAACTCAAAATTCATTAGATGGAAAGCAAGGACTCAATACTTTAATTAATTACTTTGAGGTTATCTACAAACTAGGATAGTCATCACCCTTAACCTTCATTTCAGATTTGGAATCCATAGCTTTATGACCGTACTTATTGCAGATAAAACAATAACCACAAAAATCATGATTGACCTATTTTTGAAGAATCTTCTTAATTGGAAAGGTCTTTCTTGAGGCCTAATTGGACCAATATTTTCTTCTTTAGGGTTATTCAAATTTCCAAACTTTTCTTTCTCCAATTCCTTTTTGAGTAACTGAATTTATTTCACAAGTCTTACACATTCATTTGTTTTGGCTTCAATTAGGGCTTTTTATTCTGTTTTCTATTTCCTTGCACATTCTAGGTCTTTAAGAGCATAAACAAGTTCATCTTCAAAATTAACTTCACCTTCTTCTTTATCCACAGTCTTGTCTAAACCATCAGAGATCACCATGGCCATGAATAAGGATTCTACTCCATCATCATTTGATAAGTAGTGATCTACTTTTGAGGAGCTATAGTCTTATTTGGAAAGAAGGTTCCTCTTGAAGTTGTTCCTTTTGAAAGCCTTGCTACTATTTTCATTTTCTCCAAAAGGAAATTTAGATGCATAATGACCAATTCTTTCTTCATTTAAAATCTTTGAAAGGTAGTTTACCTTTATAATTTTTTGATCCCTTCTTCAATTTTCTCACAAAGTTTGCTTCTTCTTCCTTAGATTCACTATGTGAATTGGATGTTCTTTCCTCACAACTTTGAAATCAACTTCTCTTTTGTGTGTACCTTGAACTTCATTTCTCATCTCATGGGCATTGAGAGACCCAAACAAATCTTCCATGGTAAATTTCATCTAATATTTGGCTTCTTCAATGTCAGAAACATTTGAATCAAATCAGTGAGGGAGAGCACTCAGAAATTTCTTCACAACCACTAAATTGGTTATTTCTTCACTCAATCCTCTGATTCCATTGGCAAATTCATCCACCGAGGGAAAATAACTAGCAATGTTTTCTTCTTTCATCCTCATATTCTTAAAAATTGTTCTATAAGATTTTAATTTTACTTGCTTTACACTGTCATTTCCTTCATAGAGATTTTTGAATATATCCCATATCTCCTTTCTTGTCTTGCACTACACCACCTTAATAAATTTTAAATTTGTCAACTCACTTAGGATAGCACTCTTTTCTTTAGCATTTTTTTCATGGGCCTTCTTTGCATTAACAATTTTAATAGGATGAGTAGGTTTAGTATAATCATCCTTTGTAGCTCTTAAAAGATCATACCCTAGTGAAGTTAGATAGGCTTTCATGCTCATGCTCCAAAAGGCATAGTTGCTTCCATCAAATATTGATGCTTTAGAAGAGGACTTTTTCTGATTTGTGTGTTCTAATCCGAGGTCTAATTTCAACTATTAGGATACACCAAGGAACTCGACTCTGATACCATTTGTTAGAACATAATGATATACTAAGAGAGGGGGAGTGAATCAGTATATCCCATAAATTTATCCAATTCAACTTTATCAACCAAAACTTCTTACTGCCTCAAAAAAATAAAGTATCAAATGTAATTAAAAATGACAAGCACATAGCCATAACACTAGATTTATGTGGAAAACGCTACAAGGGAAAAACCACGATGAGCAAGATGCTTGGAGCTACTATCCAAATCCAACCTCACAAATAAAAAATAGGATTTACAATAGGTTTTATGGGCTACAACCCAAAGGAATCTCCAACTCTCTAAAACACAGTTTTTACGGCTTCAACAAAAGGAAGCTACAACACCTTACAAATTATAACACTTACAAAAATAGGCTACAACCTCATTACAACATACTTGACACAATCTACTAATCAATCATCACCACAACACTCTTCACACTGACATATATCTTCAACACCTTTGCTCAATGACCTATGTTGTCTTCAACTCATTGCTTTCATCATACTTCATCACACATGTAATTGCACATACATATTCACACACTCAAACACACTTATACATTTTGAAAAAAACTTGACCGTTAATTCATATCCTTCACAAGCTTCAAATATTTTATCCTCATTTGCCAAGATGAAATGTATAAATATGAAACATGCAACAACCATGATTGAAAACTCCCAAAACATCCATGAAGAGAGAGAAACAAATGTGGTCCAAACCAGTAGATAATTTGGAGTAATTTTACCTTAACAAACACCTTCATACTAGCGCACACTTCAAAGACTTGGTGCAAACATCTCAATATTCCAAGTTGTCCCAACAAACACTTAACCTCCCATGCATTAACTCTAGACTACCAGCAATACCAAAGAGACCAAAGAACATCATGTGGATCACTTTACAAGCATTATATGACATGAAAAAATATTATCATACACTCTTTTCACAACTTCATGCTACTTTATGCTAGCACAAGTAAAAAGACACTGAACCCAACATCTCTTATAAACCCAAAAAAAACATAGTCTTGAGATAAAACATTGAAAAATAAACTTGCAGTACACCTCAACACCTAAAACTTGAAATGAGAGAACATATAGATAATTTGAACTTATCCTCAAAACCACAAGATCATATATTCAAATGCAAAGACATGTGAAGCATTCCTTTGATCCTTCCTAACTGCAACAACATAGTTTTCACATTGCTAGCTCTAGAAACTACTATGATAACTTCTATGCCCTAGAAACAAGAACATACATCACGTCTGTCTCTATCTAACATACAAACTACAAATCCATATCTTCAAATGTGGAGGAATGAAGAGCATTATCTTGAGCTTCTTCATTGCAAATTTCTAAGACATTAGCTACATGAAACCTTACATACTTTCTTTCATCAATGTCTTATCTCAAGGAATACAAAATACAACATTCTCACTACCATAGACAACATACACTTCAACTTGTCAACTTTCACTTATTAATGAATAATAGAAGATGTGGTACAACTGTGTATAGCATGCTCATGACATTCATCACAAATTCCTTCACCTCACAACACTATTGAACACCACCCTATTTACATCACATGCAACCTTCCACAATACAACTCTATTGACATCAATGCCAACACATACAATAATTTCCCCCTTTGGAATTGATGACAACACTAACTTGATATATAATTTCTCTCACTTTTACATCAAGGAAAAAGGGCTAGTGGTTTTCCTCTATACAAGCAACAACATATAAGCTTCCCTTATCTACATAAATCTTACCATCCTTCTTAGATTCTTCCTACCTAATCCCCCTGAGAGGTAGCCTCCATCAATCTAGGGATAAAAACATGTCTTGAATTTCTCCCCCTGGATAGATGCACCATCTATGCATCTAGTTAGAAGGAGGGAAACAACATCTAACTTTTGTTTGAGGTATTCAAATGTGTACTTAGAAAGTGCCTTTGTAAAGATGTCTGCAACCTAATCCTTTGTAGGTACATATTCCAATTTTACCTCTTTATTTGCAACCTTCTCTCTTAAAAAGTGGTGATAGATATGTGCTTGGTTCTAGAATTCATAATCAAATTCTTTGAAATATTTATGGCACTTGTATTGTCACATATAATAGGAATGGGCCCATCATACATTACCTTAATATCCTTCAATGTTTGCTTCATCCACAACACTTGAGTGTAGTAGGATATTGCAACTATATACTTTTATTTTGTTGTTGATAAGTACATTGAATCCTACTTCTTGCTAAACCATGAGACCAATCCATCTCCCAAAAAGAAAGATCCACTACTGGTACTTCTTCTATCATTAACACTGCTATCCCAATTTGCATCAATATATGCACTTAAAGAAAATTCATCACATTTTTATACCACAATCAATAATCCAGAGTGTTCTTCAAATAACTAAAAATCCTCTTGATAGCCTTCACATGATTTTCTCTTGGATCAGCTTGAAACCTTGCAACCAAGCAGACATCTTGCACAATGTCAAGCCTAGATCTATTTAGGTATAGTAGGCCTCTAATCATAGACCTATACAAATTTTGATTAGCCTGAGGTGACTCATCATCTTTGTTCAAATGAAAAACTATTACCATAGGAGTACTCACAAGTTTGCAATCTTCCATACCAAACTTCTTTAGCATATCCTTGACATACTTTGCTTGAGAGATAAAAATACCATCATTTGATTGCACAATTTGGAGTCCAAGAAAGAATGATAACTCATCTATCATAGAAATTTCAAATTCATTTTGCATCTCTTCAACAAACTTCTTACACATTTCATCATTCCCACCAAATATTATATCATCAACATATACAACAACTATTAGAATTATTTCATCCTCAATTTTGATGTAAATATTACTATTTTTGGTACCTTTCTTGAAGTCCTGGTAGAGTAATTACTTGTCCAACCTTACATACCAAGTCCTAGGGACTTGTTTGAGACCATATAAAGCCTTCTTTAGTTTGCCTACCATGTTTGGTTCTTCTTATAATTGAAATCCATCAGACTGGTCTATGTAAACTTCTTCTAAGTCACCATTCAGGAAAGCAAATTTGACATCCATTTGATATACCTTGAAGTCCTTGTGAATTGTAAATACATGAAACATTTTGATTTCTTTCATTCTCACCACCATAACAAATGTCTCCTCAAAGTCAATTCCTTCCACTTTTGAATCGCCTTTGCACACTAGCCTTGATTTTTTTGTCACCACCTCTCTATCTTCATTCAATTTATTTCTAAACACCCATTTTGTTCCTATCAATTTTCTATCTACAGACCTTGGCACCAATTCCCAAGTTTGATTTTTCTCTATCTGGTTTAGTTCTTCCATTGCTTGTATCCATCCTTCATCCTTACTAGCATCAACAAAAGTCTTAGGTTCTATTCTTGATAGTAAAGAAAAATTTACCTGTCCATTTGTTCTAGCAAAAAAAATTCTAGTCTGCATCCCACATTCTTATTTCCAATATTTGATCTTCTGAGTGATTCTTTTGAACATACTTGGCATTAGTCTTGGTGATCTTTTCTTTTGCTTCTTCCTTTTCTACAATTTCTTCTTCTTCTTCTTCTTATTTTCTTCTTCTGATAAGGTAGGTCCATTTGACCAACAACCTTCTTGCTCATGTGTGATTTGATGCGACTCTTCATCAACCCTAACATTTCCACTTTCAACTATATTCCTCAATATTTCATTGTAGCACTTGCAAGATTTTCTCCTAGTTGAGTATCTAAGAAAAATTCCCTCATTAGATATTGAGTCAAAATTTCCCAAACCTTCTTCATCTCTTTTGATGTAACATTTTCTTCCAAAATATTTGAAGTACTTGACAGTTGTTGGTCTTCCATACCATAGCTCACATAGAGTCTTGGTGTTGTTCACTCTTAGTTGACATTTCATAAGAATATAGACAACAATATGGACTGCTTCTTTCCAATATACATTAGGCAACTTGGCTTCACTCAACATTGTCCTAGCCATCTCCTAAATAGTTCTATTCTTCCTTTCCACTACTCCATTTTGTTGAGGAGTTCTAGTAGTAGATAAATGACTATTTATTCTATGTTCTTCAAAAAAATTCCTTAAATTTATTTGATGTGAATTCACCACCTTTATCAGATCTTAAACACTTGATTCTAGCATTCATTTCATTTTCAACCATTGACTTGAAAATATTGAACCTACTAAAAGCTTTTGATTTTTCTTTTAAGAATGTAACCCATGCCATCCTAGAGAAATTATCAATGAGAAACATAAAATACCTTTCACCTTGGAGACTCTTTAACCTAGTAGGTCCGCACAAATTAGTATGAATTAATTCCAATGGCCTTGTAGAAGAATATTCCTTGGTCTTGAATCTTATCCTTGTCTACTTCCTAATCTGAAACTCTTTGCACAAGGTTCTTGCAGGCTTGATAATCTTGGCATATCTCTTATTGCTTGCATGGTACTAATCTTCACAAGGTTATCAAATTTGATGTCCCATCCTCTTGTTCCACGACCAACATTCATTTGTTTGTCCTAGAGGACAACTTCTTCCATTAACACCCTTTAGGTTGTACAATTTTTTTTTGTCCTAGATTCTTCTGCCACCAATTTTTCAAAATTTTCTCTTTTGATTTCACACCCTTGATCATGAAATATAATATTGTATCCTTTGTCACACATTTTATTTACACTAAGAATATTGTGATTGAAACCTTCTACATAGAGAACATCTTTTGTCCTAGATTTTCCATCAATACTTATGGTACCCTTTCCATATATAATTTTTGATGAATTATCTCCAAACTTGACTGATCCATTATTCCACTTAACAAGATTGATGAATTTGATTTTTTCATCTATCATGTGGCTTGAAAATCCACTATCTATTACCCAAAGATTTTTTACCTTGAGCATGAAATACTCTTTGGACAACCATTAAATTTTCAACCTCATTGTCTGTCTCATTTCTTTTGGAAGTGTCATTCTCCTTGACTTTCTCTATAACATTTTCTATTTGAGTTTCCGATTTTTCTAATCCACCTCTATAATATTTTGATATATGTCCAACATTGTTATAGATTTGACATATCACATTGAAATCCACTAGTGAAGCAAGATAATTCCTACTTACAACATTTATTCTATTCATTTCAGATTTTCAATCCATAGCTTTATGACCATACTTATTGCAAATGAAACAATAACCAATAAAAGCATGATTGAACTTGTTTTTGAAGAATCTTCTTGCTTGGAAAGGTCTTTCTTGAGGCATGATTGGAATGAGATCTATTTTTTCAGGGTTATTCGGATTTTCATACTTTGCTTTCTCTAATTCCTTTTTGAGTAACCAGATTTCTTTCACAAGTTTTACACATTCATTTGTCTTGGCTTCAATTAGGGATTTTTGTTCTTTGTTCTCTTTCCTTACACATTCCATGTCTGAAGAGCAAAAAAAAGTTCAACTTTAAAATCAACTTCACCTTCTTCTTCACCTTGTTTTAACAAATATCACCATGGACATCAATAGGGATTCTCCTCCATCATCATATGATGAGTATTGATCTACTTCTTTTGAGGAGCTATAGTCTTCTTTAGAAAAAAGTTTCCTCTTGAAGTTGTTCCTTTTGAAAGCCTTGCCACTATTTTCATTTTCTTCAAAAGGACATTTAGATGCATAATAACCAATTCTTCCACATTTAAAACATTTGAAAGGTAGTTTACCTTTATACTTTTATGATCCCTTCTTTAGATTTCTCACAAATTTTGCTTCTTCTTCCTTAGATTCAATGCATGAACCAAATGTTCCTTCTTTCTTCACAACTTTGAAAGCAACTTCTCTTTTGTGTGTACCTTGAACATTATTTCTTATCACATAGGTAGTGAGAGACCCAAACAACTCTTACATGGTAAGATTTGTTAGATCTTTTTCTTCTTCAATGGAAAAAACCTTTGAATCAAATTGGTGAGGGAGAGTTCTCAGTACTTTCTTCACATAGTCATCTGATTCCATTGACTGCTTCATCCACCTAGAGAAAATAGCTAGCAATGTTTACTATTCTTTCTTCCTCACATTCTCAAAAATTATTATACAAGATTGTAATTTTTCTTGCTTTACACTATCATTCCTTCATAAAGATTTTTGAGTTTATCCCATATCTCCTCAATTGTATTACACTGCACCACCTTAACAAATTCTAAATTTGTTAACCCACTTAGGATAGAATTATTTTCTTTAGCATTGTTTTCATGGGACTTCTTTGTATTAACATCTATAATAGGATGAGCAAGTTCAATATAAGCATCCTTTTCAGCTCTCCAAATATCATACTCTACCAAAGTGAGATAGGTTTCCATCCTCACACTCTAGAAGGCATAATTTCTTTCATAAAATATAGACGCTTTAGAAGAGGACTCTTTTTGATCCATGTGTTCTAATCCATGATCTACCTTCAACTATTAGGTTGTACCATTGTACCAAGGAACTTAGCTTTGATACCAATTTTTAGAACATAATGATATATTGCTCGAGGGGGGTGAATCAATATATCCACAAATTTATCCAATTCAACTTTATCAACAAAAAATTCTTACTACCTCAAACATAAAAAGTATCAAATACAATTCAAAAGCACAAGAACACAACCATAACACTATATTTACGTGGAAAACCCTACAAGGAAAAAACCACTGTGAGCAAGCTTCTTGGAGCTACTCTCCAAATCCAACCTCACAAATAAAAACAATATTTACAATAGGTTTTATCGGCTACAACCCAAAGGAAGCTACAACTCCCTCAAAACATAGTTTATATGGCCAATAGGTCTAGATAATAGCTTGTTTTATGTTGGTTTTGTGCAGACTTTAAGATAATTTTAAACATACTTCTTAAACAATATTCATATCATACTATCCTTTTTATATCCATTATGCAAACCTAAACCTGAAAAAACATGGTGATGGAATTATGGTTTAATATATTAGCATTAAATGGTTTATATGAATATGTGTATGGGAATGTTGATGGAATGCTATGTTTAATTATGATAGTTAGCTTTGTTTACATATTTTGTGAAACTAACTTGTTTGCAGTTAAAGGAGGAACCATGACGCACAAAAGTTGTAAAATGAACTCATAGCAAAGGGGTGTTGAACACCAAAATAGGGGAAAATATAGAAATAGTTGAACGTGATGATCATTGGTTGAAGGGACTTAATGAAGATAGAAAGCATGTTATTATAATCAATTAATAAATTTTGAAGAGGTCTTTCTTACATGGGACTTTGACAGATGGGTGTATGATTGCATGCATTATGTTTTGATAGAGTTCTAGTTTTGATAGGATTCTCCTTTTTCAATTCTAGGTTGAATAATTCAAAGTCTTAATTCTACGCTCTAAATATATGGGAGTGGAGTTAATGATTTCTGTTAAGTTGTTGTTTTCAATAAGGATTCCCTTAGTTTCTATATAATTTTTGGTTGATCCCATAAGTTAGTTAGTTGGCTTTTCACAGTTTTATGTTATTTGTTACTTTTAGTTTGAAACATGAATCTTCAGAATGATTGAGTATGATTTGTGCAAGAATATTTTTTAATCTTTCATCTTATGCAATAAATGGAGATCAATTCATGGAATGCATGAAATCTATTAGTTATATTGAGTTCAATTAAAGTGGGAATAGTTACTTGAGCAGGCCACTCAAGTTATTGTTCTTCACTTCACCTTTTTAGTTATTTATTTCTATTGATAGCTGCTATTCGTTTATCATTATTCACAAATCATATGCAAGTTAATTGGGATTTAAATTCTTGCTTATTATGAATGAATGCTTAGGAACATACATGTAACGATCATTAGTAGTACCCTAAAGGATGGTTCAGCTGAGTCAGTAGTCTTTATCAAATTTTCAATTAATATAGTATCATTTCATTAGCAATAGTTCAGTCACAACTTTTACTGTAGGTACCTATAGCAACTAGTCCGATTTATGTTTTTATTGTTTTGTAGTTTTATGAATTTCAGAAATTAGAATGACTTCAGTTGGATAATTTAGGTAGTTTAAGTCCATGAAGGCATATACAATGTTGCACCATTAGGCTTACAAGCCTCGAGTTGATAATTAATGTGGTTTTAGGAAATGTAAAGTGGATTGTTCAATTAGTTTAATCTCTAAATTGGGTAGATTATACCAAATTTACAATACATTAGTTTGGACTCTATAATGGATTCAACTAAAGGAAGCTACAACACCCTACAAATTACAACACTTATAGAAAGAGGAGGTTGCAACCTCAATACAACATACTTGACACAATTTGTTGATCAATCATCACCGCAACACTCTTCACACTTACATATATCTTCAACACCTCTTCTCAACAACCTCTACTACCTTCAAATCATTACTTTTAGAACACTTTATCACACATGTACTCACACATACATCTTCATGCACTCATATGCACCTCTACATTTCACAACAAACTTGACCTTTTATTTATGTCCTTCGTAAGATTCAAAAAGTTTCTCCTTGTCGTCCAAGATGAAATGTGTAAACATGAAACATGTCAACCATGATTGTCAACTCCCAAAACATCCGTGAAGAGAGGGAATCAAATTTGGTCCAAACCAGGTGATAATCTAGACCAATTTTACCTTATCACACACCTCCATGTTGGCACACACTTCAAATACTTGGTGCAAACATCTCAACATTCCAAGTTGGCTCAACAAACACTTGACCTCCCATGCATTAACTCCAAACCACAAGTGATATTGGAGAGACCACATAACATCATGAAAATCACTTCACAAGAATTATTTGACATGCATAAACATTCTCATACACTCCTTTCACAACTTCATTCTACTTTATGCTAGTGTAAGTAAACAAACATTGGACCCAACATCACTTGGAAACCCAAAAAAACATAGTCTTGAGATAAAACAATGAAAATTAGACTTGTGGTACAACTCAACACCTAAAACTTGAAATGAGAGAGTTCATACAGATAATTTGAACTTATCCTCCAAACCACAAGATCATATATTCAAATGTAGAGAAATATGGAGCATTTCTCTTATTCTTCCTAACTGCAACAATATAGTATTCGTAATGCTAGCTTTAGACACTACTATGATAACTTATATTCCCTAAAAATAGGAATATACATACTTCACGCCTGTTTATGTCTAACTCCCAAACCACGAGGCCATATATTCAAATGCGGAGGAATGTGAAGCATTCTCCTGAGCTTCTTCAGTGCAACTTCTTAAGACATTAATTGCATGAAACCTTACATACTTTCTTTCATGAATTCCTTGTCTCAAGGAACAAATAATACAACATTCACACTACCATAGAAAACATACACTTCAACTTGTTAAATTTCACTTATTCATGAACAATAGAATATGTGGTACAACTGTGTACAACATGCTCATAACATTCATCACAAAGTCTTTCACCTCACAACATTTATAAACACCACCATGTTTACATCACATGCAACCTTTCACAATACAACTCTATTGACATCAATGAAAAAACATGCAATAAACCTAACACTTGGAAGGATACAATTACCTACACCTATCTAGCTCCATATATGTTTAATCAATTGATGCATGAAATGCATGCATACAAATCAATGGACCAATGTATCTCTTATTGAGCAATTCACTAACCTAGATGTGCTACATTTAATTTATCAACCAATGAATCATAATTTATTAGATGGTGTTGACATTGTATGTGTAGCTAATAACTCTAAGTTTTCCTAATCAATTGTGTATAAAAGAGAACAAAAATGACTCAACTGAAAGTAACTTTATCTAGAAGTAAACCTAATTGCATAACAATTACTACAGGTAAATACTCCAATAAGAGCAATGATTAATGATTTAACTATGTTGCAACTACTTAAAATAACTATGATAACAATGAATTACTACTTCAACAATTTAATTCAACTTTAAACCAAGAAATTTAGCTTCATAATTTATTTTACTATTAGTAATAACCTAAACTACAAGGAGCATTGCAATTGTCTCAAGTAGCCCTTTCTTGAGTCAATGCAATCCCCCAGTATCCCTCTTAAATATTAACTCAAAAACTCATGAAAATATTGAATCTATATTTATTGTAATCCGAACAGATAACACAAATTGAGAATAGAGTATTGACTTGATAGGAAAAGTAGTTATATCCATATCTACTTAACACTAGCATGCTAGATCTCTGGTCTCTCATAAGATCTAATATATATATATATATATATATATATATAGAATATCGAGAGTTTGATTATTCTTGGGCTTAAAAAAACTTGTAAATAATTTCCAACTCTCTAAAAAACATTGGAAGGGGACTCAATCTTATTCTAAATAATAATGTGTAATGTCCCATTTTTGGGATAATCCTAAATCTGCCCTAATTTATCAATTTCAAGTGATCACCTTTGTTTTGGGGATGTTTATAATGTGAGTAGGCCCTCTCTAAAACAAAGTTAGAAAATATTTACAATATAATATTAATCATAATTCATATAATAAAATCAAAGAGAACATGCTTAGGGATACAACTACCTATTTAGACTTGCAAATATGTTAGTAGATAGTTATGAAATAGAGACAATATCATAATTAAATACATTTTAGACGTTCTAGATCATCCTTCCTTGGAAATAATGGCCTAATAGGGTGCCCAAGAAACCCTCTAACCTAGGCCCAAGAGTAGTACACCCCTCTTGTCCCATGTGGCCCTTACCATCCATATGGGTGGGGTACCTAGTGAGGTGTCCTATCACCATTCCCCTTATTAGAACCATTATTGTTTAATTATGTAGGCGATTTGAGGGTGCAACTATAGTAGGGTGTCCTAAGCAGTCATTCCCTCTAAGCCCAAGAGTAGTACACCCCTCTTGGCCCATGTGGCCCTTGCCATCCATATGGGTGGGCTACTTAGAGGGTGATCCACACGCTATTTCCCCTCCTCGTAGGTTCTCAAATCCCCTGTTATGGCTAGTGTTTGTAATTGGATATTATGAATATCAATCTCTAATCAATGAACATTATTCCATAATATAAATGCATAGATTTTGATTACAATTATTGAACCAATGACATAATATAAGTGTAGACATATATTCTATTTACATCAATCAATAATACATATTCCTTATTTGACTTTAGCCTATATAGATGATGCAGATTTATGCAGATGATTAATTTTGTTACACCCCAATCATGTAATTACTATTTATTATTACTATGTAGGGTAAAATGTGAATGCAATGTGAATTTTAGAGATGAATAAATTATGCTTGTACTTTTTTATCAATGCATTATGAATGTATGTTATCGCATCTAATGTTATCTTATGGAAAAATACTACATAAATGTGAATGGAAGGTTATTGAATTGATATTCTAACCTTGCAGATGTATTACATATACTACATATTTTGTGAACAACTAATCGTCATAGGCATGTGTTAGTGGTTGCAAGTAAATGTTCATTCCTCTAGGTGGAGGGGAAGTATCACTCGAGAGAAGATCTTGGTCAAATAACTGGTAACATAAACTATCTGAGCATACACACACCACAATAGATTGGTTGAGTCTAGTCATTGAGTTGGGAAGTTGGTAAGTCATCCCTAGTTTGAAGTATCTGCATTAGTAAAGGTCTTGTTTACTATCGAGTGCATTATTGGGTGATGTTTATCTATTTGAGCTTTTGAAACCTTCCTTATTTTACTGTGCTTGACTTTATGGGTGAATGAGTATTGGGATATATGCATATATTCCTATTTATTCATATGTCAGCATACGTGTATGATGGATACAATGGGATGTCCATACAAGTATGATGACATATGCATAAGATATGCATATGTGTATATAAATGTTTTTTATGATGTTTGTGAGAGTATAATCACATGGTCATGATCATTCAGATTTAGAAAGGATCCTTCAACTAACATATTGCTATAAAAAATATAGATATTTATATATATGTACAAATACACACATAAGCGTAAAAGCTTAATAGAGGAGTGTGTATATACATATATATTTTTATATATAATATATTACTATTGTGTGTGTATGTTTACCTGTTAGTATTCATTTGTATACCGAATGAGTACATACTTGATTGACTTGGGATATAAATATATATATTAGTACATATATACATATATATATGAAGGATATCGTTAGTACTATTTATTGACATGCATACATATATGTATAGGTGCATATATAAATGTGTATATTTATAACCCTATGATGTTAAGATGGAGTAACCCGATACATATATGCGTGTACATATTAGATATGTATATATATATGTATATACGTTTATGAGTATATATGAGTGCATGTGTATCATCTGGTGAGTAATGATAAGCAAAGATATACTCTTTCATGTTATCAAAAGGATTACTTGATTATTGAATGGTTATATGTGAATTGAATGTGAACATATATATATGTATGGTATATACATGTATCCATATGTATGTGTATTGATACACTCAACATTGGCAGATGGACATGCTCATACAGATGCATCGATATAGATATACCTACATATACATGTACATAGAGGTATATACTTTTAAACATATGTATATATTCATACATTTGATATATTGTGATTATATACAAAATACTATCTTGACTATATTCATTTATACTCATATATATATATATATATATATTGAATGTATACTTGTATAAATATTGTATACAAATTTACATTGATAGTTAACAATATATATATGTAAATATATATTAACATTATATATATACACATATACATATATATATAAATGATATTTATATATATGCATATATGTATATGGTATATTATATATATAATAATAATAATATATATTTAAACATATTATACATATTATTTATTGACTATCATTTACTTTAGTAGAAGTTGATCTATAAAGGCTGATTATAGTCGATCATGACTATGATATTGGAGGTCAATAATAGTCGATAAAGATTATGTTTTTAGAAGTCGTATGAAAGTTGCTTATGACTATTTTTTGAAACCGATTATCACTCAAAATGTCACACGATATAAGACATTTGTATTGCATTTGATATTGTTGTCTTGTGTCGATATTTAAGCATGGACTTGGTTGATGCCTTTGATAAGATTAACCTTGACTTTGTCAAATATTTTAAATGCTTTAGTCGATTCATCCTCTAAATAAATTGATGGATGCTTGTTGTTATGAAATGGTAGTTGACTGTTTCTATTGGTAGTAAAACCACACCAAACAAGAAGGAGAGAGAGGATGGATTTGGTGCCACCTCTAAAACCAAGTTGTAGATTTCTATTTCTTGAGACTATTCGAATTATGCATATGTAGATTGAATAAGTCTTGTAATTGTTTTCAATGCTACAAGTCAACCTGTAGGTGATTTTTCTGAGTATGAGCTTAGGAAGTTGCCACCTTTTTGTTGAGTTTCATGCATTGCTTTGTATGGAGCTTTTTTTCCATTAACATGCCTAAACTATAGGCTAAGTGTTTACTAGGTTTCTCTATAAATAGCTAAGCCATTTCATTACTAAGGATGCATTCTTTCCCAAGATTACACATCTTTTGCAATTCCTTATTTTTGTGTTATTCCTAGCCATACTTGTTTTATATTGTGAGTGAGAAAAGAGTGAATTATATTTTGTTGAGAGGAAAATTGTTGTTTGAGAGAAGTAATCTATCAACTTGTGAGATAGAGTTATTTGTGACATTCTTGAGAAGCTGATTATCAATCTTGCTACTATTGGAGAGGGTTGCATTGCTATCATTTATTTGGATATGTGATAACAAGCATGGGGATCTCTTCTTCTTTGTTATTTACTTATGAATGATATGTCTTCCATGAATGCTTGAGTTGTCTTTTCCAGTGTGTCTATCAGAGAAATTAGAATGTCTTTAAAAAGGAAATTGAAGCTTTTATGTTGCTCTCATGTTGTGCTTGTAAAGTACTCCATAATAGGAGTTTGGTGTATATCATAGATATTATATACTAGGCATGATTGAACATAAGAGGCACTTGTGATACACTTAGCTAAGCTATTGATTTAACTAGGAAAGCTTGTGTTTACTCCTAGGATAGTTAATCCAGTATGGGAGGGAGCTTGCAGTGTACTTACTTGTTAAGTAGGTTTATTCCAAGTAGATTAAAATGGTGATAGGTTAATCTGGGGTGACAGAATATCCATTGAAGGAAATACCTATGTGTAGTTTAAGATAGCCTTAAGTCAAATCATCCCTAAGTAGTGTATGTGATAGATGACTCTCAGTAGGAATACTGAATGTAACACTTTGGACAAAGTATTGTGAATGTCCAAGACTCCACTTTAGATTGTGTGACTATTGAGACTACATTGTTAGTTCATCGTGATCCAGTATTACATGCTAGTTCGAGATTTTGGGATTACAAGTTCTAGTTATGTAGGACACAACACTATGCTTAGTTGGTTGTTGTTATCGGTTACTCTACCAATCTCTTCGTTGAAGGGAAGGGCCATCTATCAAATGATAGATGTACGAGGGAATGCATTAAGAGTCTATAGTTGGTGGAAAAGTGCTTGAGTGATGCTTCTCCTCCACAACAGGCGACAAAAGAACTAAGATTTGAAAGGAAGGATCCTAGACTATCTTACAACTATTTGTTCTAAATCTCATTGGAGCTATGTATGTAAATGTATGCATTCTTGTATTGATGTAACTTGTGAAGTTATTATAATGAAATATAATCTTTATTGTAATCTGATATGGCATCTTGTTCGCATATTCTCAATAAAGAAAGATTTTTTTTATTACAATGGCTTGTTACATAATTTATTTACTTGCAAAGTAACACTTAGGCATTTTTACTACATTGAAGGGTTGGGATGTTACAAATACATATCAAATTTTCCTACACTACTATGCAATGGTAAATGCATATTCAACCCATCTTTAGTATATACAATATATCATAACAAAAAACTATTATTTGTACTCACAATAAATGATTACTCAAAATCATACAAGTGCACAGCGTACTATTATCATGTTTCTTGCATATTAATAACACTGATCTATTATTTATCTTCTGCAATAATTAATAATCCACAACCTACTATTATTATGACCATTAGCTATTGGATTCCTTTGCACTTATAGTATATATACAATTCTTAAATACTTAAACTATTACTCCTAGCTTGCAACGTATTTACAAAATACTATGACAGACTTGCCTTGGTGTAGTTGCTACTGGAGACTCCCTTCTTTCCTTTTGTGTCTATTCTCCTTTTTACTCTTCAATCCTTATTTTCTATTCATATATCTATCATGAAATGTGATTGTATTCCATTATATATATTTATGCCCCAATGATACTTATTCTTCTTTACTGTTATATCTTTATTTTTGCACTCATAAATATATAAGACTTTTATTTATTTATTTTATTCCCCATGATTTTATGCCTCATTCCTCCTTTCTAATCTCTCATTTTATATCCTCATATTGGAGGGGCATAGTCTTGAGGAAGAGTCATGTCTTTCCTAAAACTAATCGCTACACCCCTTGATTAATTCTAATCATTTGTTGTTGGTATTATTAATTTCCAAAGGAAAACTTGATCACTACCTTTGCAATCTGCACTTTATTTACTCCAATATGTATATATATATTATTTTATGTTTTCATTAATATATTATATTTTCTTTATGTTATCATTATATTTTTAAATTATTAATATATTTATTTTTATATTAATGTTTTCTTATTTTAATTTATTTTCATATTATATTTTATATTATTATATTATAATAAAATTGATATAACACACACACACATATATATATATTTAACATATGTTTTGTTGTTTATTTATTTATTAATTTATTAGTATTTTTAATAATATTATCTTGATAATTATAATGATGTTTAAATGGAAATTACTTATTTTATATTTTGATATTTATTTGGTTTGGTTATTTGTATTTCAATATCTCAGATTTAGTAGTACAATTTCGAGGACATGACATAATGGAAAACTAATAGAGGTGAGAGTGTCAAAATCACATTAATATTTTGTATCATAAAGAAGATAGTTATAACTGAAAACATGGTCAATAGGGCATACCTTATTTGTGAGACATGGCAATGGGATCTTATTTCCTCCACGACTATCTTTATTTGGTGACAACATAAAGCAAAATGATAGAATGGTATATAAATAAATCATTTATGTAATCTTCAACCATTGCCTCTATTAGCTATGGAAGATACATTTCTTGTAGGTGATCATCCCCTTGGTTGCGGGCTAACAATCATCCTTTGCTATAGGTTGAAAAATCCTTTGTTGCGGGTTGATAGATCCTTTGTTTTGAGCTAAAAAATCCTTTGTTGTAAGGGTTAGTTTATTCCTAAGGAATCTCTTCATCATTAATGTAAAGACCCAACCCATTAACCCAAAATTCACCACTATTTTTTTAATTCTTGATTGTTATCTTATTATGTGTTTATTCAATTGTATACTCAAGTATTTATTATCCATACAGATAGTTGTCCATCCATATGGAATAGGAATCTACCCAAATGGGGTAGGCATCTATCCATAAAGGATATGAATATGCTCTAGCTAGAGACTTAGACTCATCGGGACCATCTGGGTCCTGAGTCACTCACTAAAGACTACACTTCCCTTGGAAGTGCACCAAGGTCATCATCCTTAAGAGTATGTAAGATAAATTATATAGCTTGAGTCCCACCTTATAATTCGGCCTAAGGCCTCAAGGAGTCAAGCAAATTCATTTGGGATTCCTTCTTAATCTAGAAAGAATGTATTTTATCTTATCTTTATGTTAGATATTTTTAGCCCCTTTTTGACCGAGCAATTCTCTTGAATTATTAAATTATACTTTAATTTGTTATTATCCTAACTTTTCCTTAGCCCCATCTTTGAATGCTTGAGATATTGGGAGCATTCTTCATTTCCCAGACTGCCTACATACCTTACTTCCAAATGGAATCAAGGTGAAAAATATGTAGTTATGTTTTCTAATCTATGTTTGATGTGAACTATTTTGTGGGTACGCAACCCTTTCTAGGGCCCCCTTTTCCCCAAATAGTTCCTTTGTGACTACTACCCATGAAGGGAAGCAATAAAAAAATAAGTAAATAGTCTACATGACTATTACTTGTTTCCTAAACATCTAAATCCTAGTTCCTAAATAGCATCTCCCTTGAACCTGTTTGAGATACAATTACCTTTAATTAACATAACAATACTAAAAAAAAATCGATTGAATCCTATAATGGGGTTTACTAGGTTTGAACAAGTGGATTTTCATTCATTTGAAATTATCTTATTAGATTATCATTCTAAGAGATATTACTTATCTCTTGGATTTTAATACATCAAATGTTCCTTATTACTCCTCGACAATTTAAAGGGACAATGCCACATACACCTTTGTTTCCATAGGCTATGGATGTAGTAGCTCAAGCATGATGGAATTACCCATAAACATGAGCCAAAGACACTGTTGATATCGAACACTACTAGTTTTTTTGTTTTGACTATTGATTAAATTTTACCTATCTAAGAAAGGAAATAACAACTAACTACTTCTTGCAACGTAATATTCCTTTGGAAATGAAATAAACATTAATTCATACTAATTTTACCATGGATATTGTAAAATAAATTAAGGCAATATTGAATTAAAATAATGCAAATTGAGGCACTAATCTACTTAAGAAAAGTAACAACTTTCTTTCCACTTTTTAATCACCAAGATCCTAGTACAGATGAGGTGAGAGCATACAATGTACAAGAATTTTAAGTACTATTTAATTCAACATTTGGAAAAGGAAAACTAAGAACACTAACATCTTCCCTTCCAATTTTTGATCACCAAGATCCTAGTACAGACGAGGTGAGAGCATATAGTGGTCGGGAATTACATTTATTAATTAATTACACTAAAATTTACATAAAACAAGTTACTATATTTTTTATATATTAATAATGATAAATCAATAATTATGAATTGACTTTTTATCTTTTGAATAGGTTTCATTTTATTTTTCACTTTTAATGTTTGGTGTTACTTGTAATTTTAATATAAAAAATAGAATTTTACTTTCAACAATTTTAATATAGTTTATTTTTATTTTTAATATTTTATTTGAAATACAATTTTACTTTTTAAAATTTAATTTATTTAATAATATTTAATATATTTTTATTTGTTAATATTAAGTTTACTTAATATTGTTTTTAATATATTAATTATATTTTTTAGGTACATATTTTATTGATATATTAATTTTAATAAATTAAAAAAAGTTTTACTTTTATATTAAATGATTTTTTAACTTTATAAGTTTATTATTTGTTATTAAATTTTTTAAAATTATTATGTTTATTAATATTTAAATTTCGATATGTTTGAATTTACATTGATTTTATTTTATTTTAGGTTTAAATTATGAAATTTATTTGTATTATTCATCTTTTTATGAAATTACAATAATATTTAAAAAATTATTAGAATTAATTTTATTTATAATTATTTATCTTATTAAAATATTATTGTAGAATAATCTTATATGGGGTTTTTGTTATATAATTTATATAATTAAATGAATTTCAAACTTATAATAGAAATAAAAATTTAAAGAGTGAGAGAAATAAGGTAACTTCTAATTAGTCGTTTCATGCCAACAATCCAAGGATATCACGTCCTTAGGGAGTTATGCTCAGAGTATCATGTCATTTGATTAAGGATATAACTCGGCCTTAAAACCTCTTCATTGTACCCATGCACACTTGGGAGGAAAATAGATAGAGAAAGAAAATAAAGACAAAGAAATAGAAAAATAGAGAGAGAAAGAGACAAAGAGATACAAAGAGATAAAAAAAGAGCTAGAGATACAAGAATAGAGTTATAGATATAAAGGAATAAATATGGAGATATAGAGAGATAGAGATAGGAAGATAGATAAAGAAGGAGAGAGGAAAAGAGAGGAGTCCAGAGATAGAGATATAATCACATACCGAAAGAGATAGATAGATAAAAAGAAATAGGAGACAAAGATATATATAGAGGTCGAGAGATCAAGAGATAAAGAGGGAAATGGGGAGAGAGGGGGATATAAATAGGGATAGAAAAAGATACTAAGGGGAGAAAGATATGGAGATGGAAATAGATAGAGAGAATAAATGAGAGAAATATAGATAGAGGAAGAGAGAAGGGAAGACAAGTATAGAGAGAAATGAGGGAGAGATAAGAAGAGAGAGATTATGAGATAATAAAAAAATATAAAGATAGAGAGGGAGATAGAGATATAAATAGACCTCTCACTCTTTCTCTTCCCATATCTCTCTATATGTATTTCCCCATATGTACCTCTCCTTACCTCTCTCTATATATCTCCCTCTCTCTACCTCTCTTTATATATAACTTCCTATATCTATCTTTATATCCCTTCATCTCTCCCTCTCACATTCTCTTCCTCTCTCTTTGTATCCCCCTCTTTATATCTCTATTTCTCTCTCTCCCTATCTCTCTCATATTTATCTCCTCACCTCTCCTTACATCTCTATCTCTCTTTCCCCTCTATCTTTCTCACTATATGTATCTCTATATCTCTCCCTATCACTCTCTCTTTTTATATCTCTCAATTTCTCTATCCTCTCTCTATTTCTCTCCCTCTCTCCCTCCCTCTATATATTTCTATATATCTCTCCCTCTCTATATCTATCTCATATCTCTCTCAGACACACACACACACACACACACACACACACTCATTTTTTCTCCTTCCCTATCTCTATATTTATCGAGCTATCTCTATCACCGTCTCTCTCCCTCCTCTATCTCTCTCCCTCTCTCTATTAATTATCTTTTTCACCTCCTTTATCTCTCACTCTTACCCCCTCTATTTCTATCTTCCCATCTCTCCCTCTTCCTCTCTATTTATATCCCATTCTCTCTCTCTCTCTCTCCATCTCTCCTTCTCTCTCTTTATATATATATATCCCTCTCTCTACCTCTCTCTCTATATCACTTCATATATATTTATATTTCTTTGGTAATCTCCCCCTCTTTTATTGTCTCCCTCTTTCTATCTCTACCTCTCCCTCTCCCTCTCTCTCTCCCTCTCTCCTTCCATCTCTCCCTTTATATATTTATCTTGTTGTCTCTAGCTTTGTCTCTCTCTCACCCTCTCTATCTTTCCCAAGTTATATTTATCTTTCTATCTCTCCCTCTCCCTATTACTTCCTCTTTCTATATCTCTCTACTTCTCTCCTATATCTATTTCTTTCCTTCCACCTGCTTCCCTCTTTATCTATTCTAGCTCTCTCCACATATCTCTCTTACTCATACGCACACACACTCTCTCTCTTCTTGTTTCTCCCTCCTTATCTCTTGCTCTATTTCTATCTCTATCTCCCTCTATTCTATCTCATTATGTATCCATCTCTCTCTATCGATATATCTTTTCCTCTCTCTACCCCTCTCTATATATCACTTCATATCTCTATCTTTATATTTTTATCTCTCTCTCTCTCATTCTCTCCCTCTCCCTCCCTCTCTATATATTTATTTCTTCCATATTTGTCTATCCCTTTGTCCTTTATATTTATCTACCCCTCTCCTTATCTCCATATCCCTCACTCTATCTCTATCTCCTTATTTCTCTCTTTCCCCTATATCTCTCCCTCTTTCTATCACATATCTCCCTCTCTCCCTATTGTAAACATAACATGAGCCTATTGGTAATGAATCATTTTTATCTTTGAATCCTGATTCAGAGGTTTTGTTTTAGTTATGTTGGGATCTAGGCTATAAGTGGATGCATAGTTGATTTGAAGCTATCACTTCTCCATTGAGACCTTTGTTGTACATATAACATCATTTTCTATGTATGTAAAAAATAGACCCAAAAATTTCCCAATTGACCTTCCACGCTTCTTTGGTGTACCCATTGCACACCAAGGTGCGACTGCTAGTATATTAATGATTTCAAGTAATTATCTTTTTTTTTTTTTAGCAAAAGGAAAAATCCTATAGATTATATTAATACTTATAAATAGTTACAACATCTAGTATAATGTAGCTGAACGTGACCAACAAACACCTTTACAACTGCTATCTATCTTCCCTCCCCTGTATGCCACTGCAAATTTACTATTTTTTAGACTACCGAGAACCAAAAAAGAAAATTTATAACCATATATGAATTACATTAGCACATATATGATTAAAAAAAAATTGATTACATTCCACTACGAGGACCCTGGATTGAGTTTACCCCCTGATCCTCCTACATTGCAACATTCCTATCAGGTATATTACCTTTCCCTCTTATAACCCTATGATGTGCTACCACCTCTCTTGATTCTGACCCTTGAGGATGAGTGTGAGGTCTCATAAAATAAATTCCATGAAATTTCTTCATGAATTTGAACATTGTCTCTCTACCTCCTTAAATACTTGTTGTGGTTGCACCTTCTCTATATAATGCAAGAATGGCAGTTCCCACTGAACCATATTGGGCCATCGGTGGGACAAACTTCAACCTCTTGTTGAACTATTTGAGTCACTTTGATGAGTGTGACAAGACTAACAACCATTAGAGTATCGGTGAGACACGTGACCATGTCTCACCAAACACTCATTGTCACACTGATACGAGCACCTCACAACACACAGTCGACCAGTCCATCGCCACATCGAAGAGACAACATATTGCCTTCCACTGATATGAACAAGTCCTATCGAAGTCAGTCAAATGGTTCACTATGTATTGACATATCAGTGAGACAAAAAATTTACTCTCATCGATATGAGGATTTCATATCGATAAAGATCACACCGGTTGATGTGGCCCCCGCTACCAAGTCAGTACCAACTATCGCTCCCCATCTGTTAGCTTGGGTCTCACCATAGTCATCGTTCAATCATCGATACATGGTGGAGAGTTCCACCGAAGTCCCTGAGTCACATCGATATAGGCATATTAGACTATCATTGAGACTGTCGTTAGGGTTTTTCTGATAGAACAGTGTTTCACCAACAAGATAACAATATCTCTTTATCATTGAGACAAAGCATGCAGTCTCGATGATAGATCTAGGTCACACTGAACCAAAATTATATTGGGCTGTCAGGGAGACAATTAAGAAGGTCCCACCGACATGACTAACACCCACTAATAGAACATAATTCTGGAGCTTTCGTAGAGAATTCTCAATAGTCTTTGATGGCAATATACCTACAAAATAGAGCAACATGTTAGCATAAAAGCCTTCACTTGCCATTGACGATAGCACCCATGCTTTATAGTTCAACTCTGCCCATTTACTTGTACCATCGCCACCTCAACTGCCGCCAATTACTAAATGCTTGCACACCAAATTTAATTTTAATTTTCAACATGGGCGAACCTTGCAAACTTCAAAAGCATATTCTCTAATGCATCATTTTACTTATGCACATTCATAGTTTCTTGTGCAGCTATCTCTACTAGTTGTGGGTATATTTACAATTGAACATCATTATATATCGAGACTTCTATACCCTCACAACCCAAGTTAGCCAATTTATCTACCAAATTGTTTCCCTCTGAATAGGAATGCAAGATTATGTATGATTGAAATCTATCTAATAGGTCCCATACTTTTTGAAATCTATAATTTAGATTCCAACTTTGGATCTTTCTACCTTTCCAAGCATTTACAATAATCAACAACTCCCCTTCCACATGGATCCTTGATATACCTAGATTTAGTGCCACCTCTAACCCTAATAGGATAGCCTAGGATTTAGCAAAATTATTGGTGCCTATTGGTAGTTTGTATGAGCATGTTGCAAAAAAATTTCCTACTAAATGATGTATGCATATGACTACCCCTGAAGCTCCTAGATTCCCTCTCAACGAACCATCAAAATTCAATTTTAAGTGACCAAAATGTGGGGGTTTCCATTGATTTCTTTTCTATCCACCTTCTATTTAATGCTTTGATGAAGGCTCCCTAAAAATAGCAGTACTATATTTTTCCAAGCTTTCCAAATGAAATCACCCCAGCTTGTGTAGAGTGAAGATGTATGCTTGTACTTCAACACATGTGCATTTACTACCTCCAAAACTGTGTACTCAATTTTTTACTTTAATGATCTCAGGAGAAGATGATGTTTTTTGAAAGATTCACAAATTATGCTCCCACCATAAGCTCCATATTACTGTAGATGGAATAACCTTCCAGATAGATGCAAAAAAGGAAGTTTTATATAGCATTGGCCAACTTTGAAAGATATCCCAAAGGGAGTTTGGCAAAGGAATCTACAAATTTAATTTACTCTTTACAAACGTCCAACATTCCTGTGCAAAATTACATTGCACAAGCAAGTGGTCAGTTGTTTCCAATTCTACATCACATAATGGACATTTAAAGGGATCCACAATCTTCAATTTTGTTAGATGATCACTTGTTAGAATCCTCTTCCTTAGCGCCAACCATGCAAAACTCCCCACTTTTGGAAGAATTGTGTTATTCCAATAGAAAGTATAAGCTCTTTGTGAAACTAACTATCCCCTTTTCTGGCTTAAAGATTTGTAACTTTGTTGGACTAAATAAATACCCTCTTTTGATGGAGCCCACAAAATCCTGTCAAACCTCCCTGAAAGACACACATTTCTACTTTTCAATACTTCATGAAGAGGCAAAAATTGAGCCGATGAGAGAGAAGAATCATAGCTTATTTTCCAAATCACTTTCCCTATTAAACCTTGTGTTGACTTGATATAATCTAAAAATTTTGGCCCCATTCATTTATTAATACTTCCCTTAGTGGCTGCAACTCCAGAATGTCCTATAGAGGAGGCTTACCCTACCAAGAATCTTCCCAAAATTTTACATTTTGGCCATTATGAATTTCCAAAGTAATATAAGAAGTAACAATGGGCCTACATGATATCAAGAAATTCTATATAGCTGATCCTTTTGGGGGGTTTGAAATGGTAAGAATTCTTAAAGGACTAAAATTGTCTAAATATTTAGCTTGCATTAGCTTACACCATTTTTCCTCTAGTTTTGTGTACATTTTCCAGGCTAATTTAGCCCCAAATTCCTTGTTTCTGATTGCAATGTTGTGTATTCCTACTCCACCTTGCATTTTATCCCTTTCCATGCTATCCAAAGAGATTAAGGGAACTTTCTTTTGATCATTCATGTTTCCCTTCCAAAGAAAGTTTCTGATAATTCTCTCAATTTCTAAAAGGATTAATTTTGGCGCTTTGAGTACCGCCAAAAAAAATAGGGATAACAAAAATAATATATTTTATTAAGAGAATCCTACCTGACAATGATAACCATCTTGCCTTCCACATTAGAATTCTGAATTTTAGCCTTTCTATCACTTTCCCCCAATAAACCACCTTGTTTGCACCCTTGAAAAAAGGGATGCCTAAATATGTGCTTGGTAGTTCTTCTTGTTTAAACCCCAATGCTTTAAATATCCTTTCCTTCACAACCACCTTCGTGTTAAAAAAGAATATTTTAGATTTAGCTACATTTATTTTTTGACCTAAAGCTAAACAATACTTGTCTAACACTTGCTTGATTTGAATAGCTTCAACTACTATTGATTTTCCAAAACATAATGTATCATCTACAAAAAGAGAATGTGTCATTAAAATATTTGTGTTATGGGTAATAACCCCTCTCCAAAGTCCCTGGGATTGCTTCTGAATGATTGACCTACTGAGCACCTCTACCATTATGATGAATAAAAAGGGGGTTAATAGGTCCCCCTGTCTCACACCCTGTGTTGCAACTAAGAATCCTGTAGGGGAGCCATTTAGAATCACAGAGAACATGACACCTGATAAACAAGAATGAATCCATCTTCGCCACTTCCCTTTGAAGCCAAACTTTTCAAGTACTTTATCTAGAAATACCCAATCTACACGATCATAAGCCTTCATCATATCCAGCTTAATAATGAAAGAAGACAAGTTGTCCTTATGAACAGAGTGAAGTGTCTTGTGTGCTATTAAGGCCCCTTCAAAAGTTTCATGGCCTAGAGCAAATCCACCCTACTCCTGAGAAATCATTTTTGTTATTAGCGGTTGCAACCTTAAATAAATTGCCTTGGAAAATATTTTGTAGACTGTGTTGCATAACGAGATCGGCCTAAATTCTGCAAAGGTTTTAGGATCTTTTACTTTGGGAATAATGAAAATATTTGTCACATTGAATTGCTTAAGCATTGATCCCATTTTAATTGACTCCTCCAGATCCCACAATAAATCAAAGCATTTCTGAAAGAAGGTTATTGTGAATTCGTCCAGTCCCAATGCTTTATCCGAAGGCAAAGAAAAAAAAACATTTTTTACTTCCTCTAAGGTAAAAGGATTTACAAGGTTATCATTATCCTCTTGGTTGAACAACATAGGAATGATAGCAAGGATCTCTTCTTCGTCTTTCCTTCGCTTCTCATCTTTTCCTTGAGGAGTTGTTAAAAGCTTAGAAAGAAATTTCTTCTCTTCTCTTTTTATTTCTTCTTCTGATGATAGCTAATTACCTGAAGATAGCTCCTGAATAGAGAATATTGTTGATGTAGCTCTTTTAAATTGAGTGGAAGCATGAAATTATTTTGTATTTCTATCACCCTCTTTGAGCCATAGTTCCCGAGACTTTTTTCTCCAATATATCTCCTCTCTAGCACATAATTCTTCCTATTCCATCTGCAAGCCCTTTTGTTTTTCATACAAATTGTCATTTAAGCCATCTTGTATGATTTTCTCATGAACCTCTTTCAGCTCCTTAAATAATATTTCTTTTTTATAGAAAATATTTTTAAACACCTGAGCATTCCATACCTTTATTTGTTACTTGACATGCTTCATTTTACAATATAATTGATACATTTTTGTTCCTTGCGCAAAAGGCACATTTGTCCACCATTGTTGTGCTAGAGGCATGAAATGTGAATGCCTAAACCACATGCTTTCAAATTTAAAGATAATTTTCTTTTGGGAAGGTAGACATTTGAGATGCTTAAAGAAATTGCATAGTGATCAGAATCTATAGTAGGTAATTTTTTTTACTCCAATCCATACTACCCTTGAAACCAATTAGGAGACACTAAAAATCTATCTAACCTCTCAGCAATCTATGAAAAACCTCTCCTTCAATTTTTCCATGTAAACTTTCCCTTACTCAACACAATTTCCTTCAAGGCATTAGTACTGATGAAAGAGTTAAAATATTCCACCACTTTCAATGGTGGACTAGCACCCCCAAATTTTTCCTCCAATGAAACTAGTGCATTAAAATCACCTCCCAAAACAATTTTGCATCCCCCAGACTATTTAAAATTCACGTTATTTCCTCCCACAGTAGTTTTTTGGACCTAGAGTAGGAATGGGCCAATAAACATTAAATAACCAAAACTTCATATTAAATTTGGAAATCTCAAGCAACTGCCAATTGGATTCAGACCTTACTGTGCAAACATTTACTAATTTCAGGTTCCAAAAAATGACAAGCCCGCATAGGCACCTTGCACTAGAGAATGATATGACTTCCACTTTATACATTTTTGAATGGAAGCTTTGTATGAGTCCACAAGCATCAGTTTATTGCTTGATACGAGCTCGTTTGTTAGGGGAATTAATACCCCTGGCATTCCATGATATGACCTTCATTGCACTCGACGAGAGAAAAATGCTCTCCTCGGGCATTTATTTGAAATAGAATCATGCATAGTCTTTTGCACCCTAGCTTCAATCTCCTCTTTTAATTTGGTTAAATTTGATTTTCTTCCCCTTTTCCCTAGTGACTTCTTTAGGAAAGATTGAGATGTTGACTGAGCAATAGAAAGTGTCTTTGAAAATAAAAATTTTGCCTCTTCCTCACTCACTAAATTAGTCATTTGCTGCACAAAAGAGTGCTCTCAGAGCTTAGTCAAGCTCTAGCCTGAACCCTAAATTTTATTGTTCACGTCTTCACCCTCTTAGACTTCCTCATTTACTGTTACAACATCCCCATTGGGAGCTTCAATCTTGACATCTTCTCCCCAACTGTCATCTGCAACTATCTCCTCTGCTAACTCAATAAACATTTCTGATCCTACAGAAATTAAAAAAATTTATGCCAGCAATTCCAATTCATCTTTTATAGGCTTATTCACTAATTGCAATTGTGAATTCTCAAAATCTTCATGAGCAATAATAGTTGAATCTTACGGCAGGTTGTTTTGGTAAACTCTACCATTATTACTACTATTTACAAAATCCGCGTGAGGTAATGAACATCCTTCAAACATCAGTTTTTGGACTATAGCCTCCAATTATTTTTTCGATAGCTAGGGAAAATCAGACATATAAAGATGAAGAAAATAGCCCTCATACAGTCCCCTCAAAAATTACAATTGGTTAGGAAAACATAGGGAGAACAAAATATTCTTTTTAGAATTTGTATACCTCATTACCTCCAAAGAATCTTTTACCTTTATCCCCCTTGTGCTCCCCTTACATGAGCTCTCTACTGGCTCTTCCATCACCGACTTAGTTGAAACATTAGTTGGCTCTCAATCTGGGACTTCACTCCATTGATGACAAAAGGGGTCACCATAAACTTCGCTATTCTAACAATTTATTGATTTGTGCCCTAATATATGACAATTCATACAAACATTGTTTGGGGTTTCCAACACAACAACACAATATTCTGAACCCATTTCCTAAATTTTGAATTCAAGTGAATCTAAGATGGAAGCTCCTTTAAGATATCAATTAAAACACAAACCTTGACTGACTTCATAAATTTTTTCAAAAACCAAAAATCATGTTTGAGGAAAATATTTATCTGATTAACCATGATTTCAATCCAATGCTCGTCCCTATACTCCAATGGTAATGCAGGCATCTATACCTAGTATGCAACAAATCTTGAAGCAAAATCCTTAGCCCTAAAATTTGGTACCCATTGTTGCATACACAACCTTGAGCCATCAAAGACCCATGATTTAACTCTATATATTACATCTCTATACACTTTATCACTACAAATCACCACAAAAATCCCCTTGCTTTGATGTAGATAAAAAACTGTTTCAATTCCTTTCCATTCGTGACTAAGCAATTCCTTTAATCTATCTAGATTAGGGATTAAATTGGAAAACTTACAGATCAAAGCTTTTTCCCTTAAATCCTTTACTTGAAGCTACAATAAATTCTCAAGAACTGTGGTTTTCCTTTGCTCGTTGCTTTGATTAATGCCTCCTTTACCCTCCTGATTGGTGCACTTGCCTTGATTTGAAGAAGCAACCTCTTTCGCCTCCATATATTCTGTGTTACATTCTTTCTTGAAACAACTTTCTTGCTTCTCTTGGAACACTTATTTTTACTCCTTTTCCCTTGCTTATGACTTACTTGCACTTTCTTTTCAGTACTCACCAACGATCCCTTCCTTTGATCAAGCCAATCCTTTTGTTCATTATTTTCAAAAATTTCCTTCTGAATCCCCTAATGCCCAAAATTCTGAGAAACCTCTTTGGCTAACTCCTTGTGTCTAATCTGACGATCCTCCTTCCCTGAAACAATGTTACCTTGTTGTTGCCTCCTCCCCGAGATCTGAAAACCCTTACCATGATAGCTTTTGAATTGTGTGATACCATGTCAATCTACTAACCGTGTTTCTTTTTCTTGCAAATTTGAAACCCTAGTAGATCTTAAATCGATTTTAGTATCTTCATATAGCCTTTTTAGGTACTCTAGGTCTTTTTCATACTCCTTGTATTCTTTATCATTTCGCATGCATTGTCAAAAAGCTCCATCTTCACTACAAATGTCAAAAATCGGTTGTTTTGAATGGTCCAGATGCTTAACAGTATGGAACGACACCCAGTTTGGCTTTGAAAATTTGTGTCTTACTCCTTTAGATATGGACCTTGCATGTTGTCAAATAATATTACTTGTGGGTCCAGAGTTCCGAATATGGCCACCATAGCCTCGATAGCCACAAGAGCCATGAAAAGTCTGTTGTCTGACCATTTTTGAGAAATAGTCGTTATAGTGTTGTCTCCTCTCCATGACTTATTCTAATGTCAAGTAATTGTCACCAATGCACCAATTTGATTTTCTTTTGTTTAACTCTACCTTCATTGCCTTAAAATCTTAAGGAAATCTAATTCTTCTAATTTCATAATTGTTGAAAAAGTATTCATAAAAAAAATCAACCTTCTAATTTAAACTTCTATTTCCATTTTCTCTACTAATCTCTTTTCTAAAATAACAATATATATGCAAAATTAATTTAAAAATTCATTCAACTTATTTTTTTTAAAACCAATCTTATTATTAATATTATAATTATTATTATAACAATATATTTTATAATGACTAAAAGAATAAATAAAAATTTAAATTTATCATAAATTTCTATTAAAATATTTTAACCAAAAAAAAAAATAATAATTTAATTGTTAACCCATATATTATAAAATTTAATTATAAATTTAATAAATTTAAATTAAAAAAAAAAAAACTAAATGAAAAATTCTTTTAAGATTTTTATTTTAAAACTTACCTTATTAAAGGCCTTACGGCCTGCACAAGGCCGTAACCTTTATGCAAGTCGCGACCTGTATAAAGGTTGCGAGCCTTTGCAATTTTTTTTTTTTTAAATTAAATACTTTTTAAAATAAAAAAATTTATTATTATTATTTTTATATATTTCCTTTTTTATATTAATTTTAATTATTTTTAAATAAATGTCTTCAATAAAGTTTTTAAAAATAGTAAATTATTTCAAATAATTTATTTTAACAGAAATTTCAATAAGTGAAATTTTAATAATAATATTTCGGTGAAATTTCAATAAAAATTTAATAAATTTTAAAAATAATTTATAGTGAATTTTAAAAATAATTTATAGTGAATTTTAAAAATAGTTTTTAGATTTTTTTAAGAAATCTTAAATAATGTTTTTAAAGTAAATTCTAAAAAATAAGATTTCAAATGAAATTTTCTTTTGGTATAGTAAATTTAAAAATTTCCAAATCTTACATAAAATTTTAAATAATTTCTCTTTTTTTTGTTAAAATGTTACATTAAAATTAATGAAATATATAGAAAAAGTATTTAGCATAAGATTATAATAAAATTTCCATCATGATTTGACAATCCTATTTATTTAATTTTTAAACAAATTAAGTCTGATCCTTTTGAACAAGATTGACAAGAAAGGAAATAACAATTACCCATAAATAACTCTATTAAAGAGAGAGGGAAGAACCAAAAAAATTACTTGTAGCACAATTTCCCAAAACTGTCTTTGTTGATCCAAGCTCTTTGCACCTTCCTAATCCTCACTCCTCTACAACAAAGTAAGAAAAACCTCCTTCTCCTACTCCCTATCTTTTCCTAATAATTTACTACCCTTTAAATGCAATAAAAAAATCACAGATGATAATAACTATGAAGGATTTATGAATTTCATCATCCCCTTGAAAGAGGTTGAGGGGTCATTTTTATAGAAAATGTATATTGATTCAACAGTTGAGATTTGATGAATTTCCATTTTGACTCTCTAGAGGATAATATTGAATTTTTTAATTTAAAAAGATGGATAAAGATGCACTTGAAGTTTCCTACTTTACACAAAGTTATAAAATAAAGTTTCCAAAAGAAAGAGCAGTTTTGATAAGGGAAAAACAAGTTTTGAAGGGACACAAAACCCTTTACAACAAATAGATGAAAAGCTGCTCATGGATAAAAATATTGAAACATCAGCAACAACCAGCAACATAACATCAACCAAAAAATAGAAATAGACCAAAACATAGAAAGGGACACTATTTCATGTTCTTAAGGTGTTAGCCACCTCAATTTCTTGGTTACAATGCAGTTTGACCATTTCCATAAGTTCTTTCTTCTCCTCCTCAAAGGTTTTCCTCAAGTTACCTCTACCTCTTGTACATGGGTTGTTTGCCTCATCTTTTCTAACCTTCCCCTTCCCCTTTGAAAATTGGTTCTTCTCCATTAGCTCTGCAAAGTAAAGTTGATCTTTCCTTAGTTGACTTAACTTGTGAAAAAGGACCTCCAGAGATTCAACACTATTCTTGACCGAATTGTGGCTAACTTGCAATAGCTTCTTAATGTCTGCATTAGTTTCATTAATATTAGCCTCCATTTCATAGAGGCATTGCTCACACAAGGATTTAAAGTTTGTAAAGGAGCACTCTAAGTCCACTAGTCTTTCAATCAAAATATTTGAGGAAGAACCCTTCGGCCTATTTTGCATATTCTCTTTCAAACCCCTGATCTTGATATTCACCCTATTAAATTCCTGTAAAGTCCACTTGGCTAGCTTGAGTATTCTTGTAGCCCCTGAATGAGCCATGTCTAGAAGCTCGAACATTGAAGTATTATTGTCGTTTAGATACGAGAAATCCTTAGAGAGAGGATTCACCTTTAGTGGCTCTAGCTTTCTAGGACTCAGATTAACCCCCTCATCCTCAGCATAGACTTCCCATTAGAAATCTCCACACTGGGTGACTGTCGATCAAGGGAGTCATTGATTCCAATAGCAGTATCCACAACACCCTTATCCTTACCCTGGTCCTTGGTACCCTTCAAATCATCTTTCACAACGTATTTTTTTAGTTTTTCAATTTTCTTAGATGTCCTTCGCAGTATTTCCTTGGCTTCCTTATCCTCAACATTATTAGGAATTCCCTCCTTACGACCATCCACAACAAAATCCTTAGCATTAAGCTCATTATTTCCCTTAGACTGGGAACCACCCAAAATGACATCAGTATCATTGCTAGCTGAATGGGAATCTTAATCCTGTAAAACAATCTTCTTAGCAACACATTTCCCCTTGAGATTCCCCTTCTTTCTCTTCGTAGAAGGGGCCACGATAGGGGAAGAAGACCCACCCTTGTCGTCTTTATTCCATTCCTTCTCAGCAACAACACTGATATCTAAACTAGTCGAGATTGATTCTTCATTGATAGCCTTCTCCTTACCTTTAATCATCTTGGCAGAAACAAGGGCTCTCACATGCTCCATTATGAGCCATATGAGGCCCTCATGGAGAACAAGAGCCCTCCTATTTTTCAGATGAGCATACATTGACACTTCCAACGAAGAAAAAAGAAAGAAAGGGAATGAGATATATAACCCATGTCTAAAATGATTCAACAAAGTGAAATGGTGACCTAAAATTGCAGTAAACTGATCGTCTAGGGTAACATACCTCATGATGACCTCTGCTACATCAGACCAAATTTTCTTTAGATGTTTTTTAATAGCCCCAAGAAGGCATCTTGATCAGCTTATTCCATTCATCATCTTTGAATAACTTGTCCATGACATCCTCATTACTCTTCCTAGGGTTAAAGAAAGAGCAGTTAATTGATAAGGGAAATATTTAAATTCTAAAATGAAATGGAGTTAACTGAGGTTGAAAAAAAGAATATAAAGTTGAGGGAGGAAAATATAGCAACTTTTAAATATAATAAAATTTATTTATTATTTCACTCATAATTTGAAAAGGATACTCATTCCATAATTTAAATTTTGCTTCATAAGTTTCATTTATTATTTTTTTCAAGGCATTAATTTTAAATTTAATTTTTCCTTAAGTATTAAGTCCATAATAATAAAATAAAAATAATAATTATTGTCAAACCAACTTTACATAATAATAAAGAGTTTCTTGTTTTTTTAAATGTTCTAGAAAGAGGGTTGTGACAATTAATAACCATAATCAACACAAAACTCTACTAAATTTTGTAGGCATTCATAAATTCACAGAATCATTTATAAATATAATAGATATCATCCTCAATGCTTTAATACTTTAAAATAAGTAGGAAGGTTTAGGTAATGTCTTTGAAACCATCATAAATATCATGAAAAGTATGAAACTTAAACAAGTGAAAGAGGAAAATTCCAAGACTCATCAACACCTACAGTCTAAAACCATTACTTCTCATGGGTGTGATATGAGTAACTTCTTGTGGCCATTCATTTATCAATGCACTACCATAAAAGATGGATGAGAGAGTTCCAAAAGGTATGTGAGGCCCAATTCCATGATCAAGAGTGTTTTCTAAGGTTTGTGATTGTGGTCTAATCCCTCCTCACTTCACATTATGGCTCAAGAACCATAAAGTTGCACCCAAAATGATAACTCATTCATTGAGGAAGTTATTTTAGTTCTTAAGCACCCATTTTAATACCTCGTGTAGAAACATGTGGGTTCAAGTCATCCTATTAGCTGATGAAATCCCATAGAAGCTCACTAAAAACTAAAAATAAAAATGTTGTTTTTTATTACCAATAATACAATTACATGTTCAAGTGAAGTGAATACATATCACCTTTTAAGGTAAAAGGGGTGAATTGGATCACTTTTTATCCTACAGATCACCCAAAGATACAAGAGGAGAGCATACATGAATCCAACCACCAAAACACACAATGAATCTAAACAAATAGAGTAACAAGTTAATTTAACAATCCAAAACTAAACATGTAGTAAAATTATTTCAAATTAAAGTCTTTGGAAATAAATGTTGCATGAAACAAGTTATTAGTAAACATGAAGAATTCTTAGACAAATGACCTACATGTAAAAAGTGCTAGAAAATATAATTTTTTACTTGGACTAGTGACTACTTGCAATAATAAAATTGGTAAAAATTCAAAATTCCCATGTGCATAAAATTTTTAGCATTTATTTTTTAAAATTTTGAATACGCCAAATTACAATGTAATTAATTCAATAAAAATCCAAGACCTTATAGATCTAAGGGCTTACAACATAAGTAATATAGAAATCCAATTGCATCTTAAGTAAATCTCCCAAAATTTGTTAGAAATTGATGGCTAATTTTATGTAGTCACAAACTCTTCAAGAATATTATTTTTATTAGAGTAAAAAGGTAATTATATAATAACTAATTAATAATTAGGTCCCCTTTTACTTTATTTCACTCAAGCTAAACTTAGGAGTGCTGTTTTTTTAGGTCACCTTGTCTCATAGCATAGGATAAGGACACTTTCCATGAGAAAATATAATCTAATCCTCACCTAGGGTTTGATCTAGGTTGCCTATTGATTTTATAAGCATTCATCATTCATTGTGATTATTCATTCAAGAAGATAATTACATCAATACAATTCTCAAGTTAAGAAAATTAGTTGCCTTGATCTCTCTTTGTGATAGGTACATTGGTTGCAAGTGATTTCTAGGGGTTGTGAGGTTCAACCATCAACTCCAACATGGTATCAAAGCACTAGATATGTGACTTCCTATTCAAATTTTGAGAGATTCAAACTTGAGAAAAAAATAAAATTTTGAGAGAACCTCACCATAACATCTGAAATTCCCCAAAACTTTGAGATTGATTTTCAAATCATCAATTTTTGAACAAGGCAATTTTTTGGTAATTTTTTTGGAGGCACATTTTTTTAGGAATTTTTTTTTACAATAGTATGAAATTTGTATAGGCATATAGATTTTTATAGTTAGTATGTTTATGTACCACCATTACTATGTAGGTATACATTGAAATCCAACACCTTTATAATTTTTTAGCCACCTACAAAAATCTAGCTATCTATACATTTATCGATGAGGGTTTAAATTTAGTGGCACAATATCTTTATATGGTAGTCTAATGCAATATATTAATGTATTGACATAATCTTCTAGTCAATTGACATAATCAAATTAGAAATTGGTTGTCATTTCCCTACCACCACCTCAACATCGCTTGCACCATGCCTCAATTGCTACACTAACTATCTTTCACCCCATCATCACCAAATTGTTGCCTTGTCACAACCAATATGACCTCCAAATGCCAATCTAGTCATATCAACAATTAGGGGCTAGTGGCCCAATCTAGGCCCCTACACATAGACCTCTAGTCCATAATAGGTCTAGGGGATTTTTTAGCCCCTTGTTTACCTAAAAGGTAGATTAGCTAAATTTTATGAAATTGAGTATATCTTTGGAATACAAACTTAGATTTTCACAAACCATATACCATCAAAAAGCTAGTTTTGAGCCGTATCAGATGGTGTTGCTAATTTTTCTAGTAATGATCTTTATTGGCATCTAAAGTCATATCAAATTGTATGCACTTCTAGGGCCATAATGTTTTACTCAAATCTTAATTTTTTGGTCAAGATGACTACATTATTTTAATTAACTATAAGTCAATGATTTAATTTGTGTTTTAAATTATGATACTTTAATTTATACTATGATTGTTCTACTTTATTTGAGTTAATAAAAAATAAAATATTAGTTAGATAATGATTGGAAAGATATAGATGTGGATTCATTGTCTTTGTACTATTAGAAGAATTATTTATATTATGTTATGATACTATGATTAATGGAATAACTACCTTGTTGGTTGAATGAGGTGGGTGCAAGAAATCAGTTTTCCCCTCCTGAATGAGGGGGAGAGCATCACTTGAGAAAGGGAAGTAGTTACTAAAGAATGAAATGTGCACCATGACTCCAAGAACTCATGCACACACACACACTAATGATGTCTTATTACATATATTATTTTGATGTTCACCATAGGTCATAGGTGAAATGGTACCTTATTTTGTAACATCATTTTGGTTTTTCTTGTTCTTTTTCTCTTCTTCTCATGTTTCCTTGACAAGTCATTTTGACTTCTCATTTTGCATATTTCTTGTCATTATATTTGAATCTTGGTAGGATTTCATCTCAATAATATCTTATAATCATTCATTCATGAAAGATGTTAAAGATATATATGCTCAAATATATAAATAGATATGACTAGGAAAATTCCTAGTAAATGAATATATATATATATATATATATCAAGTTGTGAGTATTTGTAAAAGATTACATATGTATATAAATATGTGCTTATATATAATATCCACATATTTATATATAATAGATATATGGATAGGCATATATATATATAGAACCCCAACCCTAGCACCTGCAAAACACAATAAAAAAACATAGTTAGATAAAATGCAAGTGAGAATTAAGATTCCCTATGACATCCATTAGCAATGCTCAAACTAGGAAATAAAATGAAAAACACAATAAGAAAGAAATGAAATCCTAATTAAACATGCAGACTCTTGATCCCATGGGCGAATTCCTATGATGAAATGTTGATGAGTGATGAAGGTTGATCCACTTTGTTGAAGATTCACTTGAGCTCCATGATGAAAAATATGCATAACCTAGCGAATACTTTGATAAAATTGATGAGAATAGATATGCTTGAAGATGAAATTGAGTATAGTAAGTTTACTCAAATTGTGGATGATCAAATGAGGAGAGAAACCTCTTATTTATAGAAAGACAAGATGAAGAAATGCCCAAAATGAAGCAATGTGGGACTAACTTTCAACCAATGGCCAAATGCCACTTGCCAAGATGTGAATGGGAAAAGGATGTGCACATTTTGATGAATGTGCCCATAAATGCAATTAGGTGGAATTTGAAAATAGTGAAATGACATGTAAGAGGGAAAAAAGAATGTCTTAAATGCCACATGGCTCAATGCATAAGGACATGAAAGAAGGAATAAATGTCTTGTTGGAAGGAAAAATTCCACTTGGAGGGATTTCAAATTTGAAGGAATATTCTCTAAGAGATGCCAAGTTAAGAGAAAATAGAGATTTAATAAATGAATTAAATCTATTTTCATGTGCAAGTGGAAAAAGCTAGAGGATGGGACATGGATTAGGATTAAATTAATCAAGGGTTAATTAATTTAATGAGGCATTAGATGACGTGACTAATTGATTTAGATTTATGGGTTGATTTAAATCAAAAGATGAGAAGAATGTGATTTAGAGACTAATTAAATAATTATTTTTGATTTATTTAATTAAAGGGGATGAATGTTAGATTAAATCAAATAAAGTTTAATTTATTTAATTTAATAAGATGACTTTAGAGATGTAATCAAATAAAATGAATTATTAATTAAATAGAGATATAGGGTTAATTAGATCAGATTGATTGATTTAATTAACAAGAGAGAATGACTTAATTAGATAAATGATTATTTATTTAATAAAGGGATGAAGAGTAAATACAAGCTAAGAGGATGATTCAGGTTGAAACAGTGTTAGTAATTAGGATCAATTATGTAATGCCAATCAATATATTTTACGTGTCTACATTTTGCCCCTCTTTGAAGTGATGCACTTGTTGTGTTGGTTCAAAGAATAAACTGTCTCGATCAAAAGCCAAAAAAAATTGATTTCAAAATTTTCCCCACTACTGCGTTAGCAGGCGAAACATGTTGATATACTACCCCCTCAAGAGATCAAATGAAAATTTCAACTTTTTGGGTGATCTTGTGAAAAAAGAGGACAAGGTGCCCAACAGGTCCAAAAAGGCTCCAGAAGACCAAAAATGTTATAAAATGCAAAAAATGGTGCGAAACGACCCTCAAATGGACAAAAATGGGATCAAGGGACCAAAATCTTGATAGGATGGCTTAAACGAGGTAAAAAAACCCTAACTTTTAGGCTTTATATATGCCCCGGGAGGCCACTTCCAATTCATTTGCACATTCAGCCTACGAAGATCCTAACATTCTGAGCTTAGATCACTGATTGAGAAGGCACAACGTGCACTTCCATGACACATTACTGATCGAGTACGAGTGTACCAGCGATAGCTAGGTGTAGGATCTTCAGTGAGTGACCCTAACCTTATCTTGCTTTTTCATTTTGCAAGCATTTAAGTGCATTTAATAGGGCTAAGAATAACTTTTTAGGGTTAGCGGCGCAATATTCTGATCTAGTTAAGCCTACATCTTTATTTAATTAAATAATTCATTTTATTTGATTAAATCTCTAAAGTCATCTTATTAAATTAAATAAATTAAACCTTATTTGATTTAATCTAACATTCATCCCCTCTAATTAAATAAATCAAAAATAATTATTTAATTAGTCTCTAAATCACATTCTTCTCATCTTTTGATTTAAATCAACCCATAAATCTAAATCAATTAGTCACATCATCTAATCCCTCATTAAATTAATTAACCCTTAATTAATTTAATCCTAATCCATGTCCCATCCTCTAGCTTTTTCCACTTGCACATGAAAATACATTTAATTCATTTATTAAATCTCTATTTTCTCTCAACTTGGCATCTCTTAGAGAATATTCCTTCAAATTTGAAATCCCTCCAAGTGGAATTTTTCCTTCCAACAAGACATTTATTCCTTCTTTCATGTCCTTATGCATTGAGCCATGTGGCATTTAAGACATTCTTTTTTCCCTCTTACATGTCATTTCACTATTTTCAAATTCCACCTAATTACATTTATGGGCACATTCATCAAAATGTGCACATCCTTTGCCCATTCACATCTTGACAAGTGGCATTTGGCCATTGGTTGAAAGTTAGTCCCACATTGCTTCATTTTGGGCATTTCTCCATCTTGTCTTTCTATAAATAAGAGGTTTCTCTCCTCATTTGATCTCCACAATTTGAGTAAACTTACTATACTCAATTTCATCTTCAAGCATATTTATTCTCATCAATTTTATCCAAGTCTTAGCTAGGTTATGCAGATTTTTCATCATGGAGCTCAAGTGAATCTTCAACAAAGTGGATCAACCTTCATCACTCATCAAAATTGCATCATAGGAGCTGGGAAAGGGCCAATTTTCACTTCAAATCGGCACCAATTCCCCCATGGGATCAAGAGTCAGCATGCTTAATTAGGATTTCATTGCTTTCTTATTGTATTCTTCATTTTATTTCCTAGTTTGAGAATTGCTAATGGATTTCATGGGGAATCTTGATTCTCACTTGCATTTGATCTAACTATGTGTTTGTTTATTGTGTTTTTCAGGTGCTAGGGTTGGGGTTCTACAATATATATATATAGTGTGTGTCTATGTGTGTGTGTTAGTAAGATTATTATTATATAGTTTTGAATGGGAAGCTCATTCGAGTGGTTAAAATCCACATAGTGGAGAGTATGAAATGCATCAAATACATTAAACAAAACTAAAGTGGAAGTACAACAAATATTTATAGAGGAAAAAACTTCAACATGTAGTTGTTAACTATGAATTCATTTGCATTGAATATAGTGAAGTGTAGAGTAAAGGTGAAGCCTTCATGAAGAAGAAAGAGGAGATACTTCAAGGTTGTTGGGGGTATAACAAAAAAAGGAATGAATGGAAGGAATAAAAAAGAGGAGGAAGCTCTATAGTTTCCAAATATTTTTGGGTAGTGAATTCAGTTAGTATTTCTTAATTCTATCTTGGTTTACCATGAAAACTGTTTGATTCTTAGAAATATGAATTATATATATATATATATGAATTATCATAATGGATTATTCTCTCTATATTTTTCTTGGGAAGGGTAATGGTCAAAATTAGTTGTGTAGGTTTTTATTCATTGAATTATAGAGACTGCATACTTATTATTTAAGGGTTTTGTTTTTGATAATATAAGTTGCATTTATAGAGTGCAGTGCCCTTAACACCAAAAATCCCTATAGGCTAGAGTTCAATAGTTCAAAATAACATAACATAACTAGTTACAATAGATAGATAGTTTGCAAAAACATCACAAAGACAACATAATAAAAGGCCAAAAAAAAACCTAGACCATCACCGAGCAAGATTCTCCAATTCCTCCATGAGGAATTTAAACACATCCCCAGTGGCCAAACTATTACTAGGATTAGCTCTGCAACATTCTTATTAACTTCCTCCTTCAACACTACAGACAGAGTGACAACTGAGTGATGAATGATCTTTATAGTGAATTAGGTCAATCTATCGAACTTCCTTTCCAAGCTGTAAACACGATCCAACATGCCATTGATATCTTCCTCCTTCGAAGCATCTAGCTTGTTAGTCTTTTCATTGAGAGCTTGATGATTGGAATGGTCCAAAGTGGACTCTGCTAGAATCATCTGTTTAAGCTCTAGGAAGTGACTAGGTCCCTCCTTGTACTATTATGTTTCCTCCATTGTATCATGCTTATTTTCATCATGATCCTTGCCATGTTCTGATTTGCTAGAAACATCATCAACTAGGACCTCCTTATTCCTACCCAAGTAGTTAGATCTCCTGACATTGGCAGGTTCCACACAAGTGTCCATACTTGCGACCACCACAATTTCATCCTCAAAATATTTAGACCCAATACATCATCCTCATCATTTTTAGTGGGTGGTTCCTCACTACAAAATTTTGTGCCCTTCTTTTTCTCTTTTTTGTTTGGCATTGGTTTAGGTAGAAATTTTAACCCCTTTCTTAGTAGGGGTGTTCTTGAGTTTGCACAGACCAGTGGCAACAATGGTTTGAGCCTTCCCAACAACTCCCTTTTTCTTTTTATCAGGAGGTTTTGGTTTAGGATCTTTAGGGGTTTGGTTGGAAAAGGGGGGTTTCCTCTTCAAACCCACAAAAAAAATAGAGGAGGATTCTGAAGGAGGGGAATCTGAGGCCACAGGATCCTCAACCATAGTGATGGATATGGGTTTTAGAGGGTAAAGGGCCAGGTGAAAATGGTAAAGGAAAAGGATGAGACCTTGGTGAATGGGTAGGGGGTTTCTTAGGATTCTTGGTAGCAAGGTCCAAGGTTTCCTTGAAAAACATTTCAAGAGATGAAAGGGAAAAAAAGGGGAAGTTGATGAGGAGCTTATGATGAAGATGCTTTAAAAGCAACATATGGTATGTAAAATAATGACACTTAAAGCGAATTTCTAAACTGATGTAGTTCATAAGAATAAGGAAAACCTGGTCCCAAGGCACATGCAATTTTCTCCAGTCATATCCCGCATGGAGTTTGATGGAATGTTCATTCCCCTTGAAGAAGGTATGCATACTATCCATGTCTTGCACCTTATTGTGTTTCTTAAGTTTCTACCCTGTGCATGGAAACCCCATGGCTTTGACAATAAAATATTCACTCACCTCAAATGAAATTCTGCCCAATGTAACCTTTCTATTGCACCAACTACTATAAAATTGAGTGGAGAGCTTCTCGTCACAATATTTTAAATTTTCCATTAGGGGATCCAAACCACCTTCTAATGTGCCATAATAGAGCATCACAATAGAATTCCTCACAGGAGCCTGGTTCGGTTCTAACATGATCACCAACTATTTTCAAACATAGAGAGAAGTGAATGGTAATAACGGTGAAAAAGATAGTTTTTTTTCAAACTACGGATGGGGTAAGCAAAATGAAATCTTATCAAATGATAAAATGTCATAAAATATCTTCATATCCTACGTAATTAAGGTGATGGGATCCTCCCATGTATGATAAGGCTTTTCCAAAGGACTTAGGATAGCAAAGCAATCACAAGAGGTGATATAGTACTTCGAGGAAGAGTAAATAGTCATTATGACACCAAATTTAATTATTATCAAGTCATGATAAACAATAGTTTGATATGGTATAGAAATATATCAGCCACTTGCACATTCCAAATATTAAAGAGGCTATTAATATCAAGAAAATCCTCATACTCATGACAAGAAAACACATTGATCTTGTAGTTAATCCAACTAGGCAAAAAGTACAACCCAACCCACATAGCAATCACCCTTAGGTTCCCATCCATTTCATTATAGATTCTCCACATCATACTGATATCTATGGTAAAAGGACAGGTTGTCCATCTAGAAAGGGAGGTTTCAGCCTTCATCATTATCAATTAAGTTTTTTTTCTCCTCAAGGATAAATATTTGAACGTGCAAGGGGAGGGTCTCAATATTCCTCCAACATTTTGAACATTCCCAAGAAGATCCAACATTGGCCAAAGAGTGGACAACATTATTTCCTTCTCTAAAGATGTGAGTTAGTTTCTTCCTTTCAAATTCATTGATCATGAATTGGATATCAATCAAAATATCCTTGACATTCCAACTTTGAAAATCATTATCAGTGATGGAGTCAATCACATATTTGGAATCCCATTCAATGTGTAGATTCTTTAGCCCCAAAGAAACAACAAACTTGACACCACTCAAGAGTTCCCTTGCCAATGTTGTCATAGAGGTCTGAATCCCAATTCCACCAGCAAACCCCACAACCATTCTACCATTTTGATCTCTAATAATGCCCCTGATTCTAGCAAGGCCAAGGTTTCCTTTCACAACACCATCAAAGTTGAGTTTGTGCCAACCATGATAAGGGGGTTTCCATTTTCTATTTAGCCTAGCTAAATCTTTTGAGTTGTCAAAGGAATTGGAATCAAGAGACAAGTTCCAAGAATTTTCCATAGTTATTTCCAAGGCATAGGGGGGTTTGCTAAGAGGTTTCCAACCATAAATGGAAATATTCTCAATAAGAAGTCTAAAACCAATATTAAAGACTTCTTTTGGGATTTTTCCCACATTTTGGAATATACTATTATTCATTTCCTTTCATATGCACCAACAGATAATGGGAGGGAACTATTTCCATATTTCTTTGGGTAGAGGGTGATAATAGGGGCATATCCAGTTATCCACAAAGCTCATAACATCTCCATTCATGGTCCAATAGATACCCAATTTTTGAAGGGAAAACTCCCAAACTTCAGCAACAAAGGGACAACAGAGTAATAGGCGAGGGGTAGTCTCCTCATCATTCTTGCATAGCATGGTGTCTTAACTCTAGAGAGTGGTGGAAAAAACTCTTTAAAACCTTCTAATATATAGAACCTTGCTGACTAGTAAAATAGTCCACCACATAATTACCAAAATAGTCAACAACAGGGACCATCAAATTCCCAAAGTCAGATTGACTGGGAGGTATTTCAAGAAGCCAGGTTTTTTTGTATGGCTATATGAATGATGGTTATTTTTCAACTATGGCTAATACTATCCTATTATCATCATACTCTAGTTTTAAATTTTTAAAAATAAATAAGGGTTTATTTTTTGTTTACCACTTAACTTGGTCAAGTAGTATAGTTATTGACCTTTACTGAGTCTATTTTATTTGAAATATTTCTATGTTTATATAAATGACCTTTACTAGGTCTATATCATTGTAGCACTACTATGTTTATATAAATGACCTTCACTAGGCCTATGTTATTTGCATATATTGCTATATTTATAATAATGACCTTTAACAATTTTGTGCTTTTCAAACATTGCAATTTTATGTTAAGACCATATTAGGTTTTCTCACTTTCCAATATTGTAATGTTATGTTAAGACTAGATAAGTTTTGTGCTCATTTAAGAACTATAAAGGTTATGTTAGACCACATAGGTTCGAGCTTAGTGAGCTTTTTTACTATTATATTGATTATTTCCCTTATACTCAATCCAAGATAAGTTATTTTTGTGAGCAACATTTGTTCGGGTTCTTCATGATTAAAGATATTGTAATCAACCCCTTTTAATGAATGGTATATGTTTTTTATTTAAATATTGCTTGATGTATCAACTTCACCAAATCTAAGTATATTACAAGCACTGTAATAATATTAATGGCCTTAAAATGTCTGTAGTATATTATAAATATTGTCATTCTCAACCCTAATAGTAAAATGTTAATTTGAATTATGTTTGGCTCATGATTGGGGCTATGTTCATTGAGAACACTATTAACTGAAGATAGGTATGATGATATATTGAATTCTTGTTAATTGCTTGACCATGAGTTGGTCTATGTGATTTATGCGATTATGAAGTCTGTTGACCATAACAAGATTGAAAGACAAAATAATTTTACAAAAATCATTTGGAATAGGAAGAAATGTATTGTATATTTTATGCCTTTTCTTTTGTATTGAAATTATCATAAATAAAGTTTATAAGGATATATAAGTACTTATATGGGTACATATGTATATAGGTGTATACATATGTACAAATGTATACATGTGTATACATATGTAAAAATTTAATTACATGTGTATACATATGTAAAATTTTAATTACATATGTATTGTTTGATGATGTGAGTGTGCATATTTGTGTGTGTGTGTACACATACTTATTTACTTATGAAAATGGATTATTATTTATTCAAAATAAAATGTATATATGATTATTTTTTTAAAGGAAAATACCAATGTTTGGACTAGAAATATTTGAATATCATAAGGCATAATTATGTATGTCAATAGATTTATAGAAAATATATATGATGCTCAATTTTTGATGTGAATATGCATATACTTGTTATCTAAACCTTTAGTGATATTGAATGTGGAATTAAAATTGTTGATAACTAGTTTGAGAAAGAGGTGTGTTAACATACAACACACATCTTCATTATGGAATGCTCTTATTATTGGTTATTAAATATTTGGCTAAAATAATGCAAAATCAGTGCTTGTATTATTATTTCATGGTATCTTTTTATTACAAATTAGTCAAATAGGTCATACTCAGCTATAGGGTATCTAGAGTTGTATGATAGATTATTTGTATTTAATACACAATAGTACTTCTCAGATGATATGGTGATATTGGTGATTCCTTTGTTTTGCTACCCTCATGAAGGGTAGGGTCACAACCTGATGGAAGGTGTGCAGGGGACCATTTGTCTATGGTTGGAGGAAAATTTCTTAGGTGATGCTCTCTCTCTTGCAATTGATAAATGTAGAAGTCTTGGTTTATCAAAGACAACATATTCATTTCACATAACATTGCGATATTGGTGATGTATACTTTTCATGACTTAAAATGACACTTTTATATCGTAATATTAATGATTTATACTTATGTCATCATTATGACACTTGTAATATGATTTTTTGTTTTTTTTAAAAGGCATTAGAGCCTATATATATATTATATATAAAAAGAGTTTTACATATATGAAGTTCCTTTGAAAAAGGAATTTATCTGCCAATACTTCCTTGAAAATCTATAAATCTAATGATTACATTTTAAACCTAATTTGCAGATATGAAATTTTATACAAATCTTTCAAAAGATGTGAACAAAATTCATTATAAGCCTTCTAAACTGTAGTAACATATTGTGCTTCGAGCAAAAAACCTTGATATGCCATGTTGCAGACAATGCAGATAATAACTGGTATGCAACAACTTAACTGCTTCCACAAAAACCCTGGAACATCTTCTTATTGCATACACATTGCCAAAATTTTCTCCCTCCTAAAGGTAAAATCATACTACTCCTCCATACACTCCACTTCAATAGAATTCTCATCCTGGGCTTCAACACCTTCTTATAGCTACAATCCATGAGCAAAGAAATCATACCCTTTTGTGGGCTCCTTTTCAATTTTCACACCCAGAGCTATTCACGCATGAGCTATAAGGCCATAACCCACAACATTTGCTTCCTCTGAAATGTTACACATAGGCACCACCTCTAGATGATCATGAATAGGTCTAGAAGGAATCTCTCTTTCCATCAAACTAGAAAGAAAAACATTAAGGGGCAGATGAGGGACATGAGCATGGAGAAATGAAACAGCATAATATTTCTCCTTGATATCAATGTCCATTGAAACACAAATCCTCTAAAAATTCTTCCTCAAAGCCCTTAATAGAATGCTATCAGTCTTGTGGTGTATGACCAATTTGATAGCTTCATATACTTCCTCAAAACCTAGTCGTTTCTTGATAAATTCCCTAGGAAAAAGACCACCTATGTACCCTTCCCCACTAAAAATATTATACCCCTTGAGCAACAACTAGAATAACATTAGTTTCAAGAAATTGGGACTTCAAAAATTTTCCTACAATGTCCTCTAATTCCCCTAGAGACTGAATTAAATCCATGATGTTTGATAGAAATATATAAAGCACCTAAGAAGGAAAAAGAATCATTCTTTCCCTCATACTCATGACATCCACTCCAAGCATTGTTCATACATAATCCTCTACTCTGGGGCATTCCACTTTGAAAATCATATTCAAGAAGTCATGCAAGAGATACTCCTCAAATGGTCTCTCCCATGGTTGCACCTTCAAATTGACATGGAGGTTCCATGGAAGAAATTCCATCTTGCCACTTAGCTACACCCACCTCTTAGACATGTGTCACTCATAGAAGAGAAGCCAACACTAAACAGTAGGTTATGTGTCACAACTACATTCACCTCCCTTTAAAGCCGATGAAAAGCTTTGACAACATACAATCATGATTTAAGAGCATGTGAAGGTGTGCCCATTAATTCATGTAGTGTGTGAACTCGTGCGAGGTAGCCTCCCAGATAATGCTTTTATAAATAACATTCAAATCATCATATCTTCATATACCTACAAAAATAGGAAATATTAGAAAAAAACCCATGGTTCTGATGGCACATGTTCAAATTAGGTTGCCTGTGTTATAATAAAATCTCATTCACGACCCATATAATCTATCAACATCCTGAGGGCATGACTGATGTAAGCTAACACCACCTTGAGGTACATTATATGGTGTAGTAGATAATCATTACAATACAACCTTTGTCATTGAAATTCCAACACTAACCTCCTCATAATTATTACTTATTGGATATTACTTATTTATTTAGGACTGGCATTTCATCAAATTAGTAACACCTAAATTTATCTAGTTGGGATATGATAAATTGATCTGCTGTTACTCTTTCTTGAAGGCAAAAGAATTTTTTAAGGGCCTTACCATCTTCTAAAATTTCCAGTTCTTTCCGATCACAACCAAAATTAGCAAGATCATCTACCAATTTATTTCCCTCGCGATATGTGTGAGATATTTGAATATCTTCAAATGAGGATAGAAGTTCCTAGGCTTTATATGATGTAATTATTGATGAAATAACAATGATCAACTAATGTAATGGAATGATTATTATGTTTTAAATTCATTTTGAAAGAGAAATGTAATGTTTTTATTTATTTTATTAAAAAGAATGGTGTTTTTAGATATTTTTTGTAGTCTAGAATAGATGAAATGGTGTTTGTCACATGTGTTATAGAAACTTTGTGTAGTCTAGAATAGATGAACCAGTGTTCACGTTTTAAAATATCTTGGGCATACAAACTTAAATTTTTACAAACTGTATACCATTGGAAATATCATTTTGATCCCTATTCAATGGTGCTACTAATTTTTCTAAATTATATAGATGATTTCTAGTGGCCTTTGAAGTTAGATCGAGCTATTTACGCTTCTAGGGTCATAAATATTGACTCGAATCTCTATTTTTATGACTCTTGTATTGATAGAAAGATGGTTCAACCCTCTACATAATATTATTTTTTTTTTTCCAAAATATTAGATCTCAAGTTTTTTCTTTTGATTATTTTCTTAGAAAATATGTAAACAAGGTCATATTTTTTGGATCAAGAGATTATTTTCTTGCATTGTGAGGGTCATATTGTTGTTTCTCTTTTAATTCTTATATTTTTCATACAAAGCATGGATCTAAGACACATATCTCCACTCACTCCATACAATTACTATGAGTAGAAAAAAGAAATGTGCATTCATCTAAAACATAAGGGTTGTATAAGGTGACCATGGGTACAAAACTTGAACCAACAAGCACTGCATAAAAGAGAAAATGGTTTCACATATGTGATGAGGATTTTTGGACATTGTGCATGTCTATGTCTCATGATCTCCTATTTCATGTTGAGCCTTCAACTATGCCCAATCCAATCTGAACTCAATTGGAGTTCTTGTTTGGGAAGCGAGATACATTGATATGTTTTTAGTTGGGAAATGAACTTATCAATTTGATTCATATATATTTTAGAAGCATCCAAGACTTATTCAACAAAATCAATTATCTCCTATTACATTTGAAAAAATATGTTATTGAGAAAGATGATTCTCTACTGATTCTTTCTATCCTTGCCAATCTTGGTCTTGATTATTCCTTATATGCTATTTGAGATGCACTTGGTTCTATTTGAATATGCTGACACTTGATTCTTTTGCTACATCACTCACCAAGGATCAAGATTTTTTTTTTGTGAATATAGGCATTTTGATGGTCTTCCAAACCACTGGCTCTTATTGCAACACAAGACTCTAAGGACTAGAAGGATTCAAATAACAAAGACAAGAAATAGAAGTACAAGGATTCAAAGAATAATGAGAAAGAAAAGGAATTGCATTCATAGGATACCTTTGATAACCTATTCATCTTCTAGGGGAGAATAATCCAAGAATGAGAGATTGAAATTTTCATATTACAAGAAGTCAATACATGATGAGCATCATTATTATACAAAATAGATTGTTGAGATAAAGCACCTTCTACAAAATAATCATATTAATTTTCCTTAATATATATCATTTGGTACATCCTCTTCTTCCACACCTATAAAATCAAGGTCAACTACTATGGCAAGTAGAATAGACATTATGAAAGGCCATGAAATCTTTGCATCACCAGTATTTAGTCCACCTAATGGCTTCTTAATTCAGGTGCCTCATATCACATGTTTCATCTCTCAGTATGTTCTCTTCATATGAGCCTTGTAGTTCACCACAAATATTGATGGGAAAAAACACTTATATGGGTGTTTGTGGGAAAGGATCTATTAATATTGATGATGACACATTTCGTGATATACTTTGTGTTCCTTCACTATCCTCCAATATCCTTTCCACATATTAGATTGCACAAATGGGGAAGGGAAGACTATTGAATTTACACTTGATTTAATGATTATAAGAGATTTGCAAAGTAGAGAGATCATTATAGTTGGGATAGTTGATCATGAATCTCAATTATATGCCTTCTCACACTTTTCTCCTAATGTTCTTGGAATACTATTAATTGATTTATACTCTCATGCATCTAAAGTTGTTATAGATGTGGGAGGAACATTGTTTTCTGATTTTGGATCATCATCAATATTATTCATCAAGAATTCAATTTGGAAAATGAGTTCCTTCCTTGTGGGGGTGATTTATCATCTCTTCTTTTCTCTCCACTAGAGTATCTTAATTTTACTTATCTAACTAAAGAAATACTTGGGGGGACATGTTGAGTCCTACATTATTTTGTCAAATGTATAAATTTATTATTTTTTCTCATTTTTGGAGAGGAGTTTTTCTCATGAGATTTTCTCCTTTTCTCTAGTTATGATATTTTTTTATTTTAACATGGGTACCTCATCAAATCTTGTAGTTAGGATCCATTCATGCATTCATTCTTGCACTCTTCATTAGGTTTTTAGTTTTCCCTAAGTTTTATTTAAGGGGGGTGTTAGAGTAAAAATATAATTATCTACTAATCATTTAATCATTAATTAATTATTAGGTCCCCTTTTACTTTATTTCACTTAAGCTTAACTTAGGATTGATTTTTTCTATTTTTAGGTCATTTTGTCTCACAAAATAGGATAAGGACACTTGTCATGATCTAATATAATTATCACCTATGGTTTGACCTAGGTTGCTTTTTTATTTTATAAGAATTCACCATTCATTGTAATCATTCATTCGGGAAGATAATTGCATCAATATAATTATCAAGTTGTTCAGAAAACTAGTTGCTTTTATCTCTCTTTGTGATAGGTATTTTGATTATGGGTGATTTTGGAAGTTGTGGGGTTCAACCATCTACTCCAACAAATTTTAATAGAGAAAGGAGGGCATCATGATAATGAGGATAGGAACATCTTTAGCATTTTTACACTCCACATTTTTTCCAGTTGATGGCAACATTTTACACCTTTTACAATATAAGATCAAATTAGAAATTGAAAATGAAATACATCTTTTTATTAATATAGTAAAATTTTAGCTACAAGGAGTCCTTAGACTCTAATATTGTCCTCCTAAGCAATGCTCAACAATGTTGATGCTATTTATATGTAGCTCTATTGTAAGAACATACACTCTCTATAGATTTTACTCCACCACAATGTCATAAAAACATGCTCAAAACATGTTGCAACAACTAGACTATAAATTAGAGAAAGTAACAAACTCATAATAGAAGATCATGAGAAAAAAGATAAAATTTGAAGCATAAATACAACATTCATAATAATAATCCTTACTAATAATAGGTAAAATCATAGATGAAGGAGAATCCCATTGAGCTTGTCAAATTATAAGTGAGAAATTCAATGCACAAGAGATTTCAAAAAATTAAATACAAGCTTCAAAATAAATCGGACACTCACCTTCAATAAAATAAAAAGAATAATTTCATAAACATAATGAATTGAAGACATGATTCATGATTCAAATCAAAATTCAATAACTCTTAATGATAAGTAGATATGCTCTAGCCAATGATTGAATTTATTATGCACATTTTGATGACATCTACTTGCTCCAAGTCGAGATAAATGATGGATTTTATCTCAATTTATATATTTTTGATGAGATGGATGAATGACTAAAATTTGATCTTGGATCATGAGTTTACTCTCATTGATGGGGGAATGGATGTGGAGAGGTGGTGGCTATTACCTATTTTCATGGAGGTAATTAGCTAGTTATCTCATTTAATTGAGTATTTATTTATCCAATTGAATTATTTAATTGTTTTGATTAATGAGTTACCATGACTTAACTATGTTGATTAATTAGTTAATTTAATTGTTTAATTATTTTAATTAATGAGTTAGCCATGTTCTCACATTGTCAACAATAGAGTAAGGGTTAGCAATCTTTGAGTGAGATAAAAGTAGATAGATTTAATTTATGCTTTTGTTTCTTGCTTACTTTCATTTGATTTTAGCTAATGAATTCATTGGTAATGGGTTTAATTTGATCAATTGGGACTTGGTTTTATGATTTGATCTAACCTTTTATGTTGTTTTCCCTCTTGATTGATCTTTCCATTTATCCTCATTCACATTTTGGTACGGTTGGTTGGACCCACATCCTTGATTTGATGTCAAATTGAGTTTCCTTGCATTACAGGTTATAGTGACATATTTGATGTAGATTGAAACCTTTGAAACATATATGGCACTTTTGGTAGTGTGACGATAATTCTACAATGAACAACAATGTTTCAAAAAGGTATTATTGACGCTTTCAATCATTTTGTTTTTGTAGGTCTATAGGTTACAATCATGCATTTGTAGAAAAGTGATGCTTCTAATTTTATGATGACATAATTGATCTAAATATCAACATGATTGAAGATAAAATGACACTTTTGTTAGGTATATCAACAATTTTGATTTTTCCAATGATGCATCTAATTCAAATTCGTGATTTTTTTCTAACCCTAATGTTTGCTCAATTTTTGGAACTAACATATCTTTGCGGCTCTTGGTGAACATTGGGAAAAGAAAAATAAAATAAATTGCTAACATATCAAATGTGCACTCTACAATTCAAAATATTCTCTATATTTCCTAGGGTTTTTCAAATTTGTCGACTTGGTAGGGGGCCTAAGCAAGCTCCCCCATACAAAAATGTTGTTCCTCAATTTGGTACCACATAGGGGTTCATTGCCTCTTCATCTGTAGAAATTGTAGCTCGTACCCCTAGCAATTCTCAATGTCTTCTTCCTACAACCTCAATTCCTTGTTCTTTGAAGAGGATCATGTTTCATTTGTGGACAAGATAGTTGGAAGAAGCACATTGGCTATGGAAAATTAGAGTACAGAGTCTTCCTCCTACTCAGTTGATGGTTTAGAAGTGGATGTACCAAAAGAGCTAATGAATGAAGCCATTGAGAATCTAAACTTATCCTTGGTGGGAAAGTTCTTGGGGTACCATTTGAATATTGACTAGGTAAGGAAATGGGTTGATTCAGTTTGGAATCTTAAAGGTAGTGTTTCCATTAGTGCTATGGCTAAAGGTCCATTCCTCTTTAGCTTTGTTTTGTATGAAGATATGATTAAGGTTCTCATGGGTGGGCCTTGGGAATTTTACATTGGTTTTAAAAACTTTCTATCTCTTTGTAAATGGAAACCAGGTTTTGATCCGTCTATTGATATTGGAATGGTTGCCCCCACCTGGGTCCATCTCTTAGGCTTTCCTTTGGAATTCTAGAATAATGGCATTTTTAAGGGGATTTTTGGTTCCTTTGGTAGCCTTTTGGTAGTAGACAAGGTCACTCAATTAAAGACTAGATTGGCTTTTTCTAGAATTTGTGTTAATGTGGCAGTTAGCATTGTCCTTCCTACCTCTATAGCATTGAATTCTAATTTTTGAAAATGGATTAAACCTTTGGAAAATGAAAATGTGAAATATTTCTATCAAATTTGTAATAATTTTGTCTATTTTTGGGATACTTGTGTCATGAGGATCTCAAATACCAAAAATGGGTTGGAGGGTTTGAAGCCTATCCCCTCTCCTCAAACCAATGTTGTGGCTGTGAATGAGAATGGTAACTTGAACATCGTGAAGTCTGTCCCACAAAATGGAACACTTGTGGGGGAAAAAGAGTCAGTTTCAAGTTCTTCCACAATGGAGAATAATAAGGAAGTAAATAAAGGTCGGGAAGTTGTAGCTAATTCCTTTGGGGAAAAAAACTTCTTTGCTCTCAAAGGAATAAATGGTTGTATCTTTCAAGCCACCTATGGATGAAGGAGAATTTTTCTCCCCCTTATATGGGCTCAAACAAAGTTTTGTTAAGAAGTTTCAAATTATGTCGGAGGTGAAAAAGAAGGGGAGTGAGAAGAGTTTAGATCCTAATCTCAAGGAGCCAATCAATCGGAAGATAAATAAAAAGTTCTTGAGGAAGGAGAGATCGATTGATTCATAAAAAGGTCTGGGAATGGTTCCTCCTCTCATTTCTGCTCAAGAGATATTGCCAGAGGAAGAAATTTTACAACTTCCTTCAAACCAAACCAAAAATATTAAGGATGCCTTGGCTCAGCTGGGCTTTTCTTGATCTCCTTTTGAAGGTGTTGCTAAAGAATATGGACAAAAATTAACTTCAAATCTAGAAAGAAAAAGAAACCTGATGTGGGGGGAGGGAACAAAGTGGGTAGGCCATCTCATAAGGAATCAAGAAATAAAGACATTGTCAGAGATGTAGCCTTAGGTAAACAAAAGACTATAAAATCAATTTCTAGCTCTAAATCAAAAAAGAAGGGAAGAGATATTATCCTTTCTACAACTTCATGTTGAATAGGACCATTGAGAAGGGGGGTGAATCAGTTGTCACATATTTTAACCTTCAATTCAATTACCGAAACTAATACTTAAAACTGCTTAAATGATTAATCATCAAATGTCAATGTAGAAACTCAAATCCAACACATAAACAAAATAACACCAGATTTACGTGGAAAACCCAATGAGGGAAAAAATGCGGTGAGGATTAACTCACACTATAGAGAATATCAAAATCAATTACAAAAAGGCTCACTGCCTAAAACAAGGCTCACTACCAGAGATAAGGCTCACTGCTTGAAACAAGGCTCACTACCTGAGATAAGACTCATTGTCTGAAACAAGGACTCATTATTTGAAACAAGGACTCACTATCCAATAGGGCTACAACTTGGAGGGCTCATTGCCGCAGAGATACAAACAAGACAAATAAGACTTGTTATAGTGAGACTACAATCCCAATACAACAAAGGATTCCACCATAGTCACTTGATCAACTTGCATGAATGATAGAGTTCGCCTTCTTCTCATTGCATTTGGTAACTCAACATTAAGCTTTGCATTGATCTGCCACACACATCTCATACACACACTTTCTGAATAGCATCAATGTCGTGTCTACTCTTTCACTTATCTTCCTTCTTTTCTCTTGTATATTTTTCGTTACTAGCTCATCCTATATTTATACTATCTCCAACCTTGAAAAAGCTACAAAGTCAGCCATCCAACTTTAAATTCAATTTAGGTCGGGGCCAAAACATCCTAGGGTGGAATTAGAATGAGGGCGACCCAAACACACACTTCATTGGGACCCAAAATAGATCCAACATGCTTCATCAACTTCAAAGATAGTGCTTAACACAAGGTTGCCCAAACTAGTGTAAAACACATAGAACAATTAGTAAAACACATAGAACAATTAAGCACACACAACCCTTAGCATAATCAAATCCTTCTAGACACCAAAATTATGTTCAACACGATCATAATAACTTAACTCTAGAACTGCAAGTCATAAGATTTAACCAAAAAGAAATCTAGACCAACAAAATTTCTCCTGGACCTCAACCAGAAGCACAAAAAACCACAATTCACAGCTGGTGAACATAACTCTCACTGTACAATGAATCATAAGCCGATAATTTGGATATAGTAGCTTCCAACAACCACGATCAACATATCTGAACCACACAAACATAGGAAAAAATCCTAGAGCAAAACTTGGAGCAACCACTAAACACTTGCAACCTTTCTTCATTACAATTTTCTCAATATCCTTGGCATATACATCCAATAACCTGCATCCATGACATCAATGACAACAACAACTAGTTGATAACCAATTGACCAGTTGACATCAATGAAAACACCTTCATTCTTGCAACAAGATGCCCCTACTTGTAACCTCCCTAATCTTCATGGAGTAGAGGTGCTTTGTTCATCTACTTATTTTTTTCCAAGTTCCAATTTTTATTTTTATTTTTCTATGTTTTAATCTACTTTTCTTTAGCTTTCTCCTTTACAAAGTTATCCATATATTCTCAATATATAGTAAAATTATTTGCATTGGAATCTTTTGATAGCTAAATCAATGTTCTTGTGTAGGATTTTATCTCTGCATCACTCACTTCATATGGGAGTTAGGGTATGTAAGATGTATGGGGTTCTATAGCCTCCATTAGTGTATCATATTTACTTATTAAGAAGACAATATCATTTATGTACCTTCTCACTACATCATATGATATTTTTTCTATGAATTTCAACTTATCTTGTTGGATTTGAAAAACCCCCACTATGTTGTTAAAAATAAGTGGCATCTTTGAAGTGCATGACAGGGTCATTGATCTGGGTGACTACCGATCTATTCTCAAAATTTTCCCATAAATATTGGTAGTGAATTTAAAAAGTAAAATGTGAGACAAATATTATGGTGCCATACCTATATTGATAATGAGATTACTTGGTGTACTACACATTTTTCAAAATTTATTCCTATAATACTTCATAGAGAACATATTGTTTGCCTTCAATAACCATTTGGTAAGCTATGCGTATGAAGGTTACCATGATTGAATCCTCATTTTTTTTATAGTATGCCTTGTATGTTATCCCCATTGTTGTGTATCATACTACATGATTAATGATTTTGGTCACATCCAAGCTTTGCGCATCAAATGTCCTCTGGCGAACTTGGTAACTGAACACTAATTTTGATAGTCTTCTTCAACAATATCTCCCCTACTGCACTTAGTATAGTTACCGCTTGTAACACCTCCTTATTATGTGGTATGGATTATCTAAGTATATGTATTCATCATGAATTATGCTCAATATAATCTATACCCATCCTTCTTTGTAAAATTTTGCGAAGTTCTTCTATACATCCATATTTTGTGCTTTAATCTACTAGAATTATAGGGCCCATATGAGTTTTTGCATGGTTGGATGAGTGTCTTCCTCAGATCCTCAAAATTTGTGTGGTTAATGTTCATTGATGGTGTGTGTATGTAGCATTGTATGTCCTTCATGTAAATTACATCCGTGGGAACTTTGTAAAATTTCATCAAACTCCATAGACTTTCAAGGAAATATTTTATACTCCAATTGTGGCTTTTGAGAGATGTCTACTAGCATTGGAGTGGACATTGTTAGTTGCAATGAGTAGATGGTGAGCTAGGGTTTTGTTTATGTAATCTAGGATAGTTGGATGATATCTCATGAGTGAATGGGTGCATTAGGATGAGTGAGTGTAGCAATAGGGTTTTATAGAGTGGTAATAATGAGAAATGTGTTTATGGTGGTAGGTGGATTCATTCTTATAATTTTGTGGCCATTAGTTATCTATGAATCTTTTTTCACAATTTAAGGTTTAATATCTACTATGGTACACTATAATAGATTATGCAAATTTTCTTATGATTATTCTAGGTTTTAATGATAGTGATTTAATCTTACCCCATTAATGTAGCATTTTAGTTTTGAATAGTCTAGTCTCCATAATTTGACTACCCTAGATTAAGTATCTCATCAATGATATAGGGAACTAACCATCTAACTTTTAAATTTCATTGGTTTTTTAATTTTCTATCATATAAGAGGACCATATCATCCATCTTAAATTTTTTTATGTTTGGTGTTCCCATCATATGCCATGCTTTTTATCTTTTCCTTTTGATGAGTTGATGGCATACCACAAGCTATCTATTTTCATCCAAGTTTTCTAGGTCCTCAATTCTCAACTTCAATGATTCATCATAAGTAAATCTCAAAGTAAGTGTAGTGTTTAGGTTGGGAAATATGAAAGTTATGTGTAAATTTGCATCCTCCATTTGTTGAAAGATTACTAATACATTAAGAGGAGGGATGAATCAATGTATGCTAAAAAGATTTAAGTCTTTAAACCAATGGACAAGAATGATCACACATAACCACATACACATAAGAAAACACCAGATATAAGTGGAAAACCCTAAAATGGAAAAACCATTATGATAATGTTGCTTGAGGCTACTGCTCAAATCCAACCTTACAATAAATAGGGATTACATGTGTTTTGTAGGTACCAACCCATAGATACATCAATATTCAAGATAATGTTTTGAGGTATCAACCTAAAGGTACATCATACACTTTAATTGAGCACCAACTCAATACAATGAGGCATTCAATATAATGTTTTGAGGTACCAACCTACAGGAACATCATACATCTTAACTGAGCATCAACTTGATATAATGAGGCACCAACCTTAATCTTGAATAAAATGCATCAATCTCTGACTCCTTACAATTTCTCTTGTATGCAAACAAATGGTTCTCCTCTAAACTAAAACATACATTTTAAAAATAGAACTATGTTCTCATATCTCTACCTTGTGTTTTCATGAACACTTTCTTCTCCCTTTACTCAATACAGTCTATAATATCCTCATAAACCTAGTCTTCCCATTTAGTAAACACACTCTGCAATTAATTGATCCTCTATATGTGCATTCGAAGAAGAATTCTAAATTGAATTTCATACATACATATCCTCTACACACTCTACAATCAATTAATCATCTATATTTGCATTCAAAGAATAATTTTGAATTGAATTTTCACACACACACATGCACACATATATCCCCCACACATGATTTTTTAATTTTTTTCACTATAAATCCCAATGGAACTACACATCCATTTTTTTCTTTTTATAAATATTTGTTATAATATCAATTAAAACTAGCTTATGCTTGTGTTATGATATCAATTAAAACTAACTTGTGTTTGTTGCAAGGTGTAATCCCTTGGTCTCCTTGTGTTGTCTAGTGCATCGCTTAGGTTCATGACATGGATTAACTGCCTCCCGTGGATTTATTAACCCTGATGGTTGTATTAAGCATTAATAGGTAAATCTTTCGGTGCAACAACAATCATTTATGCAATAATTGGTATTAGAGCCTGAATCATAGGTTCGAACCCATCACTTGCACTGGGGGGATTGGTGAAAGGTGTGATCCCTTGGTCTCCTTGTATTGTGTAGCGCAAAATTTGGGTTCGTGACATGGCTTAACCACCTCTCGTGGATTCATTAACTCAGGCAGTTGTATCGGGCATTAACAGGTTGATCTTTTGGTACAAAATCAACCGTTTGTGCAACAATTCTTGTGTTATGATATTGATTAAAACATGCTAAACATAGTAATCAAGGAGCACTAGTTATCTTTCAACCATTATATCCTTTGTCAACAGCTAAAATTTGACCATTCTTCACTTTATCTTTTTTCTGTATACTAAGATGTACTATTTAAATACTTTTATTCATAGATTTTGTAATCCATTAATGTTATACACCAAGTATATAGTTTGAGCATTGGATTAACTCTAATGATGAAACAACTTGAAAACTATAATAAATGTATGTCAAGGATGCAACATCTTTTTTTTTAGTAACATAGTGTGTGTCGAAGATGTAGAGTCTTCTCTCATAGCTCAAAACCATAGTCTGTCAAGAATGCAGAGTCTCTCATATCTCAACACCATAGTCTTTGTCAAGAATAAATATAAGAAATGATTAATCTCCATACCGATAGAGTCTTCTCCATTCAAATTATATGCATTGATGTGTGTCCAATGATAACCATGTTGAAACACCAACCCATTGAACACTTATATAATAACAACAATTGAAACATCAAAATTCAATGACAAAGATTCAATGATAGTTCATGTCATCAATTTTTCAACATTAGAGATAATCCAACTTATCAAATAATCCAAGAGTCCAACAATTCAAATCAGCAAACATTAATGACAACCCAACTCAATGACATCAATGACAACTCTACAAACATCAAAGATAAACCAACTCATCAATGATGATCCAACAATCTCCCCTTTTCCATTGATGACAACTACAACTAAGTCCTCCTCACATTTTACAACCAATAATCTCCCCCTTTGACATCAATTAAAAAGAGAGGCAAAAAAAAAATTAATTCTGGGAAGACATCACAAACTAGCTCCCTCTAACATACTCCGATACACTCCCCCTAAAGTAATGTTGTCGGTATTCAAGAAGAAATAGGAGAAGAAACAACTCCTAAATGTTGTTTGATAAGTTCAAAAATCACCTTTAGAAGAGGTTTGGTAAAGATATCTTCTAGTTGTTCTTTGGTGGCAACATATTTCGTCTTTCCTTCTTGGGCAACAACCTTCTCCCAGAGAAAATGATATCTGATGAATATGTGTTGTTCTAGAATACATGACAATATTCTTGGAGATATTGATAGCACTCATATTATCACAAAAATGTTGATGGGCTCATCAATCTCAACCTTGATGTCTTGCAAAGTTGGTTTCATCCATAAGACTTGAGTGCAACATGATACAACAACAATATATTCTACCTCATTTGTTGAAAATGAAATGGACTCTTTTTTCTTGATCAACCAAGCAACTAAAATACCACTAAGAAAGAATGTGCCACCACTAGTGCTATTTCTATCATCTACACAACCAACCCAATTTGTATCTATTTATGTAATCAAAGTGAAGTCATTACTAATTGAATACCATACTCCATAGTCTAAGTAATCTTCAAATACTTGAATATCCTTTTCACAACTTTGATATGTGTCTCCTTAGGAGTAGCTTGAAATCTAGCAACTATGAAAAAAACTTGCATGATATCAAGCCTTGTTATTATTAGATATAAAAGACTTCCAATCATGGACCAATACAACTTTTGATCTACTATGGCAGATTCATCATTTTTGGTGATTTTACACCCGATGATCATAGGTGTACTAACTAGCTTGCAGGTCCTCCATTTTATTTTATTTTAAATTTCTTTCACATACTTGGTATGAGAAATGAAAATCCCTATTTCTAATTGATGCACTTGTAAACCAATGAAAAAATTCAATTTACCTAACATTGACATCTCAAATTATTTTTGCATTGAGTTAGAAAAGTCTTTGCACATTTCATCCCTATTACCACCAAAGAATATGTCAACAACATAAACAATAATAATCAGCATATGCTTACCTTCGCATTTGAAATACAAATTTCTATCAACTATACCCCTTTTGTAGCCTTGTTGGAGATAATTGTCCAACCTGGAGTACCAAGCCCTAGGAGCTTGTTTTAATACATATAGATCCTTTTTCAATCTACATACATAGTCTTTGTCATCAATTACCTTGAATCCTTCAGGTTGCTCTATATAGATTTCCTCTTCTAGATAGCCATTGAGAAATGCAAATTTTATGTCCATCTCATGCACCTTGAAGTTTTTATAAATTTAATATGCAAGAAACATTCTAATGGCTTCAAGCCTAGCCACAAGTGCAAATATCTCCTCAAAATATATTCCTTCAATTTGAGCATAACCATTGCAAACTAATCTAGCTTTGTTTCTAGTTATCTTCCCATCTTCATTTAGTTTATTTCTATACACCCATTTTGTACCTATGACATTCTTATTAGTAGGTCTGTGAACAATTTCCCAAGTCTATTTTTTCTCTATTTGACTAAGATCTTTTATAGCCTTAACTCAGCTTTCATCCTTACTATCTTCTTCATAAGATTTGGGTTCTAGTTTAGACAATAAAGAATAATTTACCCGTTCTTGGTTCTCTAGCTTTCTCCTTGTCATGACACCATCATTTTTGCTTCCAATAATATAATTTTCAAAATGGTTTTTTTTGACATATTTGGGTGGGATTTTTGAATTCGTTCTTGATTGTACTTCTTTAGTAGCATCATCTTCTTCTTTGGAAATTTCACCTTTTAATTGGTCTTATTCAACGGTATTTTCTTTTTGCACTTCTTTTTTAAAAATTTCATCCTCTTCACTAGCATCATCAAAATTCTTTGAATATTTGTTACCTTTTTGTGACAGCTGAGAGAGATCTTCATCTCATATTACATGTACGCTTTCAACTATCTTATATGTAGCCTTTTGTTGAAACATTCATAAGCCTTGCTTGTAGTTGAATAACCTAGGAAATAACTTCATCTTCTTTTTTATCAAACTTACTTAAGTTATCTTCATCTCTCTTTATTGAACATCTACTACCAAATATTTTGAAATACTTCACTAAAGTTGGTCTACCCTTCCATAGTTCATATGGATTTTATCATGATTCACTCTTAGCTGCCCCCTATTAATAATATAAAATGTAGTATGGACTGCCTCCTTCCAAAATCTATCAAATAACTTTTCCTCATTCAAAATGGTTCTTATCATGTCCTATTCCATTCTATTTTTTCTCTCAACAACTCCATTTTGTTGAGGTGTCCTAGCTGCAGAGAGTTGTCTTCTAATTCCATGTTTTTCACAATACTCATTAAATTCATTACAAGTAAACTTTCTATCTTGATCAAATCTTAAGCATTTTATCTTTGCACCAATCTCATTCTCAACCATAGATCTAAATATTTTGAATCTTTCTAAATATTGAGATTTATCTTTAAGAAAAGTTACCAATGTCATTCTTGAATAATCATCTATTAGCAACATCAAATACCTTTCTCCATTTATGCTTTTGGTTTTGGCTAGTCCACATAGATTTGTATGTATCAACTCCAAATGTTTTGAAGTTGAATGCTCCTTTGTCTTAAATCTAATCCTTGTTTGTTTCCCTTCTTGGCATTCTTTACAAAAGATACTTGTTGGCTTACTAATGTTAAGCATATGTTTGACTACATTCTTTTTGCAAACCTTCACAAGATGATCAAAATTTATGTGGCCCAACCTCTTGTGCCATAACCAATTCTCATCAATTTTCCCTAACAAACACCTTATAATTTTCCCCTCTTTCAAATGATGTAGAGTGTTTTTTTGTTCTATATTCCTCAGCAACAAGTTTACCAGAGTTAGCTTTTCTTATTTCACATCCACTAGCATGAAATAAAAATGTATACCCTTTATCAAAAATCTTGTTGACACTAAGCAAGTTATGTTGTAATCCCTCTACATATAACACAACGTGCCTTTTTTGCAGAAGCATTAGCTGCCCTCCATGGTCTAAAGATGGCTCATTCTAAAGGCTTCAACAAGGTGTGGATTGAGGGTGATTCCTTAAATGTTATAAATTACCTTAAAAAGATTACCCCTCCTTCTTGGTCTATAGAACCTATTATTCTTGATGTCCTGGCCATTTTGAATTCCTTTGAACAATGCTTCATATCTCACATTTATCATGAGGGTAATTTCCTTGCGGATAAGTTTTCCAATTATGGGGTTCATGAGTATAAAGTTTGGGATAGGATTGACCCTCTCCCTATCGACATCCAATCTATAGTTAATCATGATTTCCAAGTTGTCTAGAGAAGGGGTTCCCTTCATGATTATTCTAAATCACATGTTGATTCTCATGCAGATTTTCAAATCAAAGTGTGATTTCTTAGGGGGCAATCCCTTGCATTTTAATGATTTGGAAAAGGTCCATAAAGTTGAGAATTTAAGGAACATAATTACCTCTATTCATTTCAAAACTTTCACACGGATTATGGATGTTTGCAATGCCTATTCCTTCTCGAGCCTTCTTCTGTTTTCAATCATCTGCAAATACTTGAAGTTATTGTGGCTCTGCTCTACAATCGTCATGGGTGGTGAGAGGAACTGCGTTGAGCCTATTTCCTATGACTCTTCTAAAAGTAACAAGAAGATTTGGGGGTTGCTGGAGGTGGGGGGTATCACCCCCTACATTGAGAGAATTCATCGATTTGACCCTGTGGTTTCACAAGCATTTATCAAAGGATGGAAAAATAGATTCCTAAGGGTGTTCGGCATGAAATTTAATATTACTAAAGAATTCATTGGTCAAATTACTGGTATGGCAACAAAGGGCAGAAAGGTTTGCAGAGACAAAAAAGAGTCTAATGCTATCATGTCTACCTTTTTTAAGGGTAATGAAAGGGATCAATTGGAGAAGGCGAAGTGTGGTGGATTTACTCATGCCTCTATCAAATCTATTTGGGGTGATGTGGCGGTTGAAATTATGAGGTATATTACTCTGGATGGTCACTTCTCTATTCTTGTTGGTTATCATTTTTTTTTGCTTAATCATTTTAGGCACAAGAAGAAGGTTTCTTTCCCCTATTACCTGTTAACTTCTCTTGAGAATGGTATTAAATACTTCAAAATAAATCCTAAGAACCCTATTCTCCATGAGGGTTCAATTCTCTTCATTATGGATTATGCCAAGTCCTACTCAATTCTTGAGGAACCCAAGAAAATTTCTAAAGTTTTCCTTAAGTAGTCTAATTTTGGGTATGATATTGGTTCTGATAATGTCTCTAATTTTGAGGAGTATGAAGCTAGGTTGGAAGCCTCTATGGAGGCCCTCTCATACCCTATTGAGGAGTTTTTTGCAAAGCGTAAAAAGAAGAACAAATCTTCTAAGCCCTCTAAGTCAGATGAGTATATGACTGGTAGTGAGGAGGTGAAGGAAGCGTCCAGGTCCCTGAAGGTTTCACTAAAACCTAGAAGGTAAAATTAGGTAAATTCTCACCCCTTGCTATGAAGAAGCTAAACGTGAAGGGTGATACCTCTAGTAAGAAGAAGGTGGCAGAGGATGTTGATTTGACTGAGGAGATGGAATCTCCTGTCTTGACTTGAAAGAGGAAGATGAGTTTTCTAGAAGAAATTAATCTAAAGAAGGTGAAGGGGAAGGTGAATTCCAATAACAAACAATGCTTGCCACAGGAGGAAACTATTAGTGTTGAACCTGATGAAACTACCAATATTGACACCCACAGGTCTATTAATGATGGTCCTAAGAAGGTTAAGGAGTTGGGCACTCGTGGGGTTGATGAGGTGGAGAGGGCTTTGCGTAGAACCAAGAGTCCTGATGGTGGTAATAAAGGTCAGGATGTGTTGCATAATGTGTAGGTTGATCGGGTTGATCCTAGTGATCTGGTTGATGATAGGAAGACCTTTAATTGCAATAGGGAGGAATTGCCTAATGTTTTAGGGACAGCGAGAGATGGCTCTCTTATTTTTTTTTAGAATTTTTAAGTGGATGTTTAATGAACTGAACCTTGCCAATGTGAAGGTTTGATCTTTGGCTAAAGATGTTGGGGTTACTCCTAATCCCCAAGGGTCTTTTGTTCAGGATCAGGTGAATTAGTTGTTTGATGTTCTGAAGGCTATGATAGATGAAATGTTGAAGCTGGAAAGAGATTTAGAATTTAGAATCTCAATCTTGGAGGATAAAATGGCTAGAGCTTATGAGAACCTAGAAAAGGTGGCTAAAGTCAGTAAATCTGCTTTCCATAATGAAGTTGAGGGTCTCCAATTTCTCAACAAGAAAGCTAGGTTGTGGAAAGGAGAATCTTCTAGTGTGAAATATGCTTCTACTGATTTGGTGGATACCCCAAAAGATTTGAAAGGAGGTGATAGTGAGAAGGGACCTTGCACTTGTACACACAATAAAACCAAGAAGAACTCAGGGGTTCCTATGAAGGAGGTTGAAGAGGTCATGGAGATGCATGAGAAGATTATAGCTAATAATTTGGAAGCTACTAATATTTTGAAAAATATGTAATTGTTTGTTGGTTTTGTCCTTTTTTTTCTAATTGTTTGATGTTTTTTTTTGATGGGTGGCTACTTTGTCTATCTTGATTATCTTTAAATGCATTGATATTTTTTGTATACTTTTCCTATAATCAAAAACATAATGTGCCTTTCCATGCTATCTTGGTAGTGGTGTTATCCCCAAACTTTATAGAACCACCATTGTACTTTTCCAACTTGATGAATTTGCTTATTTCTCCAGTCATATGACTAGAGTAGCCACTGTCTATAACCCACAAATTATCTTGTCCTTTGACATGGAAAGCTACTTGAGCTATCATAGACTTTTCATTCTTCTTCTCAGTCTTCTTCTCTATCCATCACCTTGTAGGTTCTTTCTTTGGAGTAAAAGGTGCAAATCCAATTTGTTTCCTTGTAGCATTATGTGTTGGTTTGTCTTGCCTTGAAGTAGATCTCTTTTTCTCCTTTCTAGAGAACTACATAAACACACTTCTTTAAAACTTGTCAATGTGACCATAGTTATGATAGTTATAGCATATAACATTCATACCAACTAAAGGGGCAAAGGAGTTTTTACTAACAAAGTCATGCCTATCATTTCTTTTGGATTTGATTTTGCAGTTCAATGCTTTATGCCCATATTGATTACATTAATAACAATAACCAAAAAAGACATGATTAAACCTACATTGTTTTGTAGATTAACTTCCTTGGAGTCTCTTTTTTGGATTATAGACTTTAAGGAATCCATCATCCTCCTTTCTTGTATCTTCATATCTCTTGTTATTCATGGGACATCCAAACTTCATTGATGTAGCAACCTTTTCAAAATAACCTTTAGACTTTGTTGACTCATTATTTTCCTTAGCTTTGTAAGACATAGATCTTGAATCCTCTTTCTTCATAGAGACATCAACCTTTTCAACATGACCTAGACCAAAAAATTTGTTGAAGATGGATCTTTGAATGTAAATCATACCATCCATAATTTCAAAACTTTTTCCAAACTTAGAGGCTTCTATTAAATTGTATATTTACTTTCTCTAGTTCTTTCCTTGGAGATACAAGTTTAGCCTCTAGTTTTTGACACTCTTTTAGTTTATTTTTCAAATCCAAATTATTCACTTCCTCTATCATCTTAGATTCTTCTAGTTGCAACTTCAATTTTACTACAAGTTTTCCATCTTCTTCAATTCTCAACTTGCATTTTTTATTTTGTTTCCTTTCATATTTTAGATCAGCTAGATCAAAGATTAGTTCACCTTCCAAGTCAAATTCACCTTCTTATTCCTCATTGGAGTCTTCACATTATTTAGTAGGAATATTTTTGTTTTCTTTGATTTCAACAACCATAAACAAAGTTTCATCTATTTCACTCACCGATGAATAGTCATCAGAAGAACAAATTTCTTCATTTACATAAATACTCTTCTTATTTTTGCTAAAGTTCCTTTTCTTATACTTAGAAACCTTTTGTATCATACTATCTTCTTTTTTACTACCATCGAAGGGACATTTAGATGAAAAATGAACAATTTTTCCACAATTAAAATATTTGAAAGGTAGTTTACCTTTGTATTTACCAAAGCCTTTCTTCAATTTTCTAACAAAGTTTGCTTCTTCTTCACTTGAATTAATAATTGACTATGAAGATTGACTATGAATCTTCTTCAATCCTCTTGACTTTGGAAACCTTGAATGTTGCTTCTTTCTTTGTTGAGCTTGAACTTTCACTTGTCATTTCATATGTTGTTAAAGATCCAAACAATTCATCTATAGAGAATGTATCCAGATCCTTTACTTCTTCTATTGTAGAGACTTTGGAATCATATCTCTATAGTAAAGACCTCAAAACTTACTTTACAACCACCTTGTCTTCTATGTCTTCTCTGAGACCTCTAATTGAGTTCACTATCTCATCTACTTTAAGCATGTAGGCAACAATATTCTCATCATCATTCATCTTTAGATCCTTAAATTTACCTCTATGATTTTGCAATTTTTCTTGCTTAACTTTATTATCGCTTTTATAGATGTTGTGCAACTTCTCTCATATATCTTTGGCAGATTTACAATGCATAACTTTCACAAATTTTGCATTGGTTAAACCACATAGTATAGCATTCTTTGCTCTAGCATTGTTTTCACAAGCTTTCATTCTACCTTGATCAATGGGAGGAGTTATTAGTGTTGTGTAGCCATCTACAATAGACTGCCATACATCAAATCTAATAGAATCTAGATAAGTCTCCATTCTTATGCTAAAGAAAGAATAATTTGTTCCATCAAATAATGGTGCTTTATTTGAAGAAGAACCCTCTTTTCCTACCATAGTTTTCTTGTGACTATATCTTCCTTAAGTTGTTATAATTCCTTCAAGGTAACCTTGCTCTGATACCAATTGTTGAAAGATCACTAATACATTAAGAGGGGGGGATGAATCAATGTATGCTAAAAAGATTTAACTTTTAAAGCAATGGACACTTTTTAAACCAGTGGACAAAAACAATCACACATAACCACATACACATAAGAAAATATTGGATATAAGTGGAAAACCCTAAAAGGGAAAAACCATTGTGGGAATGTTTCTTGAGGCTATTGGTCAAATGCAACCTCATAATGAATAGGGATTACATGTGTTTTGTAGACACCAACCCATAAATACATCAACATTCAAGATAATGTTTTGAGGCATCGACCTACAGATACATCATACACCTTAATTGAGCACCAACTCAATACAATAAGACATTCAAAATAATATTTTAAGGCACCAACCTAGAGGTACATCATACACCTTAATTGAGCATTGACTCAATACAATGAGACAATAAAAGGCATCATATCTTTTAAAGTCTCCTTACAATTTCTCTTGAATGCAAACAAATGGTTCTCCTCTAAACTAAAACATACCTTTTCAAAATAGAACTATGTTCTCCTATCTCTGCCTTGTGTTTTTATAAACACTTTATTTCTCCCTTTACTCAATAGACTCTACCATATCCTCATAAACCTAGTCTTAATTTAGCGAACACACTTTGCAATCAATTGATCCTTTGTATGTGTATTCGAAGAAGAATTCTGAATTGAATTTCACATATACATATCCTCTATACACTCTACAATCAATTAATCATCTATATGTGCATTCAAAGAAGAATTCTGAATTGAATTTTCACATATACATATCCCCCACACATGATTTCCAATTATGTTTACTATAAATCCCAATGGAATTGCGCGTCCATTTTTTTCTTTTTGGAAATATCAGTTATAATATCAGTTAAAACTAACTTGTTATTTATTGTGTTATGATATTGATTAAAACATACCAAACATAGTAATCAGGGAGAACTAGTCAGCTTTCTAACATTATATCCTCTGTCGACAGCCAAAATTCGACGATTCTTCACTTTTTCTTTTGTCTATATACTATTTAAATACTGTTATATAGAGTTTTTCATCCATTAATGTTATACACTGAGTATATAGTTTGAGCATTGCCTTAACTCTAATGATGAAACAACTTGAAGACTGTAATAACCTTATGTCGAGGATGCAGAGTCTACTTTCAGTAATAACCTTATAGTGTGTGTCGAAGATGAATAGTCTTCTCTCATATCTCAACACCATAGTCTTTGTCAAGAATGCATATAAGACATGATTAATCTCCACACCGATAGAGTCTTCTCCATTCAAATTATATGCAATGATGTGTGTCCAATGAAAACCATGCTAAAACACCAATTCATTGAACAGTTGTTATTAGAAAACCATGCTGAAACACCAATTCATTGAACACTTATATAATAACAATTGAAACATCAAAAAGGGCTCTAGGAAAATTCACCGCTTTCAATTAATTGACGAAAAATTCACCGTCAACAATTCACCGCGGGAAAATTCATCGTCATGACAAATTCACCTCAAGTAAAATTCACCACCAACAATTCACTGCCACGGAAAATAAAAAATATTAATGCGATTAATTTTCCACGGCGGTGAATTGCTGGTGGTGAATTTTACTTGTGGTGAATTTGTCATGGTGAATTTTCCACAATGAATTGTTGGTGGTGAATTTTTCGTCAATGAATTGTTGGCAGTGAATTTTCCGTATGCCATCAGAAAGATTCAATGAAAGCATGTCATCAATTCTGCAAACATCAGAGATAATCCAACTTATCAGACAATCCAACTCTGCAAACATCAAAGACAAACCAGCTCATCAATGACAATCCAACACCATTGACTAATTCAAAGAGGGTAAATTTAATAAATCTTTTGTAAGTTGTTTTGTTTGCCCAGAGTATCACACGTATTTTGACATCCCAATTTGTTTTATTAGCATTGTTGATTTTAGTGGTGGTGCCTATTATTTTCTTAAAGCCTCACTTGCTTCTTTAGCTTGGGGATGATAAGGATTACTATAGTTATGAAGTATCATAAAGCTCTAAATAACTATGTAATAATTTTTTGACAAGATATTTCCCTTGATCACTATTATGTTGAGTGGGCATCTGAATCTAGTGATGGTATTTTGATATATAAATTTTGTGGCAATTTTTGCAATATAGTCTCTGGTTGGTTATGCCTCTTTCCACTTTTCAAGGTATTTTTGGTGGATCAATGGGTCTAATGAAGTCAATAACCTATTTTTCAAATGACACCTCAAATATTATTGTTTGTAAAGGAATTTCATTTCTTTTGGTAGGTCTTCCAACTCTTTAACATATATCATAGCTTTTAACATATTTCTTTTCATATTTATTTAAGGTGGGCCACCATAGTCCTACTAGCTTTACTTTCTTGGTGATGGAATCTCTTGAGTTGTGACCACTAGATATGCCTTTGTGTGCTTCCCTCAAGATATCATTTCTTTCATGTTCATAAAATACTTGGCAAATGGTATCATCCCTTCCTATTTTATATATTTATGCTTCTATTAGTGTAAAGGGAAGATATTTCCACAACAATAGCTATTTTTCATGCAATGTCATGTATCATATGGATAACATTTGATAGAGAGTAGTGTAGCTATATCATGAAGTTCTTGGCATATTGTAGTTATTCTAAACAAGCTTGTGATGATTAAATCCTCTACTTCTCTCGTGTCAATTCTTGATCTAAGTAATCCATACCTTGGTTGTTCCTTCCCAGCTTGACCATGATATTAAAATTAAATTCTTAAAACAACATCAACCATCTATGTATTCTCCCTTGGATTATTAGTTTATTCAATAGATATTTCAAGGGCTCATGGTTAGTATAAAAATTAAATGGTGTAGACAACTAGTAGTGGCAAAAAATTTGTAGGGAATACACCTTTACTAAGGCTTCTCTATTTGCAGTGGTATAATTCTTTTAAGCTTGAGAAAGTTTTTGGATTGAGAAAGCAATTAGGTGGTCCTAATTACCATGTGGTTGTGCTAGAATTGATCCTATAGCTATTTCAGAGGCATCAACTTGAACATGGAAAAGGATTGTCCAATATAGAAATATTAGTATGGGCGCTACCACAATATTTTGTTTAAGTATGTTAAAATATTTTTGGTATTGTTTGTCTAGTTTATATATATATTAGTCTTTTTCTTTAATATCTCTTCTAATGGTCTCCCTAGTGTTGCATACCCTTTGATGAATTTTTGATGGTATCTGGTATACTCTAAAAAGGATTTTACCTCTGGTGATATCTTGGGCAGAAGTAAGATCACGATGAGGGTCATCTTCATAGGATCTACCATTAAGCATTCCTAACAAATAATATGCATCAACAATGTACCAAAAGGTACCTCAAAGATGTATTTCTTAATGTTCAGAGAGATTTGTAGACTTTCGTATCTTTCCAACATTATCTAGAATGTGTGGGCATGGTTCTTGACGAAACCATATATCATCCAATCATATAAACAAACTTCTAAGAAGTCATAAATGAAGTCTTTGAAAGTGTTAACCATTATTCGACTAATTACTATTGAAGCATTCTTTAATCCAAATGACATGATAGTGTACATGAATGATCCCCATTCTATAGAAAAAGTGGTTTTCCTTTGATCTTATTCTCTAATTTTGATGTTATGGTATCTAGAGAACCCATCAATGAATGAGTATATTTCTCTACCCATGATTGATTCTAGTATCTCTTCTGTAAATGGGGTTGAAAAAAGGTCATGAATACAAGATCTATCGAGTTCTCAAAAATCAACATAGGTTCTTATTTCTTTATTTTTCTTATATTGTATGACCATAGGACTAATCCACTTTGCATCCTCAATTTTTTTGTTGATCCTAACTACTAACATTTTGTCTAACTTTGTTTTTCCCTTTGATCTCATATTAGGGTTGAATCTATATGATCTTTTCTTTTGAGGTTTGGATCCTTATATAAGTTGGATTTGCATCACTCTCGCTTCCTCTTTGACACATTTTATGTCCATGAATGTCTGAGGAATTAAGTTTTGATACTTGAACATAATTTCAATTACGCTTGCAACTACACGGTTGTCCCAATAATCACCAATCTTAGTTAATTTAGGGTTTTTTTATATGCTATATTTTCTTCCCTTATCTTGAGGGGTTGGATATAATACTAATCTTTAGATCTATTATATAATTATATTTCCCTTTCTCCTTCTATTTCCTATATTTCTAGTTTAGGGTCTTGATCTTCCTCTTCTTGATGTGTGTTATAACATCTTTTCTCTAAAAATTGAGTTTGTTTGTCTATACATTCTATAAGTTTCCATACTCCTTCATTTTGGGGAGGAGGTAGAGTATGTGTGTGAACTTGGATGTTAGTGTCTTTTACTAATTTGAATATAATTTGTTTCATCCACATTAATGTGATATGAATATTTTTTATCCTCATTCCAAAAAGAGAAGGTATGAATAAAATTATTTTGGAATTTTTGCTAATCTTTTGTTTCAATCCGCCTTTCTTGATTGATATACCATATTTGTACAATTGGTGTTAGGTTCTAGTAGAATATCTATATGTATAATCTAGTGCCATATTCTTGTCATCCCTTCTATGTAGTGATATATATCTATAGATGCTCTCCTGAGGTGATTGATTAATCATTGAAATTCAAAATTATATCATATTCTCCTTTTTCCTATAAGTATCTAGTTCTAAATAAGGTTTTTAAAATAACGCCATTGAGGAATAGTATCTTGATGTTTTTTCCACCAGTATGAAGCATTGTAGACTAATGTATCGTGTAGTGTGGTAGTCCACAATCCTCTTTTTTTAATGTTTTCCCCATTCCTTCAAAATAATAATTTAAATCACTAAATCTTGAAAATCGAGGTAGTTTGATGTGTGAAATTCCCATTTAAATATGGTTTATATATTTTGTCTCCTTGGGAACAAGAGCCAAACTAATAGTTGTTCCTTCTTTTGGTGTTTGCGGTATATTATTATTTGTGGTACTTTGTGGTACATTTTTAGGATGTTTGTGTACCATAAAGATTCTTATAAATCTATATACCTTCTAGTAAGTTAGCTCTAGTTCTTCTTGCATCTAGGAAGCCAACACTTAATATTTGTACTACCATCTTCACTTTCAAATTTTATTTCCTCTTTCGTATTAGTCTCCTCAAGTATATGTATTTTGGGTAGTTTGGAAATGGAATAGATGAATTTTATGTTTTCCTCTTCATCTTCTTCCAAGGTAATCTCTTCTACATAATTTTTATCCTCATTTTATCCTAGAGGTATGTGAACTAATTTATTGCCATCTAAAAAGATAGTTCCTATTTTCTTGAGTCATTTATTCCATTAGTGTTGACAAACCATTGTAACCCTTGTAGGGCCTATAATATGTCAAACGATTCTTTCATTGATACTTCTGCAAAGTTAATAGTCAACTTATTTTTTTGAACATTCACTTCTACATTTTTCCAAGTGCCCATGGTTTGTAAGAATGAACCATCGGCTAGGTTAATGTGATAGAGGGTATTGGTCAACCTAGGATTTCCATTGTAGTATCATATTAATGTCTACACCCAAGTCTATCATTATCTATTTGGCCTTTTGGTGATTGATTTGTGTTGTAATAATTAATGGTTTATTTTTCCAATCCTATTTTATGTGTTGTATTCTCTAGACCTTTAGTCAATTATTTGCTTGTTTTTTTCAATATTTACAAAACTATTCCAATTTCTCCAAGAGGTTTGTTTGTTGTACCATTGTGGTAATTTGCTTAAGTGTGATAACTTCCTCTTTTGATAAATAGCTTCTTTCTTCATTTTGTTGTTTATTAATTATTGTTTTTGTACTTTCAACAACTTTATCATTTTTTTTGCTTGTTAGGTATGACTTTTTTTATGTCTTCTTCATCATATTCATCATCATATTTTATGTTTGCAATAACTCTTATTTTTGGCAATATTTTTCCCTTGGTGGATGATTATCGCAGATTTGTTTTTCTTATTCTTTGTGAACTATTCTTTTTATTTTTTAGTATTTTTCTTTCCTCCTAGTAATCTTCTTTGGAGGTTTCCTCTTTTATAGATGTATCAAATGACTAATTTTCCTATTTTTGACATTTCCTTGCTCTTTGAGGTGGGTTCATTGGTATATTTTTATTACTCTAGCTCCTTTATTTGGCCCTTGGAGCTCATCACTCTTTAATTGTGGCAGGGTGTTATGAAAATACTTTTGATCCCTCTCACAAGTGAAGAGGTCATGGTTTGAATTTCTACAAAATGCATAATTCTTCTTTCTACCTAACCAATATTTTGTGGCATAATGACTTGGTTTACCACATTTAAATTTTTTTGCCTCATCTTTTCTATGGTTTCCTCTTCCAAGTCCCCTTCCTGATCTATAGTTTTTTAGAGAATCTATGGTCCTCCTAGTAGTTGTGTGGAGGGTTATTTTTCCTTGCATTTGCATTCCTATTATTTTTCCATGTAGGTACCTTGAACCCATGATCCTAGGCATGGAAGGGTCATTCCACAAGCCCTTTGACATATGCCATCTTTTGATTTTTTTCATGATTAAATTTGTGGTACTTGGGGCATCGAGGTTTGTGGTTTGTTTCTTGATTTGTAACTTGGAACCTCATGATGGACAATCATTTATTTTATTATCATCCCACTCACTGCATAATCTACAAAATACTGATTAAATCTTTTTCAATATTATTTGGAGTTCTACTCTTAAGGTGTATGCCCTCTTTTAACCTTGTTCTTTAGGACATTTTTTTCTCTTGTGGCCCTCACATGAGTATTATGAGAACCATATGTTTTGTTTTCCTTTGTTTGTTTCTTCTCTTGCCATTATCTATTGGCGCAATGTTAACTATTCAATTGCCAATTTCATTTTCTCTAGTGTATCACTTTATTTCTCTTTATCTACTCTCCTTCAGGGTTGTGCCTAAATGCACTAGGCTAGGGTTACCAAATATGAGTAAGTGTTAAAGATTCTTTTGTCCAAAGCTGCCCTAATTTATTTTATCCAATCAAGAGATAAACCACTAAACTTTTTCTTATTTGTAAAGGGTTCCTCTAGTTTTTGGGAGACTTCTTTGAATCTCTTGTCACAATCCTTGAATTTTTCTCCCTTCTTTTTTACAAGTCCTACATTTTACTTACACTCTTAGATGGTACTTCTAAAGTATCAAAATTTTCCAAAATTTCCTTCTTAAAATTTTATAGTCTTTGTCGTGTTTCCAATAGGCCTTCCTACACAAGTCTAGAGCATCTTTTCTTAGAGATCTGAAAAAATAAAATAACATAAATTTATCTTCATCAAATCATGTTCTTTATGAAAGGGATTCTAGTTTAAAAATGTGTTACATGGCTTTGATAGTTTCCTTGTAGAATATTAGGAATTTATTGAAGGCTTCATAGTGTGTTTGAGTACTTTTTTCACTTTATGATGGGGTTGTGTCACTTTCTTCTCCTTCTCAATACTTCTTATTACCACATGATTATGTTCTCTTCCTTCATCCCTTGCTAGATTGTTCTCAAAGTATTATTTTCCTAAAATGTCTTTGTAGTCTTCTATAAACTATTCTTATGGGTTCTTACTCTCTTTTAGTGGTGTTTCTTGAATTGAAATTGTCCTAGATTTATACGACATAGGGGATGGGTCTCATTTTGGGGGTTGTGCTTCTTCATAATGATGTTTCATATTTGGTAACGCCCTTTTATGTGTGAATGACATCTAGTTTGTTGTTGTTGACAAGTTTTTTCTCAAATTAAACGTGGGTTTTTCCCCCTCTTTTCTTAATTTCATCACACTCCTATTAACCATGTTGTTCCAATTAATCCTCTCTAATAGATAATATTTTCTCCAAAGTTTCTAAGAATTCTAGAAATCTTCATTTGATTTGATTATGATATTTGATAAATTTAGTTTTATTAGTGGATTTTTGGTTAAATTCAATAGTGTTGGAGCCTTGTTGCTTCCACAACCATTTGCGAATGACTTCCTTGGTGCCCCATAATCTTCTATTCTTCTTTCCAAAATTTTGAAAATATCTCCTACTTCCTTCAGATGAGAGGTTATTCCAAAGTCTTCAATTCTCTATTTTTTTTCCTTCCTTCTTTTTGACAACACCCACATTGGCATGCTTAACAACACCCAGATTGGTGTACTCATTAGCACCAACAATGGTGCACTCTCCCTCTCTCTTCTTCACATTATTCATTCTTTTATGATGTATTTATTCTCTTTCAACATTATGTCTTTGTATTCTTTCTTTTTGTTGTGTTTCATCTTACCATTTTTGTTTTTCTTGTCAACTTAATCTCCTCTCTAACTTCTCTAGTTTTATTCTTATCTCCTTTTTCCATGGGTGTTTATAATTTGGTGTTACATTACTCCTTTATTTCATCCCATGGTAGTTATTTTGTATCTATATTGATTAGTCACATATTTTTTGGGAATATTTTTGGAGATCCCCCATTTCTATTCTCCATCCACTGGATGACTAACCCAATATCGTGAGGATAATACCAAGGAGATAATGTTACAAGTTTTAAGAACTTTTCATATTTCTTTCTGATATCCTTGCCTGAATTAGAAAAAAAACATTTTTTCTTTTTTATTTCCTTTGTACTACCTAACCAATGTCTCAGAAATGAAACCAATGTTAGCAAGAAAAGTGGAGGATCATAGACCAGAGTTATGTGGCCCAAGTATTCTTTGTGTTATATTTATACCCTTGACTTAGTAATAGGGAAGGGATCATAGATTAATCTATGTTGTGGAATCAAACAAGATAACATAATAAATTTAAACAAAAATTAGATTGTATTCATCACATACCATGTAGTCATTAGTCAACTTTCATGTATTGATATGATTGATATTACATTTTCATCATTACATTGGATGTATTGCAAATTATAAACATTTTATTCGTTCTATCTATTCACTTAACTATATTCCTCTAGTTCTATCTTACTCTATCATATTTTGTTCTACTCCATACATATGTTTTCTTAGTGGGATGTGTCCCTTACAAAATGTATCTCTTCCTAAGGGTGACTTTTTGGCTAGGATCCCTCCAACCTATTTATGGTGGTTTGTGGTTGGTTTTCTTACTCCATCTCTATACTTTTCTGTTTGCCTACTAACAACGTGTATTTTCATAGGTTTTACCAAAAAATATAGTATTAAAATTAGGAGCTATGAAATCCATGATAGTACAAAACCCTCTAAAAATCACTCTTTATACATTTTAAGTCCATAAAATAATTTATTCTAGAATTTTATAGTTGCATAATGTCAAAACATGGTTATGTCTATATAAGAGCTTTTTAAAATATTCAAATAACTTTGTAAACAATTGTAAGGCCCAACCTTATGTGTGATTAATGTGATAAACCCCTTTATTTATTTGATAGTAATGTTGTTATAGTTGAATAATGAATTCCATGTGATGAGTAGTTGTAGACACTTAAAGTTGTCTTGATCAATATCACACATTTGATTCGATTTATTGACACCATTTCATCCCGATTCGATCATTCTCGTCTATTTAATTGAATAATGATAATTGTTTAATTAAATTCATCATTTTGTTCTATTATTCGGATAATCAATATTATTGGATTAATTAACTCCTTTCGTGCTAATTTTCATCCTATTTGATCAAATAATACAAATTGTTTAATTAAATCCCTTAATTCCTCTCATTTGATTAAATAATCATAATTGTTTAATTAAATGCCATAAATCCTACTTTTTAATTAAATGATCTGATTGTTTAATTGAAATCCTAAATTCTCTCACCTTGCACAATTAAATAATATCCTAATTATGTAATTGACTAATTCCTCAAAGAATATTCTCAAGGAATATTCCCCTCATTCAAATTCAAATATTTCCCACCAAATGGAAATATCTTCCAACATTCTTCCTAAAATTAAGGGACTTGCACATTATAATTCAACTAGAGCACTTGATTAAATTGAATGATCCATGTTAATATTCAATCTTATCCATGGATTTGATCATTGATCCATGCCATTCTATCACATTCATTTCTATCCCTTGGTTAGCTAAATCAGTCTTAGCCATTGACTCAACTAAAAAGCTTATAAATAGCCCTCATTTCTATGAGTAAATCATCCACAAATCATTTGAGTAATCATACTATAGCCAATTTCATATTCATTTTGAGAGCATTTTGATGCAGAGCAAGGGGATTCACAATTCAAAAAACTCTTCTTTATAAGGTAATTTCCTTCATAAACATCCTTGTTCAAAGAAACCAAACTAAAAACAAGACTCCCAATCATTTTTTTGTTTCACTAAACACCATGTTCAATATTCACATGACAGGCCCACAAACAATTCCACTCACAACAAACATCAATTCCAAAAATTGTTTGTCTCTGCTATCTTAAGAATACATAGTCTGATCTTCACTATAAAGTGCATAAAACTATAAAGTGCATAAAACTGTCATTAATAACTTTCACATGGATAATAATTAAGCCAATCTCTCTGGTCAGTTTGTAGATTACTTAGTTATAGAAATATCATCCAATTTTTAGACAGATCCAATGGTTAAAACAAAAGTTATGAGGGTTTTACCAAAACGGGTAACCCTTGGTAGGGTTTCAGGCTGGTTTTACAAAAAATGCCATATCTTTCTCATACCTTCATGAAATAAAATGAGACAAAGTTCAAAATGATGTAGAAAAATATTAATACCTTCTCCAATGACTTCCCCTTTAGTATCAGGCCATACATTTCTGTACAAGAGCAAAGAATCACGTTTTTATATTGTTTTCTAAGAAAAAAAAAAGAATTCCATTGATATTCTTCCATTACAAATCAATTTTATCTCCCTGTTTTTGACCTGTGGAGGATTTTTATACATTGAGGACTAAAAATAACATATCAACTGACTATAACTGATTCCAATCTCCATTTAACTAATGGACTTAACATTTATTTAATTTTTTTTGCTCTCTTGACAATGTTTACAATGAGGAGTAACTTTGAACATTATGGAACCAATAACCTAAAATATGATTTCATAGCACTCAAATGACCTCATACATATAAAAAATGGATCATTAATCCTTATTAAAATATTAATACATCAAAAATGAATACTAAACCCAATAAGGCCTCATGGAGGCATGTGATCAAATAGGTGCTCCTACACCAAACTCCTGGGGGCAAAGGAATTCAAGCCCCTTTGAATTTTCTTCTTTCTGGTCTTCCAATTACTTTGCACCTTATCCTTTGTCTTTGCAACCATCTTTGGTCCTTTCCTCATTTTCTTCTTCTTATGAATTCTCTTGTCAAGCATCCCTGCAACTTGGAAGTCCCAAAACTCTATCATATCATCAAACACTTCACTTTGTCCTTCATAACCTGCACATACATAGTCCAAGGAAAAATTAGAAACAAAATGTAGAGACCTTGAGGTATCCTCCTTGTCTTCTTGTAATTCAAATTCCTCTTCACTCATAACCAACTTATCCAATCTTGACACCAATTCACTTGAAACCTCATTGTCACTTTCTTCTTCTATCTTGATGAGTTCCTCTTCCTCTTGTGTGACTTTTCCATCACCAACCTTACTATTCCATTCTTCTTCAATGGCTACATATTGTGCCCATAAATCTTCTTCTTCATCTTTGACTGAATTTTTTGCCCTCTTTTGTTTTCTTTGTTTCTTCATAATCTTCTTTATAGGCCAAACCATCTTTCTTTTCAATGTCAAATGCCAACTTGTATCTTGTTTCATCATTTGTTCCATCTTCATCATGGATTCTTGGAACTCTTCTTCAAGTCTTTTCAATTCTCGCTTCAACTCAACAATCTCTTTGTCCATTTTCTCTTGCCTTATCCTCTTCTTTCTTTCCATCTTTCTCAACTCTTTTTCCTTTCTTTCCTTCTTCCTTCGTGAATCCTCAGCCTGCAAATATCTTTCCAATCTTCTCAACAAATCCATCTCCTCAAGCAAGTCTCTCCTTGCTTCCCCTTTACTTTGCCACACCTAGGCAATCAGGTTTTCTTCCTCAACCTGTACAACACACAACCATAAACACCAACACAAAACCAACAAACTTCACCAGCCCATATCTTTTCTAGGCTCTGATACCACTTTGATGCAAAGCAAGGGGATTCACAATTCAAAAAACTCTTCTTTATAAGGTAATTTCCTTCATAAACATCCTTGTTCAAAGAAACCAAACTAAAAACAAGACTCCCAATCATTTTTTTGTTTCACTAAACACCATGTTCAATATTCACATGACAGGCCCACAAACAATTCCACTCACAGCAAACATCAATTCTAAAAATTGTTTGTCTCTGCTATCCTAATAATACATAGTCTGATCTTCACTATAAAGTGCATAAAACTGTCATTAATAACTTTCAAATGGATAATAATTAAGCCAATCTCTCTGGTCAATTTGTAGATTACTTAGTTATAGAAATTTCATCCAATTTTTAGACAAATCCAATGGTTAAAACAAAAGTTATGAGGGTTTTACCAAAACGGGTAACCCTTGGTAGGGTTCTAGGCTGGTTTTACAAAAAATGCCATATCTTTCTCATACCTTCATGAAATCAAATGAGACCAAGTTCAAAATGATGTAGAAACATATCAATACCTTCTACAATGACTTCCCCTTCAATATCAGGCTGTACATTTCTGTACAAGAGCAAATAATCACATTTTTATAGTGTTTTCTGAGAAAAAAATAAGAATTCCATTGATATTCTTCCATTACAAATCAATTTTATCTCCCTGTTTTCAACCTGTGGAGGATTTTTATACATTGAGGACTAAAATTAACTCATGTCAACTGACTATAATTGATTCCAATCTCCATTTAACTAATGGACTTAACATTTATTTAATTTTTTTGCTCTCTTGACAATGTTTACAATGAGGAGTAACTTTGAACATTATGGAACCAATAACCTAAAATATGATTTCCTAGGACTCAAATGACCTCATACATATAAAAAATGGATCATTAATCCTTATTAAAATATTAATACATCAAAAATGAATACTAAACCCAATAAGGCCTCATGGAGGCATGTGATCAAATAGGTGCTCCTGCACCACATTTGTCCATTTCAATTAATTTCACCATTAGAGGTCATCAAAGCTTTGCTTCAACAATGGGATTAGGAAAGGGTTGAGCATTTCACATCAAGAATTAATACTTTTACACTTTAAAGTTTATGCTTCACTGATTATTATACCTGTTTACGTTTGTTTTGCTAATGGTTGAAGATGACGATCAATTTATTAGGGATGAAAGTTTATTGCGGGTAAAAGCGAAATGGGATGGGAGATTTTCTTTTCCCATAGCTCTGTTAACATCAATGACAAGACAAATTGCTCATACTTGCAATAGATAAAAACTTATACAACCAAAATCAGGAAAAGAGAAAGAAGCTGCCATGATATCAACATAATATGAGTCATCAAAAGCATTTGAATCTACAAATTTTAGCAAAAAATAAGAAAACACAAATTACACATATGATGAACATGATCATGAAATTCCACCTTCTTCAAAAAAATTGGAAACAACTTATGGAAAATGATATCAAATTTTGAAACAATTTGGCTATAATGGAAAAGGACACCCCTACAAAGATCCATTCGCCCAAGGGTGACCCAATCCTTGTAGGCACAACTAGACCAATTTTTTTGGGTAGGTACACAATCATCTACACCTTCCAAATCTATCAAAACTTGACTGTTTTAGTTTACCAATTATCAAGATTTTGCAATTATCAATTAGGGCATATAGTCTAATTAGGGAAATCACTCCAAATCATTTCCAATTCATTCCTAAGACTCAAAAAGATGTAAATATAGGTGATTGACTCACCTTGGAGGTCAAAAGTCATTCTATTCACCTTGTTGATTTGCATCCTAATGAAATATTAGAAATGATGGTCCATTGACCTTAAGTTTTAGATATTAAATTTAAGGTCACCACATTTTTTATATTTCAATTTCCTTACAATGAATCACCCTATATAGAATTATCTACAAGGGTGGAAAAAGGGAGCATAATAGAAAATAAAGCCTCCATGCAAGGTTATTTTAATGATGTCCTAGTGTTTTATTATTGTAATAGAAATGACAAGACAACAATAGGTTAATATATGTTAAATGGAAGTGTTTGCTATTTTTTTTGATGTGTGAGATTGGTATGTTACTCTATAAATTGGTTGTGGTATTATCTTCTTAATGTTGAGGGGTTGTTGCATGGTGAGAGTTTGGGTAGGAAGGGATCAAAAGTGCAAGGGCAATGTTTTCAATATAGGTGAAGTAAAATTTTTAATTGTAAAATAAAAGGGGAGTTTAAAGATGGTTATGGTGGTTCTTGGAGCATATGGCTTTAATAATACAATAGTAATAATAACTAGGGAATCTATTAGGAATGGTTTTTTGCTAGAGCTAAAGGGAGTTGTGTGTGATTTGGAGCTAAATGAGAGCCTGGTGGATTTCTTCCTTCAAGCCAATCACAAGTTAGAGGAGATGATCTAAATGATTGTGAACTTGAAGTTAAGGGTTGAAAGCATCACATTTTTTGTAGATTGATGACATTGATGATCAACTCATAACTTCTCATGTTTTAGAATTAATGGATCATTTACAAAAGAAGGATACTTATTACAAGGATTTGAATGCTACAACATCTAATTGTGTCCCACCATAAAGGAACTTTAGAGGTTGTAATTAGGTCCACTGTGTTGGTGTTAAAGCCTTATAGCAAGAGGAGGTTTGTAAAGGTATTGAGTTTGTTAGGTTAGAGAAGATGGTTGGTCCTTATTTTCTATAAGTGGAGTTGGCGAATGTATTTAGTTTTGGGGTTTGTTCAAGGGATTTTGAACATTGGAAGAAATTTCCTAATGATATGTAGAGATGGGGAGTGGCCACACTATATTTTTTGTCCTTTTTACCACTATTGGAGGTGTTAATGCATAGGTAGTCAACCCATCTTTCCTTTGATTTTGGGCTACTAGTATCTATATTGATGTTTTCTTCTATTGGTTTAAGCTTTGTTTTATTTTGGTGGTGCTTTGCCCTATTTTTTATGCTCCTACCTCTTCAAAGGAGCTTTCTAGTGGTAGAGATATAATTTTATGTAAAATGATTAATATATTGCTAAATTATTTCATTGTAGTGCTTGTGATGGTTATATTTTATATTTTTGTTATTTATAGGGATTAGGTCCCTATATAATCCTTATAATCTTAAAAAATACAAATGATGGTGCATAATGCTAAAGACAACATACACAAACATGTGAGTGGCCTATATGATGATGCCATGGATAAATTCTTTATTGCCTTTTAGAAATCAAAGTATTTTATAATATATTTTCCTCCATATAAATTTAAGTGCACATTTAATCTCTTTAAATACAATGACATAGCAACATGCTACACAAATGTGTGTTAAATCAACTTATAACAACTAGTAGAAGGGGTAGTAAACTTAAAATTTGAATTTGATGATTTAAATTTTAAGGTCTTACCTACGCACTTTGATGGACCTTAGGATAAAGTGTTAATTTGAAGATAGGGAGTGTTGTATAGAAGTAAGGGCAAATAAGGTCTTAATAATGATGAGTAAATAACAAATTTACTAAAAATAATGCAAATTAAGGTGCAATAAATGCAAATAAGATTTGGACCATGAGGCAAGATTAACACAGAGCATACCACTTGTTAATATATTATTATGTTGAGAGGTGTGTACATAAAATCCAAAACATAGCTAACATATATTTAAAAATACTAAAATTATAAAATAAAAACATATATTAATATAAAACTATTAAAAAATTAACATATAAGTATATAATATTTGCTAAACTTTTCAAAGTAAAAACAAAACAAAAGAACTACCCAAATAATTAAATGGAAAACTTACATAGAAAAATAAATAAGTGTATTACCCAAAAATAAAATTTCAAATAAAACAAAAAACAAAACAAAGTAAACAATGAAAATAAAAAAATATTTGTCCATATATTGTATGTAATAAATAAAATAAATAAATAGAATACATAAATATCTTTAACACATATGTACTATCAAGACATTCCAATCAAAATAAATTCAAAATAAAAATAGAAAATGATATAAATACACTCGTTTACTCATTAAACTACAAAATTTTAAAAATATCATTTTATATAAATTAAAATTCCTAAAGTTAATTATAAACATTATATTTCCATAATCTATAAATTTTTAAAAATAAATAATAAACATTATATTTCCACAATCCATAAAATCCAAAATATTAATAATAAAATATCAGAAATTACAACAAAAATATTTTCATATTCCTAGAGTTAACAACCCTATTTTTAAAAGCGGAAATAAAAGACCCTCTACATGCACACCTTGGGAGTGCCTTAAAAATGCAAGTATGTCACATGACCTTGGAAGCAAGCTTAGAATTTGACGCCCACCCCTACCTGTCATATGAAATTTTTTTGATGATGTGTTCATTTAAATCCCTGTCACTTTACGTTTTATGAAAAAAATTAACTGTAAAAAAAAAATTAAATATCAATTTCAAACCTATTCAAAAATAATTATACAAAATTAAAAATAGTTTAATCCTTATTCAACTCATTATCTAAAATTTCAACATGCTCACCTATAAAACACATGCTATATTATCTTGAAAAAAAATGCTATAATTTTTTTTTTTATAGTTTAATTCTTAAATTCATCTATCCAAAAACATAAATTAAAAGTCAAAGCTCCAATCACCAATCACTGTAAAATAAATGTTGACAAAACAGTGAAAACTTATGTTTCATATGGATATCCTATATCACGGCTGGAATTTGACAGTCACCCCTACCTGTCATATGAAAATTTTGTCAAAAAATTGTTTAATTTATGAACTTTTATCTTGAAAAATTAGAAAACAATGATCATTATTAATAATAAATATAAAAATCTATGTTATAATTAACAATTAACAAAAATTTCTAAATTGATATTAAAAACAAATCTTGTTAAATATATTATAAAAGTTAAAAATAATTATATTCTATTTTGAAAAGATTCTAAATTAATATATATTTTTATAATAATATTATAAATCACAAAAGAGGATAACTATTATTAAAATGTCAAAAGTTTCTAAATTCATATTATAAAATATTCAAAAAAGTTATATTCTATTCTAAATTGATTTTTTTTTTATAATAAAAATTATAAAATGATATATATTTAAATTAAAATAATATATTATATTTTGTCTATAATTTTTTTTAAAGTTTACTAAAAATATAGCAAGTCAAATTATACGATTTAATAAATTTTATAGCTGTAATATATGGTCTAAAATTGAAAAAACAGTCAAATAGACCATCAAATTCAGGCCTATCCTATATATATTAAAAAAATGTAAAATTAAAAAATATTAATAATTAGAAATAAATGTAAAAATCTTAAATTTATTGTTACAATTAACAAGAAGTTTCTAAATTAATATAGAAAATAAATCTTGTTAAAATATTCAAAAAGTTAAAAAACAATTATATTCTATTTTGAAAAGATTTTGTATTAATATATATTTTAATAATAAATATTATAAATCATATATATTAATATAAAACAATGATAACTATTAGTAAAAATGTTAAAATGTTAAATTTATTTAATAACATTTTGTTTCCACAGTCATGATGCTAGTATGCAAGATTTTTGGAATAAACTGTATGTGATTTTTATATCATCAACGTTTCGGATCATACTCCATGATCCATCATCAGGAGCAGTAGAGTGAGCCGAAACGTTGATGTTAAATTTATTGTTAAAAGTATTTTGAAAGAATAGAAAGAACTATATTTAATCTTGAAAATACTCTATTTTGAAGATTTTGAATTAATAAATATATTTGTAATAATTATTATAAATCATATATATTAATATAAAATGAAATTAGAAAAAATTATACTCCAATTCTAAACTAATTTATATTTTTATCATAAACATTATATATATATATATATATATATGCCCACATTAAATTTTTAGGGTTTAATAATAATTTTAAGTGTCATGTTTACAATTATATAAAAAATATAACAAGTCAAATGATAGGTCTAATAAATTTTTAGGTTGTAATATACGGTCTAAAATGCAAAAAAAAAAGGCGAGATAGACCATCAAATTAAAAGCTGAAGAAAAAAACCGACGGAATGGTTTTTAGCGGCATAAGACCGTGTGAGTAAAAGGGCAAAGCAGCAATAGCATGGAATGTTCGATGGGCATGGGCACATGGGTATATATGGGTATGCGCGTGAGAGCCGTGTTGGGTGCGTGCATGTGGAATGTTTCCAAGTTCCAACGCTTCACAACGCTGCGTTAGGGTCGTCACTGTGCCGTCCTTGTCGCCTAATGCAAGTCAAGCGACTCGGCTGACCCGACCACTCTTTAAAGCGCCGCCTCTTCTCCATCATGGACATTCATTCCAAATTCATCTCTCGTACACCCACCCACATTCCTGTTCACACCTTGGCTCTCATCCCCCGACCTCTAGCTCTCTGCTTCAACCTTATGAAGAACGGCCTCCTGTTCTCCTCGCGGACGCAGCGTGTGCTGGTTCACCCCATGAACAATCAGAACAACAGCTCCAACAGTTGGAGCCCTAGCCGCAGCAACAAGGACAACGTGAATAAGGAGCATGGCCTTGAGGCCTTCCAGCGGACCGTGAGTGAGCGCTTGGGCGCCCTCGCGGAGGACTCTGCAGACGGAGAAAGACTGCTGTCCTTGGCGTGGGTGCGGGAGGTAGTGGACACCGTCCTGAGCTGTGAGGCGGACTTCAAGACGCTTGTGGTGCAGCCGAAGCCCCCGCTTTCCAAGGCTGAGGAGCGCATCGCAGATGATTTCTTGGAGCGTAGTGTTAAAGCCCTGGACCTCTGCAACGCCATCCGTGATGGCATCGACCACGTCCGCCTTTGGCAGAAGCATGTGGAGATCGTCTTGTGCGCTCTGGACGTGAGGCACCGCTCCTTGGGAGAGGGGCAGCTCCGGCGCGCCCGTAAAGCCCTTGCAGACCTTATCCTAGCCGTGGACGACAAAGAGCCCTCGGCTGCAGTTCTCGCTCAGTACCGGCACCGGTCCTTCGGACGGCCTGTTGGGTCCTCTAACGCCGCTTGCCACTTCCGTTCTTTGTCATGGTCTGTGTCCCGCTCGTGGTCAGCTGGGCGGCAGCTGCAGGCCATGGGATCGAATCTGGTCCCTCCCAAGGGCACGGAGGTCGCCGCTAGCAATGGCTTCTCCATTCCGGCCTACACCATGAACGCCATTATCCTTTTTGGCATGTGGGCTCTGGTGGCTGCCATCCCTTGCCAGGATCGTGGCCTACAGACCCACTTCTCTTTTCCCCGGACTTTCGTCTGGGCCGCGCCCTTGCTCTCCATCTACGATAAGGTCATGGAGGAGTCTCGAAAGCGGGACCGCCGGAGCAGCTCCGTTGGCCTTTTGAGGGAAATTTCACAGATTTCTGCCTGCATCCGCCATCTTTCCGAGCTTGTCGATTCTCCCCTGACGGAAAACCAGGACCAGGAGGTCAGAAAGGAGGTTCTGCGGCTGATGCAGGTCTGGGCCACTGTAAAAGATGGGCTCGACCCACTTGAGAAACAGATCAGAGATCTCTTTCACAGAATTGTGAGCACCAGAACTGAGGTTCTTGATTCCATGAGCCGGACCATACCCGATAGGTGAGAAAAGCATTAAACTGGTTTGTCAATATTTCTCTACCCTATGTACAGTTTTCCATGGGGATTGTATTACAATTAAAGAACGATCAAAGGAATAGGAGTCTGTGGGTGGGCAATTGTTCCTAGAGTATCCTTAGCGGTAGGGAAAGATTCGAAAGAGGGAAAATTTGCTGTGGGGCTGTATTCTCCTGCAGGGCTATCGTCATGTATATCAGGGATCGGATTGATTTCTTTCAATCGTCTGTTTTCTTCTTTTCTTTTTGGTCATTTTTCTAAAAAATTGTATTGTGCCATATAAACATGCATATATGAAATCTATATCAGTTGCTCAAATTATTGTTTTTCGTTTGTAACAATGGCCTAATTTTGCTGAACAATGGGATTTGGATTATTTTACAAGTTTGATTTTGAATTGGTATTATGAGTCAGCTAGACTCTTGTGCATGGTAAGAGTACCAATTCAAAAGTTCTACTCTTGCAATTCGGAGTCCAAACTCTATTGTATTCTGGATGCTGTGGCATCAATTAGTGCAGTTGTTTCTGTTCTGATTATTGCAAGTCAAATTGCAGATGCTTTCATATTGCGATTAACAAGAAAGAATACATCATATAGTGCTGATAATTGTAAATCAGGTTTCATAGCCTTAATTGTTATATGTTCCAAACTAAACAACATCTAGGGAAACAGCTCGTACCATGGTTACAGTTTGGGTCCAGCTTTATTTGCCAAATAGAATTTGATGGTGGCAGTAACTTTTAGTGTCTTGTCCTTTAAGTTTTAATCATTTTTAAAAGTGAAGCTTAACTAAGTGTGTTGCAGATCTGTATGTTACATCTGGTAATTGTAATTTTGAGTTGAATGGACCTTTTTGTTTATTACTCTGCACGAACCATCTTATTGCCTATTGTCTAGAGTTAAGAATATTTACTGACAAGGTAAAGATCCGTGGCGTGACTGATGGTGAAAGGGTGCACTACAATCAGGACTCAGGTTCAATTCTCCCTAGGAACACTTGTTGTGGTCCAGGCTGTAGGTTTATAATTCCATATTTATTATTTACTAGTCAGGAAAAAGGTAATTAATATTTTATGGGATTTCCTACATATCACCTCTCAGATCTATAACTTTTTCAAGTGATAAATATTTGCTGAAGTATATGGCTAGAAATGCAATAGGCCTAAAGACTGCCAATTTCCAGGTCTGGTGCATGCTCCGATGATAATAATTTTAGACTTCGAGCTTGCAGACTTCTGTGCAGTGCTGGTATTTTGTGCCCTTTTTAAGACTACATATTATATGTTCCTTTCTTTTTTCAACAAAACTAGGAGGCTTTATCACATATACCTCTTTTGTCAAATCTCCAATTAGGAGTGCACTTTTTACATCTATTTGTTGGATCTTCCAATTAAGCTAGGAAGCAAATGCTATTGACAATCTAACCACGATTATCTCTACAATTGGAGCAAAGGTTTCCTCGTAGTCAACACCTTTAATTTGATTGTAGCCTTCAACTACCATCTTCTTTTTATGCTTGTCAATTGAACCCTCAGGTTTAAAATTTATTTTGAACACCCATTTACTATCAATGGCTTCTTTACTATCAGGTAAAGTTACCGATTCCCATGTTGGTTTTGATGAGTTGAATCCATCTCCTAAGTCATAGTACTTTGCCAATTTTCATCTTTTATCACTTCCTCATTAAGTGCTTGATTCATAAGCATTTACAACAGTTGTCATCAATGCATAACTGACCTCATAGTCCGCAATCTGATGGGTATTTTCGTTGCTTTTATTTATCTCCATAGAGAAACATTAAATTGTGGAGTGGACAAATGAGCTTTGAATTTGGCTCATCAATTCCTTGTTTTTCTTTTCTTGATTCAATAGTGCTTTCTAGTTCTGTTTCAACCTTTTTTGGTGAGTATGATAATGCATGTGTCATTTTTCTCTTATAGCAAAGCCACAGGGAAAACACTTGTAAGGTGACATTCTTCCTTGAAAATGACATCTCTAGTGGTATGAAGTTTATTCACCTTGGGATCATACAATCGATAGGCTTCACTAGAGTCATCATTTACAAGAAGCATGTATTTTTGACTCTTCTCATTGAACTTTCCTGTCTTTTCTTTTGGAATGTACCTATAGGCAATGCTCCCTAAGATTCTTAAATGCCTAACTGACAGATTCTTAAAGACAACAAGATGTCTTTGCCATTGAGGCTTCTTGCCCTTGAACTTAGAGGCAAAATCATTTGCACATTCAGTTTCATCATCTCTATTAAGCATTTTTTAATTTTTTATGTTTCAATAGTAGATCCTTTAGAGTATTAATGTGAGTGTTTTCTTGAAATTCTCAAATGGTTTTGGCAAACTATTAAGAGTTTGGAGATGAGATCTTTATTTGCAATAGTCTCGCTTGCATTAATGAGATAATTTAAAATGCCCTTGAGCTTTGAGAGATGCTTAGTTACCAATCCGCTTCCCGCTCCAATCTTAAACTGTATAACTGAGTTCAGGATATATGCTCTCACATCATTTGTGTGCTCAAAGATTCTAGTGATTGCATCTCAAGCTTCCTTTGCTGTGGTTTCATTCCACACATTTTTTATCAATGTACCACTTATAGACAAGTCTATCAAAATTGGTGGTTGGTGTGATTTATTGTCAATTTTTTTTTGTAGACGAGTGTCTGTGGGATGTCTTGTTGTAGTTCCATCAACAATAGAGGTAAGTTCTAATAAGAGAAAAATGCTTTTCATCTGATCATACCATTTTTCATAATTATCAGCACCACTCAACTTAATTGAGATGGCACCCACTACATTATTTGCTATTTTTTATTGTGAAAGTGCTACCCTTAGGTAATGCCTCTGACAGAATTGGGCCAAGATCCTTCAAAACTGAAATCCATAGGTGGTTGTTCTACCAATTATATTTACTTTCTTTTCTTTCCTTAGGAACAACTCTGCAAATAAATTCAAACTCTGCTGTGTTTGCTTTAAAATAAACTCCAGGTCGATTGAATTGGAATTTGATGAATGTTCGGAGATTTCAGGACTTTTTAAAACTTTTGGCATTTTCATATAACAGTATCTAGAGACGAGTTTCTGTCTTTTCGATTTCTTTTAATTGATTTTTCTGCCCTAATTCGAAGGTTTGTAAGGCATATTGATATAATGAAGCCCAGTATACTAATGTTACTTGTTTTGATACAGAGTTTGTTGTAGAAAATAAATTTACAGTCTTTAAAATGTAGCAATGATCTCTGCGATCAACGTTACTATCTTATTCTAATACCAATTGTTGAATTGGAGAGGTTTGCATAGATTTTTTATATATATATTGTAGGGATCCAAAATCCTTGAAACAGGCAAAATATATGGATAGATGTGCCTCTACTTAACAACTCTGAGAATTTTGATTAAATAAAGTTTATATTTCCAACAGTATTAGTTAGTCATATAACAGTTATGCCTATTATCCTTACCCTAATGACTTTACCTTTTGTTCTGCAGTCAACAGGCTATATTTTTATTGTTGGCATGATTCTAGGACCGAACTTTTTTAGAAGTTAATGCAATTATCGTTACCCTGATGACTCTACCTTTTGTTCTGGAGTCAACAGTCTCTGGCAGTCAATCATGTTTTTACTATTGGCACAAATATAGAACCCAACTTTTTTAGAAGTTAATGCAATAATCCTTTACCCTGATGACTTTATCTTTTGTTCTGCAGTCAACAGTCTTTTTTATTGTTAGCACGTCTAGAGTAATGCAATTATCCTGACCCTGTTGACTGTACCTTTTGTTCTGCAGTCAACAGTGGCAATCAATTATGTTTTTACTGTTGGCACAAGTCTAGAACCTAACTTTTTAAGAAGTGTAAAAAATGCAAACTTATTCAAGTCTTGGTTTATGTATATTTGTTCTATTGAATTTTTTGTGCTGCATGATAATGCTTTATTGGTGATAGTGGATTCAGCATACTTTGGATTGAACATACTGCTCTGAATTCTATTCTAGGGAGAGAGTGAGCCATCTCAGTTGTTGCAGCGATAGTTGTTAATTGCACTCATACAATACACAGTTGAATGCTTATTATAATTTACTTGTTTACTTATACAATACACAGTTGAAGGCTTTGTAAATTTGCATGTTATTATACCCATAATACTGAAAATGAATTGTATAAAATTACCCAGTTTAATCGTACGGAGACTGACTCAATACCCCAAGTAATTGTAATTGGTACTTTTATACCGGGGCGGGTATGTAGAAAGCAGTGATACATTTGAGATGCTCTGTAAATTCTGGGCAGCATGTCGGATCCTGAAAGCTACATTTTAGACGCTCTGTAAATATTGGGCAGCATGTATGTAGGTGAAGGGCACACAATACACTGTGAGGAGGGAGGGGGGTGCGGGTTGTGAATTAGTATATGGAAAAACTCTTAAATTCAAAATTAATTACCATTAGTAACTTCTCCAAACATGAACCTCAAAAACATCAAAGCAACAAGTATTGATTTCCTTAACTATTAAGCAATACAGATGCACACATATTCACACAAAGAACACCAGATACACATGGAAACACAGAATGAGAAAAACCACGGTGAGAATAGCTGCTTGGAGCCACTGTCCAAATCCAGCCTTACAATTTTAATAAATCACTTACAATCATGAAGTTGACACCAAACTATTGGAGACAACTGGAGACAGTAATTGCCAATTGTATTTGTAGACACCAACCTATTGGAGACACTGATCACCAACATAAAGATCCGAGCACCAATTCAATAGGCAAGACACCAATCCTGCAAAACACCAATCCTATTAGATTATAGAGATGATTTGTGGATCTTCAAGATTGATAACACAACTAGCACTTGATCTGATTAACCTTTAGACACTCTCGCACATAGCATATGATCTTTTGATAATTGAAATGTAACTCACATTTTGCATTGAAGTACTAATTACATAGCATTCCTACGCACTATATTACATTGAATGAATTTTTGTCAACATCCCAACATGTTAACAATATCTCATGTTGACCAAGAAGCTCTTAACACTGTCCACAATCAGCCATCATAGCATATGATCTTTTGATAATGGGATAATGGCGCACAATAATTGAAATGTAACTCACATTTTGCATTGAAGTACTAACTACGTAGCATTCCTACGCACTATATTACATTGAATGAATTTTAATCAACATCCCAACATGTTAACAATATTTCATGTCAACCAAGAACCTCTTAACAACATCCACAATCAGCCATGTTGTCTAAGGGTAGACCTTAATTCAAATTGATATGAAACATGTAGTTGGCCCAATTCTAAATTAATTGTATTACCGCTTGTGTTAGATGATGTTATGCATTTCCTTCAACAATCTTAAACTGGTCCTATTTTATTTTCACATGCTTCCTCTAGTTGGTGCATGCTTCCCTTCTTTGGTGCAAACACACAAACATTATTCTCAGTCAACCAACCAACACAAACAATAATAACCTTTTGTATGTTGAAGATCAACCTCTGAAACTCTAGAATTTGGTTCATAATGAGTAACTTTATTCAAGTCCAAACTGCAAGCCATAGCATTCAACTGCAATAGAATGAGGAGCAAAACACAATGATAGTATAATACAATGCACGAGTAGCAAACCACAAAATACTACTTTAGACACTTCTAGATTTCTTCCAACAATTGTAATAGATACAAGATGATATTTTGAGCATATTACAAGTAGCTTCCTTCTTAGTAATGATAACAGTAAAATTTTGTAATTAATCACAGTACTTTTGATTTCAAATGCTCAAACATGACATGATAGAAGTAATTACATTTAATTTCATCGATTTATTGTCATCACTCCTTTGACATCAATGGCAACATATGTTCAACAATCTTCCCCTTTGTCATTGATGGTAAACAACAAAATGTTGCAAGCACATTAATACAAACCAAATTTATCCGAAACTCCCCCTATGTGATACAACTGAAGTTCTTGAGCATTTGAAGGATATGACATTTTGGATTCCTTTCTACCCTTTTGACATCAATGACAAAGGACAGCAATACTCATCTAAAAGATACAACACTTGGAATTCCTCTGGATCCAATTCATCTTGAGTTTCTCTCTTCCTATGCCATTTCCTATTTGACAATCATTCTGCAAGGCCACCAAGGCTGTTTGTGGCATGGAGTCAATACTCCCTGTCAACTTATACTTCTTGATTCAAGAGGAGTGAGCAACTGCTCCCAACTTCTGTCAGAGATGCTCAACAGTCTCCTTAGGAAGAAGTTTTGTAAAAATGTCTGCAATTTGCTCCTTAGTTTCAATGTACTCCGGCTTCACTTCTTTGTTTGCAACTTTCTCTCACAAAAAAATAATATTTAATTGCAATATGTTGTGTCCTTGAATACATCACCAAATTTTTGGAAATATTTAAGCACTAGTATTGTCACAAAGAATGGAAATGAGCTCTTCAAATTCTATTTTCATCTCCCTTAGATTCGATTTCATCCATAATACTTGTGTGCAACATGAAATTGCTACAATGTACTTCGGTTCTGTTGTAGATAAAAATATTGAATCCTACTTCTTGTTTAAGTAGGATACAAGACTATCATCAAGAAAGAAAGCTTCACCACTTGTACTCTTTCGATCATCTATGTTTTCGGCCCAATTTGTATTTGCGTATGCAGTTAGTGTGAAGTGTTCAGTCTTAGGATACCATAGACCGAAATTTATTGTAGCTTTCAGATATCTAAATATCATTTTTATTGTCTTGACATGCGTTTCCTTAGGTGCTACGTGAAACCTAGCTACCATCCCTACTTCTTGCATTATGTCTAGTCTAGATGCAATTACATATAATAAGCTACCAACCATTGACCTACACAAGGTTTGATTTGTCGGAGCAGATTCATAATTCTTAACAAAATTACACCTAGTAACTATGGGTGTACTCATTGGTTTGCATTCTTCCATCTTATACTTGCTCAACATCTCTTTTATGTACTTGTTATGAAAAATGAATATACTTTTGTCTGATTGAGGAATCTATAAACCAAGAAAGAAAGACAACTCACCAAGCATTGACATTTCAAACTCTTTTTGTATTGCATCCCAAAATCCTTTGCACATGGCATCATTGCTACCTCCAAAGATAATGCCACCAACATAAGCAACAATAATCAGTAATTGATCACCTTATATTTTTATGTACAAGTTATTGTTGCACTACCTCTCTTAAAACTTTGTTGATGCAGATATCTATCGAATTTGTTGTACCATGCTTTGGGGGCTTGTTTGAGTCCATAAAAAGCCTTTTTTAGTTTACACACAAAATCTGGTTTACATGAACATTAGAACCCCTCTGATTGTTCAATGTAGAGTTCCTCTTCTAACTCTTTATTCAGAAATGCAAATTTGACATCCATTTGATATACCTTGAAATTTTTGAAAAAAGCATTTTGATTGCTTCTAACCTTGCTATCGAAGCAAATGCCTCCTCAAAATCAATTCCCTCAACTTGAGCATATCCCTTGCCTACAAGTCTAGCTTTGTTATGGGTCACTTTTCTATCTTCATTTAACTTGTTTCTAAAGACCCATTTAGTTCTCGAAACCAACTCTCAAGTTTCATTTTTCTTAATCTGAGTTAATTCTTCCTCCATGGCATCTAACCAACCTATTTTTTGCTTGCCTCTACATAAGAACTTAGTTCAATTTTTGATAATAAGGAAAAGTGTACCTATTCATTTGTTTTCTCAATTCTTCTCTAGGTCTAAGCTCCATTGTCTTTGTCTCCTATGATTTGATTTTCATAATGGTTCTTTTGAACATACCTAGCCAAAGTCTTTGTAACTATATTCTTTGAGACTTCATCACTACTGTAGATTAAATCTTCATTATCTTCTTCATTCAAAGTCTTGGTAGATTAAATTGTTTAATCAATACTTACATTGACATTTTCCACAATCCTTTTCAACCTTTTGTTATAACATTTATATGCCTTGCTTGTTGTAGAATAGCCAAGAAAAATACCTTCATCAAATCTAGAATCGAACTTACCCAAATGTTCATCCCTCTTGATGTAGCATTTGTTTCCAAATATTCTAAGATGTTTGACTGAAGTCGGTCCTCCTTTCCATAGTTCATATGGTGTTTTGGCAATTTTTGGTTTGATTGGAGCTTTATTCAAAATGTAAACTGTTGTTCGAACCACTTTTCTCCAATAAACATATGATAACTTTGCTTGACTTAACATTGTTTTGGCCATCTCCAATACAACCTCTTAGCTACTCCATTTTGTTGAGGAGTTATAGGAGCAGACAATTGTCTTTGAATCCCATGCATCTCACAAAATTCATCGTACCAATCAGAAGTGAACTCTCCACCTCTATCTGATCTGAAGCACTTGATAGTTCTTCCAGTCTCATTTTCAACCATTGCCTTAAATGCTTTAAACTTCTCAAAAACTTTTGATTTCTCTTTCAGAAAAGTAATCCAAGTCATTCTAAAATAATCATCAATAAGCATCACAAGATACCTATCACCTTTAATGCTCTTTGTCCTCATTGGTCCACATAGATTTGTATGTATGAATCAAATCCAATTTGCTTTATTGTAGAATACTCCTTAGTAGGAATATGGTCCTTGTCTAATTTCTCTCATGACATGGTTTATGGAGGCTTCTTGATCTTTGGCATGTCTCTTACCATTCCTTTTGAACTAATCCTCACAAATTCATCAAAATTGATGTGTCTCAATCTTTTGTGCCAAAGCCAACTCTCTTCACTTTGTATTGTAAAACAATTTTGTCCATTGATATCATTGAGATGATACACATCATCGTCAACCCTTCTTCCTTTTACATTTAACTCACTTGTAGTAGTCTTTCTGATTTCACCTTAGCACTGAATGAGTGTTTATAGCCTTTATCACACATTTGACTTACACTTAGAAGATTGTGCTATGATCTTTTTACATACAAAACATCACAAGTTTTTGTCTTTTCACCATCAAGACTCAAGATATGTTTATTGGTAATCTTAAAGCAACTGAGTTGTTATCAAGAGTTACAACTCCATCAAACTTTTTGAAGTGCATGAACTTGCTCTCATCTTCGATCATATGACTTGAACATCCGTTATCAATGATCCATAGATTCTTCTCCTTTTGAGCATGTAGTGCAGTCTGAGCCACCATGGATTTCTCTAATCTTTGTTCCTCTGGTTTCTTCTTTCAAACCTTTTCTATTTCACTACTCTGACTAGATGTGTAATTTTCTTTTGTATTCGGCATAGGACTCACAAAATTGTTTCTACAGTTTCTAGCAATATGCCCAAAATTTTGCATTTATGACAAATAATATTGAAATTAAATAGTGGTGCAAACACATTTTTGTTAACAAATTATTTCTTCTTGCCAAATTTTTTCTACAATTCATAGCCTTATGACCAAAATGATTGCAATTAAAACAATCACCAAAAAAAGAATGGTTAAATCTAGTATTGTATCCTTGTCCTCTTGAAGCTTGTCTTCCAGATCTTCTATTCTGTCTGTGCACTTGAGTGAAACCATCGTCCATCAATTTGCTTTCTTTGGTTGCCACAACCTATTCAAACTTTGAATTCTAGAGCCATTCTCTTTCAGATTCTCACCAACTGACTTCATGGGATTCTCAATTGCCTTATTATTCTATATGTCAGCAAAACCAATGCCGATTTTGATATGTGGTGATCTCCAAATTTCTATTATCTAATCTAAGATCTCAATGCTCTTCCCAAACTTCAATTTTAGTTGATGATTTATTTTTTCAAGATCTTTCCTTAATGACACAATCTCTGCTTCAAGTTTTTCACAATCCTTATCTCTTGTTAGCAACCTTTTTGTCATAACCTCTTCAATCCTCTTTGCTTCTTCCACTTGAATCTTCTCGTCAATGACCATCTTCTCTATCTTCTCAAGACTATGAAATAATTTGTCTTTAACTTTCACTTCTTTAGTCTTAATTTATTTGCCAACACAAAACAATTCTTCCACAAGATTTAATTCAACATCATCATCATTTTTGGACTTCATTTTTGCATCACCTTCAAAAGTTTCCATAGCCATGAATAGTCTTTTCTCCTTCATTCCCAGAAGTGTCTTGGTCATTATCATCAAATGAGTAGCCTTCCTCATTGATAAAAAAACTCTTTCAATTTTTCTGAAACTTTTTCCCTTTGAAAATGACTTCTTCCCATCATTGCCAAAATCTTTGTATGGATACTTAGCCATGAAATGCCCCACTTCACCACAATTAAAACATTTGAAAGACAACTTACCTTTGTAATTTCTGGAACCCCTTTGTAACTTTTTGACAAATTTTACTTCCTCCATATTTGAGCCATCTTCTAAATCTGGATCTTATTTCTTAGACACTTTGAATGCTGCCTCTTTCCTTACATATTTTTCATTATCAATTTCCATCTCATAAGCAGTCAAAATTCCATGTAACTCATCCATAGTTAGAGTATTCAAACCTTTAGCTTCTTCAACAACAAAAAAATTTGCATCAAAATTTTTGGGAAGGGATCTAAGTACCTTTTTCACAATCATACCTTCTTTCGTCTTTTCATCAAGACCTTTGATAGAGTTGAGAACCTCATCAACCTGGGGCATGAATGTAGCAATGTTTTCCTCTTCCTTCATTTTTAGGCTTTCAAATTGATCTCTATAAGTTTGAATCTTTGCTTGTTTTACCTTATCATCACTTTCATAAATGTTGTGTAACTTAACCCATTATTCCTTCGATGTCCTCCAATGCATAATCTTCACAAACTCAGAGTTAGATAAACCACATAAAATAACATTTCTTGCCTTGGCATTATACTCACAAGCCTTCTTTTCAGCCTAATCTCTTAGGGGACTATCAAGGATTTCATATCCATTCACAACTGATTACCAAACCTCAAATCCTAGGGCCATCAAATATGTTTCCATCCTCACACTCCAAAAGGTATAATTGGATCCATCAAAAAGTGGTGCCTTATTTGAAGAAAAACCTTCTTGAGCCACTAAGTATGCCATCTTGAATCTACCTCAAGCTGTTAAGTTTTTTTCTAAGGAACTTAACTCAGATACCAATTGTAGGGTACACAATATACTGAGAGGGGGCGGGGGTGGTTGAATCAATATATGCAATTTATTTTTAATTCAACATTAATTACCATTAGTAACTTATCCAAGCATGAACCTCAAAAACATCAAAGATATAAGTATTGATTTCCTTAACCATTGAGCAACACAGATGCACACGTTCACACAAAGAACACCAGATATACATGGAAACCTAGAATGAGAAAAACCATAGTGAGAAGAGCTACTTGTAGCTACTATCCAAATCCAACCTCATAAAATAATGAATCACTTATAATCATGAAGTAGACACCAACCTACCAACGACACTAATACCCAATTGTATTTGTAGGCACCAACCTACTAGAGACACCAATCCCCAACATAAAGATCTGAGCACCAACTCAATAGGAAAGACACCAATCCTACCATATTATAGAGATATGATTTGTGGAACTTCAAGATTGATAACACAACTTGCACTTGATTTGTTCAACTTTCAAACACCGTCCCACACAACATATGATCTTCTATTAATAACATAGTATTGAAGTAATAATTACATAGCATTCCTACACACTATCATATTGAATGAATAATAGTCATAAATATATACATCCCAACATATTAACAATATCTCATATCGACCAAGAAATTTTTAACACCATTTGTAATTAGTCATGTCAGTTAAGGGTAGACTTTAATTCAAATTGATATGAAACATGTAGTCGGCTTGATCCTAAATCAATTGTGTTATTTTCCGTGTTAGATGATGTTATGTGCTTCATTAAATGATCTTAAACTAGTCCTATTTTATTTTCACATGCTTCCTCCAGTTGGCCCACTCTTCCCTTCTCTAGCACAAACACTCTAACATTATTCTCAGTCAACTAGCCAACACAAACAACACTCAATTACTTACAACTTTCTGTATGCTAAAGATCAACCTTTGAAACTCTGGATTCTGGTGCATCACGAGTAACATTACTTCAGGTTCAAACTGCAAACCATAGCATTTAACTGTAGTAGAATGTGAATCAAAACACAATGGAAGTATAATATAGTGCATGAGTAGAAAGCCACATATAATACTACTGCAAACAACTCTAGATTGCTTCCAACAACTGTAATAGATTCAAGTTTTTGTTTCAAGCATACTATTGAAATGGTGGGAAAAGGGGGAAAACCCTAGTTCCCTTAATAGAGAGAAAACTATGATTTATGGGCCCTCTTCCCAAGATTTCATTAGAAAGCACCAACCACAAAGCCAAGAAATTGACTTTTAACCTCAAAGGTGAGTCAATCAAACCTGGGTTGGTGGATTTCTTTAATTAAAAAGAATGATTCAGATTGATTTGAAATAATGCAACTAAATGAACTATATGACCTAGTATGTAAATTGTAGATTCTTGAAGATATACAGACTGTAATAACACTTTGTAGGAAGATCTGGGAGATATCTGAGAACATGTACCTATCACCAAAAGTTGATTATGATGTGTGCAGAGGGACTGGTTTTCCCCTGAGTGAATGGGTCCTTGATAGGGCTTCTGAAAATACTTTTTACAGTCCTTTGGTGTCAGATCTAAGATGCTACTTTCCACCCACAAACTTGTCAAAATAATGAAAAATAAATTCTGCAACTTAGTTTCTGTGTCTTGTCAAGAATGATGACACCAAATGCAACAATGCAAAATTGCTCTTCAAGATCTCTTTAATCCTTCTTCAACCTATAACTTGCACATACACAAAAAGGGAAAAATACTTGTTTTGTACCTTATAGGGGTTTGCCTCAGTCAAACCCCGTGAATAGTGTTCCCACTTTCACAATGGCAATTTCAATGATAAAAAAACTTGAATGTAAAGGAAATGATGAATAAACACTTGTTGCAACTCACCACCCTTCAATGAATTTCTTGAAGGATTTCATACTCATCTCTTCAAAAGAATTGGATCTTGCTTGAATGCTTGAATGCATGAAGACATATAGCACTTGTTAGCCTTCACAAGACAACATGAACACACATAAACTTGGACATGATGTTAGGATCTTGATTGATGCTATAAATGACTGATAATGTCACTCTTGAATACTCTTGAAAACAATATTTTCTCTTGAAGTTTCCCTTAATGCTAGATGGATTTCAAATGATAAAATAACTATATTTATAGGTGTTTATCTAATTTCCTGAAAATTAGATTCCAAAAGTTGACACTTACAAATTGAATTTTAATCATTAAAAGACCACCAAAAATATATTTTAAATTGGGTCCTATCACATAAAGGGGACCCATTCGCCCCTATCCTATATTTTCATGACACACATAATCCATGTCAATTTAATATTAAATGCATTTATTTAATGTTGGTTCTTTCATAAAATGGTAAAAATAAGGCTTTGAAATGTATAATTTGGAAAATTAGAAGCTTAATTAAGTCCCAATAAATTAAGGGACCCAAACATAGTGTGAAATTGTAAAGGGATACAATTTCCTACACTACAACTACAAGTAGCTTCATTCTACGCAATGATAACATTAACATTCTAAAACTGATCACAATACTTCTTGATTTCAAATGCTCAGACATGACATGACATGACATAAGTAATTACATTTAATTCTCACCGATCTAGTGACATTACTCCTTTGACATCAATTAGCTCCTTTGGCATCAATAACAACATATGTTCAACAGTATGATCTTGAAAGTTACACATTAGATGCTCTAGAAATGTTGGGTAGCATCCCAAAAAGCCTTAGCAATTCCATTTTTCAATTAACATTTTGTCAAAAAATTTATAGGAATTACATGTTGATATAGTACTGTTAACATGATAGTACCAATACGCGACATTATCTTTGAAAGCATTTCAAGTTATGCCCACCCGAATAATAACTTTCTTTAATTTTTGATTTTTGATAAATATTTCCATCAACTGCTATTTATTGGTAAAGGGAGATGGCCATAGAGTTTATTTTTTTAATCATTGTATATGAGCGAATTTGCACCCCTTACTCAAATTCCATTTCAAATACCTTCACCTTAGAAAATCAAATCCGAAGGCCAAATTCCACATTACCCAACTGCCTTCCTTCCACTTGGCATCTGTTTGTTATGTCGATGAGATAATATTTGTCAGAGACATATGTGCGGCGCACAAACATTTACGCGGTGAGATTACGTCCCTAACGGATTCTTGCGTTTGAAGTTGGCAAAGGCATTACACTTTCGATTGGGGTCACTTTGTAACGTTCCTCTTCAACCAACTGACCCCTAAAATGGTAGATTCTTCCCTCTTCTCCTTTAAATTGATCCATTCTCATTCCATTTCATCCTCTAACAATATCTTGCAATCTCTTCACAAGCTCCTGCATCCTTCTTTCACATTCTCAAGCATTTCCAACATTCTCTTCACTCTTTAGGAGCACTTCAACACTCCATTGCAGCAACAATACTCCGTAAATTCTGCAAAGTAGGTGTGAAGCAATCGATTGTAGCATGGGATTGAGGTCTTGCGAGGCCTCCCTTCATCACAATTGAGTTTGTGGTGATTGTATCAAGTTCGTATTCTCCTCCATTGGCTAGTGAGCTTTTGGGTGAAGGTGGTAACATTTCGCTCCTCTCCTTCATGATTTGGTTGAGTAGCACTTTACTGTTTTGTAGTGTTTATTGCATCTTCTACTTTCTTACTTCTTTATCACATATTTCTCTCTCATTGCTATTTGGCTGTCTGTGGAGGTGGAAACACCAAAACGGGGGTCTGATTGAGGCATACCCTTATACAACCCCAAAAATTTTCCCCTCTTTCTTGTGTGTAGATGGACGTGCATTTGGAGCTAGCTGGCGAATTGGTGCCTTGGTGAGATCATCTTCATTACTTTAGCATTCATCTATTTAATTTATCATCTTTGTTTGTACTTTTCATATTTTATTGTTCTATTTTTCTCATTCAAGAATAGTTAGCTAGGTCGTTAGTTCGTTTTCTGGTAGTTTTTATTGTAATTTATGTCCTCTGGTCGTATGGATTCCAACACGTCTGAGAGATGCTAGTGCATTGTGCTGTTGTCCCAAAACTGCATAGTTTTCCTCAAATAGAGAGTCGTCTAAGGTGCAATATTGACTTCAAAAACCAACTCGCCTAGCCTAAACTTGGATTTTGAGTCTAAAGGGTGATTGAATTAGTTTATAGTCCTCATCATTCTTGACCTCTATTTGAAACACCCCTTTAGAGTGAGGTAAGTTAGGGCATCCCTACGCTCTTAGCTCTTTGTGATCTGGAGCCTTGATGTGGTTGGTCCCCCTCTCTTACATTTTTGGGTGAACCCGATGCGAACCAACGTCTGCCCATTCGTCGGTGTTGAAGCCTTTCTTTAGTACCTTATGATAGTTGTACTCCTGAGTGTTGTGAAAGTTTATGAGCATCACAACCTAGTCCATGAATTTTGGGTATGCTGTTAGGAGAAGTGTACAACACCTTCCGATGGAGAAGACGAAGGTCACTCTCGGTTTCTCTATAGGCCTTTTTACTGGATCTACCGTTGATCTTTCTGTCTAGGAGTAGTTGTCGAGGGGTGAGGTTGGATTCTTTGATGAGACCGATCATGTCCCCACACCTGCTGCATCTCCTACACCATCATCAGTAGACTAGCACAAAGTTGTCCACATCCCTTCAGAGTATGTCTTCGCCCTTAGCAAAGGGTTGGGTGACATGGAGAATCACCTAGAAAAGGACCCGAAGATGGGTAGGGCCACTCAGGTTATCAACAAAATAAAGTATATGGTGGGAAAGGAACAGACATGCATAGAACTCCTAGCTAGTCTCTCTAGTCTGACTGAAGCATGTGCTCCCCCAAACAACCCTAACTTCATACAAGGGGCCACTTTCGAAGAACATGAGAGACAATTAGGAGTGTCAATGCCTCTAACATCTATATACATGGCTAACACAATCCCATTGATCAACATACCTTCTACCTCAAAAAGGTTTGAAACTATCAAAGTGAACAAAATACCCTTGGGTTTTAGTTTCACCCCTCTTGTCACCTCTAGCAGTGGAGGTTTCAGCGGGTTTAGTGGTGGAGGCTTTGGTAGTGACGAAGGCCTCAGTGACGGGGGTGGCACTAGTGGAGGTGGTTCAAGTAGAGGCCATGGTGGTGGCTTCAGAAGCGGAGGTGGATTTGGTGGAGGCCCTGTTGGTGGTGGTGGCTCTAGCAAGGGTTTCGTCGGTGACCACGTTGGCGGTTCCAGAAGTGGCTTTGGTGGTGGTTTTGGAGGAGGTCTCATTGGTCCTATGTTGTCTAACAACCCTATTTTGAACACTCTTCTTCAAAATATGGACAAGATGCAAAGCTAGCTGGCGAGCCTCTCTCAAGCCTCTACCCAGCCCATCTTTCAACCCTTCTTCTGACATAGTCCATTGTGAATAGGAATCTTAAGTACTCCCTTCCCACAAGGAATGGATATTACTAAATTTGAGAAATATGGTGGTAAAGGGGACCTATGAATGCATGTGTCTGCATTAAATTCCCTATGTACAAATTTCTTCCATCACAATGCATTGATGGAAAAATTATTCCCTCGATCTCTTAAGGATACAACACTCAAGTGGTAGTATTTCTTACCAGATAACTCTATTTTATCATTTGACCAACTTGTGAATTAGTTTCTCTGATAGTTCCAAGCTAACATTAGACCGAATATGACCTTTTCGGATCTTTTCCGATGCAAGCATGGGGATAACAAAAATAATACTAATTTCATAGCGCGGTATCAAGCACTCTTCTCACAAATCTCGTATCCGTTGCTCGATTCTGATGTACAAAAGGTATTTATAGGGAACTTGCAAAGACCTTGGCATGAAAAGTTTCCCCTTATGAAATACCCTTCTTTCACGCATCTATGTGCAACTCTATGGGAGTATCAAAGATAGTTTAGTTCGGGGGATCCTCCTCTCACTCTCATTCAAAAGGGAAGTCCATTGTATCAATCTCTGGGAAAGGTAAGGTTGTTGCAAATGTAGCAGTCGCTACAAATGATAATGACCTCAAACACAACAGGAAGTTCACAAAGTTAGCAAAATTTTATTCTTCCATCCAACAAAAGTTGCTAAAGGATAAGATCATAATCCTGGAGAACCCTAAACCCCTCAAGAATCTTACCCTAGTTGGTATGATACAAATGCCTTCTATCAGTACCATCGAACCAACAAACATGATACTGAACATTGTATGCATCTGCATCACGAGATACAAGATCACATTGAGGATGAAACTATTTGTCTCAATGGGAATAAACAAAATGCAAAAAAATTGGTGGAAAAAGCAAATAGTGAGTTGTAGATATACACGGACCCGTTTCTGTCACATTCTTCCAACATGATTATCGATCCCTCTAATTCTACCGCTTAGCCCGAAGCATATGTTAACATGGTTACAATTACCCCTTCTACACAACTTGTGACTGGCTCATCGGATGTGACATTCACTTCATAGGTTATGCCCTTGAACAATAAGCCTTCTCACCTTTACATTCCCACTCGCCTCAATGGGAACATTGTGACAGGGGTCTTAGTCAACCCCGTGAGTCGAGTGAATGTCATTACAGAATAAATGTTGTGGCTTAACTCATTACATAAGGGGAAGTACAAAGAAATGAAATCTACCATCCGTACGCACGATGGTCTATCTCTCAAACCATATGGCATGATAACTCTATTCATCCTAGTTGGACCTAGGGCTGTAGACACAGTCTTCGATGTCATTCCAGATTCAAATTTGTTTAGGTTGAAGCTAGGCATACCTTGGCTAGCTTCCATGAATGAAATCGCCTCTGTCATTCAAAAATGTTTAAAGTTCTCCCATGAAGGTGTTGTACTACACGTAGTGCATGACATTGGGTACCAACCTTTGGTATCCCATGGGGGATATTCATTGGATCACTTTTGGCCCACCCCAGTTGCTTTGTTTCCTCCAAGAACAGATCTACTTTATAAGAATTATGTGAAGTATAAGAATGGGGGCAATGGAAAACCAAATCTGACCCTTCCAATAGTGTAGCAGTCAGTTGCCTCCTCTTCTTGAAAGGGAAAAGAAAATTTGTCCCATCCTCAGGATGGCTCTCCCACTCCTGTTTCCAAAGAAGAGTTTTGGATGAATAGGCCTGGCTTTTACTTGGTAAGTCCAATGGTGCCTTCTTGGCATAAACCAAATATTAGGATATCGGATCTCCCTACCAAACCACACAAACCTTGGTATTACTTGTATGGAAAGGGAAATTTCCCCATGGGGAATCCTCTATGTCTTGGCCTCCTCGGCCTCCTACCGCTCTTGCTCTAAAAGCAGTAAACGGGAAGAGTCCCACTATTGAGGTACTAGAGCCAACTCCCCTCATTTCTTCTCAACCTGCTCCTACTCTCATTCAGGAGCTAGTTCCTTAGCTAGAAATAGTTGTGGTGGACACTCCAATGGCTAAGTATGAGTCTTCCACTCCTTTGCAACCTCCGATCTCTAGCTTGAAGAGTCGCATAAACTGCCTTGCACATGAATGCAAGCACCGGCGAAAGGCTCTCGTGGCTAAGCAAGCCACCTTGCAAAGGAAGGGAAGATGATCGCCCCTGCTTCAGGGCCTCCTGATGCATCCTCCTCTCTCCTCCCCTCAACTTCCATTCAACCAAGCTCTGTATCGCTTCTAGCTCCTATTGTGAGTGCGCTTGACCCCAAAAAGGTGCAGTTGTTCATCACTCCTTCGATTGAGCTGCCCCTATTGATGTCCCTTCTAGACGTCCCACCTTTCTCGAAACCCATGGATATGTCGAATACTTTGGTGGTGTCTGTTGCGGTTTTCTCCTCCTCCTCTTCCTCCATGCCTCTTGCCTCATCTGTGGGGAGTTCTCATCCCTCAACAAAGTAGAAGATGGAGGATGACCCTTCTAGCAATGGAGGGCGTAAGTGGAACCCACCTTCTCCAAAGGGTGGTCCTGTGTTGGCCTGTTCTGTCTTAGTGACAAAACCAACCCCGAGTTCTCTTGATTTTTTCACCACTCCCGAGTCACCCGGTGATCCTAGTGGTGGATCTCGGGAAAAAACCTCTCCATCTGTTGAGATATGACATGGCACTCCATTAAAGCGCATGTTTAACTCTCTGGATGAAGTTTTGACCTTGTCAGCGATCTTTACGAAATTGCTGACCATAGCTCCACAAGAGTCAAGTGGAGGAGACCTTGCAAGGCCTTCTTCCTTAGAACTTGTTGCGAGAGGGTCGGAAGCTCCTCCTCTTAATATTCTACCACTACAGGCTCATCCTCCTTCCCCTTATGATGATCTAGAATGAGAAGTGAACGACCTCTTAGTCGATGAGTGTTATGGGGAGGCCTCTTCTTTATCTTTAGATTAGATGTATGTGTTGTGATGTGTTCCTATATGACCCTTGTCACCCTTGTTGGTACTTAGATATAAGAGTGGTTTTTGTGTCGTAAACCTTCTTCTATTTGTATCATCATTCTTCCTCTGTTATGTGTTTTTATTTTCGACAAATTGGAAATGATGCAAAGTGTTGGGGGAATTTAGGCTTCCCTTCCATGTTGACCCAATTTTTTTATTTTACTTTGTCTTCTCGTGCATTATTCACATGGTCTGATATAGTAGGGGGTTGATGATAGTTCATTTATATACTATTATTATTATAAATATATATTTATGAGCAATTCTAACCCCAAAATATCATATCACCCCTATGCCCTTTGTTTATGTTTATTTCTCCTTTGCTCTTTTCTTATCTTTTTCTCTTCTTTTTTTGAGTTGTCCCTTTCATGTGTGCCAACGCCATTTCTATGAGCTACAATTTTTAGAAAATGCATTCACTACCAACAAACCTTTTCTCGAAAATCCTCACAAACATTTCTTTTTCAAAACCACATTCACAACTAGGACCCCTAACAAAATGTGTTTCCTTCATCATGGGTTCATATAGAAATATTTTGAGAACTTTCCTTCAAGGTGGGAGTAATCTTTACCTTCCCTTCATAAGGGAGCACTTTCTTCCTTTTGAATTCCTTGATGAAGTGAACATCTTTCGAGAGGATTCCTTGATGATGAATCAATTTGAGAAAAAATGCCCCTCTTTGTACTCTCAAATAATGCGTCCCTTGGGTGGACCCTCTTCTTACGCCGAGTTCCCGAGGGACCCTTTGAAAGCTTTCCAATTTGGTAATGGTCTGCGTGACTGTCTTCTTTATTGCCTATGTGGCTGCTTTGTTTCAGACATGCTTTATCTACAGGTAAACATGTTGCTTTGCAGGTGTGCCTGTGAAGCCGCTTTCCATTTGGACTCTGCAGAGTCTCCTCCTTTGGGTTTCCTTCATGAAAGAGATCTTGGGGGATGCCTCCTTGCAAGTCTACGAGCCTATAAGCCACTTTGATATGGGTTTCCTTCATGTGAGAGATCTTGAGGGATACCTCCTTGCAGGTCTGCGGGCTTGTAAGGTGCTTTCATTTGGGTTTCCTCCATGAAAGAGATCTTGGGGGATGCATCCTTGCAAGTCTACGGGCCTGTAAGGTGCTTTCATCTAGGTTTCCTTCATGTGAGAGATCTTGCAGGATACCTCCTTGCAGGTCTAGGGGCCTATAAGGTGCTTTCATTTGGGTTTCCTCCATGAAAGAGATCTTGGGGGACACCTCCTTGCAGGTCTATGGGCCTATAAGTTGCTTTCATCTAGGTTTCCTTCATGTGAGAGATCTTTGGGGATACCTTCTTGCAGGTCTACGGGCCTATAAGTCGCATACTTCATGAGGCTTCCTTCATGTGAGAGATATTGGGGGCTACCTCCTTGCAGGTCTTGGGGCCTGTGAGATGCTTTTATCCTGCAACATTTTTCCATTGTTGGTATGAGGGCCTTTGGTGTACCTTATGCAACTTCATAGTTCTACGAGGCTATGGAGTCTTTTGTTCCAACTTGTGCTTTCGAGCTCACTAGATCACAATTTTCTTCCTCAATGGTTCAGGTATAGACCTATAACCCTACTAACTCTTTGATCTACTTTATCGAAGCACTCATTAGTACTTGTACTCGCTAAAGTGGGGGAAAAATGTTTAGGAGCGAATTTGCACCCCTTACACAAATTCCCCTTTCACATACCTTCACCTTAGAAAATCAAATCCAAAGGAAAAATTCCACATCACCCAACTACCTTCCTTCCACTTGGAATTTCTCTCTTGTTCAGTGAGAGAATATTTGTCAAAGATGTGCACGTGATATGCAGACATCTGCGTGACATGCTTACGTCATTGACAAATTCTTGTGTCTGAAGTTGGCAGAGGCATTACACTTTCGATTGGGGTCAATTTGTAATGTCCCTCTTCGACCAAACAACCCAAAAAATGGAAGATTCTTCCCTCTTCTCCTTCAAATTGATCCATTCTCATTCATTTCATCCTCTAACAATCTCTTGCAATCTCTTCACAAGCTCTTGCATCCTTCTTTCACATTCTCAAGCATTTCCAGTATTCTCTTCACTCTTTAGCAACACTTCAAAACTCCATTGCACCAACAATATTCCATCAACTTTGCAAAACAAGTGTGAAGCAAGCCATCACAGTGTGGGTTTGAGGTCTTGTGAGGTGTCCCTTCATCATAGTTGAGGCTGTGGTGATCGTATCAAGTCCGTATTCTCCTCCATTGGCTAGTGAGCTTTTGGGTGGAGGTGGTAACATTTCGTTCCTCTCCTTTGTGATTTGGTTGAGTAGCACTTTACTATTTTGTAGTGTTTATTGCATCTTCTACTTTCTTTACTTCTTTATCACATATTTATCTCTCATTGCTATTTGGCTGTTCGTGGAGGTGGAAACACCAAAACGGGGGTTTGACTGAGGCATACCCCTATACAACCCCAACAATTTTCCCCTCTTTCTTATGTGTAGGTGGACATACATTTGGAGCTAGCACCTGGCGAACTAGAACCTTGGTGAGATCATCTTCATTGCTTTAGCCTTCATCTATCTACTTTATCATCTTCGTTTGTACTTTTCATATTTTATTTTTCTATTTTTATCATTCAAGAATAGTTATCTAGGCCATTACTTTGTTTTCTGGTAGTTTTTATTGTACTTTCTATCCTCTGGTCATACAAATGTCAATGCGCTTGAGAGACACTAGCATGCTGTAGTGTTGTCCCAAAACTACACTATCATCCTCAAATAGAGAGTCCTCTAAGGTGTAGTATTGACTCTGAAAACTAGCTCGCCTAACCTAAACTTGGATTTCGGGTTTGAAGGGTGATTGGAGCACTTTATAGTCCTCATCATTCTTGACCTCTATCTGAAACACCCCTTTAGAGTGAGGTAAGTTAGGGCATCCCTCTGCTCTTGGCTCTCCGTGACCTAGAGCCTTGATGTGGTTGGTCCTCCTCTCTTACAATCATATTATTGGATGTCTACGAAGATTTATTTGAAAATATCTCCATTTCTTTTTAGAGTGAGGGAGAGCACCTTCCTACATTCTCCAATGGATTAGTAACTAAAGGATATTATGTGCTTCACCTTAGAGGAATTTTATGTATAGTACTAATTTGCATTTGGACTCAAACAAAGCATTTTCTTGTTTGTTGACATGTAATCTCAATGTCATATTTTCTCAAGTTTTTGAACAAAATTATGTTTGTTTCAATGTTTCACTAGCCTAAGTTTCTTAGATTGGGATGGGGGATAAGGAGAGAGACATGGGCAATAGGATTTTGGACACCGAATCACTTCCAGATTTGTGGGATGGTGAGGGAATGGCAATTGTAATAACAAGTAAAAATTGATACTTGAAAAAAAAAAATAATAATAGAAGCTTCAACTTGTCATTTAAGTAAAACAATATGAATAAAGAAGCTAACATTTATAAAATGTTGTACTACTTGATGGCATTTTGCAGCTAGAAGTTGCAGTGCCAATGTAGGTGTCAAAAATCTAAGCATTTTCACAAAGATAATAATAATTTTTTTTGAGGGTCATAGTTGTAAGGAGAAACATGCAAGTGGGAGTGGATGTGGGTTTAGGAAAGGGTTTGTAAATCCTATGCAAAGAGAGAGTGAGGATAGATTGGAGGAAGGGGACAATGAAGATGAGGACGAAGGGGCAACAAATGAATGGACTAACACTTTTGAGGATGATTCCCAAATATCATTGTGGCTAGAGGTCCAATAGAATGTTATTTAGTTGCAAGTTGTCTGATTCCAATGATGAGGAGTCACTCATGCTGTTGTGGTAGGAAGAATAGAAGAAGGTTTCATAGGTATGTGCGTCTTCTAACAATTTATGAAGAAGACAATGAAGATGAGGATGGAGGGTCAATAGATGAATGGACCAACACTTTTGAGGATGATTCTCCAATGGTGTTGTGGCTAGAGGCAAATGGAATGTTCTTTAGTTGCAAGACTTGTTTATTCCAATGATGAAGAAGAGTTTCTCATGTTGATGTGGTAGGAAGCATAGAAGAAGGTTTCATATGTGTGAGGGTCTTCTAACAAGTTATATATTGTTATTGGGTCAAGAAAATTTGGGCTTACCCTAAGGAGGGTTTCATTCTCCTAGAAATTTTGTGTAGCTAGGTGTGACCACATTTCCTTTGACCCTTGTTGCTCTTTCTAGTTCTCCTATGGTTTTAAAGGAACATGCTTGGAAGGATGCAAGTGGTCCTTGTTGGCAAGTTGCTAACACTTTTTATGAGGCTATTGGGAATGATGGGGAGGGTGAATTCCCTATGGTTTTCCCTTTTAGTGTTTAGAGCGAGCTTGTTGCTTGTATAGCATAGGTTGTGAGTTGGGAGTTTGATGGTATTTTTGATGTTGTTAATTCCCAAGTCAAGATGGTAGGAAATATACAATTTCTATCCTAGAATGCCATTTTGTTAGGCCGACTGGTTGGTTTAGGAACTCACTTGGGAGATTTTGTAATAATCATCCAAACATTGATGTTGTTAGAAGATGGGTGATTCAAAAATGGAAACTAGAAGTCAAGTCAATGTAGTTGATATGTTGAATATTTTTTCCTTATTCATTTTTCAATCTAGATGATTGCTTGAAGACTCTTTTCAAAGGTCCTTGGTTTTTGGGGTAGAATGGCCTTTGCCTTAAAAATTGGTCTTTTGGATTTAATCCAACGAATGATGATACCATCAAAATTTTGTGTGGGTTAGATTGTCGAGGCTACCATTGGAATATTGGGATGAGGAAGTTTTTATGCTTATAGGAAAAACCTTTGGGTAGCACTTTAATGTTGATTTGGTCACAAAATTCAATAAGTGTGCTATTTTCTAGATTTTTTTTGCTTTTGGAGAAAACTAAGGTGCTCCTGAGGTGCTCCCAACTTAGATCACCATTCTTCCAAATATGGAAATTTGATTCAACAAATTGAATTTGAAGAATAGTAATTTTTCATTGTTGTTGTAAATTGGTTCATATTATTGCTAGTCGCTTGAGCAACAAGATATACCATTATTTTTGAAGGAAAAGGAACAAACACTTGTTGTTGAGAAGGGTGTTACCACCAAGGATGTGCAAAAGGAAGAAAGTAGGGGGAAAGCCCTTGTTGATTATACAGTGATGGATACCTCTTTCAAGTATTCAAGGTTGAATGATATATATTCTTGTGGACTTATGTATTATCCCTATGCCAAAAAAAGTTTAGAGTTCAAGGACTCTTGCATTATGAAGCAAAAAATCATTGAAACAATTTGGTTTCAAACTACCTTGCCTTTGGGTTGGTAGTTTGTAAGGTTTTGTAGTGTTTTTTTTTTGTTGTTCTTTTGTTGGTTATTTTGGTTGTCCTTTATTTTTTCGTTATGCTTAATGCTTAATCTTTCCTTGTGTAGAAGTATTTGGGCCCTTTCAAAATCCTTGCTTACCTAATAAAAAACAATATTTATTTTCTTTCCCTCTAACTTGATTGTGCCTTCCTCTCCATGGATCCCTAATTCTCATACAACTTTGGTGGGGCTTCTTATTCTTGTTTTAGAGGATTGTGTCATAATTGTGCATGGTTTGAACAATCACCCCTTTTGGTGGTGGTTTGGATGGTTGTGTGAATATTTTTGAGGTTAACATTTCAAATGCTCGTATCTTTGTTCCTGTGAATTTTGGGCGTGTTTGTGGTGGGGTTGTTCTTGGCTTTGGTTTTATGGATACTAGTGCAAGTGGGAGGGGGGAGGGTCAAGGGGTCCATGGGTTTTGGAGTCTTGGAGGCCTCTCATTGGTGGTTTAATTGAGTTGTATCATTATGTCAAGGGATTATTTATTTCGAGTTTTTTTTGTCTCTGGAGGATATGGAGGTGTTGTTGAATGGTCATTTGTGGATGTAGGGAGAACATTCACTTTCTCAAACTATGGTTTCTTTCTTTCAAACCTATGATATAATATCTTGCTATCACACTAGTTTGGGTCAAGTTGCTTAATCTCCCTCTCCATTTCTTGGATGACTCTTGTTTTGAGAATACCAACAATGTTATTGGTCATTTTTGAAGGTGGTTTGATCTATGTCTAATATAGACCATTATACTTTTTCTTCTATCTTGGAAATTGTTAAAATTTCCAAGGCTCTTCTCATGGAGGTCATTTTGATGGTTATGGATATGCAGTTGATTAAACTAATTGATTATGAGAGCCTATGTAGATAGTGTTTCACTACTAGACATCTTGCATATGAGTGTCTTTGCTCTTGATGTAGAACTATGGGTTCAAGTACTTAGTGGAGGAATTCCCTCTCCAACTATTTGAGCGTGGATAATTCTACTACCCTTATTCCTTCGAAGGAAATAGATATTTCTCTTTCCTCCTTGGTGATGGTTCATGATTATCTTATAGTGGCTTCATGTGGGATTGGTAAGTACTAGGTGGTTTTGTTATCCCATGTTGAGGATTCTCTTTCAAATTTTTCTTTGACCTTTTATTCTTTAGATTATGTTGCCTTGGTTGTGGATTGTGTGAGGAATCATACTCTTGTCCAATATGTGGATATAACATTGCATATGACTTCTTTGGGTAGATTTTGTTCCTCTTTTCAAGAGGTGACCCTAGTTGAGGTGACAATAGAGGATTCCCTCCTTAATTGGAGGAACTTGTGAATGGCGTGTCTTGGTTGATTGTACAAATAAGGAAGATAGGTTTTCCTAAATTTGTTTCAAAATCCCATCCTTGGGTAAGGGGGTGAAAATTGCATGGAAAGGAAATGAAATTATGTAGGTTGATTTATATACAAGATTTCAAGCACTTTCAAAACTTGGTTTTGACATTTGACGTTTTGTTTCTGGTGTGTAGTTGTATTATTGACAACTTGATATAATTGGGATTTAGAGGCCTATCAAAATCTATTTACCATTTTATTAAAAATAACATTTATTTTCTAAATCATTTGATTGTAACCATAATAGCATTATTCATAATTGAGATTGACTTCCAAATTAAAAATATAAATGAAATTTAATCAAGTACAAACTGACACTTTTTCTTTTTCTTTTTAGAAACTTTTCCTTGTTTTTATTTTATTTTTGCTATTTTTTTACAATTTTCATGTGCCTCTCCTATTTATATTGATTGCAACAGAGCATGGGCTAGGTTATTTATATTTTTTAAAGTTGGTGGATACCTCTTCTAGGTTTAGGTTTAGAGTTTTATGTTCCTAGATCTCAACCTAGAGGAGGATGTCTTGGGGTGGCCTCTTATGGGTGTTGCCTTGGATGGCAATGGAACAGTTCATCTATATCGTTATTTTTGGAATGTATCTATTTTTAAAAATTAACACATTTGTAGGGTTCACCTTGAGATTGGCTCCATTTGAAGTGTTGCGAGGGATGGTGGTAGTGGATTGTAAAACTTTTAGGATATGGATCCCCTTTGGGTGCCACCTAAGAGGATAGTAGGGGATGGCTTGACCATCCTACAATATTTAGTATGTACTTTTTATTTAAAAACAATTTATAGGGTTGTCCTTGGGATTGGCCCCTATTAGGGTGCTATTAAGGGGCAGTGATAGGGGCAATGTTATAGTATTGCAGTACCTAAAATGTCACCATTCCCAAAAGTGGGTTAAAAATCCTAGGGACGTGTCTTGGGGAAACATTGGCTTGTTTTTCCACATGCTACACATCTTAATATTGTTTTTGGTCACACATGCATGCCTTAATGGTTTATTTTTATCACACACATCTTAATTATTCTATATTTAATTTTATGGATTTATTATACTCTATATTATGTCCTAGGTTTTTACAAAGTTATAATACCTTTATTGATTATTTTTTGTTGGTATGTAAGGGTTGGTAATGTAGGAGATGGGGGTTTTTGGTAAAGAGTAGGTTTTTGGATCCCACTCCAATTGGAATATTGTGTATGCATCTTACATGAATGATATGATACAAGATGATAAAGGTAGGAAGAGAAAACAAGAAGGAAAAGGACATCATAAAAGAATTTGTTAAAATCACCAATCGAAATGCATGACACTCAAAATTTCTTCAAAAATATTTGATTTTTTTTTAATCCCTGACTCTTGTGTTAGTTAATTTAGATCAGGTTAAGACTTGTTTATTTTATAAGTTGAAAGTGGTTAATTTGATCTATAATTGATATAGACACTTAAGAAAGAAAACACCTAGCTGTGTAGTTTCTTATTTCATTCATTTCTTAACATGCAAAATATTAGGGCTTAATCTTTTCTCTTTCACTAGGATAGTATTGCACTTACCAACTAGATGTTGAATAGGCATGTAATGGTAGGGTTTAATCTTTGTTTTTTCACTAGAATGGTATTACACTTAAAGCATGTAATGGTAGGGTTTAATCTTTGGTAGGGTTTAATCTTTGCTCTTTTACTAGAATGGTATTGTACTTAACAACTAGAAATTGAATAAGCATGTAATGGTACCTAATATCAAATTTGAAAGTGGCATTAGCAACCTTGTATGCCTCCCTCTAATTAATTGAATTTGAAAAATGTAAGTAATTTGAAATGGATAATATAAAATAAATTGTATAAAACTCAATTATCATACAAATAACATAAATAAGTTATGTAACATCATAAAAGAGGAGTAAGAGATGCCAATGAAAGCAAAAAAAAAATATTATCCTCAATGTTGCCCCTAGTGAGGATCATAGATCATTTAAAAGAGCATGAGATGGAAAAGATAATTATGTAAGCATAAATCATGTTAGATATCAACATGATAAGTGTTGGAAAAATACGAGTGACCATAATTATCACGTGCATATATAAGTAAGATAAGATCATATGATAAAATCATTTGTACACATTGGAGATCCCATGATCATTAGGAAAGTTAGTATTATTAATATAATTTGTGAGCAATACTAATAAAAATCATGAAAATTTTATGGAATACCCACGGTATAGTGTGTCATGCTATATTACTAATCATTAAAAAAAATCCTCAAAAAGAGTATTAGTATTATTGTAAATTGATAATTAAATAACTTTATAGTATTAGATGCTCATAGAATGCCTCTTGTAAATGGATAATAGCATAGTGACAAAGATATAAGCATTATACAAATATTTGATATTCATCTTATGTTTTTGAAAAATGAGCCTATAATAAATGAATGTAGATGGGCTACCTTAGGCATGGTGGGATATTGCCACATGTCCTATTTAAGTGTGAATCATCATCATGATTGATTTCTTGCATTATAGACCAATTTGTAGGTCAAGTAGGTCAAAGTTGCTTAAACAATATAACCACATAGTATATAAAAGGAGGGCTATAAAGGTGAAAAACTAATTCATTTACACCACTTAAGTGGTTTCCAAATTATTCAATATGGTAAAATTTAGGCCATGTTGGACACTAAGTAGACCATAAGTGCCTAATTTTGCAAGAGCATATATTTAAGTTCTATGATGATATATCACCTTAAAATTGCTTATATATGTACATGATAAGAAAGCATCTATTTACTTTAGTCAATTTTCTCTTTAACCTTTTGTCTAGTCTTCCCTAGCATGCTTTTGTGCCTTCTTTTCCATTAGGGCCCTTTCCCCCATTTTGGGTAGCTTTAAATTTTGTGGTTTTTCATATTTGGGAAAAACAACTACTTCACCAATGGTGGTTGTGAAACTACCACAACCATCACTTTTTCATCTTAATGGTCTTATGACGATTACAATGGTTTCAAAATTGCATGACTAACAATCAATAAGATTGCACAATTCTTGAAAACTTGGAATATAAAACACCAAAATCCATTTTTCTTTGATATTCTTGAATGTGTAATGATTCTATGACCTCTTAAGTTCTAAAAATATGTATTCATCAACCGTTGGTCTTGATATAGGTTTTTTTTGTCTTCATTTAGTTCTCTCAATCATCCTTAATAAATTAGTTCATCATAAATCTTGTAGGCCTTTATCTTGCCTATATATATTCTTATTCTAGCTTCCAAATATACCTAGAGCAATCTTGGACACTTTGCTTGCACATGGATGTGTTGGAATGGTGATCTATTGAGGACAAGCCACATTCTCAACCTTCTTTCATGTTAGGAGTGCATTGTTTGAATTTTTAAGTCTTAATTTATTTAGTGTCTATGTGTGTTTGCTTAGAGTAGCTTGTGTATTTAAACTTTTTTAGATTATCTTTTGTTTAGCTTTCTAGTCATATTATGTTTTATCCTTAATATTTGTATTCCTTCACTATGCTTGTTGTCTTGAATCTTGTGATCATTGTGAGGATTCCCTAACCTAAATTCTCCTATTTCAAGTTATTAATTAGAAGAGCCTACTATTCATCTCTTACACTTAAATCTCTCTTAATCCTAGAGCTTATTCAAACAAGTTTAAACCTTGTTTTCATTTAAAATAAGATATTTAAAATTAGAAATAATAGTACAATAATCTTTGAAAACCTCATTCATGATTCCTTTAATTCCTTTCATCTTTGGATATTTTATATTTTAAATCACTTGGACAATCTTGAAAACTTTCTTATAACAACAATTTGTGTGATTTAATACGTGTGGAAGTCTGAATTTGTAGGGTATATTCATTCCATACCCTTTGAATGTATACTTTTATTCTAAATTTTACCATGCTAAGACTTCCAAACCAACACCTTGTCCATTTTTTTCAGATTTTTACTTCACTTTATCAGGATTGGACTAGCATATATCATAGATCATTTATATGTTTTTAAATTAATGTTTTTATGATTGAATGAACAAATACATTTATTGGAGTCTTGGAGGCATCTCATTGGTGGCTTAATTGAGTTGCATCTTTATGCCAGGGGATTATTTATTGTAGTTTTTTTTGTCTTTGGAAGATATGGGGGTGGTGTTGAATGGTCGGTTGTGGATGTGGGGAGAACATTCACTTTCTCAAACTATGGTCTCTTTCTTTCAAACCTATGATGGAATATCTCGCTATCACGCTAGTTTGGGTCAAGTTGCTTAACCTCCCTCTCCATTTATTGGATGATTCTTGTTCTAAGAATACCGACAATGTTATTGGTCATTTTTGAAGGTGGTTTCCTCTATGTCTAATATAGACCATTTTACTTTTTCTTGTATTTTGGACATTGTTAAAATTTCCAAGGCTCTTCTTGTGGAGATTGCAATCAAGGGAGGTCCTACAAACACACCAAACACAATTCCAATCTGAAACAACAATTGTCAAATCACTATCTCAACAAAATCTCTTCAATTCACCAAAACCACTCTTTTCCTTGTAGCATTGGCAAACTACTAAATCGGGTATAATTTCTCAATGAAATCTTATTAGACCAAGTCATGAACAATTCAAAGACCCATTTTGGTGCTCAACAACATATTAACAAACCACCATAGATCACTTTGTAACAACTTACTCCAAATAGGGTTTTTATGCCTTTTAGGGCTCAAATTAGCCCTCTTTACCATTCTCTTCCAAAACTTGTAAAATCAATTGGGAAGTAGTACATATGTCACAAAACCAAAGATTCCTCAATCAAATCTTAGGAATTCAATCACCCAATGGCCAAATTACAAAAACCTCTCTTTAAGCCTAGAAACCCTAGGGCTTATTGAAACTCACCCTTCCTACAATCATACAAATTTGAAAATGCTTCAAAAAAGTCCTATTTAACCTGCACCAACTGAAAACAACCAGAAAACTTGCTTCCCCATCGCAAATCCCAATTTGGTATAACGAAACCTCACTTTTCCTCAAGAAAACACAATACCTCATACTAGGGCTTCACACCCAACATCATTTCCAGACCACCCCACACAAAATAACCATTCTCAAACCTTTTTAATGATGGTGTAGACCCATTCCTCAAGCCACAATGATCACAGTATGAGGAATGGGTCAATTATTCATTTTAATTGACTTTCAAGCCTTAAATCTATGTGTTCAGGGTTGTCCGGGGAAAAAAGCAATAAAACTCACCAAAATTAATGAAAAATATTAAAAATTGATTCAAATGAAAGTAAGAACCATATATTATGCTATACTTAAGTAATTTGGATCACTAAAGTATTGTATGGGCCGTACAGACCCAACCAACTTCAAAAATTATAGAAAAAATAGGAGAAAATAGTGTTTCTTTTATATTTCATTCTTTCAAAATGCTTCAACCACAACATAACAAGTTCTTCAAGGATTTTAAAGACATTTACCTCCAAAAAAAAATGGCTAAAACTTCCTAACTTCCCTTTGAATTGACTTGACTATTCATATTCCCTTAATAGTGCAAATTTGCAACTTTTAACAATTTTAATTTAACAAATTTGTATTTTTGTTGCATACTTTGAAATCTTTACCACCTAGAATCCTAAACAAGACACAAAAATGAAAAATTACATACTAAAATGGTATCAAGATCTTATTTTAGACAAAATTCTCAAAAATCCTAAGCCTAGCCCTTAACACACTTGATTGAAAAACTTTAATCAATGGTGCACCTACACCATTATGGATAGGAAGTTGATTAAACTAATTGATTATGAGAGCCTATGTAGATATTGTTTCACAACTAGACATCTTGCTTATGAGTGTCTTTGCTCTTGATGTAGAACCATGGGTTCAAATACTTAGTGGAGGAATGCCCTCTCCAACTATTTGAGCGTGGATACTTCTATTATCCTTTTTCCTTTGAAGGACATAGACCTTTCTCTGCCTCCTTGGTGATGGTTCATGATTCTCTTACGGTGGCTTCATGTGGGGCTGGTAAGTCCTAGGCGGTTTTGTTGTCCCATGTTGAGGATTCTCTTTCAAAATATTTTTTGACCTCTCATTCTTTAGATTATGTTGCCTTGGTTGTGGATTGTGTGAGGAAACATGCTCTTGTCCAATATGTGGATATAGCATTGCATATGACTTCTTCGGGTAGATTTTATTCATCTTTGCAAGAGGTGACCCTAGTTGAGGAGACAATAGAGGATTCCCTCCTCCTTGATTAGAGGAACTTGTGAATGGTGTGTCTTGGTCAATTGTACAAAGAAGGAAGAGAGATTCTCCTAAATTTGTTTCAAAATCCCATCCTTGGGTAAGCAAGTGCAAATTGCATGGAAAGGAAATGAAATTATGTAGGTTGATTGATGTACAAGGTTTCAATCCCTTTCAAAACTTGGTTTTGACGTTTGATGTTTTGTTTTTGGTGTGGTTGTATTATTGACAACTTGATATAATTGGGATTTAGGGGCCTATCAAAACCTATTTACTCTTTTATCAAAAATAAAATTTATTTTCTAAATCATTTGATTGTAACCATAATATCATTATTCATAATTGAGATTGACTTCCAAATAAAAAATATAAATGAAATTTAATCAAGTACAAATAGACACTTTTTCTTTTTCTTTTTAGAACCTTTTACTTGTTTTTATTTTATTTTTGCTATTCTTTTACAATTTTCATGAGGCTCTCCTACTTGTATTGATTGCAACAAAGCATGGGATAGGTTATTTATATTTTTAAAATTTGGTGGGCACCTCTTCTAGGTTTAGGTTTAGGGTTTTATGTTCCTAGATCTCAACCTAGAGGAGGATATCTTGGGGTGGCCTCTTATGGGTGTTGCCTTGGATGGCAGGGGAATGATTCATCTATATCATTATTTGTGGAATGTATCTATTTTAAAAAATTAACACATTTGTATGGTTCACCTTGAGATTGGATCCATTTGAGGTGTTTCAAGGGATGGTGGTAGTGGATTGTAAAATTTTTAGGATATGCATCCCCTTTGGGTGCCACCTAAGAGGATAGTAGGGGATGGATTTTCCATCCTACAATCTGTGGCATGTACTTTTTATTTAAAAATAATATATAGGGTTGTCCTTGGGATTGGCCCCTATCAGGGTGCTATTAAGGGGCGGTGATAGGGGCAGCATTCTTGTATTGCAGTCCCTAAAATGTCACCATTCCAAAAAGTGGGTTAAAAATCCTAGGGACATGTCTTGGGGAAACATTGGCTTGTTTTTGGTCACACATGCATGCCTTAATGGTTTATTTTTATCAAACAGATCTTAATATATTCTATATTTATTTTTATGGATTTATTATACTCTATATTATTTCCTAGGTTTTTAAGAAGCTATATTGTCTTTATTTATTATTTTTTGTTGGTATGTAAGGGTTGGTAATGTAAGAGATGGGGGTTTTTGGTAAAGAGTAGATTTTTGGATCCCACTCCAATTGGAATATTGTGTTTGCATCTTACATGAATGATATGATACAAGATGATAAAGGTAGGAAGTGAAAAAAAAAAGGCAAAGGACATCATATAATAATTTGTTGAAATCACCAATCAAAATGGATGACACTCGAAATTTCTTTAAAAAGATTTGATTGTGTTTTTATCCTTGACTCTTGTGTTAGTTAATTTAGATTAGGTTAAGAATTGTTTAGCTTATAACTTGAAAGTGGTTAATTTGATCTACAATTGATATATACACTTAAGAAATAAAACACCTAGTTTTGTAGTTTCTTATTTCATTCATTTCTTAACATGCAAAATATTAGGGTTTAATCTTTTCTTTCACTAGGATGATATTGCACTTACCAACTATATGTTGAATAGGCATGTAATGGTAGGGTTTAATCTTTGTTTTTTCACTAGAATAGTATTACACTTAAAGCATGTAATGGTACCTAATATCAAATTTGAAAGTGGCATTAACAACCTTGTATGCCTCCCTCTAATTAATTGAATTTGGAAAATGTAAGTAATTTGAAAAGAATAATATAAAATAAATTGTACACAACTCAATTATCATATAAATAATATAAATAAGTTATATAACATCATAAAAGAGGAGTAAGAGATGCTAATGAGAGCACACAAATTTAAAGTATCCTCAATGTTTCCCCTAGTGAGGATCACACAACATTTAAAAGAGCATGAAATGGAAAATATAATTATGTAAGCATAAATCATGTTAGATATCAACATGATAAGTGTTGGAAAAACTTGAGTGACCATAATTATCACGTGCATATATAACTAAGATAAGATCATGTGATAAAAACATTTGTACATGTTGGAGAGCCCATGATCATTAGGAAAGTTAGTATTATTAATATAATTTGTGAGCAATACTAATAAAAATCATGAAAAATAAATGGAATACCCACGGTATAGTGTGCCATGCTATATTACTAATCATTTGAAAAAAGCCTCAAAAGGGACATTAGTATTATTGTAAATTGATAAGTAAATAACTTTATAGTATTAGATGCTCATAGAATGCCTCTTGTAAATGGGTAATAACATAGTGACAAAGATATAAGCATTATGCAAAAATTTGATATTCATATTATGTTTTTGAAAAATGAGCCTATAATAAATGAATGTAGATGGGCTACCTTAGGCATGGTGGGATATTGCCACATGTCCTATTTAAAGTGTGAATCATCATCATGATTGATGTCTTGCATTATAGACCAATTGGTAGGTCAAAGTTACTTAAAAGGGTATAACCACATAGTATATAAAAGGAGGGATATAGAGGTGAAAATGTAATTCATTTACACCACTTAAGTGGTTTCCAAATTATTCATCATGGTAAAATCTAAGTCATGTTGGACACTAAGTAGACCATAAGTGCCTAATTTTTCATGAGCAGATATTTAAGTTCTATGATGATATGTCACCTTAAAATTGCTTATGTATCATACATGATAAGAAAGCATCCATTTAATTTAGTCAATTTTCTCTTTAACCTTTTGTCTAGTCTTCCCTAGCATGCCTTTTTGCCTTCTTTTCCTTTAGGGTCCCTTCCCCCATTTTTGGCAGCTTTAAATTTTATGGTTTTGCATATTTGGGAAAAACAACTACTTCACCAATGGTGGTTGTGAAACTACCACAACCGTCACTTTTTCATCTTAATGGTCTCATGATGATTACGATGGTTTCAAAATTGCATGACTATCAATCAATAAGATTACACAATTCTTGAAAACTTGGAATATAAAACACCAAAATCCATTTTTCTTTGATATTCTTGAATGTGTAATGCTTTTATGACCTCTTAAGTTCTAAAAAATATGTGTTCATCAACCATTGGTCTTGATATAGGTTTTTTTTGTCTTCATTTAGCTCTCTCAACCATCCTTAATAAATTAGTTCATCGTAAATCTTGTAGGCCTTTATCTTGCCTATATATATTCTTATTCTAGCTTCCAAATGTACCTAGAGCAATATTGGACACTTTGCTTGCACATTGGTAGAATGGCGATCTATTGAGGACAAGCCACACTCTCAACCTTGTTTCATGTTAGGAATGCATTGTTTGATTTTGTTTCAACTTGAATTTGTAAGTCTTGATTTATTTAGTGTCTATTTGTGTTTGCTTAGAGTAGCTTGTGTATTTACACTTTTTTAGATTATCTTTTGTTTAGTTTTCTAGTCATAGTATGTTTTATCCCTACTATTTGTGTTCCTTCACTATACTTGTTTTCTTGAATCTTGTGATCATTGTGAGGATTCCCTATCCTAAATTCTCCTATTTCAAATTATTAATTACAAGAGTCTACTCTTCATCTCTTACACTTAAATATCTCTCAATCCTAGAGCTTATTCAAACAAGTTTAAACCTTGTTTTTATTTAAAATAAGATATTTAAAATTAAAAATAATAGTACAATAATCTTTGAAAACCTCATTCATGATTCCTTTAATTCCTTTCATCTTTGGATATTTTATATTTTAAATCGTGTGAGCAATCTTGAAAACTTTTTCATAACAACAATTTGTGTAATTTAATACATGTAAAAGTTTGAATTTTTAGGGTATATTCATTCCATACCCTTTGAACATACTTTTATTCTAAATTTTACCATGCTAAGACTACCAAACCAACACCTTGCCCATTTTTTTCAGATTTTTACCACACTTTCTCGAGATTGGACTAGCATATATGATAGGTCATTTATATGTTTTTAAATTAATGTTTGTATGATGGGAAACATTGTTTTGTGTAATTTAAATTACATCTTAGCTACATTGCAAAAACACCATCTAGACTTTTAAATTCACATTCCCTATTATTACACATAAAAAATGAAAAAATGATAAAGTACACCCAATTATTTAAATTAGAATTTGCATTACATCTCCAAATGTTGAATCGACATAATTATGTAAGTTTACCAATTGGGAAAGATTGAAAACTAGAAACTCATGGATTTGTTTGTTTGTATAGTGAAAGTTGTAAAATTGTTTTCTTGTTTTTTTACTTATTAAAAGTATTATTATCTTATCGAAAACATGAAAATTAATTACATACATTAGTGAACAACCATTTAAATAATGGTAACATAAGAATTTGCATTTGTATCTTGCATGGCATTCATTTTATTCTATCATAAAAATATAGAGAAATATAAGTGTAGTTCTATTTTAGTTTTTGTGTAATTTTTTTTTTTTTTCTGTATATTTCTAATATTAAATAAATAAATTTTGATTATTTAATATATAATTTAACATTTCTTTTGACATTAATTAAATAAATTATGTTTATTTATTTAATTAATTTAATCAATTGAACTCTTTTTCTAAAATTTCAGTTTTAATTAAATAAATCTAATTTATTTAATTAAAACAATCATTCCCTCAACATTCCTCCATAAATTAAATAAATACATAATATTTATTTAATTAATTCAAAATCCCCCTCATCATTAGTTGAATAAATAAATAATGTTTAATTAACTAACTAATTATTTATACATTCTTCTACCACTTTTTTTTTAAGTAAACAAAGTCAATCTTGCACAAGGCTCAAAAAGATTTTTTATGAATCCTCACCCTCCATCTTTTTTCACTTTTACCCTATCATGTGCACCGGTTAGAAGATTCCACTTGTAGGTTTTTCATCCTCTCTTTCAAATGGGTTAACCCCATCCATCCACTACACAAGATTAAATTCTATCCATCCATCATCCTTATCCCAAATCTACAAATTTACCATTCCTCAAGTCAATTTAAGAGTTGAAATTGGATGCAACACAAGGTCATGATGTTCGAATGAACAAATACAACAACTCTCAACAACACCAACTATCTTGAACACATCCCATAGGCATCAAGGTTTTTGTTAACTATATTTTTTTCTTTTCACTATTTCAATGCATTTATTGGCTCAACTAGAGGTGTAGCTAGATGTAAAATAAAATACTTATCTATGCATTGTTCTATTATGTTTTATTCTATATTTTGGCACACTTGGCGGGACCATGCTTGTATCTAATTTTCATCTTTGTAATTTTTTTTAAGTGATTTTTATAGGCTTTATGTGCATTTGACATTTTCTAGTTTGACATGGGCACTCTATCAAATAACACACCTACTCTCAATTTTGGCATTTTCACACTAATCTCCACAATACCTACATTCTATCCAACCTTAAACCCTAAACCTTGGTTTGTGGTGTATGTGCTCTATGTATTGGTGTACCTACACTAACTTGTGGCGCATGTACACTTAGTGTGGGATATGCACCCTTTGGGCTTATCTAAACTATTTCAATATAGGCACCCTACTTTATAGAGCACTAGCACACTAAGTGGTGTATGTGCCCTCTAAGGCACTGCTAATCTATTTTAGCATTTTAGACTACCTTTTAGTGTATCTAAATCAATTGTAATATTTGTGCACTATCTTTTAGCATATTTTCTCTATATATTTTACCTTTAATTGTTCAATACAAGTGCTTTGTGTAACATATACACTTTGTGTAGCATATGCACTCTATGTAACAAAATATGCATTTCTGGTTAGCCATTTTCTTGTGTTTTCAATTTTTTCTTGCTAACACTAATCATTATATGTATATTCTTAGATTGTTCATTCCATTTATTGACCCTTTGTTGCAAGTTTGCTTGTTTTAAGACAAATCATAGTGTGAAACTACTAATGTGTGGGTTGTAAGTCCATTTAACAAAGAAGCAACCTTAAACCTCCTTTGTGTGTTTTTTATTTTTTCTTAAGGTCAATAAACTTTTTTGGTTGACTTGTGCATCCAAGGGTGTGTATGTTATTCCCTTAAACTACAAGGTGGCCTTGGGAATCAAATAACATCCCTTGTATGTATTTGTCTCCACATATCACATTTTCCTTTTGAAGGTAAAAGAACTTGCTTGTGTTTGTGTTGCACAAGGGTGTGCATGTGTAGTGTTGTAAAATTACATCCCATGGACATTTTGCACTTGTGCATTTGGTTTGCTACATTTATGGTGCCTAGCCGCATTTATGGCAAAAACCTTATGATTCAAAATTTCATGATTTCAACTCCATAAGGGACAATGATGAAGCACTAGTAGTTTTCCACCTCATTTCTTGTAAAGTTGTGAGTTGGATGCTTGTGCGTTGCACAAACATCCACACGACATGCTAGCATCCCCAAACTTTATGAGTTTAAATGAGGGAATCTCATGAACTTTTCCCATAACACATGTTGTCGTGGCAGAATCATGGGTGTAAAGACTCTTCCTACCCATGCAACCTCACGAAACTCCATTTTTATCCTCATTGTCATTCATTTTGACTCTCTTGTAATTCATTCTCACTTCTTCTCATTCCAACTTGCTCTCTCACCCTCTTCTCTTTTGCATCTCTTCTCTATGGTGAAGCTTCGCTGGATTCACATATTGTTAATAGCCAAAACTCTCTTGCAATAAGTCAACGTCTCATCTATCAATCCAAGAGGGAGCCACAAACTGTTGGTAACACTCTCTTGTTGCATTATCTTGTCTTGTCTATTTGTAAATATATTTGTCTTTTCTATTTCATTTATGACACTGGTTCTCCTTCATAGTGGGGTTTGTCTTTATTAGAAGTCTCATCTATTTTATTGAATGTCTTGTCTATTTTTTTATTTATCTAGCTATCGGTGGAGGTGGAAACACCAAAATGGGGGTTTGATTGAGGCAAGCTCTGAAATATCCCCAACACTTCTCATCTCCAGTGTGTGTAGGTTCCAGATTTGAAGAGGTGGGTGTTCACTGGTTTCTAGTTTTTAACCCTTGATTTGAGAGGAATGATAGTGTGGGGAACAAACGTCCATGAAATGTGCTGGCATCCATTGGCCATGACTCTATCCTTCTCAGGGTAGATTTTGTAAGTTCTCTTTGTGCTTCTGCAATTAGTTTTTTGTAATCTATTATCATTTTTTGTTAAGTTGCAGTTTCCTCTTCCTAGATTAGTATTTACTTTTACTATGTTTTTACAATCTCTTTCATCTTGAACCTCGAGGTATATTTTCTCCCTTTAGACCATGTTTGTCTTGGGACTTGGGAGTAGTGAATCCCCTCCATAGTTTTGGTGAACCCAACGTGAATCAAATCATGTTGGATCTTTTTCTTCAAAAATTTAATGCTTTTGATAATTCTTTTTCTAATATTATTTTGATATGTTGGATGATGCCCTAGATGATTTCTTAGATGCATCTCCTTCTATTTGTAGATCTTCTGAGAAAAATTCTTCCTCACAACCATCTACTTCATCTTTGCAGGTCAAAGATTCTGTAAATGTAGTTGTAGTCTCTGTAGCTCCTCAATGGCCTAAGAGACCCATCATTTATGTGACTCCAAATAGTCCTCCTAAATGAATTCATTCTATTTGTGGTGTTTTGGTCACTATTGGCTCATTGGACCTTTACACAAGATTCTTGTAATCTACAACTTCCTCTTATAAAGTTGTAGCTCATACTTACAAAACTAGAAAGAATCAACAAAATTTGAATCAACCTAATTCTTTACTACCTTCTCAACCAAGTCTTCCTATAGAACCTAAACCTGCAACTAAAGCACCTAGTGATTATGATCTTGTCAAGAAACTTTGCGCTACTCCTACCAAGATCTCAATATGTGATTTGCTTTATTCTGCTATGCTTTATCAAGGTATGATTCATGAAGCTTTGCAGAAGATCCTCTTGACTTCTTTCGCTAGGTTGATAGATGTTAATGCAATGATGGCTCATATTTATGTGGATTCACTTAATATTATGTTCTATCCATAGGAACTCCTACCTCTGAAAGTATAGAAGCAAGAAAATCCTCTAATGATTTTAGTTAACATTAATAATATTGGTATTAGGTGTGCTCTCCTTGACATTGGTTTAGCTCTCAACATATGTAGCATTGACTTGTTACCTAATATTAAAATCAATTCTTCTTCTCTTGTTGCTTCTTCCTTGTACATTTTTGGATTTGGTAATGCTATTCAACAAGACCTAGGCATGATAATATTGCCTTTGATTTTGGGACCTGTTATCGTACCCACCTTGGTCTATGTTATGTCAGGTCCTTTACCTTATAACATTCTCTTGGGAAGATCTTGGATTCACTGGGGGCTATAACTTCTACTTTGCATCATTGTATAAAATTTATTACTAATGATGAATTAATTACAATCAAGGATGACCTTGATACTATACACCTTTATGAAATATCAATTACTGGTTAGGCCTTGGTTGATTCTACTCTTAAAAATTGCATTCCTTTGTTATCTTCTAATGTGTTGACATCCTCTTCGGTAGTGCCTGCGTTGAAGGTTGCTCTTAAGATGAATGTCCCTAGAGAAGATTTTCCCGAAGCAAAGAATCCTAAGTCTACCCCTTCTACTTATTCTAAATCAAATGCATGTATTAGTGATGATTGGGGATCTTTGGAATTTACTGAATCTTCCATATAAGAGTATAGAGTTGATTCTACCCATCTTGAAATTCCTACTATCTCATACACCTCTATCAATAAATTTGATTGTCCTCCCATTAAGGAAAATGATCATGCTCCTACTAAGGAGTATGATTGTAACCTTGCTGAGGAAGATGATCAAACTTTTTTTAGAGAGGCTAATGTTTGCATTCTCTTCAAGAAGGATGATTGTGACCTCATAGAGGAGTATGATCTCTGTTGTTGGAATGATTCTCTCTACATAGACCCCCCCACTTCTTAGGAGTTACAAACACGTTACAGTCTTGGTTTCAACCTTTTTTCTAAATATGGTTATAGTTGGAAAGGTTGTAGGTGTAATGAGCAAGGTATTCAAGTCCCTATAGAATGTAACCCTCATAAACATAACATGGCACTTGGATACTCTCACACACAATCTAAATGGAAATTGTAGTTGAATTTCAATATGATTTCCATTGAACCTTATTCTCTTGAACTAATTCAGCCCAAGTTGATTGAAAGTAAAGTAGACTCTACCAAAGTTCCTCTAGATTTTTTCTCTTCAGAGGAAGCACTGAAATAATTCTTAGGTGTCTAATCTCATCTACCTTTTTATCACCATTTATGATGATTCCCATATCGCTTGGGGAAATACTTCAGAGAATCCATTATGAGCATTGATGAGAAGGCTCCTTTGTCTAATGTGGATGATGACATTCCTATTTCCCATCCTAAAGAATGTAACACTCTCCTCAAAGGGGATAATGTTGATGTTTTCATGGATCCTAAGTCTTCTAAAAAGGTGATTAAAAATGGAAAGTGTCTTTCCTCAGAAGAGTCTAAACAACACTGATTTTTTACATTCTCATCTTGATATTTTTGCTTGGTCATATGAGGACATGCTCAATATGCATGAGTTTGTGGTGGTTCACAATATTGTTCTATGTCTTGATGCTGAGCATGTTAAATAAAAAATCTGAAATATGAATCCCAAGGTTTCCTTACTAGTCAAGACTAAGATAGAGAAGCTTATAAAAGAAATTTTTATCCATCCTATTGACTATTTTCCTTGGATATCAAATATCATTATTATCAATAAGCTTGACGATCGTATTCATATTTGCATTGATTTTTGGGATCTCAAAAGGCTTCTCTTAAGGATAATTTTTTGTTGCCTAATATTGATATGACTATAGAATCCATCATAGGCCATTCCTTATTATCCTTCATGGATGGCTTCTCAAGCTATAATCAAATTTGTATTAACCAAGAAAATTAGTACAAGACAACCTTCACTACCCCTTGGGGTACCTTTTTCTACGTACTCATTCCATTTGGGTTAAAGAATGTGAGAGAAACTTACAAATGGGTGATTTGAATCTTATCTTTCATGATTTCATTAAAAAAAAATTAGAATATTACATTGATGATATCGTGGCTAAGTCTAAGACTCATCAAGATGATGTTGAAAATATTCATCTTATCTTTGAAAGGCTTCAACTCTATAAGATGAGACTTAATTCTCTTAAGTGTGTCTTTGGCATCAATGGTGACAAGCTTTTAGGATTTATCATTTCTCACCATGGAATTGAAGTTGATACAAATAATATTGATGTGACTTTTAACATGGATTCTCCTAAAAACATCTCTCAGCTACATGGTTTGCAGAGGAAGATTCAAACAATTTATAGATTCATGTCTTATTTGGTTGATTGTACTCTTCCCTTCACACATTTTTTGAAGAAATATGTGATGCAAAGGGAATGGGACTTTAGGAAAAACTCAAAGTTTCAAGGCTTACAATGATATACTTTCAAACCTTCTTCTAGGCACCCTTATGGAGATAAGGCTTCAATGGTGTACTTATAACTTATATGCTTTCCTTATGGATCCAAACCATTGGAATTATCTTAATAGACTCAACCAAACTTGTCTTGAATGATTTAAAAGTCCCAAGCCTCTGAATTAGACAAAAAACCCCTCTTTTTCACCTTGACTAGGCTTCTAGCCCAACTAGGCCTCCAACGACTTTTTTTTGACTTTACTCACAATTTTTCCAAAGGAATCCCCAAAAAAATGATTTATTAAGATGTATTTTATGATGATACATAACATACTCAAACCCTGATGGCACTTGTTTTGGATCAAACCTTCCAAAATCTGCTATTTCCACAAAAATAAGGCCTAATTAGCCCTTTTTTTTAAAGCAACCCTACTCCATTCTTATCCCCTGATTATGATACTTTCAAAAATATCTTAAATTGTTCCCAAACCAAGTATTTTCAATGTTTTAGACTCCTATGACACCTTTAAGACCCCTAATCACAAAACCCTCACTTAAATCCCTTAAAACTAGGGCTTTTTGGTTACAAACCTTCCAATCACTTCCAGAACTGGTTCTTTGAATTTTCACCATTATATCAACATATTTAGTCAATACCAACTCAAAAAAATACCCCTTATTTAGGTAGATCTCCTACTGCTATACCTTAGGCACCATTTTCAAGCACTTTGCCTTGTGAAAACTCGGTGTACAGCTTAGGACTCTTCCTTCCTGCACATTACCTTGTTAGATATGTATTATAAAAGTTAGATATGATCCATTTCATAGGTCACAGTGACAAATTTCCATGAAATGGATCATTCATCCATGAAAACCCTTAAAATTAGTGAAAAATTAGAACTTTCCTATGGACAGTTAGATATATTATACAAGAAACTGATTTCTAACATTTATCAGGACATACAAAAGGTTAAATGCATGTATTTACAAATCCCTAAACCATCCAATTGATTATATCATCAATGAAAATCAGTACTTCATCAAATGAACACAAAAAAATGCAAAAAGACTGAAGTTTTTGTTGATTTCCTTTAGCAGTCCATACAATACTTGCAACATCAACCAACCCTCCATACAAATGCCTTCCCTAGCTTTGTAGACTCATCCCCCAACTATCCCAACTGATTGGGATTGATTTTATTACATTATTATTGCTTAAACTCCTAAAACCTACTTACTCGCCCAAAATGCAACTAGCCGTTGGTTTTCAAAATTTGAATTTCCAACTTCTCATTTATTGATTTGTACTAACTAAAAACTATCTAATCTTTAATATCTAACCTTAATTGACATAATTAAAGTATTATATACCTATCTACACCCTTAGGACACTATTGGTCCACTTATAATGCATTTTGGTCCTATGGTCCTTATCAGGACCCTTAGGACTTTTGATCTTCCTATTACACTCATCCATTCAAAATGCCATTATAGGCTCCAAGCTATCATAATTGATGCCCTGAAATGTTGGATAGATCTTCGTGACCCATGCATCCTCCTAACTCTTCAACTGACCCTTAAGGAGCTTGGGTGCCCCTGCACCAAGATGCCCGCTTTCGATGGGATGATGAGTGTGAAAAATATTTTGAGTCAATCAAGAGTTATTTAGCCAATCCTCATATCTTAATTTCAGATGTGAATGATGGACCCTTTTTTATTTATATCTTTTCATCACCTCATCTTAGCAACTTTGTTGTCTCAACATGATAATGATGGTAAAGGAGTGGTCTGTTACATCAACCATATTATAGTCAATTATGAAACTCATTAATTCTTCCATGGAGAAGCAATTCCTTGCTCTCGTTTTTGCAACAAAAAAGTCACAACATTATCTTCTTCATGTTGAAACCCATGCCATTTTGAAAAGTGATATTCTCAAGCATCTATTTAAAAGAATAGACCTTAAGAGAAAGTTTGGTGAAATGGGTAATGTTTCTCTTTGAGTTGAACATCACGTTTGTAACTCAAAAAGTAATCAAAGGTCAAGTTGTTTTTGATCAATTGGCATAAGCTCCCTCATCTAATTCCTTCCCTAATCTAGATCTATTTCCAGATGAAAATCTCTTTGCTGTAGATCACAAACCCATATGGGAGATGTACTTTGATGGATCAAGATGTCAAGTTGGCTCCTAGGCAGGTGTAGTTTTATTCTCATCTGAAGGCAAGACAATTCCCCTATCCTTTCAATTGGAATTTCATTGCACTAACAATACCACTAAGTATGAAGCCCTTATTGTTGGCTTGTGTGTTGCAATGGCTTTAAACATTAAACATCTTCACATCCATGGTGAATTTGAACTTATTGTAAATTAAATTATAGGAGAATATTAGGATAATTAGAATAAGTTATCTCAGTATTGGGATTTATCCTTATCCTTGCTTGATCATTTCTCTTCTTTCACAATAGATAGTGTTCCTAGAAGAGAAAATCGATACACAAATGCAATGGAAAGTACAGTCTCCCTTGTGTCTTCATATGATGGCATAGAAGAATACCAATTTATGGTTGACATCCTCCTCTCCTATTGTCTAAAATCAACCTGAACCCAATGTTTTAGAGTGTGCTCAAGTAGACTTGGGGGAATGTTATTCTCACATTTATAATTATCTGAAGACTAGAAATTTTCCTAATGATGTGACTAAAAACACTCACATTTGGATAGGAATTTTTTTAGTCTAATATATTATACTATTTGACAAATGTTCTCTATCAAAGATCTTATAATGGTTTTCTCCTTCGGTGTCTTATTAATGAAAAATACCCCTTGCCCTTCAAGAATCCCATTCAAGCTCTGGCGGTGGAAATTTTGGTAGAAAATCCCTAGTGTGTAAACTAATTCATATGGGATGCTTTTGGAAAACAATGGAGCACGACTCCTTTTCCTTTGTTAATAAGTGTTTGCAATGTCAACAACATGGTAATCTCATTCGAGCTCCTACTCAAGAGCTTCAAAATCAAACCTCTCCTTAGCTATTTGTGAAATTGGGATTAGATATTATTGGAAAAATATCTCCTTCTTCTTCTAAAGGACATACCTTCATCATTACCACTACTAATTACTTTATGAAATGGGTCGATGCCATTCCACTTTGATCCATGAACTCTGAAGCAATCTATAGATTTCTTCTAAACAACATCATTGCGCATTTTGAATTGCCTTCCACCCTTTTTTTTGATAATGGTACTTCATTTAACAACAAAGAGGTGAAGCAATTCCTAGAAAAGTTCCATATTCAAGATTTTTTTTCTACAACATACTATACTCAATCTAATGGCAAGCTGAAGCATCTAATAAAAATATTGAGCTGATTCTTTGAAAAATAGTAAATAAACACGGTAAAGATTGGCATGCTCAATTAACATACACCTTGTGGGCCAATTGCATGAGTGTTTGTATGAATAATAGTACAACCTCGTGTATGGTTTTGAAGTTATCATGCCTTTAGAGTTGGAAATTCTATCTTTGTGAGTTTCCCTTAAAGGGTTGATTGATGATGACACTTACCATGTTGATTGTTTATATTAGCTTGAGTTTCTCAATGAGCGCCCATTGTAGGCCCTCAAACATCTCCAAGCTTATCAACGACCTGTTTCTAAAAATCATATTCAAGTTGTTCTTTCTCAAAATTTCAAGGTAGGTGACTTGGTTCTCTATGAGAATAAAAGGAATGTAAATGTGTTGCCTAATCAAAAGGGGAAGTTTAGCTCTAATTGGTTAGGCCCTTACATAATCATCTTTGTGTATGGTTCTAGTTCCTATGGATTGTTGTCTATGGATGGAATGGCTCTAAAATAACCTATCAATGTGATGCATCTTTACTACTACTATGCATAGTTTCTATGTTTCATACACATGACACTCATCCCTCAGGGATCGTGGTTCATTATGCTATGACATTGCTTCATTAACACATTATCTCTGCATTTTGTGTTATGATGTAAACAAGTGTATGATTAATTTCTTTAATTAGGAATTATATATACGTGTGCCTTATTGTGTTGTGTATTCATGCATTGTATTTGATTAAGTCTTTTGGTTAGGAAATTAAATCATCATTGAATTTAATTAACATATATTCAATGTGTTTTTATTAGATCTATCAAACACCTAGAATATTGAGAGGGGGGTGAATCAGTATTCCATTAAACCATTCAGCTATAAACCATCCAATTATTAAAGCATATTTGACTACAAGCAAGAATGAAGACATTAAAAAGACCATAAGACACACCAACACCAGATTTTTTATGTGGAAAACCCAAAATGGGAAAAACTACAGTGAGGATTAGCTCACAATATAATAAATATGAATATATAATATTACAAGGGTTCACTCCCAAGACACACTATCCTTAAAGGCTCACAACCTAAAATAGTTTACAAAATAGAGTATGGCTCACTACCAAGAGATGAATTGAGATGGAATGCACCTTCCTTGTGATGGAGTTCAGTTCTGGTGAAGCACAATATCTAAAACACTTCTCTACAAGTGCATATAATACAATTTAACACATCATCTCAGTCCTCCTCTCTACACACACTCTTTTCTCTATCTACTCTTGTTCTCTTCCATATCTTCAATCTCAAAAGAGTTCACATATATATACCGTATATAATCAAGTACATCAATTAGGTCAGCCTAATTGGAGAAACCTTATTTCAAATCAAAACCAATTCTATTGACCTTAACCTCAGAAACACATTCATCTTCACATGATATTAGTTGGCATGGACCTATGATAGATCCACATAACAAATTCGTAGCATAAATTTAAACTCCTTAACTCCAATTCATAATTAGTTCAACTAGAGTTAGACCTAAAACATCAAAACTACAGACATGTAAGCATTTCATCAAACATGTAACATAATTTTTTTTAACTCATTGAATTATTCTTTAGATGACATTGAGAAACATAGCTTCAACACCGCAAAACAAAATAATTAATCCTAAGAAAATGCAAAATCTCCCACATCAATGCACTGTGCAGAAACTCACTATAGAGTTTAGAGCAGAACCCTGTCATTTATATCTTCTGAATCCGTTCACATAACATCACAAAACTTTGGCGTAAGATGCATATTGTAGTCACAAGCCTATGTACAAAGTCTTATAGAGATATCTTTCTTTGAGGTGAAATCCAGACTGAAACACCGACATCCTGAACCAATATAAAAGCATAACACTATTTTCCACACTACTGGTAATTGTATCTTTCCAACCATAAAGCCTATTCAATTTAATTATTGTTAGTGGATGTAAAAAATGTTGAGATAGACCATAATGTCAACTTCTGAGAGAATCATTCAAATTAAGGTAATCCATAACAAAATACCAGATTAACTAAATTTCATTACCAGAGCAAGTAATGAACTATAAAAGTAATGTGTAACATTGAAAAACATCCAAATTCCATTATTGAAATCAATGATAACCTTAAAATTTCCAAAATCTCCCCCTTTGTCATTGATGGCAACACATGATGTGAAAACCATCAAAAATTTATTCTCAACTTCTTCACTTATGTCCCCAAAAACTTTTCCAAAAACTTTCACAAAACTTCTCATTCCCTATTCTTTTCAAATCTCCTTCTCTCCCCTTTGACATCAATGGAAAAGGATAAAAGGTATTGAATTCTTTAATAGTTCCAATACATACCTAAATACTCCCTTGAGGAGTACATCCAATAAATCATTTGAGAGTAATCAACCAGAGGTAGTTGTCCCTTGAAGTTTGCTAAGAGTGTGTGTCCAAGAGGATTTTCCTTCATCCCAAAACTTCTTTGCTTTTGATAATGCTTTGTATAAATAGTTAAGATAAACGAGAATGTCCTATCCTTCAACCAAAGTCTCAGGAGTGACATTTGAGTTTAATCCTAATTAGATCTCTAAGCATCCCATACTATTCAATTATCTCTCCTTTCTCCTTATGTGATGCAAGATATTCTTCATGGAGCTTTGTTAATCTGTACCAAGTTTGATCATCTAGATCAAGAGATGGATTGAAGGTGTTGGAAGCATATTTTATTTGAGTCTCAATAGTGTTCTCAACAACCTTGAATCTTTGAACAACATCAAGCCATGTCCAACAAAATGAAAATAGACATTTGGCCTCTTCCTCACACTTTTGAACCTCTTTAAGTTTTTCAAGTGTAGTGTAGTGTGTAGATTTGCATCTATCTACAATTTACAACAATCCTTTATCTTCGATCGAAGTGAATGTATCACTTATAGCTTGAATCTTCAATTCCTTGAATTTACTAGTCGGTGAATTTTTGCTTTCTGCAATGGACTAAGAAGAACTAGTAATTGTTCTAGGAACAATCTAAAAATGTGCTTTTGTCCTAGCTAGTTGCTTAAGTCTTCTTGGAGCTGGCTCAACCTGAGCAACCAATGCATGAACCTCAGTGATTTTTCTCTTTTCTCTAGAGGAAACCATTGATTTACCAAAGACATGCTCATATTTCTCAAGAATTTCTTGAGCTATTTTAGTGTAGGTTCCAAATCTAGGTTTTTTGGGATCTTGAGGGTTGTTGATTAGCATTTCAATACAACAAACAACATAATCCTTTTCAACTTCATACCCTATCCTAGGAATCCATGAGATTCTAGGTTCAACTGCCTTGATAATGCAGCTATCAGTGGATACCAAAAATGTTATATCGTCCTTGTAATTTGTATCTAACTCTCTTGGAACTCTCCTTTTGTTCATTCTTCTATGAAACTTTCCAAAGAATGCAACAAGAACATCTCCTTATGCATCCACATCACCAATATTTCTCATTAAATCTCTAATTTGATGAGCAAACAGTTTGTTATTTTCCCAATTGACTTCTCCTATTCTAGAAACTTCTTTCATAAAGTAGAAAGTTAGGCATAAGATCAGTGTTCCATATCTAAAAGTGCATTTATTTTTCTTAATAGCATTCACATTTTCTAACAATTGTTGTCAGAGCAACTCACATAGATCATATTTTTTCCTCTTCTCAACCATTTCTATTGCTAAATCAATTACGGAGGTAGACACATCATAATCACCAAAAATCAGGTGTGAAATAACTAGACTTGCATACTGGACAACTAAATTAGTAGTTCCAGTACCTGTGTTTTTCATTAACCCCTTTCCTTTGTCAAAATTATGTTCAAGAGCAGGTTCGGTGGATAATAACCCAGTAACATTTCTAACTTCTTCTATGGATATCATATGTGAACTATCAAGCCATACAAATTTATCATGAAATCTGCTAAGAGCCAGTTTGATACATCTCTCTTCATTACTAAAGTCCGAAAAATAATTTCACACATCCAAATTCATTTTTGTAAGTACATTGTATTCTGGTTTTAGGGTAGAATCTGCACTTAATTCTTCAAACCATAATGTGTGAGCTTTTCCATAGGTGGGATCTTCCAATTTTCTATGAATATATATTGCAATTTCTTCAATTGGAATGACACCAAGTGGAATTTCTGAAAATGCACCCAAGGGATTGAGTTCTAGGGTTTTAACAAAATGAATTTTAAGCTATGGTTCCGGTCTCATTGCATTGTCTACTACTTGAGATATATCCATCACATTCATCAAAATTCAGAACATATAGCAACACTGACTTACCTCTTGTATGCATACCAATGCCAAGCAATGAGTTTTTGTGGTATGGATTCTTCAAACTTCCTCTGCACGCTTCTTTTCTTCCACAAATTCCTTTCATTGAATGAGTTTTCTTTAACATACTTAAATTTATTTCTTTGATCTCAAATGCTTCAACAATAAATGCTTCAGAACATAGGTAGATGTCCTCAAAATTAGTGTATACTTCCATCTTTTCAAGTTCTACAAAATTCATTCTTCACACATGTGCGCCTGTAAATTCCTTTCGGATAAAATATGAATTTGTTTCCTTAATAAATGCATTTATGTCATGACATGACATCATATATTGAAAAGAGTAATATTTAATTTTTTGATTATTTCTCCCGCTTAGCCACTGCCTAGTTTTGGTTTCTGATGGGATTGTTTGCACCAGAGGTCAGCACAGATAAAATTAATGACTCTGATTTTCCTTTCTCTTCATATTCTCATTCCTTTCACTAGATCCTTTTTATTTCCTTCTTAACCTCTGCCAGACCAATCTTAATGATTGGTTCATACCTCTTTTCCAAATAGTCACTTTTCATACTTCTACTTCTGCAGTCTCTGGCAAAGTGTCCTAAATTGCTACAATTATAACAGGCAACGTTTTTCCATCCAATTTGTCTTTTATTCAATCTATTTTTGCACTGGTTAGCATTGTGTCAAAATGAATAAAAGTGACAATAGTAGCCATTGAATGGATAAATTATATTTTTCGACTTCCAACTTATGCATTCCATAGTTTTATGTCCAATTCTCTTGCAAGAACATTGACCAAAGAATGATAAAGAGTTTTGATTCATTCCATCAATCTGTTTTATTTTACTTTCATAATATTTTTCCTTATGTCCAAACCTATTGCAATAATAACATACACCATTAAAAGATAAGTACCTTTGAGCATTAGGTTGTCTAATAGGAATCCTTTTAGTATTTTATTCTTTGATTCATGAATTGTCTATTATTGCTTTGAGTTTTCATGTCATAGGATTGATTTTATTTTGAGCTTTGTCCTTCTTCAAATCCCAAACCACTTTTGTTCTTAGAGGGTTTTTGTCTTGCAATCAATTCATCCAACGTTGTAGAAATTGTTGCAAATTTATCCTCATGTCTTCTTGCTTTTTCTAGATCTAATTTTAGAATTACTACTTCTTGTTCAAGCTTTGCACATTCATCCATCTTCCTTTCAATTTTAGCTTTTTGATAGTCTTCATTTTTTCTTTTTTCTTCTAGATGTTCTTTTAGTTTGGTGATGTCCTCATCTTCTTTCTTTAATTGATCACTAATTCTCTATATCTTTCCTTCAATTTCTTAATGCACTCATTTGCTTCCTTCAAATCTTTATTTTCTTCTGTATGTTCAACATGGATCTCTTATGTAGGAATAAGAATTTTTTATCTTCCATGTATTCAAATTTTAGGACCTTCCTCAAGCTATTAGACTTTTTTTAGAGGAACCAAGCTCTGATACCAATTGTTGAACACCTAAAATACTGAGGGGGGCTGAATCAGTATTCCATTAAACCATTCAGCTATAAACCATCCAATTATTAAAGCACATTTGACTACAATCAAGAATGAAGACATTGAAAATACCATAAGACACATAAACGCCATATTTTTTATGTGGAAAACCAAAAATGGGAAAAACCATAGTGAGGATTAGCTCATAATATAAAATATCTGGATCTAGAATATGACAAGGGCTTACTACCAAGACACACCATTCTTAAAGGCTCACATCTTGAAATAGTTTACAAAATAGAGTATGGCTCACTGCCAAGAGATGAACTAAGATGGAATGCACCTTCCTTGTGCTGGAGTTCAGTTTCAGTGAAGCACGATATCTGAAACACTTCTTTGCAAGTGTATACAATATAATTTTGCACATCAACATCTATCGATCATCCTCTCTGTACACACTCTTTTCTCTATCTACTCTTGTTCTCTATTCCATATCTTCGATCTCAAAAGAGTTCACATATATACCATATATAATCAAGTATATCAATTAGGTTGGCCTAATTGGAGCAACCTTATTTCAAATCAAAACCAATTTTGTTAGCCTTAACCTCAGAAACAAATTCATCTTCATATAATATTAGTCAACATGGACCTATGATAGATCCGTATAACATTTGTAGCATAATTTTAAACTCCTTAACTCCAATTCATAATTAGGTCAGCCAAAGTTAGACCTAAAACATCAAAACTCCAAACATGTAATTATTTCATCAAATGTGTAACACAAAAACTTGTTAACTCATTGAATTATTCTTTAGACAACACTGAGAAACATATCTTCAACACTGAAAAACAAAATAATTAATCCTGAGAAAATGTGGAATCTCCCACATCAATGCACTGTGCAAAAACTCACTATAGACTTCAGAGTAGAACCTTGTCGTTTGTATCTTTTGAATGATTTCACATAACATCACAAAACATTGGTGTAAGATGCATCTTATAGTCACAAGCCTATGTAAAAATTCATGTAGAGGTATCTTTCTTTGAGGTGAAATCCTAACAAAACATCGACATACTAAACTAGTATAAAAGCATAACACTATTTTCCACACTACTAGTAACTATATATTTCCAACCATAAGGCCTAGTCAATTGAATTCTTGTTAGTAGATGTAACAATGTCAAGATAGACCATAATGCCAACTTCTAAGAGAATAATTCAAATTAAGGTAATCCAAACCAAAATACAAGATTAATAGACTTCCATTACTGGGGCAAGTAATGAACTATACAAGTAATGTATAACACTAACAAACATCCAAATTCCATTGTTGACATCAATGACAACCTTCCAATTTTGAACAAGATCATGATAAAATCTAATCTAAAAATAAATCCACACATAACCATGCATGAAAGTAAACATACACACAAGAACACCATGATACCGCACAAAATCTCATATATGTATATATCAAAATGTCATGTACATGTATCACACCATTATACAAAATATGGTGACTATATATCTATATGTGTTTGTACATCAAAATAATGCTATACAAAACAATATAATCCATATATAAAATTTGGCATGTGTAAAATGGGCCTTTAGCCCCCTAGTGCATGGCTCTTTGAGCCCTTTGTTCCTAGTGATGGTGGCAGAGGTGGATGTTGGACTGATGCCATGGACCATTATTGATGCAACCATGACAAGGACATACTTAGTTGTAGTCCTTGGACCTCTCCTCATAGCTTGGTCACCTCCTCCCAAATCCTGACCTCCCACTCATGGGCTTGTCACAACTCCTTCTAAAGCTACTACACCTAAGGATTAGTTGTTGGGCTCCATGCCTCCACCTGCCTACCGAGGTCATCAAGCTAGCTTTATAATGCATCAAATGTCATTGTGGAACTCTCTACCCATGACACAACCTAGTCTTCCTTGGCTAGTGTAGCATGGAGCTCCACCAAACATTGATCCTATTGCTCGGTCATCGTGGTGAGGTTAGCAACCCTTTGAATGGTCCCCACCTGTGCCCCCTCATAAGCAGTCCTTAGAAATGAAACATGATCAAAAAGATGGGTGTGTCACCCTACTAAAAATTGTTTGTATGCATCTAGGACACTCCCATGGATAGACACAACTGGGGAAAACTCAATTCCTGATGAAGGTGATCCGCTCCTATGTATTGACTACAACCATAAAGAAGTAGATATTATTAGTATCATATCATATAAAATTATGTGCACATATATATGAGATACATTGAAATACAAAATACTGAAAGGAAATAACATAAACCACACTCAGACCTAGGTCCCCAGCCTAGTAGTGTGGATTAGGGGGTGCAATGTTGGGTCCTTCTCTTGTTGATGTTATCATTGGAGGTATTATTGTCATCAAAGGTGGCCCCAATGAGACTAGGACTACATGTAGAGGTGATGATACTCTTCACCACCATCTTGGCATCTCCACCGCTTCGCTCGCTACAGCCTCACCCTCCTCGTCATCATTTCTATTGCAATCCTCTCCTCCTAGTCCCTACACATTGAAATTAACCATGGGGACATGTGCCAATAAAATTGAGGTCAAACAAATTGTCATACACCATGCTCTAAAATCGTGGGAAATTTTGACATTGTCGATTGATAGGACGTGAGGTTGGTCATCGTTATTCAACCCATCATCGCTAAGAGTAACATTGTAATGGTCATATGATGACAATCACCCACTTGAATGACGCTCCTCACCAATTAGATGTATGTGGGAGGCATCAAAGGTCTTGTCTGCACTTGCCCAAATTGTTGAGCTACTCAATACCAATATTATGGAACAATAATGTGATTTGATCACCTCACTAGGAGTCGATCATGCTGCATGTATCACAACTAATAGCTATTTGTGGGATAGATCCCCATCCTCCTATAGGGGCACCATCTAATATGCTATGCCTATAAAGAATCAAATTGTAAGCACCAAAAAGTAAGCTTCCCATACCTCTAGTCATGCACCAATAGGTACACATGCGCCATCAGTGTACCAAGTGTTATTCCCTAGGGAAACTCAACTGGCTAGGTACATGTATATGTGAAAATGCCCACACCTATAGGAGCATGAAATATATAAGACTATAATACTCATAATGGATGTAACACCTGAGGTCATGGTATAGATGAGCAAGCATGCTTCGACCCCAAGCATAGATAGTCTAATGCAATGGATGAGGCCACTATGTAGGTGAGAACCTCACCCATCCATCACGACTCAGAGGGTGATTGTAATGACCATCACTCTCCAAATGAGTGGAATTTCTAGTAGCCCCTACTCCAACCATCGCATGTAGATGTGTCTGATGGTATCTATCAGGTCCATCCACCCTACATAGTACTGTTGGCCCTCTATGGCCTCCTATGTCATCCTGGCCTCATCATACGCTGCCCGCCATCTGTGGATTGGTAATCTAGTGATCTGATACACGTCCTCCAATGTGACAGTCATTTCTCCCACCGAAAAATGGAAGGTGGAGGTGTCTGCATCCTAGAGCTCCATGAGTGCCATGAGCATTGATGCATGATACCACATCTCTGACATCGTGTAGGCCCACCACAAGCCCATGTGTCATAGAAGATGTTAGTTATTTGGGTGCATTTGGCCATTGCGATCATGCAACGTAGTTAGTAAATGTCTACCCCCATGCTCTCTGATCTTCGGCTACTCCTATAATAGAAAAAAAATTCATGTCAAATCCATCTAAATCATAAGCAATAAATTTTCTATGTTTACAAAAAAATCTAAGTAAGCCTCTGGGACGAAGGAACACTGCACAGAAATTTGTAGGGCATGCTAGCATTTGAGGATGAATGCTTCTTAATGATATTGCGTAGGAAAAATTCCAACATGGTTAGAGGATGTTGATGTGTTTTCAAGATGAAAGTGGGCCAGTCAAATGCCTTCATGTTGGTTGGACACCTGCATTGCTTCGAAAAAGGAAAATTTCAAAACATGCACTAAAAACACAGAGTTGGGTCAAATTCCTTGTACCCAGTTGACCTCGCCTCCCTTGACCATAGATGTGTGGAGCTGCTCAATCCTCAAGGCTATGTAATCTTGTTTGTGAGGTATTTTGGTGATCTTTCTCTCACAAAATTCAACAATCTCTTCATTGTGAATAGTGAAAATGACCCTTCTGTGGGCCCACCTGGGTATATATAGGCCATTTTGGACCATTTTCCCAATGGATGTGGTCCTTACATCCTTCCTATTTCCACCCAACCTAGATGGGGCATATACTCATCTCTTCACCATATTTTTCTTTTGAAGCACCAATTTTTTCTTAAAAATTATTCTCGTCGTGGTAGCCTCTTTTGACTTTCAAACTGACCTAAATTTGAGTTTTGCATAACAAAACTTCATATCTAGTGCTATAATTTCTCACTAAGATCAAGGTCTTGAGGCGTCATTTTTATTTTACTACTTGACCTCTATGGCCTCTACAATATCCTTTTTGCATGTAAATATGTAAAATTATCAAATTTTTGATCTTGCATTTATGTCTTCTTAAACTACTTTAGTGCAATTGATTTTTCTCAAAAATCAGCTCACTAAAGTGGGGGAAAAATTTAGTGTCATAAAATTACACCCTGTGGCAATTTCAAACTTGTACATTTGGTTTTTTGCATTTATAGTGCCTAGCCACATTTATGGCAAAAATATTATGAGTCAAAATTTCACAATTTCAACTCCATAAGTGACAATGATGAAGTGTTAGTAGTTTTCCACCTCCTTTCTTATAAATTTGTGAGTTAGACACCTACATGGTGCACAAACGTTCGCATGGCGCACTAGCATCCCCAAAATTTCTAAGTTTAAATGAGGGAATCTCTTGAAATTTTCTTATGAAACATGTCATTTGTGGAAAAATCACAAGTGTAATGACTCTTCTCACCTGTGCAACCTCACAAAACTCCATCTTTCATCCTCATTCTCATTCATTCTAAATATCTTGCAATTCATTCTCACATCTCATTCCAACTTTCTCTCTCATTCCAACTTGCATTCAACGTCTTGTCTTTCAAACCAAGAGGGAGCCATGGACTGTTGGTAACACTCTCTTGTTGTATTATCTTGTCTTTTCTATTTGCAAATATATTTGTATTTTCTATTTCATTTGTGATATGAGTTCTCCTCCATAGCGAGGTTTGTCTTTATCACATGTGTCTCATCCATTTTATTACATGTCTTGTCTATTTTTCTATCTATTTGGCTACCTGTGGAGGTGGAAACACCAAAATGGGGGTTTGGATGAGGTAATCCTTGAAACAACCCCAACAATTTTCCTTGTCTCAATTGTGTGCAGGTTTCCAAATTCAAAGAGGTGGGTGTTCGTTGGTTTCTAGTTTTTAACCCCTAATTTTATAGGGATGACAATGCAGGGTGCAGACGTCTACATGACACAGTACATCCATTGGTCACGACTCTATCCTTCTCAAGGAAGATTCTATAAGTTCTCTTTCTACTTCTATAATTAGTTGTATATAATTTGTTATTATTTTCTATTAAGTTGCAGTTTCCTCTTACTAGCTTAGTATTTCCTTTTATTACGTTTTTGCAATCTCCTTCATCTTGAACCCCATCACTTGAGCTCTCTACATTGAGGTGAACAAGGGATATTCACTCCTTTTAGACCTTTCTTGTCTTGGGAATTGGGAGTATCAAATCCCCTCCTTCACAGTATGCTCTTATCTTGCACCACAAGGTGACCTCGAGAATAAAAAACATCCCTTAATTCACTTTTTGTTTTCCCAAAAGGCTAATATTGTGTATGTCACTTGCAGAACAAGGAAATCTTAGAAATTAAAATTAAATTTTATTTATTTATTTTTAGTAGGGATGACTTAGATTTCATTACCAAATGGTGACTAAAACTCACATGCTGTAGTGGGGTATAGAAATTAGGGAGAGAATCAAAACACTCCCTTTAAGGTACATTTATCATTAGGCTAATCTTGCAAGAAACTTTGTATATTTCAAATAGGCGATGGAGAATATTTAACCCATGTGTACCAAGCCATTATTCATACAATTCATTCCATATATTTAAACCGCATATATTTTCATGCTCAAGAACATCTTGTAGAAATCCTTATTCAAAACTAGCTATAAGCCCTTTGTCCATTCACAACTTATGATGCATCGATAATGGCTATCTCCCAAAAGTTACCACGTACCTTTGAAATCAAGATAATAGGTCACAAACAAATAAAAATTAAATTTTTGATAACACTATGAGATAATGGACTAATAATATTCATGACTAGGTCTAGGTATATTTGTAAGTTCATAAGCCAAATAATCTCAATTGAATAATTATATTGTTCTTATGCTTTCATGTTTGCGCTTTGTAGGAATTTCATCAAAAAATTTCAAAAATATGTAAAAAAAATCCCCAAAAATCCAAAGTTAGAAATTCTAGCATAATCTAAATACATATACAAATCCAAAAATCTTCACTCCACATGAAAACCAAATGTATCACACCCAAAAATAAAATCCCAAAAATTAAAACACCATTCTTAATTTAAAACTAACCATCCTAAATCAAATCAGCTAAGGTTCTAGACCTTATCCTTTAAACCCAATGAAACTAAAGGTCCATTTATCATTAAGATAGTTTACGACTCTAGAACTTATTCATTAATCCAATCAAAATAAAAAATGATCATTAAAGATCCTAGACCTTACTCAAATAAAAAATCAATCTTCATCAAGCTATCAAGTCAAATCAATTCCACCATCAAGTTAAGATCCTCAACCTTGATCAAACCCACCATTAAGCTACTAAAGGTCCCTAGCATTAATCAAATCCACCATCAAATTACACAAGGTCCTAGACCTTATCCAAATTCAATATCAAAATCAATCTCAACAATCAAAACCAATCCACATATAACCTTGAGATCTTGAAATCAAAACCAAATCCACTCCCATGTAAATCAAAGTTGTCACCTTATGTTCCTAATAAATAGATCTAAAGCATGATTCTATTTTGAATTCAATAGAAAGACCCCCTTTGGTTTAGGTTTTTTAGATATTGGGGGAACCTCTCACCAAGGATTTCTTGATAATGTTAGCAAAGTCAAAAGTCTCCATAACCAAAGTGAATACTCATAAGAGTATAGAAACTTCCTTACATATGATCAAAATTAAATCTTGGTGGATTGATTTATCAATAACCACAATGAATTATTTCTCGAACACCTCATCAAATCAAGATCTAAACTCTCTCCTAGTTACAATTTGGAAAACCTTAACAAAATCATCAACCTTGAGCCATCCACTCATGGCTATGATAATAAATGGACCAAAATCTCTACTCAACCAAACCACGATACAAGAAATTATCACCTCAATTGAAACAATGAGGACGGTGGTCAACAACCCCCTACCATTGCAACAACAAATCATATTAATATACCCTATAAAGACAAGCCATCATCATCCTCACTCAAATTATTATGGCATAGCTATTGGCCTAATCAAGATAATTTTCCATCCCAATCAAACTAGCTAAATATTTTACAAAGCCAAACCACCACCTAGAATAATGAATCACTTTCTCCACAATCAAAGACTTCCAAATAAATATATACCCTCATCATTCAAATCCAATCAAACAATCCAAAATCAATCCATGTCCCCAATATTCATCCCTAATTTCCAAGCCTACCAATCAAATCCACCAAAATTTCCACATCTCATTTCATCACCACCTCTTGTTACCCCTTTGATCAAGAGTGAAAAGAGATGAAAAACACCATTAAAGGATTACAACTCAGAACATCAAACCAACACAAAAAATATGTTTGAATAAATTTGACTCTATCCTTTAAATCAAAATCTCACAAATCCAAAATTTCCACCTCATTTCAAAATTGTAAAATTCAACAAATACAAAAGAAAGGGTGATTCACACAACCATATAAAATAATACTTTGTTATATATCAAAAGGTTTCCTATAATGAAATATACTCACTAAGACTCTTCCCTCAAATTTTTATAGGTCAATCCTTGCAATGGTTTCTACACCTTTCCTAAGGCTCCATTATAACTTTTGTGGACGTAACAAAGAATTTTGTCACACTTCTCTTACAATTTATTGAGCATGTACTTACTATTTTGGATCTTTGTAACACCAAGCAACATAATGGAGAAATAATATAATTCTTCCTACAACAATGGAGAAGTATTGTAAGTAGATTTCCCAGACCCACCCTCAAAAAACTTGTCCATATATTCATCACAAACTTGAATCAAGAAATGGAATTTCACTTTAGGTTCATTGCATCACAACATTCAATGAAATCATTTAAAAGGAGATGCACATTAAAAAACCGTATAATCAAATGTTTGGTCAAAATATCCTCCATAGACTATAACCAAAATTAAAAACCTAAGTTTTGGGCTAAAAAAAAAATGTAGCAAGTGATGCCATCACCAATCAAAACATGTAAAAACTATGAAAATTGCATAAAATAAAACCATATGAAAAATGTAAAAAGTCCTACCAACATATATATTCTATAAATCCAACCTAAACAATCCAATCAAAAACATCAATAAGCCTCCTTGGGTGAACCCTTAGAGGTTGTCTTCCAAAAACTCATCTAAGAAAACATAGTGACATTCCCACTCACCAAAGAAATTGGTGATACAATTCCTAAAACCAAATGGTTTAAAGAAAACAAATATTATGATTATCACAAAAATAAAATCCATGCCACAAATTAATGCATCAAGCTCAAAAACTACATCGTGGACCTCATCCCTAGAAATAATATTGAAATAGAAGGAGATGCATCACCTTCACCTAACACACAAATTGGAATAATTCACAATCCTTTTCTAAAGCATGATCAATCATGCCCTTCAACATACAAGCTAGGCCAAAACTAGGATCACCACACCCATAATATGAAATCCAACAAAATTCACTATTCATATGATTATCATAGGCTATATTGACATAGCTACATATAAATCATGACCATGAAAATCAAATAATCCAATTGCGTAACCACCATGAGACTTGGTTGAACATGAAAATCAAATCATCTGATTGCTCTCATCTACCTTGACCAATCAATATAGCCTCATTAAGAATCTTGAGAAAACTTGGCATAAATATCTACCACAAAGCTTACGAAAATATCTAATGTTCATAAAGACATATCGGAACACATCTTGTAGGAGTTGAAAGTCCTTAAATTCATTGAACCTAATCAATTCTAAACCCTTCTATGGTAAATTTCCTCCACCAATTGACTCGTGTTCATACAAAACAACATTCCACCTATTGATCCATCCCATAATTGTCCCATACACATTGAATCCTTCATATCTAAACATAAATTCAAAAGAGACCTCCTAGATAATAGATATAAATTTAATCGATGCACATTAAGACTAGAAAAATGTCTACCAATTCATGCAGACCCATCTTATAACAAATTATGTGACACATTATTGATCTTGTATTGATATATAATATCCTCCCATGCCACCCATGGATCCATGTCGTGTAGGTAATTCCATCCACATATCATCAATGCCTAAATTTCCCTCATTAAGTTGTGAAAATTACTATTCCTACATATCCTCATCTCTTTCAATACTACAAAATGTTGGAATACTCATACCAAAAATTCAATCATTTTCCTAGCACTAATGCTATCATCCATTCAAAAAATAAATGTTCCTCCTACATTAATCCTGAGCATCTTGCATCCACATCCACTACTCCACCTCCCAAAATCCAAGTTAAAATCATTAACAATCTCATGGTTGACCTCATCCCTAACTAAAACACATTAAAACATCCTATAGCTTGATACCGCCATGTTTATTCAACATGGTTTTAGATCTGTTATAGATATTGAAGGTGTAGCTAGCTCATGGGACCTACCAAGATAAAGAGTTCACATTGTGTTTCCTATAAGAAAAATACCTTATAATTCCTTACATGCTCCTAAAAATTAACTATAAATGTACATCTCTTGGACTTCACAAGTAAGGCATTCTTGATCCAATATTTGTAAAGGAAAATATTAAAACTCAAGGTTTGGGATACATACCACCTAATGACGAATCCAACAAACCAAATAACACTTATTTGATTGTGGATGTAATAACCCTTGCCTAATTTTGGTAGTTTTATGTTTTAATTGGTTAAGTGTTGACAATGTAAACATGTTTTCAACTAACAACACATCATAGAATTGTACTTTGTAATGCCCCTTGTAGAACTAACTACTTTGGATTTTTCTTTCAATCTTATGATATTGTGGATTTAATAATCCTTAAAGCTCTCTCTGGGTTGATATTGTTGGTTTTGCATAGCCCTGGTCTGCACTTTGTATGCTCTATTATTTTTGGGCTCCTGTTGATGGTGCCTTCATCTACTCGCACCACGTGTCAGTTGTGCACAAATATGGGAGCTCTTTTCCCTTTGTTTATTTTCTGAGCTCTACCCATTCCATGTTGTATTCTCCGCTGGCACTTTTTGGTATAACCCACAATCAACACTTTGAGCACAGATTGCACCACGCGTCACCTCCATGGGGAATTTAGTCTCAAAGGAAGGAGGGATGAATGGGAAGCCCCATCTTCGAACCATGTGTCATCTATGTGGGGATCATGGTCACATGGGAAGAATAAATGAATGAGAGGATCCGCCTCTTCACCACATGTCCTAACCGACTCTTTGGGCGGTTGACACATGTCTTTAGGAGATTTTTGCTGCTTTCACTTTCTGACCACATCCATCATTTGTAGAAGGGAAAACTTTGTTCGAGGAAACTAAATGCCATGTTTCAAAATATTTCTGTTGTGTTGATCTTGGAGAATCATTGTGATGGACGACACGACTTGTGCCTGGGGAATCTTTTATGTTACCTAGCTTTCAAGCGATGAAAGGATCTATATATACAATTCAATCTCTCTAAAAAAGGGTTAAAAAATACACAAAAAAAAAGATAGAAAGACTCTCAGCCTTTGTACTATTTTTAAGATTACTGTATTAAGACTAACAGACTGTGCCAATCTGTTTGGCCTTTCTATTTTCTTGGTTAATTGATAAAACATTATATTGTGCTACTATTGTTGCAATGAGTAGTTTATCATCAAAGCTTTTATAATTTTAATATAGTTTCATTTTTCAGACCATGTTTGTACTCTTCTTTTTCAGTAAATGCATATGGAAGTCATATTATGCTATTTGATTAATTTCTTAAGAATTTTATCTATGCTTTATGTTATTTTCAGGCATGTAGATTGTTGAATGAGCCCTCAAATCTCATCTGAAAGGAATATTTTTTGTGCCTATTTACTTAAATCTTGGCACATCACCTTAGATTATATTTTATTTTAATATATATGCTTCCTTTTCACTTTTCAACCCCCCAATACATGGAAGATCCAAATTCTTTAAAACCCAGAGGTTACTCAGTTTAGCCCAATTGGTCCCCCTATTAACTAAGTTTCCCATAAGGTTGTGCCTAGTAATTTTAGGAATTAATAGTTCTTTTCCTGGCACGCTCGGTGGGACTTTTTTTGAATGTATCTAAATTTAAAGTGGGTGTATGAGCCATAGACCTATTACTAGATCCTAGACAACGAATAACCCTAGCCTACTAGTGCCACCATTGGTAACAATACAAGCAAGAAACCATCCAATGAACATCCTGACCCCTCCACCAGTCCTATAACTAATGGCTAACATAAATTTTGTAGCATGGGACACCAACAACCTTCTCACGACACTAGTAGCACTAGCCGTTTGAGCTCCTATCCCAACCTCTGCTTTAAAATCTTTACCAAAATTCACCGGGGAATCCTAAAAAAAACCATCCGACCATCTGCAAGATGTGGCAGATGTGTGTTTGGTGCATGGTGTAGCTGATCAAAATGTAGCACTGAGGTTGCTTGCAGCTTCTTTTAAAGGAAAGGCACTAGATTGGTACCGCACTCTAGAGGCTAATGCTATCAACACCTAGGATCAACTCAAAGATCCTTTTTATGAGTGGTTTTCAAACAATGGAGATTGGGATTTTCTATTCGAGTAGCTGGTGACCATAAAGCATGCCCCTCAGGAGGCGATGAGCGACTTCAATGCCTAGTTTCACACAACTTGGCAAAGGATCCATACTGCTATTTGCCTGCCTACCGATTTGGCGTTCATGTTCTATCTAAAATCTCTCAATACTAACATTTCAGTGATGATCCAGTCCCTTGGTGGGAACACCTTAGCAGATATGTATAACATTGTTGTTAAGGTGAGCAATAATTTGATCAATGTCAAAAAGTTACCGCTTTGGCCCGCTATGCCTATATTTGCAAAGTTGTCAGTTCTTGCCCAGGAGATAGCTTGTACCAGTGTTTTTTCTCCTCCCCAATCTATGTATGCATATCAAATCACACCGCAAAATGTTGCTTCTACATATAACTCTTTAAAAGATGAGATGAGTGACATCAAGGAGTTGTTATAGAACTTCTTGAATGAAATAACTAGTATCAAGTGGAAACAATCTATGCCTGAAAGACAACTTTCCAAAATTACCAAGGCCAAAGAATTTCCTACTAGCAAAATTAGTTCCAAGGAGGTACGTGCATGAATCCAAAGACTCAAACAAATAATCAGATAGTGCCAATTCCTGCACTACATAATGTTCACCCAAGTTTGAATAGAGAGCTAATAGCACGAAAAAATAATCTCACTGATGACATCGATCCTTGGTGCTTCCCCTATAATGAAGCATAGATGCCCCAAAATTGTTCACATTGCAATTTATAGCAAAGAGTGGAAAAAAAGTGCAGTCAAGGTGTTACTCCAAATTCAAGAGGTTACACATATGCCTCTCCATAAATGGAAAACATGATACTCACCACTCAAATGCAAGGAATTTCCTTGGAGCAAGAAATAGATATAGCTCTTGATCATGTGCTCTTCTCATGGATGGAAGAAGAAGAGGTGGTGTTTACAAATGATGTTTCCACATCAAAGGCCCTGCAAGTGCAATCAGATTATAACACTCAATCTAAGAGGAGATTCACGAGTGGACCAGTCGCTCAACAACCCAAAAGTGTTCCCAACCAAACTCCTAGTACCTCTGCAATTACACAACAATCTCAACCACACAAAGAGATTGTTATAACAAAGTCTAGGAAGGAGAAGTCTTTGAATCCACCACCATTCTTATGGTGGAACTGTTGAAGAAAGAATTTTCTAATGTATCCCTTTGGGATATCTTAGATATTTCAGAGCAAAAGCCATTGCTATAGAAGGCCCTACTGGAAGATGAAATCATAGAGCCAACATAGCAACCATCCAAAGGAAAGGCCATTGATTTCCCACCTTAGGACAAGGTTCTCACCAATAATGGAGAGGAATCCTCTACCAAAAGTAGAGGTAAGCCTAAACTGAAACCCTTTTTCTTTACTCTCATTGTGGGTAAGAAATTGTTGCACAATTATATGATTGACTCTAGTGCTAGCACCATAGTCATGCCCAATAAAATAGTTGAAGCCTTATTACTTAGCTATGAACCTTTAAACAAAGGGGTTATGTAGCTTGATGGGAATAAGGTTGAAACTATAGGTGTCATCAGGAACCTCCCCTTGACTCTATTCTGCTACCCTAGTATCACAGTCCCACAAGATACCATGATCATTGACGTTGCTCCCATGTTTGGTCTCTGCTTATCTCGAGAGTTCACTAACAAGATAGGTGGGTATCTTTCTTTAGATTGGTAACACTTAATTCTTAGGACCAAGCATGGAGCTAAGATGAAGATAGTGTCCAAACCTTTGCATTCAGAACATGTAGAAAATGAAGCCATGATAAATTTTGAGGCTACTCATACCTCTATCGTCAAAGATGAGATGTATTGTACTAAGTTACTGGAGGATGAGAAGGTGACTGGAGACCGAACTAATGAAGAAGAGGTCCTCTTGAGTGAATTTATAGACACTAATCCTTTCAGCAATTATCATGCCACCGAATTGGGAACTTATGTGATCTATGATGAAGATCAAGTAATTCCGAAGGTGATGATGGAATTTGAGGGTGGTCAAGCCTTAGAGCTATGGACAATGCATTTTTATGGATAAAGATGTAAAGTTTTTGTAGGAGCTGGGGTATGTTTGACATACCCATCCAATGAGAAAACACTCATATCTTTTCACTTCCAATTTTCCAGTTTAAACAATGAAGCTAAATATGAAGGTCTCATGCAAGGTCTAATTCTTATGGAGCATATGGGCATTAAAAAAATAATGCTGTTCAAAGACTCTAAGCTAATAGTCAATCAAGTTTGAGGTGTCTCTGTAGCAAAAAATGTCTGCATGAGATCTTATAGACATAGAGTTTGGGACTTGATTGAAAGCTTTGAAGCTTTCAATATCCAGACAGTGCCCAGAGAGCAAAATGCAGCTACAGATTGCATGGAAACGATAGGATCTCAATTTGACCCTATTTCTGATTTAATTAAGAACAAAGAGAATGTGTTAGTGATTGTCCGACCCATAATCTCATACAATGAACAATGTTGGAAAGTGTTTGAAAGTGATGAACAAATCGCCTCATTTATTTAGCACTTAGGAGAGTTTTCAATCAACTCTAACCAAAAATTGCAGAAGCTTATCAAGGGAAAATTATTCAATTGAGGTCTAACAAGCTTCTAAAAGGACTTGTCACTCTCAAAAATCTATTTGATTGTGATGATGCAAGAAATGACAAGAAGAAGTTTGCAGCGGACAAGGGCAACTATGCAGATCTTCAGGTCGGAGACGGAAGGAAGATTAAGGTTGGGAAGGATGTTCTACAACATGATAAAGATAGGCTCATGCATTTTTTGTGAAAAATATAAAGGAGTAGTGGACTGTTCATATGATGACCTCAATGGATATGATCCCAGAGTCATCCAACATACCATAGAATTGAAAGAAGGGGAAAAACTTGTCTGCCAAAAGGAAAGGCTAATAAACCAAAAGATTGGGGCAATAATGGCGCAAGAGCTGAGGAAGATAATCCATTCTTAGATTGTATTTTCAATCAAGCATAGTACATGGGTGTCCAACTTGGTTCCAGTCCAAAAGAAAAATGGGGACATTCGCCTCTGTGTTGATTGTTGGGATTTGAATAGGGCATCCCTGAAGGACCACTACCCATTGCCTTCCATGGAATCAATCTTGCAAATAGTGGTTGGCTCAAAAATGTTTTCTTTATTGGTGGAATTCTCTAGTTACAACCAGATCTAGGTCAAAGAGGAGGACTGACACAAAACAACATTCACTATTAAGCGGGGAACATTTTCCTATGCAAAAATTCCCTTTAAGAGCCACCTTTCAGCAAGCAATGGATATTTCCTTTAGAGAACTGATCAATAATATCATCTTGATCTACTTGGATGATCTTACTGTATTCTCTAAGTCAAAATATGATCATTTTGATAATCTTGAAATGGTTTTAAAAAAATTCTAGGAGTTCAGGATATCCCTAAACCCCAAAAAAAAGTGTTTTCGGAGTGCCTCAAGGAAAATTATTGGGACATGTAGTGTCCAAAGATTGGGTTGCTATTGATCCAAATCTGGTGAAGGATATCAAGGAACTTTCCCTACTAGTAAACAAAAAGATAGTTCAGTCCTTCCTGGGGAAGTTAAATTTTGTAAGCAAATTCATTTTGGATTTTGCAGGTTTAATTAGACCTATCACCCTGATGCTCAAGAAGGACCAATTGTTTAAGTGGAAAAAGGAGGAAAGAGAAGCTTTTGATAAGGTCAATGAGTCTATTTCTTCAGCTCCTATGCTAGTGAACCCAAACTTGTCAAAGGACTTTATAATGTATGTGTTCAGTAGCACATCTAGCATCGCTACTATTTTGACCCAAAACGATGATGAAGGAAGGGGAGAACATCCAATAGCTTTTCACTCTCATACCTTAAAATACTATGAGATAAAGTAAAAGTTCATTGAGAGATAGGCATTCGCCATTTTTAAGGGGCTCAAAAAGTTTTGACACCTCATAGCTTGCAACAAGGTGGTCATATATGTAGCGCATTGCAATGTGTGTGAGTACATTATGGAGGTTGAAATCACCGAAAAAAGGGCCAACTAGATAACCAAGATCCTTGAATATGACATTGAGGTTAGGCCCACAAGGACCGTGTGGGGGAGAGGATTATGTGAATATTTGGAACATGATGAAGAAGTGGCAACTGAGGAGGAACAACCTGAGCTAGTTCTACTAAACGAATCTGAGTTCGAAGGCTACTGGTTAGTAGACAAAATGAGATTCATGTAGACTAGGAAATATCCATCAGGCCTCCCTTCTTAGAAGAAGAGGTTTAATAGATTGCAAAATAATGGGTATGTGCTTATTGAAGGGGTTCTCTTTAAAACAAATTTCAATGGTGTTCTTTTGTGGTGCGTAACCCAAGAGTAGGTGCAAAAAATTCTAGACATATTCCATAGCAATCCCGCTAGTGGAAATTTCTCCGTAAAGACCATTTCCATTAAAATTATGTGTGGGGGGTATTTTTGTCCTACATTGTTTAATGAATCACACTCTCTTGTTAAATCCTGCACAAAATGCTAATTCTTCATGGGAAGGAGGAATAATTCGCTAATGCCTCTAAATTTGATAGTGGTTGAAGAACCCTTCACGCAATGGGGGCTTGATTTCATCAGGGTGATTAATCCCACCTCCAGTGTCAGGCATAAATGGATCCTTACGACCACATATTATTTTACTAGATGGGCTGAGGCCACGCCCCTGAAGAATTTGACTGAGGAAAAGATTGTGAACTTCCTCAAAGAACTGGTAACAAGGTTTTTCCTGTCAAAGCCCATCATCTTCGAGAATGCAAAATCCTTCCTAGGTTTGAAGGTATGTTAATTTTCACTTAAGCATGGCATATTCCTAAAGACATCTTTGAATTATTACCCACAGGGAAATGGTCAGGCCGAGTTGACTAATAAGAATTTAGTTTGACATCAAAAGAATATGGTCAGAGCATCAGAGAGAGTGGCATAGAAACCTCAAAGCAGCACTCTGGGTAGACCACATAACTCCCAAGCAAGTATTAAATACTTTTTCGTACAATCTAGTATATGAGAAGGAAGCACTATTTCCTATCTCTATGGAAATTCCCGCACTACAATTGCTTAAATCTCTGGAGGTTCGGTTAGCTGAACTATTAGAGGTAAAAGAAAAAAGGGAAAATGCACTAATGATCATGTGTAACCGTCAACAGGTAGTTAAGAAGTGGTTTGACAAGAAAACCTCCAACCAAGGTCTTAAGTATGGAGATTTGGTGCTCAAATTCAATGAGAGAGTTGCGAAGCTTGACCAACATGGAAAATTTGATAGTCTATGGGAGGTTCCTTTCTACATCCTTAAATGCAAGAAACATAATGCATTTGAATTAGAGAATAAGGAAAAAGAAGCATTGGGAATTCCTGTCAATGGAATTTACCTCAAACTTTTTAATTAGCTTTATTAACCATTTGACAATGTAAATATGTAAATATGTAAATATGAAAATATTTTTTGTGTGTTTTGTTTGGACGAGTTTTTATTTAGTAGAACCCTTTTAAAAATGAAAGAATCCAAAAGAAACATCGACAGAAACTTGACAAAAGAGCTATATATTCATTATATGGTAATATTTACTTTGGGATATTACAATTCAAAATGGCTCTTAGGCCAGGCTTTTCGAGATATATATACAGAAAAGAGAGAAGAAAATATTTCATTCATTTAATAGGAGCATCATCATCAACATGAGCTTCATCATCAACAAGAGTGACAAAGTCAATAGGAACGACAAGAGCTTTGATAACAACAAGTGGAGGAGGATACACCAGGTTTTTGAAATCGATATACCACTCCACATCATAGAAAAGCTCTACATTGTTGCACCTTAGCAAGAAGGTGTAGGCACGAGACACCCTCTGATGGTGTTCCCCAATAGTCATCATGTGAAATACGCTCAAAAATGCACCCAAGGCATCACCACATCCTCTTCAATATGATGATGAAGATCACTTTTTGTTGGAATACCAAGGCCATACACAACATTCCTTACAATTATCCTGAGGCCTCTGAGATAACACATGGGAAAAATATCCATGGTAAGCCTCAGTATCATCAACTTCGGCACTTGAATGTCCAACAGAGAGGCAACAAAATGAGGACAAATATTAGTGTTCACTTGATACTTGTCCTCGTATTCTATACAGTTTTTTCCTAGTACCTACTTCATTGCAACTATGGCTAAGGAATTCTTGATCTTTGTCATACGTTTCAAATGCCTACTGGAAACTTCTCCTAGGGAAAATTTCTGAGACCTATTGCTAGTTAACCTAATGGGAGTATGCATTGCATCTATCAATAAGCCCAATTACCAAGTATGAATTATGTAGTTATCCTTAGGTCTATTTATAGAGGTAGCTAAAGTACAATGCGTGCAATAAGCATGATGATGATCAAGGTGAAAACTTGAAAATCCCACAAGGTTATGTTTGTTGCGTGTGAATTAAGATGGGGTAATTAATTAGCTAAAACTTGCGGCAATTGCAAGTGGTAGTCTGTGTAGACCTTTAAAAATGACCTAGGCCTGCAAGCTCTACTTTTACCACTTTCACCCTAGCATAATTATGACATTTAATTATGTCTTTGGTCCACATTCAACTATTGATTAAATAATTCATAATTATTTAATTAATTCATGTCCTTTTATTCTTCATGATTATTAAATAAATAAATTTTATTTATTTATTAAATACGTCATTAGTTATCTAATTCTTTCCTTAAATTAAATAAATTTCTAAATTTATTTAATTACACGTCTTCAGTCATTTCATCTCGATTATTAAATAAATAAGTTTTATTTATTTATTTAATATGTCACTAATTGTCATAATTAAATGAATTGATTAATTTATTTAATTAATTAATCTTATCTGCTAAATTAAATAATTATCTTTAATTATTTAATTGTCAAAATTAATATTCATCTCCTTTTAAATAAATGAAACTATTTAAAATGTCATCACATTCTTAACTGACAGTCCATTTTGGTAAATAATCTGAAAATTGATTATTTATTATTTCACAAAATCCATATTTTGAATTAATTAAATTCAAATTGGTAACTTTCCTCTAAAAATCAAGTAATCGGGCAGATTCTTGATTTTCCAAATCTGATCTTCAGTCCAACTCTTATCTTGATTTTTTGAATCTCACAAATTAGGCAGTCTTTATCTTCTTGATTTTCAAAAATATTTATTTTCTAATTAATTATCTCATTTATTCTCCACTGCCGATTTGATTCTCTCAGATGAAATCTCGACCGCCCACTAAAGGATTTTTTCATAACCCTGATTAGGGATTATCAGATTTAATCTAGGCCTCTGATTTTAGGTCTGTCAAAAGACAATCTTGTCTGTCCATTCAAAATGGCATTTTCTATAAAATGCTATTTTGCTCTCATTTTTAGATTACGCACATAGATTACATTATTCTGGCATATTTTATTAAGTTTTGGCATATTTAGGCATAGGAATTTTTAGTCATTTAGGAATAGACATAGACTTTGATCAAATCCTTCAAAGCTTGGTGTAGGACTTAGAATTTTATTTCCAGATTGCTCACATGTTCGATCTGAGGGCAATATATCAACCAACAAGTTATAAGGTGCTATGGAGGTAATCATGGAAGATTCAAAGAACAAGTATAATTGTTCTTTTATTTAAATTCCTTTGTACTTTATAGTTCTTTGGGTTTCTTGATCTTTAATGATTTTCTAACATCTAATCTAATCCAAAATTAACTCTTAGATACATTGGTGAACCCGACGTGAACCCAACTTTGTTTCTTTTTATTTTTTCTGTATAGTTTTGTGCATTTTCTTTCATTTTTGCAAGTACAGGTACGAAGTGATGTAGTATTTTTTTTAAATCGTGACGCATTGGATGCGTCGTGATGCATTTGAGGACCTGAACACCGCAATCACCCTATCGTACTGCAATTGTAGTCTGGAAATCTGTAGTTGAATTCCAAGCCGCATTCGACATACAGAGCGATGCATTCACTCTGTCGTGACGCATTTGACTGGTAACATTTTCTTTTGATTTGCATTTGGGTTTTTGTTGTTTTCTTTGTTCTTTTTATTATGGTTTTTTTGCATTTTGCCTAGTTAGGTTTTTGTGGTACTAATTTTTATTTGCAGCATTTGGTGGTTACTTTTTGTGGGTCAAAGGTAAAAATTCAAACTTCTAACTTGTGGTCTTGTAGGTTTGAATGTTGAAGAATAAACACTAAAACATTGTGTCTGTATTTTTCTTAGATTAGTACACACTTACATTTAGTGCAATTAAAAATAACAATGTCTTCTAATTTGCATGACTATGTTTGCAAAATGGTAGGTGAGTATGCTCTCACCTTGTGAAAACTCGGTGATAAGAAAACCAGACCCATTTTTATATGTTATTACCCTCACGATTTAGTAATCGAAGTATCCTCTCCCCTTGCGCTTTCAAGTGATCCTAGGTGTAAGAGAAATGATTACTAACTCTAGAACTTGGGCCTATTCTAATGGGAAAAATTACTCACCCCAGGATGACTTAGACCGGTAGGACCCTGACACCGAGGGACTTCCAACCGGTATATAAAAGTGGATTTTTGGAGAAATCCCAAGAATCACGCGTGTGGTTCTAAAAGATGGATCTGAAAGGGGACTCTCATTGCATGGATCATGCCCTACGAACGAAATGCCCATATTAAAAACCTTTTGTCTTAGTGTCCAACCATTCTTTAGCCATTGCTTGATATAGTGCAGGGTACAATATCATGCCCGAAGACACTCATTACTGATCCCCTTGAGTAGAGATAGCAATTCTTGGGAAGTCATTACCCAAAGAATCCAAATTTGGTGTGCTCGAATGATGTTAATGAGCCGTGGAGGGGAGTTAATGCCACCAAAATTCTAAGCTATCTTCTCTCGAGAAGGAAAGGTGTTTATCACCAATCCAGGGTATAAAGGTGGGTTTTATCAAGTATACAAACCCTTGGCCTATTGGCCTTTTAGGATTGTACTTTCCTTATGTTCTCTTGCTTACATTCAAAACACTGTGCTTTTCAAGTGCTATTTGGATTCATCACATTTACATTTCTGAACAAAACATTCACCATTAGACAAATCAAATTTTCCATTAAAATGACAAGAAACACAATTTTCACAAACTATGTCGCATCTGTTGAGCTGCATTCGAGTTTCTGAGATGCAAACGCTATGTTAAACCAAATTTGACATTTCAAACACCACATATGTCTGTGTCGTGACACATATGAAACTTACAGAACCACATCTACCAAACTGAGTCGCATTTGTCAGTCCCCGAGCCGCATTTGCTCAAACTGAGCCGCGTTCACAAAATCGTGACACATTCATGGCCTCAAACGATGCATTTGCCTGTCACAAGTAAATTGTCATACAAAGTCAAATATGAAATCTACACCTTGTCAATCATCTGTCAAACATTGTTTCCAAAAGGGTTCTGTTAGAAACCAATTTTGAAATTGCTCAAACTTTCGACCATTAGTTGCATTCTTCACCATAGGTTTCACCCTTCATTTTTGTTAGTTGTATACATTAGGCATTAGTTTGTCCCTTGGTTTCAAATCTTGCATACTTTGGATTAGGAAAATCTCGGCATAATTTGCAACGTTATTGCTTTCGAAACTAGGTTCTTTTGGACTAAATTGTCAATCCTTTTTTCAGTCATTGTCCCCTTTTGTGAGATTTTCCAACTCAACGGTCTAGTTAGGAAAACTCACTAGTCATTTTGACCTTGTCATATTGTCCTTTTCAACAAAGGTCTTTTAGTAACTGAAATCAAAAACAAAGATTGAGCTTAGAAGTGCTTAGGTACCCTTGTCTTAAATTGCATTATAAGTTTAGACATTGCATATTTTATTCCCAAAAAATCCAAAAATATTATTCATTCTAATTGTCACTTCGAACTTAGACTTTGCATGGTGTCATCCTTGCATCTAGTTGTCATTTTCATTTGAGCAATCTCATTTTATGGTGGAAACTAGACTCTAAAAACAACAATGACAAATGACAAACTTTCGACAAGATCCCACTTCCACTGTCAATAATCCCACATATGACCCAAACTGGACTTTTGATGATCCATTTGGAAATACAAACAATCAACCTATCACAACAATACCTTCCTCATAAAACAGTCCATTTGAACCATTCTTGCATAAAGATGAATACGGTTAAATACTTGAGGAAAACCTAGAGGTAGCGGCACAAGATCTAGAGGCCTCTCAATTCGTCAAACAAATGGTCCTATACGATAGAGATAGATACTTAGCCATACTCTTAAGTCAAGGAGCTAAGTTGCCACACAAATTCGACATCAACACATTGAGATCAACATATCTAGACCCTAATGTCAACAACGCACATGACCTATCAAATAGTGGTCAACTTTCCAACACTACGAGCAATACTTTCTTTGACACTACAACGACAGTGCATGCTACCTCCAACTCAATAAACACAACATCCATTGGAGGATCACAATCGGCTACAATGCCCACAATATCCACGATACTATCACAATTGGCTGGAACCACCTATGGTTCCTCGACAACATGGGCAAGTTATTCAAACCCTCTCTATACCATGACAGTAAATGGGATGGGGGTGTCATCAAGTCACAACAATCCCCCCTTAACAGCTACATCGAATACCATGAGTACACCTTCGACATACCCTCTCATTTGTATCTCACAAAATCCTTTGGGTAGGGTTAAACAACATATATTTATTCAAGGAGAACAACAAAATGTGAACACGTCAACATTATCAAATACCATCAAATCCCAAGGACAAAATTCGACCATTCCCCTTGTGCAAACCCAACAATTTGGACAAGGTGGCCAAATAACACAACCCATGGAATCATTAGCACATCACAATGTTCATGGTCACCATATTCCCCAAGTAACGACACAAATGGCTAGGGGACATATCCCAACCTACTCATCCCACATTCATATGCACCAACATACACCCAACCCTAACTTTTAGTACCAACAACATGCCAATCCAAACACATCATATATGTCACAACAATCCACACCGCCACAATACACCAATATTCACACACAAAAAACAAGGACCTATGGTGTACCAAGCAATCTAATGTATGGGACCACAAATGACCTTGTTATGGATGCCTTCCAAACAAGATTGATGGGTTTAGAGAAAACTATCCAAAACATACACATTTCAGGAAAGAAATCAGAAATATCATATGATCTAAACATATACCCATTCGACATGAGCTTATACATGCCTCCATTTCCTTTGGTATATGTGTCACCCAATTTCACAAAATACAGAGGTAAGACAAACCCCATTGAACATGTTCGGGAATTTGCAACCAATTGTATGGACATCACCTATGAACAAACATACTTGATGATACTTTTTTCTAAAAGTCTAGCGGGTCTTGCCCTTGAATGGTTTTCCACTCAAAAGGATATCCAAACATGGGATGAGCTTAAACAAAATTTATAAAAAATTACGCGTACAACATTAACATGGACACCTCTATCACTAGCTTGTGCAATCTCACACAAGAGGATGCTTGTGAGAAATTTATCCCTTTCTATCAAAAATGGAGAAGTGTAGCTAGTCGGTGTCACATTGACATACTCGAAAGGGAAAAGGTTGACATGTCTGTGCAAACACTTCTGGCCCCCCTAAAATATGCATTGCAAGTACATTGTTGCAAAAAATTCATGGAATTAGTCGAAAAAGGGGTCCAAATTGAGAAAGACCTTATTGCAAAGGGAGAAATAAAGTACGGTCCCAAAAACACAAATGCCAATCCACCCGCTGACAAAAATAAATATTGGGTAAAAAATAAACATGTTACAAATGACAGTGTTGTTGACGCCAAGACTGCAAACATTGTGGGTCCTGTATTGGCCCTAAAAGGGGTTCAACAGAAAAAAAAACCAACAACAACATTGACACCCCCTACCAATGTCCCTTCAAATAACCAGAGCAGCCAAAATAATCAGGGACAATATCGTCAAATGAGACAATTTCATAGGGGTCGCACATACACTTCCTTGGGTGAACCCATTGAAGAAGTCCTCAAGAAATGCCTCCAAAATGGGGTCATCACACTTGAAGAACCCAAACCATATGACCTAGGACAATTCAAACCCGTATGGTGGAACGATAATGCATTTTGCCAGTACCATCAGGCAAAAGGACATAAAACCTCTAACTGTCGACAACTGAAAAACATAGTACAAGATCTTATCGAAAGTCGTATCATTGAAGTAGATGGATCAAAATTCACCTCTAATTTAGATCATACTATCCATAAGAATCCACTGCAGGACCATGGTTCTTATAATGCTTCCACTTCAGGTCCACAAATGAACAATAATCAAGCTAACTTTGCTCGAGCCAAGTACGACTATTCTAGTGGACCAATTATAAATAATGTTTGAACTGACGATGAATGCACCAATACCATTACGGTTAAGAGAGCACCTTAGTGCAATGCCACACACAAAACCTGTCCTGACCACAAAGCAGTGGCAACCCAAAAGTCATTTCAACCTTATTGACCAGCTAGGCAAGATTCCCGTGCAAATCTCTATACTTGAGCTGCTTCGTATCTCTCCCACACACAAGGATATACTAGATAAAACCTTGCAAGAGTCATCAGTCCCCAAGGACATTGATGTCAATCAGTTTGAGACCATGGTGGGATACCTCACTACGCCTCACCATGTCACCTTCTCAGATCAAGACTAGTCATCACCTAAGACCAACCACAATGATGCATTGCACATAGAAATTTTTGTCCACAAGCACAAAGTTAGACGAGTTTTAGTAGATGGTGGAGCAGGATTGAACACATGCTCCCTCAAATTGGTTAAGGCTCTAGGATTCTCTTATGCATGCATGGACCTAACAAAGAGTATAGTGATCAAAGCATATGATGATGAAGAACATTCTTCACATGGCATTATCTCTCTCCCTATCAGAGTGGGACCAGTCATTGTGGATACAACCTACCAAGTCCTGGATTTGGAATTACCGTATAACATCTTGCTCGGTCGTCCATGGATTCATGCCTTAAAAGTTGTTCCATCCACATATCACCAATGCCTAAAGTTTCCATTTGACGACACAAAAATAACCATATATGGAGACCCTGACCCTTTCCAATATTGTACCAACCTAAGGGGTATTTCTGAAAACTGAGTTCCTATTAACCGAGAAGCACCTAGCTCATAATCATCCAAATACATTGATCCATCCACACTCACGTCATCTTCCACATCCACTCCATCCATATCTTATGCCACACCACCACCTTCCGCAAACCCTAAGGCTGAATCCATTGTCAAAATCCAGGACCTCAGCTGTGGAGAATTCAAACTACATTCAACATAACAACAATACCCAAGTCTCCAATGGTCTATGGTTGGCCATGTTTTAGAATGGAACCCAAAGTAATTTTTAAAGTTCCACCAAAAATAGTTCTCATCAAATTGGGAGACATGAGTAATGAGGAACTTGCTAACATCACAGGATGGATCTATAAGGATACCGTCGCACTACCCCCATTACCAGTTCAAAAATATGGCAAGGTTTATGACATAATGAAGGCTAAGGGTTATGATGGTACTAGTGGCTTAGGCAAAAATACAGCTGGATGAAGAGAGCCCATAGAACTATTCCAAATTCCAAAGTATCTTGGATTAGGGTTTGGATCACCCGAAAATGATGATCAACGTACCATTAGACTTTCGAGTGAGTGATTACATGCTTTTAAAAGTGTCGAGACCACTAAGGAAACCCTCACCAAAACTGACTCCCAAGAGTGGGAATTTGGCTCAGAATGATCCTTAAGTGACTGTTGCCTCAATGATTTGTTTGTCGAAACAGGGGAATTGACCTCTGAACAAAGATTTTGGCAAACATTTAAAATTGATCAGGCACCAAATAGTCAAAATTCCATTACCACTTCCCATGACATACAAGACCCACCATCTGAATCCCTTCATTCCAATCCATTTGAAGTACCAGGCAACACTGACAACCAGGAATCTAAGTCCTTCAACCCTTATTTTTCCAACGAGTACTAGACTAGTGAAGGGGAATATTGGATAGAGTCTGATGTGGAGTTGGACGATGATAATCTCATCTACAACATCACTGAATCCATCTGCATGCTTTCTGCATCCTCCCCTCAATTCACCAACACTGACGATGGCATATCCTTAGTTTATCCTCAACTAGTCGATTGGGACCAACAAGGCCCACTAGTCTTGGATACATTTCAAAATGATGAGGCAATTGCAGAGTTTATGGGATTATGTGAGGGCATACCCAGTGGTGATCACAAGTCAGGATTCACCATTGATTTAGATTGTATGACATACTTTGGCAAGACTACTTCATCCTCCAGTCGCAAAATTAAAAATAAAAATAAAATAAAAAATGAAACGTCTCTAGGTGAAAACTGAAAGGCACCTTTTGATGAAAAAATAGTAAAAAAAAAGGACGTATCTGCAGGTGAAAACCTCTCTGAGGCACCCAAAGATGGAGGACTGGAATTTCTTCCCATACAACAAGAGAAATCGACTATGCTTATAGAAGACACCATAGAGGATAACATATCAACTGCAGAAGATCCCAAAATGGTCCTCTTTGCTGCATCATTGACTGAAGAAGAGAGGCCAAAATTTCATAAATTCTTTGCAGAATGTAAAATCAACTTCGCATGGTCCTATGCTAATATGCCAGGATTAGACCCAGAACTAGTTCTACACCATCTACCACTATTGCCTAATGCCAAACCAGTCAAGCAGAAGTTACACAAAATGCACCCTCAAGTCGCTCTATTGGTCAAGGTTGAGTTGAAGAAAATTCTAGACGCTAGATTCATATGGTCTATTGACTATGTTGAATGGATATCTAACCTGGTGCGAGTAACAAAGCCAAATGGGTTGATCCACATATGTACAGATTTTAGAGACCTAAATAAGGCATGCCCAAAAGATGATTTTCCTTTACTAAATATTGATATCATAGTTGACCTCACAATAGGATATGAGATGTTGTCCCTCATGGATGGTTTCTCTGGCTATAATTAGATTCGCACCGAAGACCAGCACAAAACGACATTTACTTTCCCATGGGGTACATACTATTGGAATGTCATGCCATTCGGTCTCAAAAATGTAGGTGTCGCATATCAAAGGGATATGACCACAATCTTTCATGACATGATGCATAAAATAATGGAAGATTATGTAGATGACCTATTGGCTAAATCAGTAACAAGGATCATTTGAAGGTGTTGGACACAATTTTCAAGAGACTGGAAGAATACAAAGTCTAGCTAAATCCTATGAAATGTGTCTTCAGGGTCACATCGGGTAAACTCTTGGGATACATAGTTTCTAGAAGAGGCATTGAGGTTGATCTAGCAAAGGTAAAATCTAGCATAGACATGCCTCTGCCCAGAGGAATCAATGAACTCAGAACTCTACAAGGCAGGGTACAATCTATTCAACATTTCATAGCTTAATTAGCAGACAAGTGTCACCCATTCCAATATTTGTTGTGCAAGGTTATCCCCTTTGTGTGGATAGATAAATGTCAAGAAGCCTTTCAGCAAATCAAAGATTACCTACTGTCAACGCCAGTCCTCATGCCTCCCATTTAGGGAAAGCTATTGATCCTATACATCTCGACAACTAATTCAACACTGGGGGCATTACTAGCACATTACGACCAAGAAGAAAAAGAAAGAGCTATATATTACATCAGTCAAACATTGGTCGGGTATGAACTAAACTACACACCAATTGAATGAGCTTGTCTAGCCATGGTATTTGCAACATAGAAGCTAAGAAATTATATGTTAAGCCATCAGACACAACTAGTAGCAAAGATCGACCCCCTCAAATATTTGTTAAGTCGGTCAGCATTAACAGGACGTCTGGAAAAATGGGTCATGATTCTGAGTGAATATGACATTCAATATGTAGAAAGAAAGGCAATAAAAGGACAAGTCATTGCAAACTAGCTGGCGGATGCACCTTTACAAAGTGATCACCCATTAGTGGCAGATTTTCCAGATGAGTCGATATTCCATACGGAACCTAAGGCACCTTGGCGACTCTACTTTGACGGATCACACTCAAATCATGGCTCCGGGGCAAGAATCCTATTCATCACCCCTCAAGGAGACTCCATTGCAAAGTCTTTTCGTATTTCCTGACCATGTACAAACAATGTGGCATAATACGAGGCACTAGTTACAGGACTAAGAATGGCAATAAAATGGAAAATCAGAGTGCTACATGTCTACGGGGATTCTCAGCTCGTCATCAACCAGGTTAATGATGACTATGACACAAAAGATGAGAATTTGATGCCCTAAAAATGGATGGTTGACATTTTCCACACATACTTTCATATGGTAACTTTTGAACAAGTTCCGAGAGAACAAAACAAAGTGGCAGATGACATGGCTATAATAGGCTCTCTCCTTGACATACCAAGCAATCTGCCTCAACTAGAATTCCTAATAGAGCAATTGCTAGTCCCTGCCTATGACATTCCAGAGTCAGAAATGGTCTGCGAACTTGTTGGTCCTGACTCTCCCTAGTACCAAGAAATTTATGACTACCTTAAGTTTCAAACCCTTCCACCTAACCTATCCAATAACCAGAGGAAGTCCATCCAAAAATCTGCAAGGTATGCCATCGTCAGTGATACCCTTTACCGTCATAGCTTTGATGAAACCCTCCTTAGATGTATCGACACCAATGAAGCACATATAACCTTACACGAAGTACATGACGGTATATGCGGGTCTCATTCGAGTGGTCCTACTCTAGCCAAGAAATTTACGAGACTTGGGTACTATTGGTCGACCGTTGAAAAGGATGCAATAGAATATGTTAGGGCTTGTCGCAAATGCTAGATTCATAGTAATTTGATCCATGCTCTGGCACAGGAACTTTGACTGATCACCTCTCCTTGGCCCTTCGCTCAATGGGGACTCGACCTCATGGGTAAGATCCATCCGACCTCGTCCAATGGCCACAAATTCATCATCACCACCACTGAGTATTTTATGAAGTGGATCAAAGCCATCCCTCTGACA